>CM037793.1:31807404-31841197 GCA_021229015.1 Solen grandis | reverse complement strand
AAATTTGTCAACAAAAATGTGGCATATGTTTATCACATGGCATCAGGAATGGGTAAGGTTAGGGTTAAAACCCACATTAACCAGTTTGGGGGGGGGGTTTTTTTTGTTGACCCTTTGAAGAAGCTGATACAGGTGTGTGTCGGTTAGTTATGTTAACCTCGTGAGACAAAGTTGGGCAAAGATTGGGTCCCTAGAAAAAAGTAAGGTCATTAGATGTCAAAGGTCATGGAGGGTGGATTTGTTTTTCCGGAATTTTTCCAATAAGAGTAAAATTTGGTTAATGGGTGTGTGTTTTTTTAGCTCACATGAGACAACGTGCAAAAGGTGAGCTTTTCGATCCCTTTTGCCGGGGCGCCGTCCCCCTGCGCCGTCCGTGCGTCCGGCGTCAAAATTGCTTAAACAACATTCCTCCAAAAAGGTTGGAATTTTGAAAAAATTTTGAAAAAAGTTCCTTGGGGTGAAGCTCTATAAAGTTTTATAAATGGTTTGGGCCCCTCGATAATTGGTAAAGGACTAAAAATGATTTTAAAAAAAAAATTTAAAAAATCTTTTCTCTAAAACCCCCAAAAGGGCCAGCCTTTTGTTTTTTGGTATGTAGCATGATTTAGATGTTCCAGGATTGTAAAAAATTTGACCCGGGGGTAAAAATTGGCCCCCCCAGGGGTCACTTTTTTTACAAGCTAATATAGAAAAAATTGAAAAATCTTTTTCCGAAACCCAAGGCCGCCTTTTTTTTTTGGTATGTAGATATTTAGGGCCCCCTAAAAAATTTTACAAATCTGCCCATGGGGATAAATGCCCCCACCGGGGGGCACTTGTTTCTGGTTTATAGGAAAAATTTAAAAAAATTTTCCCTAAATGCATAAGGCTAATTTTTGATTTTTGGGTTATAAAACCAAACAAAAGGGCCAAACCAAATTGTACAAAAATACCCCTTGGGAAAAATGACCCTCCCCAGGGGTCACTTTTTTTACATAGAGTTTATGGAAAATTTTAAAAAAATTTTTTTATAAATCCAAAAGGGCCAGAGCTTAATATTTGGTATGTGCCATTTATGGGCCAACCAAGTTGACAAATATGCTTAGGGATAAAAAACCCCCCCCCCGGGGGGCACTTGTTTTAAAAGAGTTATGGGAAAATTAAAAAAACTTTTCTATGAATCCATAAGGGGCCAGGCTTAGAATTTTTAGTAGCCATCTTAGGGCCCACACCAAGTTTGTAAAACTGCCCATGGTGATAAATGACCCCCACCAAGGGTCACTTTTTTACATAAAGTTAAAAAGGAAAAATTTTAAAAAAAATTTCTTTATGAACAAAAAGGGGTAAGTAAGTTTTTTGGGGATGTAGTGATCTAATTTTTTATTACAAAATTTTAAATTTTGGGGCCCACGGGAAAAAATGACCCGCCCCAAAATTTTCTAAAACCCATATGGCCCTTGTTAGAAATTTGGTGGTAGTATTGTCAGGGAAAAATGTTTTAGTTAAGTTTTCGAACCTTGTTTTTTTAAAAACCCTTGACATCATTAAAGCAATGGTACTCAGGTGAGCTTTTCGGGGCCCTTTGGGCCCTTTTTTTCTCTAAGATGATAAAAATTGGCAATTGTTTGTTGGGGACAGTGTTCCCCAGGAGTTGAGGGTTCAGGTATCACTGGTCTTATGGCTTGAGTTAGCCAAAACCCCAGTGAGTTTTTGTTTATCCGCGCATTGCAATACCATTTTGGTCATAAGCCATTTAAAAGTTTTTATGATGCCTTTCTTGGACAAAAACAGAATTAACTGTAAGGTTTTAAATTATAGAAATTAATGTGTGCTTAATAAAAATATTTCTTTTTTACTACCTGAGCAAAAGGGTCGGTGGCTTTTGTGTCCCCTTTTCCTCTCGTGGATGGTCGGGGGTTCGGTCCCAAAATTTCTTTAAATGAATTTTGAAAATAAAAATTTTTTAAATTGGGGGTATATTATAATTACAAAATTTAAATAAATTGAATTAATTTTAAAAAAAAAAAAAAAAAAAAAAAAATTTTAAAAAATTTTTTAAAAATGGGTTTTTAAAAAAAAATTTACATTTTTGGGGAATTAAAATTTAAAATTTTGACCAAAAAAAAAAAAGGCCCGGGGGGGGACAAGAATAAAAATTTAAAAAAAAATTCCTCTAAACCCCCGGCAGAAATTTAAAAAAAAAAAGACAGGGGTGTCCTTGGGTCAATTTTACAAAAATTCTAAAATAAATTGACCGTAAAAATGGGGCCCCATTTTCAAAAAAAAAAAAAAAAAAAAAATTTTTAAAAAAACCCCTTTTAAAAATATCCAATTTTAAAATAAATTGAAATGTTTTTGGGGCCTTACCAAAAAGAAAAAAAAATTTTTCAAAAACATCCCCTTTGGGGTTATTTGCCTTTTGTATAAAAAAACTTTAATAAAAACTTTTTCTCTAAAAAACCCCTTGACGAATTTGTTAAATTTTTGGGGGGAAATCCTTTGGGGAACCTTCAAAAAAATTTCCCAAAATAAATTATCCATATAAAAACTGGGTTTCCTGGAAAAAAAAAAAAAAAAAAAAAAAAAATTTAAAGCACTTCAAAATATGGCCAGTTTTAAAAAAAATGGAAAAATGTTCCTTGGGTAACCTTTTTATCCGGGGAGCGATTTAGGGCCACAGGGCCTCTTGTTTTTACTTATCAACAATTTTTTATTATGTATTTTAATCTTTAAAAAATTTTTAATTGTCCCCGGTTTCTTATGCACGATCAAAAGTTTACAAATTTTTTTAAAAAAAATGTGCTTTTTCTGATACTTTTAATTCCCGTTTTGTCAAAGAAGAAAAAGATAAAAAATTTGCCGACAAATAAAGTGTATAAGTAATTTTTTAAAAAAAGTCAGTTTGGTTAAACACAAAAATAAATTGTTTCTGAAGGAAAAGGTTTTGCATTTTTTAAAATCTTTTATTTTCCCAAATGATTGCAGAGACTTATCCTGGATAGCATAATGGTAACACACAGGGTTCCTCACAACTTTCAAGGTTGATCCCTGGTCACATATATGAGTGGGTAATACATGGTCATCTTTCCACAACGTTGACCACAAGTCCCACTACCATAGCTACAAGGGAATTTAGAGGGTGTCAACATTTAATTGTAATCAATGTAAAATAAACAGTTAAACTTTGAGAGAAAAACATGTGAACCAATCAGCTATTTGAACAAAAATCAGCAAGTGAAGGCCATTATAAATACTTGTGTAGGTTTTACGGCCATCAGTGAAGTAACTGACCCATTACCATATACTAACCAACAGTGGTGCTAACGAATCATTGTCAAAAATACATTGGAATACGATAGAAATACGGACGATATACATATGGATAACGATCGCGATATGGATGTGCATAGCAGGTCGATTTACCTTTACGATTCGTTACGATGCGATGCGGTGCATTCTTTGTCTGAACCATCATATACGATTTACGATTGCGATATACTTGTGCGATATACGATACAGGATAAGCACGGTAAAATGGCATTTTTACAACTGTATCAACAGATTTTACAATAAGTTAAAAAAATATAAATAGCAACTAAGCTTTTATTTATCACAAGCCGTGTTTTCATCTGAAATAAACAGCGGAAATAAAAAAACGGGAAACAGAAATGGGACAAACAAATTGCGGTTCCCTAAAAAAGTTACGGACTCTTTGCCCTCCGTAATAAAAACCCCAAGCACGTGTAATGAAAACTGATTTTTTTCCTAAGAGGACTCAAAAAAAATGTATTAATTATGTTTTGTTATTTGTGTTTTGATATTAATCACATTAAAAAAAAAACAAAAAAAAACAAATGATACCAGTAATCACCTAATATCTATACGCTGTCATTTGTGCTAATTAAACAATTCTTCGGGCTTTTTTTTCAAACTTTGCTTTTTAACCCATCAAACAAAATGTTTATATAATTTATTGGATGTATCAAATACCCAAAAGAACGCAGTAGTGTGGAGAATAGCACCGTATCAAATTTTCTTATTAGAATATTCGTTTTAATTACAAGTAGGTAAACTGTCATAGGTATAGATTTTAAAAAATATTTTTCATATATTTTTAACCCCAAAGCTCGGAAAATCCGCTATTTTTTAAAAAAGCCCTAAGCCAGAAGATTTGTTTTGGAATTGACCTTGGGAATTTAAACAATTAAATACATGTCATTAACATGGGTCGAAAAGTCTTTTCGAAAAGATGGCATGAGTGAAGAGGCCGCCGTTTAACCGGATATTCGTGAGAAATGTCATACGCCCATGGTATACAGTTTAATTTTTTTTGTTTCTAAATCGAGTACAAAATAAAAAGTTGCCAAATCGGTTTTTATCTCATTTTGATACACCCCCGTTCATCTACTGTATAAAAATTATTACACCCTTTTCCCGACATGTTCAGATTGTCTAAAAACATGCATTCTACATGTAAAGGATATATAACTAATTGTCTCTTTTAAGTAGGAAAAATCATCATGTGTTGGGCTTTCAATAAATTTTTTAATGGTATCCATGTTTTTTACCAAGATTAAATTTTAAAATTATTAAATTTAAAGTATTAATAATTTATTATATATTATGATATCACATTTATATTGTGGCATATGTATCATCCCCCCACTAATTCACTGTTATCCGCATAAATATGCATTCATCTCTCCTCCTCCTCTCTCTCTTCCTCATCCTAATTTTGAGGTAATGGTCATTAAAGTTTCAAGTATGGGGTTTCGTGACACATTTTAAAATTTGAGAGATTTTGATTTGTAGACACAATGGGGATCAATCGGAAGAACAAATTAAAAAAAAAAGTCTATTTAAATTCTGGTATTTTTTCCGCCGTTTTAACAATCAAAATATTTTAAAGAATACCCTATGATTCGCTCATTTGGATATAAAAAAAGTCCATAATACACACATGTGTGCCCGCACACTCCCTACAAATGATTTTTGATACATGTATCATCATTTTCATCATCATCATCATCGTGTACATTTAAAATTTTTTTCTCTCTTCGAAATATTTTTGTGCCTCATACCTAGATGGAAACAGTTTTTTTTAATTATTATTAAAATTTTAGAATATTGTGTTTTAAAATAGAATTTCAAATTATTGCTAAAAATTGTAATCTTTTAGTACGGAAATAACATTCACTCTGTGTACATGTCAAAGTCTTCTCCTTGGGGTGGTATACCGGCAGCGGCGAGACATAAAGGTGACATATCGGTCAAATAAACACATGCTGTGCCTGCTGATAAGAACTTATGGCACGCCTCCGGTATTGCGAAACACACTTTTTTCACTTAATTATACATAAAAGATTAGGGATTAGCAAGAAAATGTTCTAACCTATTATATCTCTAGCAAACTGTAATAATATGGAAATGAGATCTTTAGCGAACTGTAGTAATATGGAAACAAGATCATTTCTTTTAACTATTATCATGTCAGTGAACTCTGTTTATCACGGAATAAAATACATCAGTTATTTTATAACAAATCTTCCATTCCCATGTAGGTTTTATGTTTATTTTTCTATTGTTATGGCTTGCAATAATTCCTGGTTATCATATCAAATATTAAGACATAGAAGTGAAGCATATCACGAAAATGTGGTCCCGTTTTTATCATTTTTTTTTTTTTTTTTTTTTTTTTCATATGAAAGAGACAGTTGTTGGATACAATTAAGTTCGGGTGTGATTCCCATGCTAATTTCGCAAAAAAAAAAAAAATGCTCTTCGAATATACGTGTCCGGGGTATAGCACCGATATACTGTAAACATGTTCCTGTGTAGAACTAGTACTTAGAGCTCCGTGTTCTCAAAGCAATACCGATGCATCTTGTACACATCATATACGTATTAGGATTTACGCGATCATCGGAAAAAATGCTCCGGTTTGGATTTTCAGTCTCCACCTACCTGAATTTTGATTATCTCCATACTGATGAAAAAGGGGGAAAAAAGAAACATAATTTGCACTCATTCATCCAATTTTTTTGGAAGTGTGTGGCGCGCGCCGTGTGCGTAATGAAAGAGAGATAGAGAAACCTAAATAAAATAGGAAATAATTAAATAAATAAACTATATTCGTAAATTACAATTATCTTTTGTTCACGAATTCATTAAATAATAAAGAAAAATGGGCATTCGTGTAAATACAGCAGTAAAAAATGTCCCGGGAATAAATAATTACACGAAAGCAACATTTCGGACGATCTTGCATAAGTAGGTAAGTTTTAATTGTTAGTTTTTAGACAGGTTAATAAAGCAAACATTGATCAAACTATCGATTACACATATTTTAAAATTATTCCACTTTAATACTGATATAGTCACGAAGCTGTATTAAAGGATTTACGTCTCTGATAAGTACTTTCACACGTGCATCAAATTATATAACATCGCATGGCGTCTGCTCCTGAAAGTCACGTAGGCCATAACACATGTATAAAATAATAAAGTAAAAGAAATATAACTATTGCAATTGGTAAAATATAAAAAAAAAATGTACTGCATAGTGTGACTTAATGTCCACCTTTAATAAACTTAAGCAAATATTAAATTTAAAGACACGACACTTAATTATTCTGAAATATCGATGTGTCCCGTAACTTAAACTGTCCTAAACCACGGGGTGTTCAATACGATATCGTTATGCGATTTACGATATACGATTACCGATATACGGTTGCCTTACGATGCGATGCGATACAATCCCGTTTATTATGCCTAATACGATTGAATGCGATAGAATACGATTCCATACGTTACGATGCGATTGAGTAATATATACTTACGATACGATGCTATACGAACGATATACGCTATTTTGACAACTGATACGTTAGCACCACTGTGTCCCTGGTGACTGATGGTGAAGACTATGAAAAAACTATGAAGTGTGAGTCCATACTGAAAATGTAGGATGTATTTAATGTTTTTGCATATCTTTAACATGCAAATCATTTACTTGCCTTACACAATAATGAAGGACTATTGGATATGAATTCTTGTGATTGGTTCATTGATTGCTCAAAAAGACAGCATTAAACATTTTGAATATAGGATGCTAGACAAAAATTTCTAGCTCTCTCAAAACTGTGGTAAAAACATGGCTGATATGCAAGAAAGTCCTGGACCCCATAGAGACTTTGTCCTTGTCCAAGCTGACTTTTGTGTCTATGCGGAATTTATTTTATAGCTCAAGCTTGTGTTTCATTGAACATCTCAAGTTAAGATTTATCTCTACTAAAATTGTTCAACTTCTAGATCACTATGATTCTGAATTGTTGAAGAAAATGAAACAATTTCATGTAAGAACATACTGAAGAAGCTTGTACATATTTCTAATCTCTAGGTCATTAAAAACAGGAGTCCTAGATCTTCAAGATTTTTGAGTTGAAGGAAAGCACAATTTGAGATGTTTGTGAAATGCAGGACAGATCTGTTCTTGGATACATCAGTTTCATGAATCATAAATTCAAATAATTTGAATATTTTCCAACAAAAGCAAAGAAGGAGCATTTGGGAGAAATAGAGGAAGACATTTGAGAACAGATCTGTTACCATTATATACTATGTACTGCTAAATGTGATTGTTTTGGTCACTGTTTATTTTATCATGTATACTTTTGTTTTTTCTATTTTCTAGGGACTGCACGAGTCAGTTAGAATTAGAATTACCAGTTGTTCAAATTGTACAGGTAGCTAGCCTCTCACCAATCTTCTGTTCCCATGTCTCTTATATCTGCAATATATAAACCAAGCCTCTGTTCCAGGAAACTTATCAGGTTGAGATTGTCCTCATCTCTTAAATCTCAAACTTTGTGTCAACACAATTTTGAAAGTTTTAAAGTAATTAAAGACAGTTTTCTGTAAGAACATGTTTATAATACTCTGTATGAGAAATTGTGTTCTCTTGGTCAATATATAAATGAGTTCCATTTGTTATAAAGTTTGAGTGGAGGGAAATACCAGTCTGAGATTATTTCATGGAATGTGGGCTTTACTGTTGTGCCAGTCACCATGTTATGCTGTCATCATAAACATGGCAAATCACAATGATGTAGGATACTATTATTTTATATAAATTGGTAAAGCATAAAGTTAATTTAAATTTCATGAATGTAAAACTGATCTATATTTTCTAAGTAATTGTATGATCAATAATATGATAAGTAATTTTGTTACATTTGATATCTTTCTTCAAGTTTTTATAATTCCATTTCTTGAAATGAACCAGTCTAATAGCATTTCCTCTGTTAACCAACACTGCTCTCATGTCCCTTGATGTTTTTACAAACACTGTTCTCATGTCCCTTGATGTTTTAACCAACACTGCTCTCATGTTTTTACCAACGCTGCTCTCATGTCCCTTGATGTTTTTACGAACACTGCTCTCATGTCCCACGATGTTTTTACCAACCTGCTCTCATGTCCCTTGATGTTTTTACCAACGCTGCTCTCATGTCCCACGATGTTTTTACCAACGCTGCTCTCATGTCCCACGATGTTTTTACCAACACTGCTCTCATGTCCCTTGATGTTTTTACCAACACTGCTCTCATGTCCCACGATGTTTTTACCAACGCTGCTCTCATGTCCCTTGATGTTTTTACCAACGCTGCTCTCATGTCCCACGATGTTTTTACCAACGCTGCTCTCATGTCCCTTGATGTTTTTACCAACGCTGCCTCATGTCCCACGATTTTTTTACCAACGCTGCTCTCATGTCCCTTGATGTTTTTACCAACACTGCTCTCATGTCCCTTGATGTTTTTACCAACACTGCTCTCATGTCCCTTGATGTTTTTACCAACGCTGCTCTCATGTCCCTTGATGTTTTTACCAACACTGCTCTCATGTCCCTTGATGTTTTTACCAACACTGCTCTCATGTCCCTTGATGTTTTTACCAACACTGCTCTCATGTCCCTTGATGTTTTTACCAACACTGCTCTCATGTCCCTTGATGTTTTTACCAACGCTGCTCTCATGTCCCACGATGTTTTTACCAACGCTGCTCTCATGTCCCTTGATGTTTTTACCAACACTGCTCTCATGTCCCTTGATGTTTTTACCAACACTGCTCTCATGTCCCTTGATGTTTTTACCAACACTGCTCTCATGTCCCTTGATGTTTTTACCAACACTGCTCTCATGTCCCTTGATGTTTTTACGAACACTGCTCTCATGTCCCTTGATGTTTTTACCAACACTGCTCTCATGTCCCTTGATGTTTTTACCAACACTGCTCTCATGTCCCTTGATGTTTTTACCAACACTACTCTCATGTCCCTTGATGTTTTTACCAACGCTGCTCTCATGTCCCTTGATGTTTTTACCAACACTGCTCTCATGTCCCTTGATGTTTTTACCAACACTACTCTCATGTCCCTTGATGTTTTTACCAACACTGCTCTCATGTCCCTTGATGTTTTTACCAACACTGCTCTCATGTCCCTTGTTGTTTTTACCAACACTGCTCTCATGTCCCTTGATGTTTTTACCAACACTGCTCTTATGTCCCTTGTTGTTTTTACCAACACTGCACTCATGTCCCTTGATGTTTTTACCAACACTGCTCTCATGTCCCTTGATGTTTTTACCAACACTGCTCTCACTGCTCTCATGTCCCTTGATGTTTTTACCGACACTGCTCTCATGTCCCTTGTTGTGTATACTGATCACAGCTTTCATGTCCCTTGTGTTTGCCAAGACTGGTCTCTTGTCCCTTGTTGTATTTACAAATACTGCTATCATGTCCCTTGATGTTTTTACCAACACTGCTCTCATGTCCCTTGTTGTTGTAACCAACACTGCTCTCATGTCCCTTGTGGTGTTTGCCAACAGTGATCTCTTGTCCCTTGTTGTATTTACAAATACTACTATCATGTCCCTTGATGTTTTTACCAACACTGCTCTCATGTCCCTTGTTGTGTATACCGATCACAGCTTTCATGTCCCTTGTGTTTGCCAACTCTGGTGTCTTGTCCCTTGTATTTACAAATACTGCTATCATGTCCCTTGTTGTGTTTACCAACACTGCTCTCACGTCCCTTGTTGTGGTCACCAACACTGCTCTCATGGCCCTTTTTGTGTTTACCAATACTGCTATCATGTCCCTTGATGTTTTTACCAACACTGCTCTCATGTCCCTTGTTGTTGTAACCAACACTGCTCTCATGTCCCTTGTTGTGTTTACCAACACTGCTCTCATGTCCCTTGTTGTGTATACTGATCACAGCTTTCATGTCCCTTGTGGTGTTTGCCAACACTGATTTCTTGTCCCTTGTTGTATTTACAAATACTACTATCATGTCCCTTGATGTTTTTACCAACACTGCTCTCATGTCCCTTGTTGTGGTAACCAACACTGCTCCCATGTCCCTTGTTGTGTATACTGATCACAGCTTTCATGTCCCTTGTGGTGTTTGCCAACACTGCTCTCATGTCCCTTGTTGTGTTTGCCAACACTGCTCTCATGTCCCATGCTGTGTTTGCCAACCCTGCTCTCATGTCCCCTGTTGTGTTTACCAACACTTCTCTCATGTCCTTTGTTGTGTTTGCCAACACTGCACTTATGTCCTATGCTGTGTTTACCAACACTGCTCTCATGTCCTATGCTGTGTTTACCAACACTGCTCTCTATCCCTTGTTGTGTTTGCCAACACTGCTCTCATGTCCCTTGTTGTGTATTCTATCACTGCTCTCATGTGCCTTGTGTATACTTATACTGCTCTATTTGTGTATACTTATCACTTCTCTCATGTCCCTTGTTGTGTATACTTATCACTGCTCTCATGTCCCTTGTTGTGTATACTTATCACTGCTCTCATGTCCCTTGTTGTGTATACTTATCACTGCTCTCATGTCCCTTGTTGTGTATACTTATCACTGCTCTCATGTCCCTTGTTGTGTATACTTATCACTGCTCTCATGTCCCTTGTTGTGTATACTTATCACTGCTCTCATGTCCCTTGTTGTGTATACTTATCACTGCTCTCATGTCCCTTGTTGTGTATACTTATCACTCTCTCATGTCCCTTGTTGTGTATACTTATCACTGCTCTCATGTCCCTTGTTGTGTATACTTATCACTGCTCTAATGTCCCTTGTTGTGTATACTTATCACTGCTCTCATGTCCCTGGTTGTGTATACTTATCACTGCTCTCATGTCCCTTGTTGTGTATACTTATCACTGCTCTCATGTCCCTTGTTGTGTATACTTATCACTGCTCTCATGTCCCTTGTTGTGTTTACTTATCACTGCTCTCATGTCCCTGGTTGTGTATACTTATCACTGCTCTCATGTCCCTTGTTGTGTATACTTATCACTGCTCTCATGTCCCTGGTTGTGTATACTTATCACTGCTCTCATGTCCCTTGTTGTGTTTACTTATCACTGCTCTCATGTCCCTTGTTGTGTATACTTATCACTGCTCTCATGTCCCTGGTTGTGTATGCTTATCACTGCTCTCATGTCCCTTGTTGTGTTTGCCAACACTGCTCTTAGGTCCCTTGTTATCTGATTTCGTCTGGACAATTTTAGGTGTTATCAACAGTTAGTTTGTTTACACTCCAGTATCCTCATTTATTAGGCATTATTGGATCTTAAGGTTCTGTAGTTGTGGCCCTTGAGTGATCAAGAAATGCAATATACCACTCTGCTTACAAACTAGCATCAGTATTTTTGAAGGTATCCTCATCAAACATAGAGACACTGTGTCCCTCAGTCATATTTTATTATGGCTGATTTTGTACCATTAGGTCAGGGGTGATGCTGATCAGTTGTGCTCAAGGAAGCAAAATCAGGTCACCCAAGCCCTCTTGTTTTAGGCTTACCTTAAGGTGAGCTGTTCAAATCACTCTGTGTCCACCATGTTTCATCTGTTGTCAACAATATGCCTTCTGAAACCACTGGATAGAAATTGATGAAACTTGGTTTGATTGATCCATGGGTGGATCTTTACAATAGTTACTAAAATAAACTTGATCCAGGTAGAACTCCCGACTGCATTTAGTCAAGCGAACGCTCGCTCATGGTTGCGAGTTGGTACCCAGCTTACATTCATTACACAGCAATTAAATAGGAGCCAACTGCTCACATTAGCTCCCGTTAGGTGAATTAAAAATATGGCTGGTTGCAGTGACAGCAAACAGGCCCTACCATGTTTATCTACATGAAATCTCAGACAAGTTCAAAACTGGGTCACCTAGGGTCAAACAGAAAGAAAAAAACTTGGTTTAAACTTAATAAAACTTGGTCAGAATGTTTGTTTTTATTAAAGCTAGGTTAAGTTTGAAATTATCTTACGATGGATCACAATGTAGTTACAAGGATAAAAAAACATCAGGTCTTGTTTAAAAATACAGTGAAAAGCTTTGGCCTAAATTTCTGGACTATTAAACAGTCTGTCATCAAACTTGACATACTTGTTCATTATCACAAGGGCTACATTCTTATCAAGGGGCCTTTACTCTAAGACCATTTTCACTTAGTTATTTCCCCCTTAAAATAAAATAAACAGACGAGCGTTGGCATCAAAGGTGTCTTGATATCATTTACTTTCCTGAAAATAATTTATACAAAACAAAAAGATGTTATGATGCAGACATATAGCAGTTTTTCTAACAGTTGTATATGTATTATTAATATAAGGTACATTTATACCTTGATAAATTTCACTTAATAAAGTCATCTTGCACCAAGTAATAACTTGCAGCTACAAAGTGTGGTACAAGTTATGCTGCAATCTGGCCAATGGTCTGACCTCGAGTTACCATACTCAGCATTTGTGTATCAGTTTTTCATATTTACATACATATAGTTATAGATTATATCAGTATTTTACTTATAGTTACTGTGCACATTATATCAGTATTTTACTTATAGTTACTGTGCACATTTTATCAGTATTTTACTTATAGTTACTGTGCACATTATATCAGTATTTTACTTATAGTTACTGTGCACATTATATCAGTATTTTACTTATACTTACTGTGCACATTATATCAGAATTTTACTCATAGTTACTGTGCACATTATATCAGTATTTTACTCATAGTTACTGTGCACATTATATCAGTATTTTACTTATACTTACTGTGCACATTATATCAGAATTTTACTCATAGTTACTGTGCACATTATATCAGTATTTTACTCATTGTTACTGTGCACATCATATCAGTTTTTATATTTTACTATACTTACTGTGCACATTATATTAGTATTTTACTCATAGTTACTGTGCACATTATATCAGTATTTTACTCATAGTTACTGTGCACATTATATCAGTATTTTACTCATAGTTACTGTGCACATCATATCAGTATTTTACTTATACTTACTGTGCACATTATATTAGTATTTTACTTATAGTTACTGTGCACACTATATCAGTATTTTACTTATAGTTACTGTGCACACTATATCAGTATTTTACTTATACTGACTGTGCGCACTATATCAGTATTTTACTTATAGTTACAGTGCACACTATATCAGTATTTTACTTATAGTTACAGTGCACACTATATCAGTATTTTACTTATAGTTACAGTGCACACTATATCAGTATTTTACTTATAGATACTGTGCACACTATATCAGTATTTTACTTATTGTTACTGTGCACACTATATCAGTATTTTACTCATAGTTACTGTGCACATTATATTAGTTTTTTACTTATAGTTACTGTGCACACTATATCAGTATTTTATTTATAGTTACTGTGCACATTATATTAGTATTTTACTTATAGTCACTGTACACACTATATCAGTATTTTACTTATAGTTACTGTGCACATTATATCAGTATTTTACTTATAGTTACTGTGCATTTTTATATCAGTATTTTATTTTCATATAGCTTTCTCAGCACATTATATCAGTATAAGACCAGCAGTAGTGGCATACTGATAGGTCCCTTATCATCACTGACCCTTGAAAAAAATGATTAATTCTGGATCATTTTATAAACTTAAAATACAAGTACTCTTTATTTTATCTAAATTCTACTGTTTCATCATACAATAGTTGTAACTTGTATTTCAGATTCAGTAGTAAGGGTGCCCCAGAGAACAGTTAGCGTGTAAAATGTAGATGGGAAATATACTTGGCAACGCAAATTGGAAGAAATTTTTATTATCAAATAAAATTTAAGTTTCCTTTTAATTTATTACAACCATTTGTCATGTAGTTTGAAAGAAAACATTTGAATAAACCAGCATATGGTTTTAAATCTAGGGTGATCCCGGGCCCATTTTAACAAAGTATCGTTCATTGAGCACACTGTGACATTATATTACTTCATGAAATAAGTACACAAATATTTAAATTTTTTATTCTGCTTGCATACTTAGTATTAAAATATTGATACTGTATCCTTGAATTTTTTAGTAAAGATATTTACTCTTGAAAAAGTTAAGTTGTCATTTTTTCAAACAGAGGAACTCTTCAATGTTGGTTTTTTCAAGAAAAAGGAAATGATGCCCCTTTTTATATTGATGCTTATCTTTTTAAACCTGTAAAACATGAAAAGATACTTTTTTGTGTATTAACTGAACCTTTTTCCCAAATTTAAATTTTTATTGTATAATTATTTTTTGCATTTTGTGTCTTAAATCTTTAATTAAAAAAAATATTAACCTGAAATAATCATGTGAAGCATTGAAAAAGGGTTATTGGTTGTAAGGAAATTTTGGTTTTCAGAGTCAAAAATCCCATCATAGAGGCCCTCGATCCAGATGAATTGCCACCATGAACTTTTACAGTTTTTTAAAGAAAAAGATAAGTTAAACGGGGAACTTCTAAATAGTAGGTAAGCTTGGGTAGTGAGGGTATTTTAAACTAAACATTTGGTTTTTTTTCATTTCTTAGACCCTTTTAACCCACATGTGCTCAGATGAGCAAAGGGGATTAATGAATGCCATCATCCATTGCCCCAAAATTATTTTTTTACACTCTGACATCTTCATTCTTAACATCCCCTTCAAACTTCATAAAAATTTTTTTGTACCCTAAACTCCTGTCAATTTTGATTATGGCTTTTTTTGCCCACAAATCCGTCTTTTTTTTGGGGCTCCCCGGGCCAAATGCTCAAAGTGGCTATTAGGATCACCCATCACCCATCTCCAACAATTTGGTTTAAAGACATCTCTGTAATGTAGGTAGAAATTGATAAACTTAGTAGGGATCATCCTTTGGTAAACCCCCCACAAAAGTGCAAAAAAAAACTTGATCCGCAGCCCCCCGGTTGCCATGCAATTTTTTTTTAAAAAAAATTTCAAAAATCTCTCCTAAACCCCAATGGTCAGAATTGATTTTTTTTGGGCACAATGGTCAACTCATAATGCTCTCCATAACTGCGAAAATGAAGTTGACCCCTTTTAAAAATGAGGCCCCCAGGGGGGGGCCCAATTACCTTAATACTCTATATAGAAAAATTTTAAAATTTTTTTATGAAGCCAAAGGTCGAATTTTAAAATTTTTATGAAAATGGTACCTCATGAATGTCTACCATAATTGCTAAATAAAATTTATCCCTTTAAAAAATTAGGCCCCCTGTTTCCTTTCATATTATGGAAAATTTAAAAATTCTTCTTTTTTGAACTAAAGTTCAGAATTATTCTTGTTTTGCACCAATGATTAAATCAAGGTTTATAAATAAATTTCATAAAAATTTTGTTTCCCCTTAAAAATTTTAGGGTTAGATGATTGACTTTTTATTTGAAAAATTGAGTTGGGTTTCTGCTGGATGAAAATAGGTAAAAAAAATGACTTGAATATTTAAATAAGATGTACCTGTAAAAGACTATTCTGGTAGCATCGGGGGCCCTAATAATTTGGCCCTCTTTTTTTTTTTGTGTTTTTTTTCTAAAAATATAACACCTCCTGTGTGGATGTAACGTTTTTTTTCCCCTATAACTTTATTGGTTTAGGTATTGTCGCATATTTAGTCAAGGGCATTTGGTTTAGCCCCAGAAAAAAATACTTGGCAAAGGGTTTTTTACCGTAGCCAAGTTTTTTTGAATTCTTGTCCAACCCTTTTTCTTTTAACCCCTTGACTTGCAGGCCCATGGAAAGCTTTAAAGGGTATGGTTGAGAGTGCCAATGACACATTTAGGTTTGGGGACAAGAATCTTCCATACTTTCCCAAAGGGGCAAAGTACTGGTCCAACCCAGGAACCCTCGAGAAGATTAGTTTTAAGTTTTTTTAAAATTTTTAACTAAGTTGTTTCCTAATTGACATGAAAAGAAATGAGATGAAAATATTGAATAAAAAACTAAAGGGAAAAAAAGGAAAAAAACATGAGAAAAAAAACCTGATAGGGAACTGCAGCAGACAGTTTCAATTTTTTAACAATTTAAATTGTTGATATGACAAGTCCCAGGGACCATTCATCTTAAAGCATTTCTTTTTTCTTACACCCCTTTATCAATGTTATTTAAATTCCATCATTCCGAAAAATTAATAGAAAAGTTTACCCTGCATTTTTTTTCCTTCAGTATAATTTGTAAAAGGGTTTTTTTAAAGTCATTTTTTGGGGACAGCTATCATTATGGTGATAAAAATCCCAGATCTATCCCCGGGAAACAGTTGCCTTAGAAAATACACATATTGGTTTGTTGGTACAAACAATTTAAGCATTTTCCTGGTTTTTCTGTGGTGAATTAAGGATTGGTTTTTCTGGGGACAAAAGTGTTCATCTGAGTCTTAAAATAAATCTAGGTGCAGCTTTTTTGTCATTTTTTTTCAAACAAAAATGTATGACCTTTTTTTTTCCCCACATCATAAATCCATTTTTTTGAAAACATTTTTTTAACAAAGTCTTTCATGACATTTCCAATGTAAACACTAGTAAAACCCAATTTTTCCCTTTAAAAATTTTTGGGAAAAAAACCTATGATTTTTTCATTGTGAAAATTGAGGGGAAAAGAAAAAAATCTTAAAACATATAAGAAGATATGAATCATGAAAAAATTAATTTTTTTTTTATGCCTCCACATCGATAGATCAGGGGGCATATTGTTTTTGGTCTGTTTGAAAGTTTATTTGTCACAAAATTTTAACCCTTGACCATAACACAGAAGTATTTCCACCTACATCTCCACATTTCACAATGCATGAAACCTTGAGAGCTCTAACCCCCCGGGGCCCTTTTGACCTTAAAAAATGACCTGACACCCAAGGTCTAAGCCCCGCGGGGCATGGTTTTTTTTTTTAAAAACGTAGTTTGGGTTTTTTTTTAGACACAAAACAAAAAAGGAAATATATTTTTTTTTCTTTTCTGACCAATACATAGAAAATGAATTTTTTTTCTTTTCAGACCAATACAGAGAAAGTAAAAAAATTTTTAAATTGTTAGAACCGCAAACTCAGGAACCCTTGTAGAAGATGAATTAAAATCAGACATCCCCCCTGAATCAGGTAATTTTATTTCTCATTTTTTTTCAAAAAATTTTTTATCTAAACTTTTGATGTAGGGGGGCATAAAGCTCCCACATGTGGGTTTTTTGTCAGTTTTTTCTCCTACAGTTTGTTTTTGGGTGAAAAAGGGCCCCAACCAACAGTATTTCTTTCTTTTCGGGGAAACATTGTCAAAAGGGCTGCCTCAATGTAAAATGCCTAACAAGGGGCGGGATTCCACACACATCCACATTATCTTACAGGGCCCAAAAACCTGTCAAAAAACCACCTTATGTTTAATGCCAAGCAGGGCAGGAGACATATATCATACCATTTTGGCTCACCGAGCACAACATGCTCATGGCGTCCGTTGTCTGTGGGTGCATCGAAAAATCAAAAAATTTCCCTTTTAAATAACATCCCCTTCAAAATCATTGAATGGGTTTTTGACCAATTCACAAAAAATTGACCCCTTAGGGGGCCCACTTTCAAAATTTTTTTTAAATTGGCTAAAAAGTGGGTCAGAGAAGCTAAAAAAAGGGCTTTGATCATGCAATCTTTAAAAACCCCCTTTCTGCATAACTGCTTGGCCTAGAGCGGGGTATTTGGTGTTAGTTTTAACTTGTAATTTCTACAAATTTTGATCAATTCATAACCCGGGGTCAACATTTGCCCCACCCCAGAGGCCCATTTGATTTTGCATAGACTTGTATAGGAAAAACTTTTAAAATCTTTTTGTCAAAACCAAAAGGGGCTGGAGTTTAGATATTTTGGGGTTTAGACCTCTTCCAAGTTTTTTCAAATACCGGCCGTGAAGTTTTATTTTTGGGCCCGGCCCATGGGGCACTTGATTTTTTATTGCCTTTCACAGAAAAAAAGGGTTTAAAAATCTTGTCAAAACCCCCAAGACCCCGGAGTTTTGGGTATTTAAATGTGTACCATGCCCAAGTGGACCTCTACCAAATTTGTTTAAATCATTGCCCTGGCACCAAAATTGGTTCTGTTCCGGGAAAAATGATTTAAAAAAACTAACATAGGAGAAAAACTTAAAAAAACTTTCCCAAAAGGGCCCCACAGCCTGGAGTAAAGATATCTAGTTTGTAAAAATGGCCCAAAAGGGTTTTTTTAAAAGATTTTTTTCATAGGGGAAACCTTGGGGTCAAAAATGGCCTTGCCTTATATGGGGCTTTTTTAAATTTTTTATAGACTTAGGCAGATTTTTTTTTTAAATTTCTTTTTACGGGTTTTTTTAAAAAAAAAATTGGGTTTTGGGGGAGGGAATAAAAAAAAAAATAAAAGAACATAGGAAAATAAAAAAAAAAAAAAACAGATTTTTCCCCAATTTTATTTATTTTACCCTTTTAAAATTATTTTTTAAACACAACATAAATTATGTCAAACAACCCAAGCCCGATTTAAAAGTAGGGATTTCCTTTTTTTCTGATGAAGTTTATTTTTTTTATTTCAAAAAATATTAACATTTAACAAGCCTAAAAATTTTTAAAAAAAATTTTAGGTCCCATAATCAGGGGCCCCCCATTTTTTTTCCTCACAAAAAGGGGTGTGGGGGGTGCATGGTCATCCCACCCACACCCCACATAATTAAAGGGAAAATTTTAAAAAAAATAAAAATTTAAAGGAACCCAAAAAAAAAACAAGAAAAAGAAAACATTGAAACAACAAAACAGAAAACTTTAGGGAAAAACTTATTCACCAAATATATATTTTCTATGAGTGAGTTGTCATAATTAAGAAAATTTATTTTGTTTTGTTTTGGTTTAAAAATCAATTTTAAAGGAAAATTTTTGGGGCAAAAGCTTTCCAAAAGACCATCACCCCTTTCGCCTGTTTTAATGTTTGCAGATTTTTAAACTCACCGACCCAACGTGCTCATGGTGAGCTTTTTTGATCGCCCTTTTGTCCGTCATGCCCGGGGTCCGGGGTCCATCGTCAACAATTTTTTTTAAAAAACATCTCCTTCTAAACTACTCACTGGAAAATTTTTTTTTAAAAATTCACAGGAATGTTTATTATGGGGCTCTTTAACCCAAAATTGTTTAAAATTAAAATTTTTATTGGTCAAAAATCTAGGGCACAGAAGCAAAAAAAAGTTTTAAAAAGAAAAAATTTTTAAAAAACTTCTCCCTAAACCACAAGGCCTAGCCTTTGTTTTTTTACTCACCTACACAACGTGCTCAAGGTGGGCTTTTTTGATCGCCTTTTGTCGTCGTCCGTGCTTTTTTGCGTCCCGTCAAAAAAATTTCTTCAAACAACATCCCTCCTAAACGGCTTGGCCAATTTGAAAAATATTTTGCAAAGGGAAAGTTCCTTGGAAAAAACTCTAAATAAAGTTGTATAAAAGGTTCTGGTCCATTGCATAATTGGGTCACAGGAGCTAAAAAAAGTTTTTAAAAATGAAAAACTTTGAAAATCTTTTCTCAAAACTGCAAGGCCAGAGCTTAGATATTTGGTAGTACATCATCTTAGGGCCACTCCCCAAATTGTAAAAAATCATAGCCCTATGGTGAAAAGCCCCCGCCCAGGGGAAACTTTTTTACATAGAGTTATATAGGAAAACTTAAAAAATTTTCTTCTATTAATCCATAAGGCCTAGACTTAGATTTTTGGTATGTAGCATAAACTTATGGGCCACTACCAAAGATTGTACAAATCAAACCCCCATTGATAAATGACCCCGCACCAGGGGCACTTTTTTTACTAAGTTATATAGGAAAATTTTAAAAAACTTTTTCCAAAAGCAAAAACCTAGAGTTTTTAGATATTTGGTATGAAGCATCATCTTAGGGGCCACTACCAAGATTGTACAAATCATCCCCATGGTGATAAATGCCCGCACCGGGGGTCCTTTTTTTACAAGTTATATAAAAAAACTTAAAAAATCTTCTTCATAAATCCAAAAGGGCCTGATTTTTTAAATTTTTGGTATGACATCATCTTATGGGCCACTACCAAGATTGTACAAATCATAGCCCTATGGTGATAAAGCCCCGCACCAGGGTCACTTGTTTTACACGATTTTAATGGGAAAAATCTTAAAAAATCTTTCCATGAATCATAAGGGCCTAGATTAGTTTTTTTTGGTTTTAAGCATCACTTAGGGGCCACTCCCAAGATTGTACAAATCATAGCCCATGGTATAAATGACCCCCACCAGGGTCACTTTTTTACAAGAGTTAAATGGAAAATTTTAAAAACTTCTTCTATGAATCAATAAGGCCTAGAGCTAAGATTTTTGGGATGTATACATCTAAGGGTTCATTACAAAGATTTTCAAAGTCTTGGCCCTACGGATAAAGACCCTCCCCAAGTCTTTTTTCTAAAACCTATGGCCCTTGCTTAGATTTTGGTGTGTAGTATTGTCAGGGAAAATGTTTAGTTTTAATTATTCAAATCCTTGTCTTTTTAAAAAAATTGACATCAGTTGAAGCAATGGACTCAGGGGGCGTTTCGGGGCCATCAGGGCCCTCTTGTTTATGTAGCATGATCTTAGCTCTCTCCCAAATTGTTCAATTAGGCCCTGGGTAAAAAATTTCCCGCCCCAGGGGTCACTTGATTTACATAGGCTAATATGGGGGAAATTTAAAAAAATCTTTTTCTCGAAACCAAAGGCCTGTTTTGTTTTTTGGTTTCATGTTTTAGTTTCACAAAATTTTGTTCAAATATGCCTGGAAAAATTGGCCCCCCCCCAGGGTCCTTTTTACATAGGCAATTAGGAAAAACTTAAAAAAATCTTCTTCCCCGAAACCACAAGGCCTACCTTTTGATTTTTTATTACAGATCTTAGACTCTCTCCCAAAGATTGTTCAAATTTGACCCTGGGTCAAAATTGGCCCCCCCAGGGGTCACTTGTTTTAACATAGGCTAATATGGGAAAAAAAAAAAATCTTCTTCCAGAAACCCCCAACCCGGGGTTTAGATATTTGGTTGAGCAGTCTAGTGTCCAACCAAGTTTGTTCAAATCAGGGCCCCCGGGCAAATTGGCCCCCCCAAGGGTCCCCTGATTTTACATGGGCTAAAATGAAAAAATTTAAAAATTTTCCCTTTCTGAAAAAAGGCCCTTAGCCTTTTTGATTTTTAAATTTAGCATGTTTTATGACCTTACCAAAATTTCAAATTTAAAAAAACCCGGGGGCAAAATTGGCCCCGCTCCAGGATCACTTGATTTTACATAGACTTATATTGGAAAAAAAACTAGAAAAGCCCTTCAAGGTCTGGAGTTTATATTTTTGGGTTATTAACATGGGGAAATAGACCTCTACAAGTAACGGGTAGTGTGTAGCATTGTTTTGTCGTTCTTACCAACTTGTTTAAAAAACATGCCCCGGGGTAAAAATTGGCCCCTCCCCCAAGGGTCATTTTGTTTTTAACATAGCCAAATGATACCAGGGGAGCGATCCAGGGCCATCATGGCCCTCTTTTTTTAAATTTTTGATTGATAAAAAATAACATCTTTTTTAATCAATTAATTTTTTTAAAAAGTTTTTTTATGAAATGTTATCCTGATTTTTTTTTATAAAACTTTTTTTTCCCACATTTAAAATTAAAATTTTGGGTCATATAAAGCCGTTTAAAAAGTCTAACCCATTTTAAATTTCTCAAATTTTTTTTTAAAAATTTTCAAGCTGAATCCCTTTTCAATTGTAGAATAAGCTTTTTTTAAATCATCCATTTCCTCCGGCTGTTTTGATTCAAGACAATTTTTTTTAAATTTAAAAGATTTTAAAAACGCTTGATTTCAGTTTTTAAAATAAAAGGGTTTTTTGGAAAAGAAGTTATGAAAGTGATTTGACTAATATGAGGGGGTACCTAATTCTTTTTTAGTCAAGTTATCGGGGGAATCTTCATGCCAATTAAAGACTGTCAATCGAAAACAATCAAACCCCGCACGGGGGTTGTTACTGCAAATCGGGGCAGCTCATCTTGAAAAATAACAAATACTCGTTAGTTTGACAGGAAAACATCCGTAGATCCCAAATTTGCTCTCTGTAACGTAATATTATCCATCTCACCCATTTTTTTCACTCTTCATTAAATTTCTTTCTACCGTGTTATAAAAGCATCAGAATTATGGCACGTGGGGACCTTCACCTGTCCCGGGGAAAACCCTTTGCCCTTAAAAAAGAAAAATTGAATCAAGTTTTTTCCACGGGACCATCATTCGCATTTTTGAGGTCAAAAGAAGACAAATTTTTACGTTTTTGGGGTTTTATAGAGAAAATAAATAGAGAAAAATTCTTGTCCGACAAAATGTCCCCTAAAATTGAGTTGGTCGTGAAAATGATTTGGCCCCGGGGGGGGGGTTTTTAAATGAAAAGTGAGGGAAAAATTTGTGTTTTCAAATTTAAATTTAATTAAACATTACCCCCTAACAAACACCCTAAAAGTAGTTTTTTTCAAATTTCAATATCCTTGTAACTTTTTATCTAAATAAAATTTTGGGATTGGGGGAAGACAAAACAAAGTGGTTTAAATTTAACACAAACAAATTGCAACTAAATATATTTTTCAACATCCATGTTCTCCCTTGAGTTTTCAAAATTTACTGACGCATTACCCCACCCACTCATTGTAGATGTTACTTTAATAGTGTTAGTGAAAATGTTTCTCGTACATCGTTTTTTCGTAAGAAATTTTTTTCCTTTAATACAACTGAAAAAATAAACAAACTCTTGAATGACGTTTTAAAAATTTTATGTTTGTATTTTTTAAATTCATTTTGTATTAATGGAAATAAATGCTTACGAAAATACGATGTTCAACCGGTTTCCGAAAAAAGTTTCACTTAAACGATTGAATGGGAAATTGAAATAAAGAATAAACTGAAAAATGATAATGCATTTGCATACACCCTAAAGCAGAATTGCATCGTCGTTACTGTGATCTACTCAAAATTTTATTTTACTGGGGAAAAATTGTTAATTCAATGCCATACTTTTTTTATTTACGTTTTTTATGTTGGACTGCTCGTTTGTTTAACGATAGGTGTATACTTCAGGTGATTCGGGGACATGCAGCTTTCATTTTATGGGGGGGAAAGTTCAACCACTTGGCCATTTTCAAAATGTCATAGAAAAAGAAGTTGCTTTGTTAGTATTAGCTCACAAAAGCAAACAAGCCCAAGGTGAGCTGTTGTGATCACTAGTGTCCCGCGTGTGTTTTTATGTGTCCCGGGGGTCGGTTTCTTTAATAAATTACTTAAAAAGTCATCCCCTTTTAAACCAGGGGGTAGAATTGATGAATCTTTCATGAATGGGTCCCCTTTGGGGAGTCCTTTACAAAGTTTCTAAAATAAACTTGATCCCCCCAGAATTTTGGTTGCCATGGCAAACAACAGAATTTCATTTTAAAAAAAAAAAAAAGAAAATTAAAACTTTCTCCTGAAACCAAAATTTTCCCCCCCCGTAGTGTTCTACCATAAAAATTTTTTTTAATAACGTTGAACTGTTGAAAAATGAGGCCCCCCCAGAGCTTATTCAGAAAAAAAACCAGAAGTTTGCTAGTTATTTTTCTGTCTTCGTTGACAAATGTCAATTTTTTTTAATTTTTTCTTCCGAAACAGCTGACCCCCCTAGAAAAAGAATAGAAAGCAGTTTAACTAAATGGCCACCAAGGTATGTGGAGAGTTTTTTTTTTTGGTTAGGCCTCCATAAAACAAAAGAAAAAAAATGTTGACAAAACCCACAAAGTAAGATAGTTTGATGTATCCCACTTTTAAATGTGTTGACATAACCCACTTTGTAAGATATTTGGGGGTATCCCAAATTTGTAAGATACTGTTGACATATCCCACTTTGTAAGATAGTGTTGACATATCCCACTTTGTAAGATATTGTTGACCTACCCACTTTGTAAAACTGTTTACATAACCCCCCTTTAAAAAATAGGTGAACCCTATCCCAAATTGTAAGATATGTTGACATATCCCACTGAAGATATGTTTCCCTATCCCACTTTGTAAATAGTGGACCTATCCCACTTTGTAAGAAACTGTTGACAAAATCCCACTTTGTAAGATAAATGTGCCCTAAACCCCCCTTTGTAAATAGTTTTTGACATATCCCACTTTGTAAGAAAGTGTTAAAATATCCACTTTGTAAATAGTGTTGACAATCCCCCTTTGTAAGATAGGTTTTACATATTTCCCCCTTTGAAAAACTGTTGACATATCCACTTTGTAAATAGTTTTTGACATATCCCACTTTTTAAGATAGTGGGTTTACAAAATTTCCCCAAAAATTTTAAATAGTGTTGACATATCCCACTTTGTTTAAAATATTTTTAAAATATCCCACTTTGTAAAATAGTGTTTAAAATATCCCACTTTGTAAGATAGTGTTGACATATCCCACTTTGTAAGATAAACTTGACATATCCCACTTTGTAAATAGTGTTGACTTAAACCCACTTTGAAAAAATAGTGTTGACAATCCCACTTTTTTAAGATAGTGTTGACCCCCTCCCCCTTTGTAAAATAGTGTTGACATATCCCACTTTGTAAGAAAGTGTTTGACATATCCCCTTTGTAAATAGTGTTGACATATCCCCCTTTGTAAGTAGCGTTGATTATCCCACTTTGTAAGAAATGTTTTATTTTCCCCCAAACTTTGTAAGATAGTGTTGACATATCCCATTTTTGTAAAAATAGTTTTTTCAAATCCCAAATTGTAAGATAGTGTTGACATACCCCCCTTTTAAAAATTTTTTAAACAAAAACCCACTTTGTAAGATAGCGTGACAATCCCACTTGTAAGATAGCGTTGACGTACCCCCACTTTGAAAGTAGTGTTGACATATCCCACTTTGTAAATAGTTTTTGACATATCCCATTTTTGTAAGATACTTTTGACATACCCCCCTTTGTAAGATACTTTTAAAAAAACCCCCTTTTTTAAATAGTTTTGACATATCCCACTTTTTTAAGATAGTGTTGACATTTTTCCCCCTTTGAAAAACCCAGGGGGGGTTGTGTTCATGTTGGCATATTTTTCGTGTATCGTGTGGGGGATCGTGCTTTTCCGTTCCGTGAAAACGTTCGTGTAGGGTGCGTGCGTGCACGATTTTTAACGGTTTCGTGTAACGTTTTTCGTGTATCGTGTAACGTGAAACGTGTAACGTGTTTCGTTTTACGCATCGTTTCTTTCCGTGTGAATCGTTCCGCACGATTTATTTTGAGTTCAACGTTTTCCCTTAAAAAACCACATTAAAATTTTCCCGCTTTTCAAAATCATTAAGTGGTTACCCCACCGCATGGCAACATTTAACTGTAAAATTTTTTAACGTTTTTCTGTTACAATTTAAGTCTTATATCGATTCTTTTTAAATTTTAAAAAAAATGATTTAACTACGTAGAGGGGTCCCCCCTGTAAGTGTACAAGGGGGGATCACTTCACCTGCTGTAAGATACCAATTAAATCAAAATTTGCGGTTACCAATGCCCGTTTTTCGCGAATAAATAATTGTTAAAAAGCATAGGCTTTTATAGATCTAATAAATTCAATGTGAAACCCAAAAATTATTTGAAATTTTTCGACACGTTTTAGAACATTTTATTTCCTATTAAAAAACATTCGTTTTTTTTTTTTCGTGTGTGTGTGTATGTTTTTTAGTTTAAGGGAGGGGTTTTATTTATAAAAATTTTTTTTAAAAGCCTTGTTCACTTTGGGGGAAAAAAACCGAGTAAAAAGATTAACCCGCTACCGTGCCCCATCTGAATCGTTTTGTTTTGTGCGGTCCGTGTATCGTGCACGGTATCGTGCTCAAACTTTTATATGCATCGTTTTGTTTTCGTTCGTTCGTTTTGTTTATCGGTAACTGCGTGTATCTTTCGGTTTTGTTTGCGTTTTATCGTGCTGTAATCGTGCGGTTCGTTTTCCCCAAAATTAACGAAAGCCCCACTGTATGTTGCATATCCCACTTTTGGGAAGATAGTTTTTTACATTTTCCCACTTTGTAAGATACTGTTGACTAACCCACTTTTTTAAGATAGTGCTCTTATATACTCCCATTAATGCAAAAGGGTTTTTTTATCCCCTTTTTTTTTTAAAAGTGTTGCTGTATCCCCCCATGTGAGATAGTATTGATTTATCCCCGTAAATTAGAAAAGTTTGATGTATCCCAAAATTGTGAGATAGTATTGAGTATCCCATTAAAGTGAGAAATATTGAAATTTTCCCAGAAAGTGAGATTTATTGATGTATCCCCCTATGTGAGATAATATTGTGTTCCCAATATGTGAGATAGTGTTGATGTATCCCCCGTATGTGAGATAGTGGGTTTATGTATTCCAGTTTTTGTGAGATAGTATTGATGTATCCCAATAAAAAGAGATAGGTTGATGTATCCCAGTAGTGAGATAGTGTTTTTATGTATTCCCGTATGTGAGATAGTGTAGAGTACCCAGTATGTTTTTATAGTGTGATTATTTCCCCCATGTGAGATAGTGGGGATAAATCCCACTTTGTGAGATAGTGTTGAGGTATCCCAGTATGTGAGATAGGTTGATTATTCCCCGTATGTGACAAGTGTTGATGTATCCCAATATTGAGATATGGATGTATCCCCCCTATGTAGATAGTGTTGATTTTTTCCAGTAAAAGTGAATATGTTTATGTATTCCCCGTATGTGAGATAGTATTGATGTATCCCCCAAATGTGAGAAGTGTTTATGTATCCCATTTTTGTGAAATAGTGTTTTATGAAATTTCCCAAAATGTGAGATAGTGTTTCTGTATCCCAGTATTTGAGATTAGTATTGATTTTTCCCCCCATGTGAGAAGTGTTGATTTATCCCAAAAAGTTAGATAATATTTATGTATCCCCCGTATGTGAGATAGTGTTGATGTTTCCAGTATGTGAGATAGTTTTGATGTATCCAAAATGTGAGATAGTGTTGATGTATCCCAGTATGTGAAGTGTTGAAATTTTTCCCCCCATGTGAGATAGTGTTGGAAAATTTTTTTCCCCGTATGTGAGATAGTGTTTAAAATAATTTCCCGTATGTGAATAGTATTGATGTATTCCCGTATGTGAGATAGGTTGAAAGTAACCCAGATGTGAATAGTGTTGATGTAAACCCAGTATGTGAGATATGTTGATTTTTCCCAATATGTGAAAATAATATTGATGTATCCCAGTATGTGAGATAGTGTTTAGGGGGCCCAGTATGTGAGATATTTTTGATGTATTCCGTATGTGACATAGTGTTGATGTATCCCCAAATATGTGAGATAGTGTTGAGTATCCCAGTATTGAGATAGTATTGATGTATACCAGTATGTGAGATAGTATTGATGTATCCCAGAAAGTGAGATAGTTTTGATTTTATCCCAGAAGTGAGATAGTTTTTAAAGTATCCCACTATGTGAATAGTTTTGGGATTTATCCCAGTATGTGAGATAGTGTTGATTTATCCCAATATGTTAGATAGTTTTAAAGTATCCCAGAAAAGTGAGAAAAGTTTTTATATATCCCATAAGTGGATAGTATTGATTTATCCCGTTTTTGGATGTTTATGTATCCCAGTATGAGATAGTGTTGATATATCCCAATATGGAGAAAGTGTTGATTTACCCCCGTATGTGAGTTGGGTGTTAATATATCCCAGTAGGGAGATAAAAATTTTTTATTTACCCCCTATGTGAGATAGGTTGATTTATCCCATAGTGAGATAGTATTGATGTAACCCCAGTAGGGGGAGATAGTATTGATGTACCCAGTATGTAAGATAGTATTTGTTTAAACCCAGAAAGTAAGATATTGTAGATTTATCCCAGTATGTCATATAGTTTTTGATTTATCCCAGTATTGAGATGGGTTTTTGTTTTATCCCATATGTGAGATAGTATTGTTTTTATCCCACTATGAAAGATAGTGTTAAATTTTCCCACCTATTTAAAATAGTGTTAAAAAATCCCCACTATTTAAGATAGTGTTGATATATTCGACTATGAAAATTAGTGTTGATATATTCGACTATTAAGAAATTTTTGAAATACCCCAGTATGTAAGATAGTGTTGAAATATCCCAGTATGTAAGATAGTTGATATTTCGACATTTAAGATAGTTTTTGAAATATCCCGTAGGTAAGATAGTGTTGAAATATCCCACAAAGTAAGAAACTGTGAAATACCCCAGAATTTTAAAATAGTGTTGAAATATTCGACTATGTAAGATAGTGTTGAAATACCCCCCGTATGTAAGATAGAAATTGATTTTCCCACTATTTTAAGAAGTTTGAAATATCCCACTATGTAAAATAGTTTTAAAATCCCACTATTTAAATAGTGTTGATAAATTCAACTAGTAAGTTAGTGTTGAAAAAAATTCGACTATGTAAGATAGTGTTGAAATATCCCAGTATGTAAGATAGTTTTGTATACCCCCCGAAAGGGAAAGGGATAGTGTGAAAAAACTGTATGTAAATAGTTTTTTAAATAAATTTTGACTATGTAAGATACTGTTGAAATATCCCAGAAATGTAAGATATTTTGATAAAATTTTGACTAAGTAAGATAGTGTTGATATATTCGACTAGGGTAAGATACTTTTTTAAATATCCAGTATGTAAGATAGTGTTAAAAATTCGACTATGTAAATAGTTTTTTATATATTCGACTATGTAAGATAGTGGTTGAAAAAACCCAGTATGTAAATAGTGTTGATATATTCGACAATGAAATACGTTAAAAATTTCCCAGTATTTAAAAATTTTTGATATATTCACTTTTGTAAGATAGTGTTGATATTTTCCCGACTATGTAAGATACTGTTAAAAATTTTCAAACTTTGTAAGATAGTGTTTTAAATATTCAAACTAAGAAAGGGATAGTGTTGATATCTTTGACTATGTAAGATAGGATGACATATCCCAGTATGTAAGATAGGGGTTGAAAAATTTTCCCGACTATGAAAAATAGTGGAAAAAAACCCGCTATGTAAGATGGGGTTTTAAAATATCCCCTATGAAAAAATGGGGTTTAAAAATCCCTCTGTGTAAGATAGTGTTGATAAAATTCGACTATTTTAAGATAATTTTAAAATATATTCGATTTTTAAAGATATTTTGGGAAATATCCCCCCTATGAAAAAATATGTTAAAATTTTTTGACTATGAAAAAAGGGTTTTTATATATTCGACTATGTAAGATAGTGTTGAAATATCCCGCTTGTAAGATAGTGTTGAAATATCCCAAAAAGTAAGATAGGTTGAAATACCCTTTCCTGTGTAAGATATGTTGATATTTTCGCCTATGAAAAATAATTTGATATATTCGACTTTGTAAAAATAGTGTTGAAATATCCCTTTAAAAGTAAGATAGTGTTGAAATACCCCCAAAAGTAAGATATGTTGAAATATCCCTCTATTAAGATAGTTTTATATATTGGGACTATGTAAGATAATTTTTGATATATTTGACTATGTAGATAGTGTTGAAATATCCCACTATGTAAAAATAGTGTTAAAATACCCGCTATGTAAGAGAGTGTTGAAATAACTCGTGAAAAAAAATTTTGTGAACGTTTTTCGGTATCGTGAAACCCGTGTTATCGTGTAACGGTTTCTTTAAAACGCATCGTTTTTTCCGTGTGAACCCCTTCCCCGCACGATAAAATTTTGAGTTCAACGTTTCCTTAAAAGCCACATTAGAATTTCAGCTTTTCAAAATCATTAAGGGGGTTTCTCACCGCATGGCAACTTTAAAACGGGAGATTACTACTTTTTCTTTTTAAAATTTTTAAGTCTTAAATCGATTCTTTTTTTAATAAAAATAATGAGTAACTACGTAGAGTGGTCTCCCTGTTTTGTGTACGAAGGGGGATCACTTCACCTGCTGAAAAGATAGCCAATTAAATCGTATTATGCGGTTCCAATGACGCTTGGCGCGAATAAATAATTTTTTCAAAGCATGGGATCGTTATAGTCTAAAAAATTTTAAATGTGTAACAACAATTATTTGTAATTTTCGACACGTTTTAGAACATTTGATTTCCTATTAAAAAACTTTCGTTTTTTTTTTTCGTGGTGTTGTATGTGTTAGTTTTAATAAAGGTTTATTTAAAAAAGGGTTTTAATTTTCCTTGTTCACTTGGGGCGAAAAAAACCGAGTAAATCGATTAACCTCGCAACCTTTCCTATCTGCAATCGTTCGTTTCGTGCGGTCCTTTGTATCGGCATCGTGTATCGTGCATCAAACGTGTATATGCATCGTTCTTTTTTCGTTCTTTTCGTTCGTTTATCGTGTAACGGCGGTTTTCGTGGGGTTTCTTTTTCTTTATCGGCGTGTATCGGGGGGGTTCTTTTTGCCAACATTAACAAAAACCCCACTGTATTTGTTAAAAATATCCCACTTTTTAAGATATTTTTACATACCCCCCTTTGTAAGATACTTTTGACAAAAACCCATTTTGAAAGATGAGCTCTTATATACTACTATTAATGACAGGTTGATGTACCCCCAGAAGGGAGATAGTGTTGCTTTTACCCGTATGTGAGATAGAAATTGATTTACCCCAAGTATGTAGATATTTTTTAAAGTATCCCAAAATTGTGAGATAGTATTGATTTATCCCAGTAGTGAGATAGTATTGATTTATCCCAGTATGTGAGATAGTATTGATGTACCCCCAGTATGTGGGGAAAATATTATGATCCCAATATGTGAATATGTTGATGTATCCCAGTAGTGAGATAGTGTTGATGTATTCCAGTATTGAGATAGAAATTGATGTACCCCAATATGTGAGATAGTTTTGGGGTGTATCCCAGAAAGTGAGATAGTGTTGATGTATTCCAGTAGGGTGAGATAGTGTAAGATGTATCCCAGAAAGTGAGATAGTTTTTGATGTATCCCAGTATTGAGATAGTTTTGATATATCCCACTTTGTGAATAGGTTGAGGTACCCCATATGTGAGATAGTGTTGATTTTTTCCCGTATGGGGGCATAGTGTTGATGAAACCCAAAAATTGAGATAGTGTTAAATGTATCCCAGAAATGGAGATAGTTTAAAGTTTTCCAGTTTTGTGAATAGTGTTAAAGTATTCCAGTATGGGAGATAGTTTTGATGTACCCCCAATATGTGAGAAAAGGTTGTGTACCCCCGTATGTGAAATAGTTTTGGGGTGTATTCCAAAAAAGTGAATAGTTTGCTGTACCCAGTATTTTGAGATATTTTTGTTTTTTCCCCCCCCCCAAGGAAAAAGGTGAGATAGTGTTGATTTTTTCCCCCAATAAGTAATAATATTAAATTCCCAGAAAATGTGAGATAGTTGATGTTTTCCCCTTATGTGAGATAGTGTTGATGTTATCCAAATATGTGAGATAGTGTTTGATTAAAACCCCCAGTATTTGAGATAGTGTTATTTCCCCCAGTATTTTTAGATAGGTTGATTTTCCCAGTATGTGAGATAGTGTTATGTATTCCAGTATTTGAAAAGTATTGATGTTTTTCCAAAAAGTGAGATAGTGTTAAATGTACCCCTATTTTGAATAGTGTTGATGTATCCCATATGTTGAATTGTTTGATTTATCCCAATATGGGGAGATAATTTTAAATGTACCCCAGTATGTGAGATAGTTTTTGGGGTTTACCCCGGGAAATTGAATAGGTTAAATGTATTCCAGAAAAGTGACATAGTGTTGATGTATCCAAATATGTGAGATAGGGGTTGAAGTACCCCCGATGTGAGATAGATTGATGTATACCAGATGTGAGATAAAATTGATGAATCCCAGAAAATGTGAGATAGTTTTGATTATCCAGAAGTGAATAGTATTGATGTACCCACATGTGAGATAGAATTAAATTTTTTCCCAGATGTGAGATAGTTTTGATTTATCCCAAAAAGGGTGAGATAGTATTGATGTATCCCATATGTGAGATAGTTTGAAATATCCCAAAAAGTGAGATAGTATTGATTTATCCCAGTATGTGGGGATTGTTGATTTTCCAGTATGTGAGTTTTGTGTTGATAAAACCCAATATTGAGATAGGTTGATTTACCCCAGAATGTGAGATAGTGTGTTTAAAACCCCCGTATGTGGGGATAGTTTTGATTTTTTCCCAGTTTTTGAGATAGTGTTAAATGTATCCCAGTATGTGAGATAGAAATTGATGTATCCCAGTATGGGGGAATAGAAATTAAATTTTAACCCAGTATGAAAGAAAAAAAATTGATGTATCCCAGTATTTAAGATATTGTAGATTTATCCAGAAATGTCATATAGTTTTGATTATCCCATATGTGAGATAGTGTTGATTTACCCAATATTTTGAGTTTTGTATTGATTATCCCACTATGTAAAATATTGTTGAAAAAACCCACTATGTAAAATAGGTTGAAATATCCCCAAAATTTTAAAATAGTGTTGATATATTCGACATGTAATTTAGTGTTGATATATTCGACATTAAGATAGTGTTGAAATACCCCAAAGTATTTAAGATAGTGTTGAAATATCCCAGTATTTTAAATGTGTTGAAAAAATTCGACTATGTAAATAGTGTTGAAATATCCCTGTAGGTAAGATAGTGTTGAAATATCCCACAAAGGTAAGATACTGTTGAAATACCCCATATGTAAGTAGTGTTATATATTCGACTAGTAAGAAAGTGTTGAAATATCCCAGTAGTAAGATAGAAATTGATTTTTCCCACTATGTAAGATGGGTTTTTTAAATATCCCACTATTTTTAAAAAAGTGTTAAAATTTATCCCACTATTTAAGATATGTTGATATATTCAACTATGTAATTTAGTGTTGAAAAATTTTCGACTATGTAAGATAGTTTTAAATACCCCCATTATTTAAGATGGGTTTGAAATACCCCCCAGAAAAAAAAAAAAATGTAAGATAGTTTTTAAAAATATCTGCTATGTAAGATAGTGTTGATATATTCGACTATGTAAGATACTGTTGAAATATCCCAGAAAAGGTAAGATAGGTTGATATATTCGACTATGTAAGATAGTGTTGATATACCGACTATGTAAGATACGTTAAAAATACCCCCGTATTAAATATTTGAAATTCGACTATGAAAAATATGTTATATATTCGCAATGAAAAAATTTTTAAATATACCCCAGTATGTAAAAAGGGTTTTATTATTTGCCCAAAAGTAAAATATTTTTAAAAAATCCCGATGAAAGGGATGGGTTTTTTAAAAAATTCACATTTAAGATAGTGTTTTTATTTTTGAATGTAAGATACTTTTTAAAAAATTCGACTTTGTAAATATTTTAAAAAATTACTATGAAAATGGGTTTTTAAAACTTTACATGAGATAGGATACAAACCCCAAAATTAAAATAGGGGTTGATA
>CM037793.1:31757304-31807304 GCA_021229015.1 Solen grandis | reverse complement strand
TAGCTTCAAATCTAAAAATATTTTATAGAAAGTATATGAACAAAAGTTTTAGTTTGTGAAGAGTTCTTTCCATTGGTGTTTAGTTTTTGAAGATCGGACTTCGTTTGATCAAATTACCACAGTCCAAAGTTTGATCCTTTTATCAAACAAGTGTAAATCCGTATGTTTCCTCTTTTTTGCAGCTCCTGACCTTATTTTTTGTTCAATCTTCATTATTTTTTCACTGTTTATGCATTTAAATAATACAAATAAACTGATAGTAAATAACGATGAAAGTATGCAAAGGTCAAGGTCATAATACCGATTATTGTTATTTTTATCGGCACGAAATAGCTTCAAATCTAAAAATATTTTATAGAAAGTATATGAACAAAAGTTTTAGTTTGTGAAGAGATCTTTCCATTGGTGTTTAGTTTTTGAAGATCGGGTTGAATTGGTTGAGTTATGACAGAAAGGCGAAAAGTGTACTTTTAACGAAATTGAAACGCTGTAGTTTCATGAACTTTGAGTCAAAAATTATGATTTCTTCAGCATTAACACACTGAAAAGTGAAGTGATGTATACTGCAAGGAATACTTGTTTGGTCACGTGATTATGAGTTCATGCATATTTAAGCAGAAATTATTTAAAAAATCATATAAAATCGAAAAGTTGATGTTTGAAGTTGAAATTTGCAAGAATGCCGTAGACTACAATGTGCAAAATGTCCTGAAAAATTCAAGTGATTCCGTCAACAAACATGGCAGATATTCATGTTTTTCGGATAAGGGCTTGTATACGAAAATCTAGCAATTTGACGTAAGAGAAGAAGGCGGTTATTGGGTTGGTTACCCACGATCCGGACGTTCCTACGCAGGAAAGAGTGCCCGTGTTGAAAGGTGAATTGCGATGCGTATTTGAGAGAATGAGGTGCATTTTAGGATGCAATGGTGTACACCAGGACCGATAAGCACATTGCCTTTGTTATAACGGCTTTCTTCAAACTTTTATTACGGCTTTCAGCCTCAAGTAGAATTATTAGGTTTTCGCATCGCAGTGCGAAAACCTATTGTTCTTCTTCTGTTTCTTTTTTTTTTTTTAGGTTTTCGCATCGCTTGCGAAAACCTATTGTTCTTCTTCTGTTTTATTTTTATTAGGTTTTCGCATCGCTTGCGAAAACCTATTGTTCTTCTTCTGTTTTATTTTTTTTTTTTTTTTTATTATTATTTTTCCGTCTCTTTTTTGTGAACGGCATATCAACAAGATAGGAAACAGTCACAGTTCTGATTTTTTTACCAGTTTTGTCCTAGGATCTGAATTTGATCCTAACGTCGAGAAAATTTTCATTTTTGTCTTAATTTTGCCGCTAGGGGGCGTTTTGTAAAAGTGACTAAGGGCTAATAACTCTGTTATTTGAAGTCCGATTGAAATGCGGTTTTTTGCATTGCGTTCCTTGTCAGTTACTTAATAAAATATGATAGTTTTCAAAAAGTTGCGTATATATAACTTTCGTGCTACAGGAGGTTGAATGTTCGAATCTCGAAAAAACTGTGAAATGAGGGTAGGTCTGCGAAAAATTTATCCACGTCTTTCAGGAATGAGATAGGAGAATTTTGTTTGTTGCATATGATTCGCAAGACATATACGCACAAAATATATAGTGTAGCGATTTTGAGAAATGCATGGTTTGTCCACAGTATGCGGTCAAACTTTACCAATATTTTCGAAAAGTCAACATTTTCAAAGCATGACTTTTAATGTTATTTGCAGCTCCTGACTTTATTTTTTATTCAATCTTCATCATTTTTTCACTGTTAATGCAGTTTTATAAAACAAATAAAATCATGGAAAAAAATCGGCCATAATATGCAACGGTCAAGGTCATATACCAATTATTATTATTTTTATCGGCATAAAATACCTCAAAATCTAAAAATATTTTATAGAAAGTATATGAACAAAAGTTTTAGTTCTTTAAGAGCTCTTTCCAGTGATGTTTAGTTTTTGAAGATCGGACTTGATTTGGTCATATTACGGCAGTCCAAAGTTTGATCCTTTTTTGGAATAATTGTAAATCAGTTTTTATGCTTCAAATTGTGATATATAAGAAATAGAATGTTCGACTAGTGCGACTTGCGTACTTGATTGAACTATTTGCTGCATTGCTAGGTACCTAATGGAAAAATTGTAATCAATTTTGTTTCTCATTTTGCCGCTAGGGGGCGCTTAGCTTGAAAGCACTCTTCTACTTATAACTCAAAAAGTTAAAGCCTGATCCAAATGCGGTTTATTGCATTATGTTTCTTGTTGATAGCCTAATAAAATATGATAGTTTCTAGGTATGAGTGGCTGAAATTTTTGAGCTAGCAACGGAAGGTTGAAAGTTCGAACCTCGCAAAAAACTGTGCAGATGAGGGTATGTGTACGAAAAACCTATCCGTTTTTGTTAGACATCAGATAGAAGAATTCTGTTTGCTGCAAATGATTTGCAAGACATATACGCACAAAATATATGGGGTAGCGAATTTAATAAATGCATGGTTTGTCCTCTAGAAACGGTCAAACTTCACTAAATTTTAGGAAAAATTAAAATTTCGAAAAGATGTTTTTTGTCGCTCCTGACTTTATTTTTAGTTCATTCTTCATGATATTTTCACAAGTTATGTATTGTTATGTTTTAAAGGGCCTCACAATTAAAAAGTTAAAATGAAATTTCAAAGGTCAAGGTCATATTACGATAATTGTGTTTTTATTCGGATCCGAATAGCTCCAAAACAAAAAATATTTTATTGAAAGTATATAAACAAAAGTTTTAGTTCTTGAATAGCCCTTTCCAGTGATGTTTAGGTTTTGAAAATCGGACTTGATTTGGTCATATTACGGCAGTCCAAAGTTTGATCCTTTTTTGGAATAATTGTAAATCAGTTTTTATGCTTCAAATTGTGATATATAAGGAATAGAATGTTCGACTAGTGCGACTTGTATGCTTCATTGAACCATTTGCTGCATTTCTAGGTACCTAATAGTAAAATTTTACTCAATTTTGTTTCTCAAAATGATTAAAGTCTGATTTTTATGCAATTTTTTGCATTCTGTTCCTTGGTGACATCAATTTGAAACAACACTAAAATATTTATGCGATATTTCATGAAAATGATAGTAATTCAATGCAACATTAGTTCGTTATAATGTTAAGTGGCATATCGCATTGTCGCGTGTCATTTTATACTGTTGTGTGTCGTTTGCAATTGTTGTTTATCGAGTACAATTGTCGTATGTCATCCTCATAAAGCAACACACACATATAATGTTGCAGTACCCGAAGTCTGTAAAAAAAGTTTTCAAGTTTGCGACTACATTACAGACAGGTAATACTTAGAAGTATTCTTCTTGGTAAAAAGTCTGCTTAAACATTGCGACAAAAATGTTTGAAAGATCACTGTATTCAACAGTATTCAAAAAGCCATTGAACGAAGAAATATGTTTTTCGAAACATGTGACTCGTGAACTGAATGGAATTGCTTTTGCGAAAACCGATGATATCGCATTAGCGATTCTAGTTAGGTTTTCGCATCGCTTGCGAAAACCTATTGTTCTTCTTCTGTTTTATTTTTTTTTTTTTTTATTATTATTTTTCCGTCTCTTTTTTGTGAACGGCATATCAACAAGATAGGAAACAGTCACAGTTCTGATTTTTTTACCAGTTTTGTCCTAGGATCTGAATTTGATCCTAACGTCGAGAAAATTTTCATTTTTGTCTTAATTTTGCCGCTAGGGGGCGTTTTGTAAAAGCGACTAAGGGCTAATAACTCTGTTATTTGAAGTCCGATTGAAATGCGGTTTTTTGCATTGCGTTCCTTGTCAGTTACTTAATAAAATATGATAGTTTTCAAAAAGTTGCGTATATATAACTTTCGTGCTACAGGAGGTTGAATGTTCGAATCTCGAAAAAACTGTGAAATGAGGGTAGGTCTGCGAAAAATTTATCCACGTCTTTCAGGAATGAGATAGGAGAATTTTGTTTGTTGCATATGATTCGCAAGACATATACGCACAAAATATATAGTGTGGCGATTTTGAGAAATGCATGGTTTGTCCACAGTATGCGGTCAAACTTTACCAATATTTTCGAAAAGTCAACATTTTCAAAGCATGACTTTTAATGTTATTTGCAGCTCCTGACTTTATTTTTTATTCAATCTTCATCATTTTTTCACTGTTAATGCAGTTTTATAAAACAAATAAAATCATGGAAAAAAAATCAGCCATAATATGCAACGGTCAAGGTCATATACCAATTATTATTATTTTTATCGGCATAAAATACCTCAAAATCTAAAAATATTTTATAGAATGTATATGAACAAAAGTTTTAGTCTGTGAAGAGATCTTTTCATTGGTGTTTAGATTTTGAAGATCGGACTTCATTTGATCAAATGACCACAGTCCAAAGTTTGATCCTCTTATCAAACAATTGTATATCCATACGTTTCCTCTTTTTCGCTGCTCCTGACTTTATTTTTTGTTCAATCTTCATCATTATTTCACTGTTTATGCATTTTTATAAAACAAATAAATTCATAGAAAAAAATCAAGCATAATATGCAAAGGTCAAGGTCATATATAAATTATTATTTTTTTTATCGGCATAAAATAGCTCCAAATCTAAAAATATTTTATAGAAAGTATATGAACAAAAGTTTTAGTTCTTTAAGAGCTCTTTCCAGTGATGTTTAGTTTTTGAAGATCGGACTTGATTTGGTCATATTACGGCAGTCCAAAGTTTGATCCTTTTTTGGAATAATTGTAAATCAGTTTTTATGCTTCAAATTGTGATATATAAGGAATAGAATGTTCGACTAGTGCGACTTGTATGCTTCATTGAACCATTTGCTGCATTTCTAGGTACCTAATAGTAAAATTTTACTCAATTTTGTTTCTCATTTTGCTGCTAGGGGGCGCTTGGCTTGAAATCACCCTTTATTACTAAAATAATTAAAGTCTGATTTTTATGCAATTTTTTGCATTCTGTTCCTTGGTGACATCAATTTGAAACAACACTAAAATATTTATGCGATATTTCATGAAAATGATAGTAATTCAATGCAACATTAGTTCGTTATAATGTTAAGTGGCATATCGCATTGTCGCGTGTCATTTTATACTGTTGTGTGTCGTTTGCAATTGTTGTTTATCGAGTACAATTGTCGTATGTCATCCTCATAAAGGAAAACACATATAATGTTGCAGTACCCGAAGTCTGTACAAAAAGTTTTCAAGTTTGCGACTACATTACAGACAGGTAATACTTAGAAGTATTCTTCTTGGTAAAAAGTCTGCTTAAACATTGCGACAAAAATGTTTGAAAGATCACTGTATTCAACAGTATTCAAAAAGCCATTGGACGAAGAAATATGTTTTTCGAAACATGTGACTCGTGAACTGAATGGAATTGCTTTTGCGAAAACCGATGATATCGCATTAGCGATTCTAGTTATTATTATTTTTCTAACCCTTTTTTGTGAACGGCATATCACCATGATAGAAAAAAGCCACAATTATGAGATTTTTACCAGTTCCTTATATTTATCTGAACTTGATCCTAACGTTGAGAAAATTTTCATTTTTGTCTGATTTTTGCCGCTAGGGGGCGCTTTGAAAAAAATTAACAAATGCTAATAACTCTGTTATTTGAGGTCCGATTCAGATGTGGTTTTTTGCATTGTGTTCCTTGTCAAAAGCCTAATCAAATATGATAGGTTTCAGAAATCTGCGTATATAAAACTTTTTGACTACGGAAGGTTGAAAGTTCGAACTTCGCAAAAAACAGTGAAAATGAGGGTAGGTCTACAAAAAAAGTGCCCATTTTTATTGGAATTGAGATAAAAGAATTTTGTTTGTTGCATATGATTTGCAAGACATATACGCACAAAATATATGGGGTGGCGAATTCGGAAAATGCATGGTTTGTCCACAGTACGCGGTCAAACTTAACCAAATTTTCGAAAAATCAACATTTTCAAAGCATGACTGTTAAGATTTTTTGCAGCTCCTGACTTTATTTTTAGTTCAATTTCTATGAAATTTTCACATTTAATGTAAAACTATGTTCTTAAGTGTCACATAATATAAAACGTAAAAATGTATTGTAAAGGTCAAGGTCATATTAGGATAATTGTATATCAATTCGGCTTGAAATAGCTCAAAATCAAAAAACAATTCATAAACAATATATGAACAAAAGATTTAGAATTAGAAAAGTTCTTTCTAATGATGTTTAGATTTTGAAGATCGGACTTGATTTGGTCATTTTACGGCAGTCCAAAGTTTGATCCTTTTTCGAATAATTGTAAATCAGTTTTTATGCTTCAAAATGTGATGTATAAGAAATAGAATGTTCGACTAGTGCGATTTGTATACTTAATTGAACTATTTGCCGCATTGCTAGGTACCTAATCGTAAAATTTTAATCAATTTTGTTTCTCATTTTGCCGCTAGGGGGCGCATAGCATGAAAGCACTTTTCTACTTATAATTCAAAATGTTGAAGTCTGATCCATATGCGGTTTGTTGCATTGTGTTCCTTGTTGATAGCCTAATAAAGTATGATAGTTTCTAGGTATGAGTGGATGAGTGGCTTAAACTTTTTGAGCTACTAACGGAAGGTTGAAAGTTCGAACCTCGCAAAAAACTGTGCAGATGAGGGTAGGTCTACGAAAAACCTATTCATTTTTGTTAGAGATCAGATAGAAGAATTCTGTTTGCTGCAAATGATTTGCAAGACATAAACGCACAAAATAAATGGGGTGGCGAATTTAAGAAATGCATGGTTTGTCCTCTAGAAATGGTCAAACTTTACTAAATTTTAGGAAAAATTAAAATTTCTAAAACATGTTTTTGTCGCTCCTGACTTTATTTTTTGTTCATTCTTCATGATATTTTCACAAGTTATGTATTGTTATGTCTGAAAGGACATCACAATTAAAAAGTTAAAAAGAAATTGCAAAGTTCAAGGGCATATTACGATTATTGTGTTTTTATTTGGCTCCAAATAGCTCCAAAACAAAAAATATTTCATTGAAAGTATATTAACAAAAGTTTTATTTCTTAAAGAGCCCTTTCCAGTGATGTTAAGGTTTTGAAGATCGGCAGTCTAAGTTTTGATCCTATTTAGAACAATTGTAAATCAGTTTTTATGCTTCAAATTGTGATATATAAGGAATAGAATGTTTGACTAGTGCGACTTGTATACTTGATTGAACCATTTGCTGCATTGCTAGGTACCTAATAGTAAAATTTTAATCAGTTTTGGTTCTCATTTTGCCGCTTGGGGGCGATTAGCTTGAAATCACTATTAATAATTAAAAAAAAATGAAGTCTGATTTTTATGCGATTTTTTTTTGCATTCTGTTCTTCGGTGACATCAATTTGAAATGATTAAAAAAAGATAATGCGATTTTTCATGAAAATGAAAGTAATTCAATGCAACAGTTCTTCGTAATAGCGTTGACTGGCATATTGCATTGTCGTGTGTCATTTTATACTGTTGTTTGTCGTTTGCAATTGTTGTTTATCGAATACAATTGTCATTTGTCTCCATCATAAAGCAAAACACACATATAACATTGCAGTACCCGAAGTCCGTAAATAAAGTTTTCAAGTTTACGACTACATAACAGACAGGTAATACTCAAAGTATTCTTCTTGGTAAAAAGTCTGATTATACATTGCGACAAAAATGTTTGAAAGATCACTGTTTACAGTATTCAACAAACCATTGAACAAAGAAATATGTTTTTCGAATCATACGACTCATGAACTGAATGGAATTGCTTTCATGAAAACTGATGATATCGCGATTTCATAACTGACAGGTAATACTCAACAATACTCTCTTGGGTAAAAAGTCTTCTTAAACATTGCGACAGAAACGTTTGAAAGATCACTGTTAACAGTATCAACAAGCAATTGAACGAAGAAATGTTTTTCGAATCATGCGACTCGTGAACTGAATTTAATTGCTGTTGCGAAAACCGATGATATCGCGATTGCGATTCTAGTTATTATTATTTTTCTAACCCTTTTTTGTGAACGGCATATCACCATGATAGAAAAAAGCCACAATTATGAAATTTTTACCAGTTCCTTATATTTATCTGAACTTGATCCTAACGTTGAGAAAATTTTCATTTTTGTCTTATTTTTGCCGCTAGGGGGCGCTTTGAAAAAAATCTACAAATGCTAATAACTCTGTTATTTGAGGTCCGATTCAGATGTGGTTTTTTGCATTGTGTTCCTTGTCAAAAGCCTAATCAAATATGATAAGTTTCAAAAATCTGCGTATATAAAACTTTTTGACTACGGAAGGTTGAACGTTCGAATCTCGCAAAAAACAGTGAAAATGAGGGTAGGTCTACGAAAAAAGTGCCCATTTTTATTGGAATTGAGATAAAAGAATTTTGTTTGTTGCATATGATTTGCAAGACATATACGCACAAAATATATGGGGTGGCGAATTCGGGAAATGCAGGGTTTGTCCACAGTACGCGGTCAAACTTAACCAATATTTTCGAAAAATCAACATTTTCAAAGCATGACTGTTAAGATTTTTTGCAGCTCCTGACTTTATTTTTAGTTCAATTTCTATGAAATTTTCACATTTAATGTAAAACTATGTTCTTAAGTGTCACATAATATAAAAAGTAAAAATGTATTGTAAAGGTCAAGGTCATATTAGGATAATTGTATATCAATTCGGCTTGAAATAGCTCAAAATCAAAAAACAATTCATAAACAATATATGAACAAAAGATTTAGTTTTAGAAAAGTTCTTTCTAATGATGTTTAGATTTTGAAGATCGGACTTGATTTGGTCATTTTACGGCAGTCCAAATTTTGATCCTTTTTTTTTTCGAATAATTGTAAATCAGGTTTTATGTTTCAAATTCTGATACATAAGAATAAAAAGTTTGATTTGTGCGACTAGTATACTTGATTGAACTATTTGCCACATTGCTAGGTACCTAATGGTAAAATTTTAATCTATTTTCTTTCTCATTTTGCCGCTAGGGGGCGCATAGCATGAAAGTACTTTTCTACTTATAATTCAAAATGTTGAAGTCTGATCCATATGCAGTTTGTTGCATTGTGTTCCTTGTTGATAGTCTAATAAAGTATGATAGTTTTTAGGTATGAGTGGATGAGTGGCTAAAACCTTTTGAGCTACTAACGGAAGGTTGAAAGTTCGAACCTCGCAAAAAACTGTGCAGATGAGGGTAGGTCTACGAAAAACCTATCCATTTTTGTTAGAGATCAGATAGAAGAATTCTGTTTGCTGCAAATGATTTGCAAGACATAAACGCACAAAATATATGGGGTGGCGAATTTAAGAAATGCATGGTTTGTCCCCTAGAAATGGTCAAACTTCACTAAATTTTAGGAAAAATTAAAATTTCTAAAACATGTTTTTGTCGCTCCTGACTTTATTTTTTGTTCATTCCCCATGATATTTTCACAAGTTATGTATTGTTATGTCTGAAAGGACCTCACAATTAAAATGGTAAAAAGAAATTGCAAAGTTCAAGGGCATATTACGATTATTGTGTTTTTTTTGGCCAAATAGCTCCAAAAAAAAATATTTCATTGAAAGTATATTTACAAAAGTTTTATTTCTTAAAGAGCCCTTTCCAGTGATGTTAAGTTTTTGAAGATCGGACTTGATTTGGTCATTTTACGGCAGTCCAAGTTTTGATCCTCTTTAGAACAATTGTAAATCCGTTTTTATGCTTCAAATTGTGATATATAAGGAATAGAATGTTTGACTAGTGCGACTTGTATACTTGATTGAACCATTTGCGGCATTGCTAGGTAAATCCTTATTAATTAAATATGTTATTTGATGAGATTTTTATTTTAACCTTTTTAAAATTTTTTTTTGCATTCTGTTCTTCGGTGACATCAATTTGAAATGACACAAAAAAGATAATGCGATATTTCATAAAAATGATAGTAATTCAATGCAACAGTTGTTCGTAATAGAGTTGAGTGGCGTATTGCATTGTCGTGTGTCATTTTATACTGTTGTTTGTCGTTTGCAATTGTTGTTTATCGAATACAATTGTCATTTGTCTCCATCATAAAACAAAATACACATATAACATTGCAGTACCCGAAGTTCGTAAAAAAAGTTTTCAAGTTTACGACTACATAACAGACAAGTAATACTCAAAAGTATTCTTCTTGGTAAAAAGTCTGATTGTACATTGCGACAAAAATGTTTGAAAGATCACTGTTTACAGTATTCAACAAGCCATTGAACGAAGAAATATGTTTCTCGTATCATGCGACTCATGAACTGAATGGAATTGCTTTCATGAAAACTGATGATATCGCGATTTCATAACTGACATGTAATACTCAACAATACTCTTTTGGGTAAAAAGTCTGCTTAAACATTGCGACAGAAACGTTTGAAAGATCACTGTTAACAGTATCAAAAAGCAATTGAACGAAGAAATGGTTTTCGAATCATACGACTCGTGAACTGAATGGAATTGCTTTCATGAAAACCGATGATATCGCGACTACATAACTGACAGGTAATACTCAAAAATCTTCTTCTGGGTAAAAAGTCTTCTTAAACATAGCGAAAAAAGTGTTTGAAAGCTCGCTGTTAACATTATAAACAAGCCATTGAACGAAGAAATATTTTTCGAATCATGCGACTCGTGAACTGAATGGAATTGCTTTTGCGAAAACCGATGATATCGCGATTGCGATTCTAGTTTTTTTTTATTTTTCTTCCCCTTTTTTGTGAACGGCATAGCTCCGAGGTGAGAAAAGCCACATCTATGAAACTTTTATCAGTAATAACCACGTACTTGAAGATGATCCTAACGTCGAGATAATTTTCATTTTTGTTTTGATTTTCCCGCTAGGGGGCGTTTTATATGAAAATATTTAATAAGCAATATCTCCATTATTTGAGGTCCGATTCAAATGCGGTTTTTGCACAATGTTCCTTGTAAATAGCCCAATAAAATATGATAGGTTTCAAAAATTTGCGTATATAAAACTTTCGTGCTACAGGAGGTTGAAAGTTCGAATCTCGCAAAAACTGTGAAATAAGGGTAGGTCTACCAAAAACCTACCCATTTTATTCAGAGATGAGATAGGAGAATTTTGTTTGTTGCATATGATCTGCAAGACATATACGCACAAAATATATGGGGTGGCGAATTCGGGAAATGCATGGTTTGTCCACAGTATGCGGTCAAACTTAACCAATATTTTCGAAAAATCAACATTTTAACAGCATGACTTTTAAGGTTATTTGCAGCTCCTGACTTTATTTTTTGTTCAATCTTCATCATTATTTCACTGTTTATGCATTTTTATAAAACAAATAAATTCATAGAAAAAAAAAACAACATAATATGCAAAGGCAAGGTCCAATTATTTATATCGGCATAAAATAGCTCCAAATCTAAAAATATTTTATAGAAAGTATATGAACAAAAGTTTTAGTTTTCGAGGAGATCTTTCCATTAATGTTTAGTTTTTGAAGATCGGACTTCATTTGATCAAATGACCACAGTCCAAATTTTGATCCTCTTATCAAACAATTGTATATCCATATGTTTTCTCTTTTTTGCTGCTCCTGACTTTATTTTTTGTTCAATCTTCATCATTATTTCACTGTTTATGCATTTTTTATCAACCAAATAAAATCATAGAAAAAAAAAACAAGCATAATATGCAAAGGAAGGTATTATTTATATCGGCATAAAATAGCTCCAAATCTAAAAATATTTTATAGAAAGTATATGAACAAAAGTTTTAGTTTGTGAGGAGATCTTTCCATTAATGTTTAGTTTTTGAAGATCGGACTTAATTTGATCAAATGACCACAGTCCAAAGTTTGATCCTCTTATCAAACAATTGTATATCCATATGTTTTCTCTTTTTTGCTGCTCCTGACTTTATTTTTTGTTCAATCTTCATCATTATTTCACTGTTTATGCATTTTTATTATACAAATAAAATCATAGAAAAAAAACAAGCATAATATGCAATGGTCAAGGTCATATACCAATTATTATTATTTATATCGGCATAAAATAGCTCCAAATCTAAAAATATTTTATAGAAAGTATATGAACAAAAGTTTTAGTTTGTGAGGAGATCTTTCCATTAATGTTTAGTTTTTGAAGACCGGACTTCATTTGTTCAAATGACAACAGTCCAAAGTTTGATCCTCTTATCAAACAATTGTATATCCATATGTTTTCTCTTTTTTGCTGCTCCTGACTTTATTTTTTGTTCAATCTTCATCATTATTTCACTGTTTATGCATTTTTATCAAACAAATAAAATCATAGAAAAAAAACAAGCATAATATGCAATGGTCAAGGTCATATACCAATTATTATTATTTATATCGGCATAAAATAGCTCCAAATCTAAAAATATTTTATAGAAAGTATATGAACAAAAGTTTTAGTTTGTGAGGAGATCTTTCCATTAATGTTTAGTTTTTGAAGACCGGACTTCATTTGTTCAAATGACAACAGTCCAAAGTTTGATCCTCTTATCAAACAATTGTATATCCATATGTTTTCTCTTTTTTGCTGCTCCTGACTTTATTTTTTGTTCAATCTTCATCATTATTTCACTGTTTATGCATTTTTATCAAACAAATAAAATCATAGAAAAAAATATAAGCATAATATGCAAAGGTCAAGGTCATATACCAATTATTATTATTTTTATCGGCATAAAATAGCTCCAAATCTAAAAATATTTTATAGAACGTATATGAACAAAAGTTTTAGTCTGTGAAGAGATCTTTCCATTGGTGTTTAGTTTTTGAAGATCGGACTTCATTTGATCAAATTACCACAGTCCAAAGTTTGATCCTTTTATCAAACAATTGTAAATCCATATGTTGCTTCTTTTTTGCAGCTCCTGACTTTATTTTTGTTCAATCTTCATCATTTTTTCACTGTTTATGCATTTAAATAATATAAATAAACTCATAGTAAACAACGATGAAAATATGCAAAGGTCAAGGTCATAATACCGATTATTTTTATCGGAAAAGAAATATTTTATAGAAAGTATATGAACAAAAGTTCTAGTTCATGAAGAGATCGTTCTAATGAAGTTTAGTTTTTGAAGATCGGACTTAATTTGATCAATTAACAAAAATATTCGAATAAAGTTAATATCAATCAATTATGTCTGCAGTTGAAACCAGTACTCTTACTAGTCAAGTTAAAGCGAAAACCAAGATGCCGCTTTGCGGTTCTAGTTCTTTTTTTTTCTTTTTTTTTTCAGGTTGTTAATGAAAGTGTTATGTATGCTCACTTCTCGCTGACGTCATAATGTCCGTCGACGAACATTACACATTTTAACGGTTCCGGTTTAACTTTCGCACTAACCTAATGCTTTTGTTTGTAATGTCATTGACCAGTTTTCTTTCTATGTTTAAAATGCACATTACCGTATCCTTTTATCTTACTCGGAGACGGTATCTTTGAGTATCATTTTACCGGAAATGACATTGAACTGTGTTGAAAATATGCCAGGCTCCCGCGTGTTTAAGTTGCGTCACTCTGGCTGAACACAGTTCACGTTTTATAAAAATTACTGTTATTTAACTCGATGCTGATACAGATTAAAAGTATATAGACAAATGTCCTCTAAGAAAATTAAATGCTTTTCGTGTAAAGTTGTTGTTGTTTTGTTTTGTATATGCTTGTTCTTTCCTTCTTTGTTCCTTTCATGGCCAATGGGATGAGAAGGAATGAATCAAATTAGGAATAGAATATATCAACAACGTTCCTCTTATTGTTTCGCATATTTAATAGAATTGTTTGGAGTATATAAGGGTAATTCCAAGACTGGTTGGCCCAGTGTCAGGATAATGTGACTAGGTGTAATACAGGGCTTTCCACAAGTTCCTATATCTCCATCAGGCATGTCTCTGGCGCTGAATACTTGGAATTTCTGGAGAAGCGGTAGGTCAGGGAATCTGTCCTCAACGTTTCTGATCACAGCTTCCAGGAATGGTTTGTAGACAGTTGCGCGGTAGTCCTCAATCTGTCCGTCGCTTGGTATCTTTACCTTGAAGCCGTCGTTGCTGAGTTGTTCAATTCAGCTGACGGCGGATCTGTAGTGCTCACCGGGCTCACTTCATAGGCCTCGCAGGACAGCCAGTGTTCCGCGGACTAGTGGCTTTACAGTCGTAAACACCGCGTCTCTGGTTTGCATGGCCTTCGACAGTTCGGACAGGTGTGGCAATATGTCGCACATCATGTGAATAGACAACACAAACCTGAAGTCTTGGGTGAAGACGGACAGGCCGACAGCTTTCACGTCATTTCGTTCTGATGCCTCCCTCTCCAAACTAGCGTAGACAGATGGAAGGCACTTCCTCAGTGTTGTTGTTGCCTTGTCATGGGACAGCCAGCGCACGTCTTTTGCTTTTGTGACACCGTTCCCATGCTGGGTCGAAACCAGAAAGCCTCTCTTTCCTGTCTGGAAGTCTTTGAATCTTGGCAGGAGGCTCCGAAACACGATCACCTTTATTGTCACGTGCACTAACACTCTCAGTCTTATTTGAACACGGAACTTCCACAGTCCTTGGACTAAAAAACCTTGTGATAGTTCCAGAGTCAGGGAAAGGTCTCTTTTTACCCCGTGGGGCAGCCATTGCAACACTTTTCAAGTTTAATCATGCACAATCACAATATCGAATCAGATAATCCAGCACTAATAATTTTTCCAAAAGAGCGGAGAAGAAATTGACGTAATTTTCCGGAAGATAACGCACAATGACGATTGCTTACCTTTTCATTTGAATTTATATACATTTTCGAGTACCGAATGTCATGTGAACATCATAGTACCCGGTACACAACGGGAAGTGTCAGTTTGCCATCGTTACATATTGGCGCCAATTAATCTTGATTAGTGCCGAAGTCCCCCATTTTCGCACCTTTCAAAGTCTGTCTAGGGGGACGCTGGGTGGCATTGACTTATTCATGATTTTAGTGACTTTTTTATTACCATTACTGGTTCATTGAAAAAAACAACAACATATATATTTTATTTAATTTTCACTTTAAATGCTGTCATTAATAAATCGAAAGTTATTACTTGACTGGTAGATAATGTTCCTCTCCATTTACTTATATAACAGAAGGGGGAGAATATATATATTAGATAATTGGTTAAAAGTCAACTTGTTATATGAATTTTATTTCGTGATTCGAATTTTATTTGAATTCAAAGTTTTCGTACAAAAGTGTTTTGCTCACAATTTCACGCATAATCTTCAACGAGTTGACTCACTTGCGTTACAGCCATATCATATTTCTTATAAACACAGTTCTAATTCTACAGATATTTTCGAAAGGGGCTGCTCAATCTGATTTATTTTTTTTACTTGACTCTTGTGTTTTGAAAAAAAAATCTTTACAACTTAAGTTTTAAAGTCAAAATATGATAATTATTATGCATTTCGTTTCTGAAGAGTTTGGCAGCACGAAGTAATAGGTGCACCTTTTTTATGCATAATTCAATCCATATGAAATACCTCTATGATATTATCATTTATTGAGTTAACACACAAAATAAGCATATTTAACCTGAGCTGTAATATGATGTTTATGATGAGTAGTTTCATTAATAAATGTTGTGTCTGTGACTGCAGAAGAAAAAAAGAGAATAGATATAAATGATAGGTTTCAACTTGCACTGAATTCATGAAATAACGAGGGGAAAGGTTTTTTTTTTCCCCTTAATGCTATAACCATGGGTTACGTTTATGTCTTTGTAATTCGATCAAAGTACATGCGTTCCTCCTTTACTCAGATTTTCATGATTCATCACGTTTTTATGCACGATTGCCAAACATTCATTTCAAATAATATTTCTAACAGTTGGAAATATGTTTGATGTATTGTGACTTGCATATTTCATCGTTAAATGCAAAACCGATATTTGGACTGTACTCCGCATACTAAACCAACTTGACTTCGACATATGGCGCGTAAACATCGAGGGTTAAGAGAAAAACAATGCTAAGTGCTGGTATGTTCTTATGTACCTAGCATAGTTTCACTTTCAACCCTCAACTTGTTTCCTTAGGCCACTGTCTTCACACTTTGGAGGGTACTGATAAGCATCATATACACGACACTGTCTGACAGCATCGTGTAGGTGTGTGTACTGGTGTCATGCTTGGAAGTTGCGAGACAAGACGCGAAAGCGTGGTTCTCTGTTACCGAGGCAAGGTATGATTTGGTAAGCAGACAAATTCAGACGCCCCGGTGATTCTGATTGAGATTTTAGGCGCCCCGGTGACTCTGATTTCAAAATTCAGGCGCCCCGGCCCCGGGGCGCTTGTTGCGTCTGTGGAAAGGCCTGGTGTACCTGCTGTCCAATGTATTGTTTACTGTCCAATGTATTGTTTACTGACAGGTGTACCTGCTGTCCAATGTATTGTTTACTGACAGGTGTACCTGCTGTCCATTGTGTTGTTTACTGATAGATGTACCTGCTGTCCAATGTGTTGTTTACTGACAGGTGTACCTGCTGTCCAATGTGTTCAGTTTACCTCGGCATGTGGTACTGCCGGAGGACAAGGCCCAGGTGGAGGCGCCGTGTGACCTTGAGGAGATTGCCGCGTTGGATGCTGAGATACAGGAAGTCACCAGCAGGATTATTGCAGTATGTCTACTGTTCTTCCATCCAGTGTTCCCAATAAGATTTAAGTAACCTTACTAAAGCCAGAGAGTTATTGGGGTCAAGGGTCCAGGGCCCCATTTCACTAAACTTTGTACAAATTCGATCTTCGTTGTAAGAATGTTGTCATATATAGTGTCTACCAATTTCTTATTTGCACAGTAAAATATAAGGTTAGGTTATACATTTCATTGCATTGCATTAATTCAACAATTATTGTGACAAAAAAAAAATGTACAGGAATAGTGTTCTATATCTGTAAAATTACACTTTTAAAGGAAGATATTTTTTCGAAATAGGACCCTGATAGTCATCTTAAGTAGGATGGATACGAACTGAACAAGTTTGAGATTTTTTTTTGAAACTTCATTTTGAGTGGCAAACGATCATTAATGAGAATTTGTTATTCAATGATTTTGGCCAAAAGACTGAGATATCTTCATAAATGAAAAAGTATATCATACATAATACAATTTTCACCATGGTAAACATATTTAAGGAGATGTTGATTATAGCTTGGTTAAAAACGTAATTATGAATTGATAAACTTGATGTGATATTGTAGAATTGAGGCTTTGCATGTGTAGCATAGCATGATATAAATGGACCATTTTTTTTTTTTTTTTTTTTTTTTTTTAAGGTCTTTCTTACATTTGTGGTCATAGAAAGTTTCATAGAGTACAATAATTTTGTAAGTATTTATTTCACAATGGTATGAAAGAAACCATAAACAAACATGTATTTTCTGGCAATTTTTTGTGAATCGTCCTGTATATCAATTAACAGTATGAAAATGCCATAAGAAAATCCTGATGTGACTTTTAGGTAGGTGGGGTAAAACTTGAGAAAAATACAAAGCTTTGAATTCATTCCTTTTTATTATGGGCCACCCACTCTCCAAACCTGAAATCAAAGTAAAAATAAAGTACACTTTAGTCAGTTGATAAAAACTTTTAATTTTTTTGAGTCTGCTGCAGGTGAAATTGGCTAATGCACGGCTACATGAGCAGATGCGTGAGGTTGATCTTCTACAGAAACAACTGGACGGGGACCTGACCACTGTCGATACAATGTACCAAACTGGTATGTCCAATACTTTGTATCTCTCTGTTGAATAGCACTGTTCAATCTCCCTATCTTCCTATCTCTCTGTAAGGTGTTACGCTATTTTTAATGTATAGTTTTTAACCAGGTTTTTTCTGAAGGAAAACTCTGGTTATTAGATTGGGGTATGTCAGCGGGTGGTCGGGCGTAAACAATTTGGCCCAAACTCTTACAACAGCATTATTACATAGTGGCCTGGCGCATATTGTCAGGGTTTTGTGGTTCGACTATTTTTGATGCAGTTATGGCCCTTTGTTATTTTTTTCACATATGTAATATTTAGGGAAATATTCTTCCATGCCAAAACTTCTACATTTTTTAACAGATTAGGCCCAAACTTTTACAGAAGCATTATTTCATAGTGACCTGGCGCTTATTGTCAGGGTTTTGTGGTTCGACTATTTTTGATGCAGTTATGGCCCTTTGCCCCTTAACGGATGTAATATAAAGGGAAATATTCTTTCGTGAACAACTTCTACATTTCGTAATAAATTTTGTCCATACTTTAACAGAAGAACCTTGACTAAGTCACCCTGGAGAATGTTTTGCAGTTTGACCATTTTTGATGGAGTTATGCCCCTTTGATAAAATTCCTTGTCCGGAGCATAACTCCTACATTATAAGAGGTATTGACTTGAAACTTTATAGGTGCATACATCTCATTGAGGCAGAATGCAGTGCATAGGAATCTCACTCTGTGGTTCATAATTTTGGAGTCACATGTTTGCCCCTTCGTAAAAATTCCTGATATGGAGCATAACTCCTTAATTTTAAAATATATAGTAATGATTGGTTTTGCAGTTTGACAATTTTTGATGTTTGCTTTATACAGAATTGCATTAGATTTAGTCGACACTGAGCACAAAATTATTTGACTGATACAAATAATCTGTACTGGGACGAAACATTGCAAAAAAGAAAATCTGGTTTTGTGACAATTCCTGTCACTTGTTTCTATTCATCCTACATAATACTGGTATAGCTTTGAATAGTTACATTTGGTGCAATTTATTATACTCCTAGATATGAAGCACACGGGGGGTTATATTGGAATCTTGTCTGTCGGTTCGACAGTAGATGAGATTTGTCTGCACTATTTCTCGACTGTTTGGATTTTGATAAATCTTTACAAAAGTACCTAGCCTAGTTTTGAATTTTGTTTGCACATCTTGATTGGCTTGATTTTAAATGAGTTATGGCCTTTGTTTTTTTTTATCAAATATATTTTGTTTGGGCTGTTTCTAGGCTACCTCTTGTTGGATTTTGTTTTAACTTAACAGCACTAACATGTACTAAGGCTAGATGCACATTTCCTTGGCACGTCATGATCAACTTGATTTTAAATGAGTTATGGCCCTTTGTTATATTTATTGAATATTTTCTGTCTAAGATACATGTACAGTTTATTCACGATGGAACGAAATGCGATGGAGGAAATGACTGTAATGCAAAACCGGCCCGGAATGGCCATTTGCAAGTATGTGGTTTATTAACAACTGATTAATGACACGTTCGAACGAAGTGTCGGTCAGTTTTCACACCTACCCGAGTGACACCTGTCGCTTACACGCGTCCGCCATTATATTGTCTGTAATCAGCCTATTAGCACGCCATCCGTGACGTTGATTGTTGCAAACTGACACGAAGCTTACAAGCCAGTTTGTTTGTTTGTTACAAAGATTCATGAGTGATTTTATGTCAAAACTTAATAAGCAGCAGTATATTGGTCTCCAGGTCTGACTTGTCATTCCATTCTACTTCATGTTAATACGAACATATAAATCTAAGACTACTACAAATACAATTTCATTGAATATCTAATAGCAATATTCTGAGTAATTCAGTGATGGACCCAGTTTACCAGGGGGGATAACTGGATCAGAATTTTATTAGATATTTTTTTCCTAGTAACCTTGTGAAGGGCCCGGGTCGGATAACAGGGTAGGAAATGGCGAGCGAAAAGAGGGGAGTGAAGAGAAAAACACAGACCATAGAAGTGAAATACAATGCTATCATTGATGTGGAGAAGGGAGATTGACTATGGTATAATACATGTTATACATACGTATGATTTGTGACATGTTTTTATAATAGTTACTGTTCTTGTGTTCGTTTTGTATAATAAGTCACATGTTCGATATCTCATGTTCATGTTGTACCTATGTACGTTTGTCCAAACAAACATGACTTATTAAAAATATTTACATTTGTACTGCAGAACGCCTTTTTAGCTCACCTGAGCACAAAGTGCTCAAGGTGAGCTTTTGTGATCGCCCTTCGTCCGGCGTCCGTCGTCGTGCGTCGTGCGTCGTCCGTCGTGCGTCGTCCGTCGTCCGTCGTCCGTCGTCAACAATTTGCTTTAAACGACATCTCCTCTGAAACCACTGGACAGAATTTAATGAAACTTGGCAGGAATGTTCCTTGGGTGAGGCTCTACCAAAGTTGCTAAAATTATTCCGATCCGTAAAAAAACATGGCCGCCAGGGGCGGGGCTTATTTGCCTTATATGTATATAGAGAAACCTTTAAACAACATCTCCTCTGAAACCACTGGACAGAATTTGATTAAACTTGTCAGGGATGATCCTTGGGTCAACCTTCACAAAAGTTGCTAAAATAAACTTGATCCATGTAGAACTCTGGTTGCCATGGCAACAAAAAGAAAAAAAAATGAAAACTTTAAAAATCATCTTCTTCAAAACTACTGGCCAGATTTTAAAATAAATTGGTACAGATGTTCCTTGGGTCAACCTATTTATCTCAGGTGAGCGATTTAGGGCCATCATGGGCCTCTTGTTTATTTATCAATATCATCGTATAAAAATAAAAAATATAGAGAATCAAATAATGAAACAGCATCACACAAAACATTTTACGACACTAAACCTTTTCAACAGTACATGGTTTTCGGCAATACATACTAAAACACGACATAAACAAACGAGTGAGAACATACATAAAGGGATTCTCAATCGTCAATATGAAAGATGCGATAGAACGAAATACGCGATGGAACGAAATAAATGCGTTTCCCGGGGCTACTTCGTACCATCGCGAATGGACTGTAAATGTGTATCAGAGCTCTACCGTTTTCATTTTCATCTTTCAACTTTGTCAAGGCTGTCTCTGACATGGTGACAGTAACTGTGACAAAGCAGTATCTGGGGTTTTCATCATCTTCGGTGATAGTTCTTGTTTGATTCTGAGCTTTCATACTTTATTTAATCATCTTGTCATAGAAATTTTAACATTTTACCAAATGTACAAACTTATAGCTTGATGAATACTATTAATTTATTGAACTATAAATGGTACATGCATATGAAACAAAGGATTTGTCTTTGCCATGCAGACTGTGTAGTTTGTTTGTTTGTTTATTGAATTTGACGTCCTGCTGACAGTATTACAGTCATTTGGAGACATTGTCTACTTGAAACAGATATAGTACTGCCACACTGCAGTATTCCGCTGTAGACATGTGGCATGATACCACACCCAGTCACATTATCCTGACATCGGGCCATCCAGTCCTGGAACTATCCTTATATGCTGAGTGCCAAGCAATGGAGCTATACCAGTACCATATTTTACGACTTTGGTATGTCACGGCCGGGAATCAAACCCATGACTTCCCGGGGCGGACACTCAAACCAGTCAGCCAAGGGACCGGTTCAGACTGTGTAGAATCTGAGCTATGATATAGATATATAGATGCCACATATGTATATATAATATTGCAGTATGGCAACACTATATCTGTCTCAAGTAAAGGTCTTAAATGCTGTCGATGGGATGATAAACCTGAAAACCATGTAGCATATTCATGCTTGATGTAGCTTAGTAGTTTCATGCTCTTTTCAACTTAAGAATTTCAGTATAATTTAGAGTTAAGTATTTTTTGGCAGATTTTGACCCTGATTTTTAATTCAACTTTTCCAGTGGCAAGTCAGTCATCAGGCATGATGCAGACAGTGAATGGACTAAGAAACGTTGTCACCACGGTAGAAACACTGGAATTCAAATGTAACAAGACGTGATTATTGCACCTGGAATTCAAATGTAACATGACATGATTACTGCACCTGGAATTCAAATGTAACAAGACATGATTACTGCACCTGGAATTCAAATGTAACAAGACGTGATTACTGCACCTGGAATTCAAATGTAACAAGACATGATTACAGAACCTGGAATCATTCAGTTGTGCTGAAAAGAAGGATGGACACTCACTCAAATCAAGCTCACCAAACTTCTCAGTCTGTGACTTTCTTCAACTCAAATTTGGAAGATGATATGTTACCACATGGGATATTCCAGATGTTATACATGTATATAAGCATATGTAATGCCATGTTTGACTTTATGACAAATTTATTTTAATTTGTAGCATTCAGAATTCCTCACAGTTTAATGATTAATTATAACATTAGCTTTTATGACATAATAGATTTTATACATTACGTGCACATTCATTCGTAAGTCAAGATAACCATCTACCATGAGTAAATTAATATTTGTTTTGTTTGAGGAATTGCTAATGTGCTGAATTCCATTTCTCTCTCTTGCTTTCTTTATCTCCTCTGTATTTTTGTTCTGTTCTAGTCTTCTGTCTCGTTCTTTTTATTTATATTTGTATTTTCTGTGCCTGACGTTAAGCAATAGTCTTTTATCAATTAACATTATGCTCAAACAAATTTTCCAGTTTTGTATAGCCATCATATATTTTCTTATACTTGACAGGTTACATATAACTTTTAGGCTGAATTACATCACTCCGCGTCACATGCGTGTATTCTATATGCATTATGTGTTGACCTCGAACAGCTGGATTAAATGTGTTTGATTCATTATTCATTTGATGTTGAAAATGTATGAGAAATACACACGTTAAATCGTTATTTTCAGTTATTATTTGAAGCTCTTTTCTTGGTGTTAAATTACAAATAGTAATTTGTTCACAGTCAGTTCATTCATGTTTTTTGTTTGTTTTTATAATCAGGATTTTCTGTCAGTATTCTGTCATATGATAAAAAGAATCTGACATGAATTGTCATTTCATATTAAATATTATAAACCTCGTTAGTTATTAAGAAAGCCTGTGGCAAGAAGCAAGTTTACAGAAAGTACAGGTTTTCAAACTCACAGGTAAATTACAGTAAAATTAAAATGATGAATCTCAGTAATAATTAATGGTAAATTAACAAATGTCTAATTACATAGAAATGTTTACATGTCCAATATTCTGACAATAAAACACAAGTTTCTACCTTTAGACATCCTTGACCTAAACATTAATTGTTCATGGTACAGTGTTTTTGTTTTTTTCACTTTGGGGGAAAGGGGTCCGGGCCCATAGGAGGGGAGAAAATTGTGCAAATGAGCTAAAAGGGGAATATTACTACTATGTATAATGTAGGCATTTTTATTGTATTGCATTAAAGAATAATAAGAACAATGATATAACATGTTTGAACAGTTTCATTAAGAATATAACATTTAACTATGACAGTGAGTCCATGCACACAATATGGTATGTAAACTCATAATTATGGAGGGGTAAAATGAAGAAAAAAAATGGGGGGAAAAATATTTATTCCAGGCAGGAGGGAATGCCGCCTAAATTCTCTGAATAGTTTGACCACAAAGAACACTGGTAATATTATGGATTTCCCTATGATGTTTTTAAATTATTTTAACATTAAAACATTAATTCATATTCAGTATAATAATATTAATAAAATATGTTTGTTTTGTTTTAGATGTATTGTTTTAGATGTTTAGTGTGAAAATATATTCACAAATATGTATACTTGAGTGTGTATTGTAAAATTGTCAATCTTGGAGCCTCTTTACTAATAAATCACATGTACACATACTTATTCTCCAAGACTTTGTCATTCATTTAAAAGTTTAAACAAGAACAAAAAAAAACATATTTACATTTGGAGAGGAAACATTATTTCTAATGATCAACTTTTCATGGTCTCGGAAACTGGCCTTTGCATGGTCCATAATGTGAAAGGAAACTGAATTACCAGAGGAAATTGATACATAGAAACAGGTGACCCCTTCACCTTCAGAACAACCAAACATTTATAAAAAGCCTGTGTGTTTACTACTACCTTATTTAATGCTCTTTAATGATTTTTGCTAGTCATTAGCTCACTTCTGAGCCTTTAAATACCTTAGAAGGCGATTAAGGCCCATTATATTTCATAAGATTCAGTTTTCATAAAAAGAAAATATAACATTAACATTTTATAGACTAAATATCTGATTATCTTCTGTAAAATAACAGTTAAGCGCTTTGAAAATGTTGATTAAAATACGTAATTCAGTATTTTGGATGGATGTCAAAATTCTCTCTGCGTTGGCGAGTATTCCCGAAGACAGTCTGTAATCAGAGATAATTTTAATTTGAACCATTGTCGAATCACAATTTGTTTATATGTTATGTCATCAATTTATGCACAAGTGATAAGTTCATAGAGACATAAGGAATGTCTATGGAAAATTGACATGGATATGGGGAAATGCAAATTAGTTATTATTGTAAACAATTGAATGAATGATCTTTAGTAAAAGATTTTTTCTTATTTATGCATTGTAGTGACGCCAACAACAAATATGTATAGATTGCATCTTGTAACAAATCTGTAGCACACACTTTGCTTTTATGTTTAAAGAATAAACACTGCTTTTTGAAGCATAATGGGCCTTTAAGTAATACAAAGGGAGACAAATAAATTAGTGCATCCAGCATTTGCAGATCTTTGTTTCAAGGGTGAAGTCTTCTTGATTCTATAATAGCCGCTTTAATATCCAACTTTCTATATTATGATTGGACAGGATGCTCAAGTGTCCCTATTCTTGAAGAGAGCATTTAAACACTTAAGTCACTTGGACTGGTGTACTGGGTATACAGGACAAGTTTTCAATCTTAGTATTTTAAGACTCAACGACTCAAGAGTTCTAATATTTGAAAAAGAAAAAGCAATCTTCTTTCTTCTATAAGGAATTAACAAAATCTTAGTGAATTGTCAAACTTGTTTTGGTGCCTTGGCAAACAGAGCAGACCCAAATCAGACACTTTTTTAACCAAGCTGATTCAGTATGCCAAACCATACACAGCAGGTTGCTTATTCTTGACTTTGGAGTTGTCTTAGGACCATATACCGTGTTGTTCACGTGCACCTTAGGCTATACATGAATATCGTAGTTCAAGACATAGAGACAAGTTTAATGGCTGACTGTAAGCATACGGTTTGGCATACTGAACACATATATTGTTTCTCAGTTTCTACACTACTTGAACAAAAAAATCTACGGTTTCATATACCATTTAAAACATTCATCAAATCGTGCTTTGTACATGTATATGACTATTCCTGAGGTTATGGGTTAAATCTATCTGTGACTTAACCCTTTCCCTCATAGAGGAAACCGTGAAAAGACCTATGCGAACAACATAAAACCAGATCAGCCTGCGAGTAACTCGCAGGCTGATCAGGTTTTATGTTGTTCGCTGCTCCTCAGTGGTCTTGAAATGAGGACTTTATAATTAAATTTGGTAAGGTTTAACTGTGGTTTTCTGCAGGTCAGGCTTTATGTGGTACCTATTGAGTGCGTCAAAATGAGTCTATATGAGGGAAAGGGTTAAATTTCTAAATAAATGATATCAATTATTCTCAAATTTCAGTTGTTATGAAAGACGGTAACATTTGTCAAATTTGAAATCTTGAGTTAAAGTCTAAAATATAGACACGGAAGATGGAGGAGTTTTGGATACTAGTACATGTAATACCATTTCTTTTGTTTTGAAAAAGAATTTCAGTCCAATCGGACTATGATATTAGTGATATACCATGTTAATCTGGGTAATTAATGGTCAGATATGAATATAAATTTGTGTATATAAGAATATAATGATAGTGTGACTTAGTGTCAAAGTGTCAGTTCCACCATCTTGTTGAAATCTTGGTCCGGTCCAGGCTGATGCATCATCTTCAGGACTTCTGCATATCTGCTGAAATACCGGTTTTTGTAAGGAAGGGAACAACTGGTATGTGGCATGATTTTAATTAGTATTAAATCAACATCTTGTATTGCCCTGGAAAAAAATCTCGCCATCTTGAATTCCAGATATTACACTGTACACAAGTGGCAGAATATGTCAGTCACCACTTCTTTGTGAACTTTGGTTTTATCAAGGGTTAGTTAATAACTGGACACCCATGTGTAACTACTGCTGTTCTGTAATTGTATTATTGAGTACAATGGTGTATGTGCAGCGAGTATCTAACAAAGGGGTTAGTCTGACATAATCTGTAGCCCACTTCCTGTAGGTATTCCGATGTCGGAATTATTCAAGACCCTCCAAGATATAAGGTACTGGTCCAATCTAGGAAACATCAGTGGACATTTAATTATAAATGTTTCAATGGTCAGTGGCTTGGATTGCTTTTGACTAGAGTTATTATATATCATTTGAAACTGCACTACAGAGTAGCTTTGTTACAATGGTTTAAGTTACTTGGTAAAGTGGATGAAGTCATGGACTTAACATTACTTGCTCCTGGGTGTGGGGAGTTAGAAACCCAGCAGGGTCAAATTTTTCATGTGAGAAAGCCTTCCTGTTGTCTTGTAGATTAGTGTAGACTGGACGTTACGCCATCTTGTCTTGTAGATTAGTGTAGACTGGACGTTACTCCATCTTGTCTTGTAGATTAGTGTAGACTGGACATTACACCATCGTATGAAAAAAGCACCGCAAGTCAGTTACACATTGTTATGTATAGGACCATGTTAAGTTAGCCATTGTGTTATAATGGAACACCTTACAATGTACAGGTAATTTTATGTCGCTCTAAATTACGTGGATGAAAGCTTATTTGTTCATTATATTGGCTGAGAACAAGAAACACAATTTCATTATCATAATTTTTCTGCACAATATTTTATTGCAGTGTGTGGATTTTAGTGAAAATGCTTGCTTACCATGCACGTTATATTTTGTACTTATTTAGGTGGGTAAATTGAATTGTTTAATAGATCGCCACAAATAAGGGTTTTTCAATATCCACATAAATCATTTTCACTTTGTTGCATACCTTTCAACCTACAGAACTACCCAGTCAAGTGAATGGTATAATTTCAAATACATGTTTCCAACAGCGCTGCTGCCTAGACCTCCACTGCTGTGTTTTTAGCTAACAATTGTGGTATGGCACCCTGCTTAAAGTTTATACACCAAGATAAAACAGGCGAACCTGCTCATGTAAGCTATCGTTAGATTCACCTAACACGTTGCTGACATTAAAAGTCATACATGGCATATTTTTGGTTGTTTACATGGATATTATAAATCTTGTCCTTGCACAATTTGGCATCCCTTTACAAACCAGAATTTGGCAGATTTCTCTCTAGTTTGTCAATGTCCATTGTTTTCTGCTAGATTTGTAATACCAGTATATCCGATGTGTTACACCAGGATGTCAGATGTGTTATACCAGTATATCAGATGTGTTACACCAGGATGTCAGATGTGTTATACCAGTATATCCGATGTATTACACCAGGATGTCAGATGTGTTACACCAGGATATCAGTGGTCTTCAAATACAATTACCAGTATTAGCAGAATGCTCTTAGATTTTTGTCTGAGAAATCAGGAGTTCTCAAATCTGTCATCCACGAAACATCTCACAAGTTCAGATTTTCCTCAACTCTCTTTTTTAGTAAAGGTTTTGAACATCAAAAATTTTTGTTACAAAAAATGGTCATTGATATCAATTCAAAATAGCTTATTATACTGAATTCAAAACGTTTGAGGAAAATCTCAACCCAAAATATTTTTTGAAAAGCAGGCCTGACTTAAATTCTTTTAGCTTGTGTAGAGGGTCCAAGACCTAGACAGCCATAAAATATTTTTTCTTGAAAAGCAGGCCTGACTTAAATTCTTTTAGCTTGTGTAGAGGGTCCAAGACCTAGACAGCCATAAAATATTTTTTCTGTTTGATGTAGAAATGGTAAAAAAAAAACAAGATTTAAAAAAAAAAAAAAAAATACACTCAATAGAAGTTGGGACTTTGTAGGAATCCTTCTCATCACATCCCATCCCACACTACTTGAGAACAGATGGATACAGGGATGTTCCTGCTTGTTAAGAAGGTTTTATTTAGTCTGGTTCTGTTACCTAGTTGCTTTGAGTATTTCTTTTTGCAATGTTACCACGTTTCTAATAAAAGTAATTCAGGTTACAAAATAATGTTACCTGATTAATAAGCAAAAAACATGCTGGTTGCAATACTTTTGAGGTTGCTTTTATGGATTTAAGATTCTAGAGAATGTTCCTTCTATCTCAAAAGAATATGTATGGTTAAGGTATTTCTGTGTCCTGTCAATCAAGCAAGATAGGTAGTTTTGCGAGAGAGAAACCATGGTATTTGAGCACCTTGGTGGTAATTAAGATCTCTTTCGCTCCACGCTTGGTGGATATGAACAAGTTTACACTGCGACTTGATCATCACACGACTGCTGTTTGGAAAACCAAGGAAAAGAATTCAGCAAATCACATCTGGTAGACATATTTGAACTAAAGACAGGATAGAGGTGAAGAAACAAAGTTTAATGTTTTTAAAACTAACACACACATACAATATTGTATATATAACATTTAACGTTTCTGAAACCTCCGGGTGTCAATTCGTTTAGCACCATATGTAGATTAAAAATACAACAAAAAATTCGAAAGACGACAAATGTGTTACCAGGGCAACCATCACCATATCAAGATTATAAATAATTAACTTGTAACAGAACAGGATGTAACCTTAGTTGGTTCAAATTTCTTTTTACAACTCAAACATTTTTCAGATTTTATAAATTTATTTTCTTACCCCTAATCATGAAACTGCTGTCTTGTGGTAGGTTAAAATAGACTTTTTTCTAAACTGATATATCTAATTGCAAACAGACAAGACTCCATTGTTAGAAAATACAATCTTAATAGGTAATAGCTGACCAAAAACTGGCACACATTTCATAAAATAATATGTGGTTATGGCATCAACTTTGACTACAGGGGACCCCAAACTGGCCGTTGCCATGGGGACAAAGTTTTTACTCAGTTGCCATGTTCAGATGGTCAGTTTGAATTTCCCCTGGGTCACATGACATTTATTGCCCAATTTCATTGGATACTTTCTTTGCACCAGCTTGTGGGCATATTACTAATTAACATACAGAAATAAAGGTCACTTAGTGACAGTGAAGGTCACATGATGTGACTGAGATCAAGTATTTGGCAAATTTCATTTTCTTTTTTTAAATATTGCATACACAAAATTGCTCTTCTTTAGGTAATGCTATCAAAAGCTCTGGTAGGTTCTAAGTGAGGAGGAGCAAGCAAGCTTTGTCGTTATGGTTACTTTGTCAAGGTCAAAGTTGATGCCTATAAATAGAAACAGTCTGAGCCTAAAAAAGCATATTGTTCATGAAGAACTTTTAAGCTTGAATAAGACAGAAAAAAAAGATGAAGTTTAACATTTTCTTTAACTGATTTCTGTGGTTGATTTTAAAGAGATCTTATGACTAATTTATTACATTTGCAAACTTGTTCAAGTGAGCTCCTAATTTAAAGTCAAGTGGTGACTCTAGTTCAGCTTTAGAAGCAAAAAAGCAAAGGTTGCACTTTTGGCTATATTGATAGTTCTACTACTCCTTAAAGGAAAAGTGAAATGAATAAAAAAAAAAACTAAATTGAAAATAGTGAAAAATAAAATCAAAGTTGTTAATATTCAGACATAAGGTCATTTTATCCATTTGAAATTTGGTACACATTTCATCACTTGTAGTAAAGACTATTTGAATTAAGTAGCAGGGTAATACAGGTCATGTGACTAGCATGATGCATATGACTGGTTCATTCAAACTGTGATGTCATTAAAGTGGGTGGAGTTAATGTGCCTGTGACAAGTTCTCTAGACTGGAACACATCTCTGGATGCTATCATCTCCCCAGCAGAGGTAACAAGCCACATTTAGCATGGTACCCTGGAACCAGTCTGTCTAGTCTGGGAAGCAACCTACAATTTGTTTACATGTAAGTAATAGCTTTCAAATTTCTCTTCACTAAGATCTGATACAGTGGTGTTATATGAAAGTGTCTCAGAATTGATCTCACTTACAAATTTTGTTTGCATACCTCAAATTATTGACTAAGATCTAAAATAACACCCTTTCAACTGTACCTCATTTAAGTTCATTTGCATAAATATCCGATAAGCCATGCATAATTTCTCATACAATTCAAATATTTCAGTTTTTTCTTAATCGACCTGCACTGAAGGTTTCCCAGCCTCCGTCATTGCAAAACAAACTGGTTCCAGAGTTAGCGAAAATAGAAATTAAAGCTTGCAGGAATATCAATGTTAAATGGAGTTGCATATGTGATGCGGTTCTTGCAAGTATTCAACATAAGATAGTGAAATTATAGTGAAGTACTTAATCAAAGATTCATCACTGGTTAGCTTAGAATTATATCAATATTTTTCTCCTTTTTGTTTTGGAATATCTTCATTGGCCTGAGCATTTAAAAGGTATATTTTTTAATTAATACATTTTCTTGAATGCTCTATTTTGTAAGCCTGGCATTGTAATCTTTTTAATTTCCTTCTCGATTTTGTTGGATGTATGATGTCACAAGTGAAATGCATTTAGCTCTTCATGCATTCCTCCTGATGCACATTTCACTACTACGTTCACTAGACAAGGCCTACCATAACTTTTCATAATTTCTTCCAGCGTCAAGTTTTACTCTTGCATCATCACCAAAATCTAATGTATGAAAGATTTTTTTCCTGTAACTTTATTGAGGTTTTGTAAGCTCAGGACTTTCGGTCCAAATGAAAGCAAATGTATTCTTTTCATTTAGCCCCCATCCCTCTTCTTTTAATATCTGTCATTAACATGCTTTGTTTTGTGTTTTGTTTGTTGACCCAATTTACCTGTGTTATGGCAAGCCAAGACAGTTTGCTCCGTGCTGAATGTACCTGAAGCTATAAGTGTGCACAAACCAGCAGAAACTAGCACCAACTGGACCAGATCACTTCTTGAAAAAACAAAATACTTTCATTAATTTTGAAAAAAAAAAGAAATGTAAAACTATATGTTTGCATGTTCTGGATTAGTTGCATTTTTCAAAAGTAGTTGAACAGCCATCCTCTTTTCAATGAAAGTCAGTATTCTTAATAATCCTTTAAAGAAATAGAGAGATTTATCTAGATGAATAAGCACCATTATTTCTGATTTCAAAAGTAAATCTGAAATTTGACAAATCAAATCTGAAATTTGACATATCAAATAATAAAAATAAATTGTTCCCCCCCCCCCCCCCCGTCATATTTTACCAATAGTTATGGCAGTTCAATATCTTGGAATGTCTGCATTCTTTCTGTGGTAATCTATTTTTTCTCTCTAGGCAGGTGCTCAATGGTCAAAGGCATCCAACTTATATGTTATGTGGGTTTATCAAGGGGGAGACAACTCTGCCTCAGTACGAGAGTGCCTGTACATGCAGCTATGTTATGCAGTGAGCGAGAGCTACCTACGGCATATTGGTCACCATCCTCCATGTACACAAGACGTTGTCTGTATGGACGCAAAAACATGATAATAAATGGCAAGAAAACTGTCCTAGTCTCACAAGTGATTGCTCAATTTTAGAATAAAAGAAGTAACAGAAATATAGCCACCTGCCAAGTATGTTAGTATCAAAGCTGAAGTTTGTTAAGCATTCATAAGGTGAGAAGTACTAATTTGCTTAGACTCGGTGCATCTTTGCTGTACTTTCATCCTTTTTTGTTATTGCTTAAACAGCGCAAGAGATTGTAGCGGAAAAAAAAATGAAGATAGATGTGAAAAAAAAGTTGCTATGGTGACCTTTTGAAGGTCAAGGACAGGAATTGTAAAGGTCATGCAGAGATAAGCAGGACACGTTATATTTAAACTATTGATTACATAAATTCTGCTTTTATTAAGCTTTCTCTTTCAGAGTTCACAAACAGCGGCTGACACAAATAAAAAGCAAAAACAAAATATATATGTACCCCATACAGGATCCCATCTAGCAAAGCAATAAGCATAAAACATTGTACAAAGTACTGCTTGACTTCCAGTGTTTTTAACCTGGTGACCTTGAACTTGAGTCTCCCTGACTTTAAACTGTCCCTAAATTATCAAAGAAATTTACCAAATATTACTGATATAATTATTGTCATTATTAAATTTTACACAATTTTGAAATGATTTAATTTCATATTATAATGTCAAGGTCAACGGTTAAAAAACCTGAAAAAAAAATGCCGAGCTGCAGAGGTCAGATGAAGGTGACCTTGTGTGCTCCATCTAAACAACCATTGTTTAACAATTTTAGCAAATCATTAGTTTCCATGGCAACAGACATGAGGAAGACACTACCAAAAGAGTTTCCATGTAAAATATAACTAGAAAGTCAACTGATATTACTAAGACTTCATGACACATAAAATACACAAGATTAAAGGCTTCAGTGACAGTGTTTTTCCCCTTAAATGGAACCATTTGGTCATTATAAACTTTTTCCGTCCACTCTAGCTTAGATTTGTCAGATGATTTTATTTTTATGGCACATCGTTATATATAATGTTATCCAGGAAGCTCTCATTGTTTTATGTATTAGTTATATGGCAATAGAGATGCACATAATGCACACGTCAGATAATATGGCACTTCAAAACATTGAGCTGTATTGTTAAAATACTTGCTAAAGGGGCTCTCAAAACTTAAAATCTTATACAACAATCAGAATGTCTAAAATCACTGACACTGAAGATCTGACCAATGAGATCTCCCATATGAACCTTTATTCATAAAAAAAATGTTCTCAAAATAAGAACACAAAATTGTTCTTATGAATGTAGGAAAACTTATAAAATACAAGGCTAGGTATAAGACAGATCTAAATTGGACACTGGTATATAAGTTAAATTGCTATGTGTTCCTGATTCATTTAAAAGAATAAACACTGTACACTGAAAATGGCACATTTGTTGTATAAAGTGTACAATATAAAACGTCTGTATAAAAGAGTAAAAACTTGTCACACTTTTTATCTTGTAACCACTGGATAAAATCAAGCAAAAATATAGATAAAACATGAACGTGAAATTCTATAAATATATTTCAGCAGTGACATTAGATTTTGGACAAAATTGAATGTTTACATGGTAAAAAAAACTACACAAGTTAATTTGCTTGCGGTGACCAGCGTCCTGGTGAACAACTAAGTGACCATTTAACGTCCAAGCGTGATGAAGTAAGGCGAGCCTATTCTATCGTACTTTCTGAGCCTTTTTATAGCTAGGATGCTTGATCATTGATAAAATCCAGGTAGATGAATACTGATTGGACAATTATTGGGAAAACAAATGGTATTCTTAAGATATGCAATATTGGTAAGATTTGGGCCACCAAGCATGGACACTGATGGAACAATGTTTACAAGAGTAAATTACTACCCATTCTCCCTACTTCATTTCATAATATAACTGTAATTGTTTTACGTTAAAACTAATTACATAATATCAGTTATTCTCCAATTAGAATAGTCTTAACTTGAAGATGAAAATCAAAAATATTTTCCATTCATCTGGCATTTGATTGGTTGATAGGAAAAACTTCCTGCCAATAAGATGCCAATTTCTTATCTGGAAAATGATTGGTTACTTTGAAATTAAATAACCCAAGCACACAGCTTAATGATATTTAGCACTATAATAACGCAAGATGTTTTAATGGCTTTCAACCATAGGCTACTGATTCAAATGTAGGGCTTTTCAGACCAACCAACATAAGAGCAAGCATTCACTCCTGTAGACTCCCAGTATCCATGCATGTGACCCTGTGCCATGAAGGATAGGAGACTTTATATTGAGTTGAAATTGAGGACACAGCAGGAGATCAAGGTAAGGAGACCTAACTCATTCAAATATTTACACAAAGATACAATATTTAATCACTTCACCCCATTCACATCTGTCCTGTTCCTCTAGATTTTTTTTTCCTCAACCAGTAACATACAACATATAACAGTCTTGAGGAAACCAGTATTCCATTTACACTTTGTATTTACATACAATGTTCCCAATGGATAAAACCAACCTTTATATCTGTGCTCAGTGATTTCACTTCAGTATTTCCCTGTCCAGGTTTATAATTTGCTTCAACATGATTGTTTTGTTTTTTTTAATTAAAATCTAATTTGTTATTAAGCATAAATCATCAAAGAAATCATGAACAGAATCAGAAATGCAACAACTATTGAGTCTTTGAGACGTAATATAGGGCAGCATATGGCAGACTGGGTTTCAATCCACCTCCTACTTTTTCAAATTCCAGTAAATACTATATACAACATGATGGAATTATAGAAAAAAAAAATCAGCATGACTGAACAGTAACCAGTCCAGAATCTGGTTCTGTTGTAAGAAGTTACTATGGAACCAGTCTGCCACACGAGCCTCAGTCTGGTTATAAGGTTGTTATTAGCAACGTTGGCTTGTAGCAATGACTGTCAGACAGTCTCACAGCTCACAGAAAGCAAGAAGCATAACTACAATGACCAAGATAAAGAAATATATTGCCATGACAATCATTTTATTTGACTACTGCATACCTATTATGCAACAGAAAGCGACCATTTAATTCAGGTCTGAATTCAAATAAACATTAAGAATCAAAATTCAACGAACAATCTGGCATCTTTAATTTCTTTTTTTACCATATTCATGGGTTAATTAACCTGTTGTTGATAAAAAATGACTCTTTCCTTTTTGAACACATTTTATTTTATCCTAGACAATAATTGTATTGAATGATACCAGAATGCAAACATTAAGAACTGTATCAATGTAAACTTGAATGACATAAGAAGGTATCCTGTGGAACAAAACGCCATGTACATGGCAACATATTCCCTTACCTTGTTCAGGAATTAGTGCCAAAAGGTCATCATGGTTTGATGAAAACATGAAAAACAATTCTTGGCCTTAACACACTAATACCTATACTAGTTTGGATACAGAGACTTGTCTAATAAAAATCTATCTTACAGTTGAGAACACGTTCCTCTTTGTACTATAAAATATCTCAAAATATTTCTCACCAACACGTTACGTTAACCCCAAAGAACATTTGATGTCCTTAAAACATACAGATCAACAGACTAAGAAAAAAAACGTCTGTCCGTTGGTCTTCACGCATAACAAAATTCTCGCAGACTTCATGCCAACCGCCTCTACAATGTTTAACATCTCAAGGAGGGTCACTCCATATTTACAACAGAAAATCACACACGCTCCCGTAACAAGTGACAAAACTACAACGTAACCGCAACCCAACAAAAAAATTGTGTTTAAACTTAAAAATCTTAACTATTTTCTGCAGTGATAACATCACTCGCAGGTTAATAATGATCCGACAAAATATGACTACAGGTTTTTTGAGGCATGTCAGTTAATCATACAGGTTTAACAAAATAATGTCAACTCAAAAATAAAGACCAAAACATGACCTATTTCTGAAATAAAGTTTTCTATGACAAAAAAATTGATTTTGAAGACTAATGTCGCTACATTAAATACAAATACAGATCTGCCAAATTTACCTTTTATATCGAATTTTTTAGCTCTAAAATAAGGATAAAGATATGACGTTAGCACTTGGTTTAGGCATGCAATGGAATGTTTCTATCATTTACTTGACCATTCGCTAAAACTTCTGACATTCTGACGACAAAAAAATTTGCTAAAGTCTTCTAAATTTCTGCATTTTTTTTATGCTAATTCCACCTAAATAAAAACAAAAATAAGAGTGCACACTTTGGCAGAGTTAGGAATAATCAGAAAATTGACAATGAAGAATACATGATCAGTTTTAACACTGTAGACAATGAACCTAGAATCATAGATAATATACATCATTCACCGGCAGGGATCCATTGTAAAAATAACAAGTTTCAAACATTTTAAATGCTCTCACATTGGTTATTTTTTCTTTTATAATAATGTCTGATGATAAAAGCCACTGCTGTAAGTCTGATTGTTGTTTTTGTTAGGGTTTTTTTTTTTTTGTGTGTATTGTTTTTTTTTAAGACATATCTTTTAAAACACTTACCATATTAAAAAGGCAAACTTTTTCTAAATTACCACATTTTTTGTATACTTATTTCGCTTTAAAATACAATTAAAAATTGAAATCTGTACCATTTAAGAGATGGAAAATAAAAGTGACTAAAAGATGGCTTCATGCATAAGTTAACATGATCAGGTCATGTCATTAAAATGCTCAGTAACTAAGAAATCTCTTAGAAAACACTACTATACCAGGTCAAAGTAAATTACAAGAGACTTTGGTATGGCACTTGAATACTTGACTGGCTCAACAATTTTAGCCAAAATTACAGCAGTGTCTTTCTCATGGTTTTCCCCTTAACTTCTGTCACACAAGTACAATACAATATATGTCTAACAAGATACTCACACCGGCCAACACTCTGGCAAATATGGAGCACCAGATTAGAATTGGACAGTTTACTTCAACTGTTACAGCTTCTCATAATACCATACTGGCATATTTAAACCACCTTTCGTCAATCTTTTAAAACTACAGAAATTTTGCTGTCAAAAATTATGTAAAAAGAAAATATTCTAAAATTGAGGTAACTTATCCAATTGTTATCTTTTGAATATTCAATTAATAGTTTAACATCATGAAAGTTGGACTATACATTAATCCAACTTACATTTTCGTTTAAATTTAAATCAATGTTTCTATGTAGGAAAGCATGACTAGTAATTTTCAAAAGGACAATAATATATACATATGTTTACCATATTTGCCAGAATGTTGCACACAATTTTGAAAAAAAAAAAGTGGAACAACATATACATATAAAATATCATGACTGTTTCAAATTAGCCATGATGCTAGGACTCTAATCAACATACATTGTATCACATAAAAGTTGAAAACAGCAATATGGGCATTGCAAACTCTGACTGGGGTTTCTTCTTAACCCCACTCAAATATATATATAAACCATGGATTAAAAACAACTTTTGTTGATGTTTAAAAACAAATTTGCGCCCCTAAAAACATCAATTAAAAAAAAAATTATCAAGTCCACAGAATGGACCTATGTCTATTATAACAACAAAGCGAAAAAAGAAAAGGAAAAAAATAAAAGACCAATCTTAAACATTATAATATCATTATCTTTAACAGAAACTATCTAATGTCATTTTAGTATGCTGAAAGAACATGTATTTAACTATATCAATAAAAATCAGTAACTTCTGTTTAACAGTGCTTTTTCTTTTAAGCAAAACGGGCTAAGCTTTGCATTTCAGGTAGAAAAATATTAAATTTGTAAATGCTTTTAAGTTTAATAATCAGAGATTTGAATGATTGTGTTTTTGATCCATAACCATGGAAAAAACATGGTGTACATTGTAAAATGACAGGAATTGAAATACTGTCTTTCATGTGATATGTCAAAAGTATGCTGAAATCATTTTCCAATCAAATATTTGATGTATGCATGCTGAATCCTTCCATAACTGAGCATGTAATTGAAGTCTGACTCATGCCCAACAAAATTTTCTATTCAAATATCAAACACTGAGATTCTCATTGGCTTATAACTAAAGTCATGTGATCACCTCATGCACCAATCATAATATATATAACAAAACACTTTCAATGCAACATCCAATCAAAATTTCTTTTCACAGCACTTCAGTTGTACCAGTACAAATTGTATACATTTGTCTAGAATTATTCTGAACTCAAAATGAATTAAGACTAATCTGACCAAAAAGGAATATCTATCTAGCTTGAACACAACACTCTTTCGTATTTAAAAAAAAAAGCATACAAAATGCCATTTTTATCTTTAAAACTTGTTTCTTTATTTCACAGATGGCACATTTTATTTAACAATATTTATGAATAAATCCTACAATATCACTATTCATTTGTCCACAGCAATTAGATGATAAATATAAAGCAATGCCATATTTAAGTGTTCCAAGTTTGATAAACACTCCTTTTGGTTATTAAACAATATTAAATGTGACTATAAACCAATATACAAAAAATTATCATTGAACAAAATATTTTTAAAAAAAGGCATATAAAAACCATTCACAATGTATTATATGACATCAGTTCTATCAATCATTAATATATATATATATATATATATCTCATATATATATATAAATGTATCTAACATGGCACTTCCTTATATTCTAACTGAATAATGGTACGACATGAGTATATAACTATGATTTCTTGTATTAAATATAAGAAGAAATATATGGCAATGTTTCGCTAGGTCTAAAATCTGCATTTCTTTTTTTTTTTTTAAATATGAACATTTTTGACCTAACTAGGTAACTCTTCAATTTCTATATAACCAGGCCAATTTTAAGTAAAGTTATACCCAAAAGCAGTTTTATTTTCTGCATTGCCAAAAAAGATAATAAACTGTTGAGGCTTTAATTGTCATAATGAATGCCAAGTAATAAAAATGTATATATTGAACAATGATTTCTCAGTAATTGAGAACAACAACAACAACAACAAAAAAAGGTGACTTTCTTTTGTGCATATTGATCCTCACGAGTGAAATCGTAATCACATGAATCTTTCTTTATCCGAGATTTCGGTGGTCCTTTGTTGACCACCATGTATCACTAGCGGGCAGGGACATTTCAATATGGCACGTTTAAAAGGAGAGATGCAAAAACATGGCTGTCATAACAATATAGTGTGCACCTTTTTAAAAAATTGCACCATTCAAAATTAAAAAAAAAAAAGAAAACATAGTTTACAATAATAATTGAAACAACTAAAATGCTTTCATAACCACCGATGATAATAATACAACATCATGTTTTGTTACAATTTCTTTAAAACACATCTCTATGTGTGCTATTCTTTAAAGAAATAATAACAATACCAGTAAGATATATGTGGAAGTAAGACTATGGCACTGCAGACTTGCTCATCTTGTCAATTTTCCACATTTTCGCTAAGTGCTGCCATATCACTGCATTGTGATAGCGCAATTTGTCCATTGGAGGCATTTCCGTGGTAACAGAAATAGTCATGTCACCAGGGACCCATGACAATACACAGTAACACTGTGGAAAATGAACATAAAACAGCAAGTCTGCATCACTGTGTAGGAATACAGTATATCTGAATAGGAATGCTTCTGCAATTGTCCTTAACATATTAGGAACTATTTTCTTTCTTTAAGAACTACTTTCATTATTATGGTCAAACTTTTGCTACCAATCTAGGGCAAACAAAGACTGTACCACTATACAAAACAAATTGAGTTATAAGCAAAGCCATCAACATTTGTCTGTGGGTCGGAGAAGTTTTGTCCAATCATGAGATATGGACAACTAAAGCTCAAGTGAATGTCCACCGAAAGGCTAATTGGTTATACCATCTTTAAGGGCTTTACTTTGCCGTGCAAAGCTGTAGGTACACATTAGCTAAGATTGGCCAATCCAAAGCTCTGCTCAGCGGTTACCATTACGTACAAAAATAGTCATTTTGACAATTTTTCATATTAGAAATATCACATTATTCTCCAGAACTCATACACCGACACCCAAACAGAACTCTGTGGCCCATATCAGATACGGGCGGTGACAGACTCCCCTTTGGGAGCAGATATGGCAAAATTTGTTGTCATGGTTTTGAACCAATGGGTAACAGTGTGTAATGTATATCACAATAAATCGTCTCGACGTGTTGCAGACTTTTCACTCCCTCATCCCTCCGGGCACGAACCATTCGCCAGCTTGCTTGTGAAAAATTTCAACTTCCTGTCACTTTGTAGCAAATTTCCAATTTTCGTTATTATTTCTTTATAAACAAATAATTTCTTCATTTGTATGTTTTGTGTCTATTGATGAGCATTTTTTCTCCTCTGTCTCCTACACTTGTAAAGAATAGATACATTTTTTTTTGTCTTTTTTAAAATTAGAATTGAAAGGACAACACTATACTCTTAATCTCCTATATTTAATCTTAGTGACGACAATATTCAAAGTCACCGTATTACTTTACAGGAAGTCTGAGCGTGAATCTGACGACGCTTAAATTTGAGCTTTATAGACTTCAATGTGTATTTTGGTTTCTGATATTATTCTGCAGGAGGCAAAGGGACCGGAATGTGATAATACTTGCAAGTTGGCCTTGAACATCTTCCCCGTACTGCGTCCCTACATACAGTAACTCGACCGTCCGTTACTTCAACATAATCTGGAAAAAAGAATGTATCACAAAAGATCATCACAAACGTTCAATACAGTCAACCCTGACTAAAGTGACCAGCCAAAGATACGTATTGAATGTGGCCTCTTAGAACAGATGATTGCGACCGGTATATTGAGATGTCTAATGTGTAAGGCTGGAATCTGAAATCAAGATTGATAACTTGGAACAAGCTGCCACAAATGTCTTGGTGTTTTTACTTCACATAGAAGTTGAAATTTGAAATATGGGAACTGTAAACTCCGAGTGTCTTTTAAAAAACACTATCTATGTGTAAACCATAAACAATATAAATCATCATTAATTTTACTCTCCAACAAGAAGAAAACAAGAGCTGTCCATAAGACAGCGCGCTCGACTTTTCTCAGTTGCTAAGACACAGTTTTATGGATTTTAATAGTATGGTACATATCAATGATGATATGTTCTAGTTATAGTAGAAATTATTCTATCACCTCCAATAAACAAATATGACATTTTTAATTGGTGAAATTAGCATGCAGAATCAATTTGAGAATGTGGTGTGCTGATCCGCTAACTCCAGTGCTAAAATCTGAAATTGTAATATTCCAAGTTATGGTGGAATACCTGTGATAGTATTGAAAATATACAACTTTGTAAAAAAATTAACCATGATTTCGGCTGTTTTCTAAGTATGAAAGGGGCATAATTCAAGAAGTAGTACAGCCAGGGTTATTGGCCTTGCTAGTAAGGCAGAGGTAGTGATGGTGAATACGTACTTGAAGTTTCAATCAAATACCTTAGATAGTATTGAAGATATACAACTTTGTAAAAACTTTAACCTTGATTTTGGCTGTTTTGTAAGTATGAAAGGGGCATAACTCCAAAAATAGGGTAGCCAGGGTTGTGGGCCTTAGAAGTAAGGTAGAAGTGATGATGGTGAATAAGTATTTTAAGTTTGGGTGGAATACCTTTGATAGTATTTAAGTTATTGATGTTTGAAAAAAACTTTAACCTTGTGTTGCAACGCCGACACCGACGCCCGAGTGACAGTATAAGCTCTCATTTTCTTCGAAAAGTCGAGCTAATAAACTTACTTACCCTCAAAGACATGAATGTACTTGCATTGGGGCCTCTGACAATGCCCCAACTTAAAATCTTTGCACACTGGGAGGGTGTCCAGCAACTGGAAGAGCAAGGTCAAGTGTCAAGGTGAGAGGTGTGTTGCTAAGAGACCAAGGTCAAACACTCATTTTTTTTTTATAAAAAGATGTAAGATTTTCAACAAGTTACTTTTCCGCTGCTGAAATTAGAGAGGAACCAAAATTTAAAATCTTTGAATGGTTCCTATGCTTACACATATGTTATGCATGAAAATGCTTGTTTGATGCAGCATTAGTAGTGGTAGTAGTAGTAGTAGTATATAGATTTAGTAGGAGGGTTAGTTGTTATATTTTGCACTGCAAAGCTTTGTAAAGGTTTGAACTGCTTAAAGAAAAGCCATCTAGCCATTATTCTCTTTTTATGCAAAGGGAGGTAATTCTATATATTACATGTTTTGGGTGCTATGTAGTTATATCCCTTGAATTGGAAAAAGTAGGAGATACTGGACTGGCATTTTGTTGCATTCTCAGAAGGGTTAAAGCCAAACTCAGGGGTAGATCTAGATACATTCCAGTTTTTGTGAACAACTCACTTTAACGACCAAGGTTTCAGACGTAGGTTTACTATAGATATGTACAACATATTCACTTGTGATCTTTTTCACTACACACAAACATGCAACCCTTACATCACAACAATGTACTCCGACAGTCCCCGACCCAAAATGATACAAAACAGTATACCAAGTACCAGTAGTCAGATTATAAAAGAAAGAGATTTTTTTTTTCTTCATAAAACTTAACTTCAAAATTAGATCTTAGATTAAATCGTAGAGTAAATCATTTGAACAGAAATATAAAACTAAAAGTAAATTCATTAATAAAGTTTCAATTGAATTCCTAAAGATTAAGTAATATTTATTTAAATGCAAAACTAAACTATAAAAAAATAAATAAAAAAAGGTTTCAAGAAATTTAGAAGTTTTATCTAATAATCAGACTATTTATAGAAAAAAAAGGAAGATAAAAATGATTAACTGATAAGTGTTCAACTAAGAACACAATCAAGCGTGGATATACCTGTCTATTTTCATCTAAGTAATTAACACTATGTGCATTGTTAGGTACAACACTCCCTGGTAGATGCGCTGGGCCCGTCACCATTGTAGTTGCCGACATCTCAGGTGCGACAACCATCGGCACTGTTGCCATGACGACACAAGAGCAGGTTGTCATGGTGATGTAGGTCGGGGAGGGGCCAAGTGTCAAAAGGTGCATTTTTTTTTTTTAAATTTTTTTTTTTTTTTAATCGGGTCAAGCAGAAATGACGACATGCAGGTGAGAATTAGGTGTTGAAGCGTAAGCACACGGACAGATGCACAGGTGTAACGAGCATGAAAATAAAGATAAATACAACACATCGGTTAGCTAGTGTCCAATCTATACATGTCGAGCAGGAGACATCTTTCATCATTCCTTGAACATTCCTTCATTACATCATTAGAATCTGCTGAATTTAAATGACAATTTGAAACCGCCATTTTTTTTTTTTTTTGTCAAAGAAAAAACATGTATATATTTTATTATTTTTTTTTTTTTTATAAAAAAAAAAGATTTAAAAAAATAACAGTTTGTTACGGGTGTTTATAGGTATGATACGACAGATGTCCCCTGCATGTTAATAAAAGCATATTAAGGTTATTCAGCAACTTAATATGAATGTTGAATGTTCCAACATCTTCATACTGTGGTCTTCATGTTGTCATTTGTATTGATCTTAAACCATTTGCATTATATGTTTGAACTATATGTGATTATATTTCTAATTTTGAAATTCATGTCACTTTGTATACTGTAAAATGACTAATGATTGTGAAGTCCTTATAATTAATGAAGTTTTCATGGTGTTATGTCTTCCACACCATATTAACCTACGACTATTCATATAATTAACCTATGAATGAATTTAATGACCGTATTTTCTGTACATGAAGATCTTAGTCCCACAGTAAGAATATGTCTCCAAATTAGTAAATGAAAAAGCGACATTTTTTAATGAATAGAACTGAAATATAACCAAATTAGTAATAGCAGAATTCTATATAAAATTAGAGATACCAACGATTGTACTACAATAACTTGACATATTTACACTAAATCTAATTATTTACCATCCACATTTGTTTATGGTTTATGTTTTAGAATGCAGAACTAGTAACCCCAATTTCACAAGTAATGGCTTAGCCAATCATATTCCATTATTTAAATGCCATGACTAAAACAAATCAGATTTCAGTTTGAAAATCCTTTACAGTACTTTACAGTAATGACAAATAGCCTGTTCACTTTAACTTAGGCCAAAGATTGAATAGAAATGTCAACCCCAGTTGTTTTCACTAGCTTTCCGAAAGATCTATCAAGTTTGCTGTCTATGCAGATAAAAAGCAAGAATACTACATTAGAACAGATTTTGCTTCAGGTACTAACAACATTTCCATTTCCATCATCCTTTTAAAAATGACCCCAAAAAATAAATAAAGAAGTTAATATGACAAAATTGACCTTTGCCAACGAGGAACATAAATGACAAATATGATTCTGAACGTCCCTAAATTCCAGACCTCTGAATCAGCCCGCCCTGCTACAGCCATATGTTATCAGCGCGGCAATTGCATCTCTGGCACTGTAGCCATCACTAAAGCACGGGGAGATAAAAACATTTACTTGCCTGCTCACCTATTCAAACATTAACGCTGGGAGGGTATCCATCAAAATTGAGGCACATGCCAATAGCAAACTACATTGCCAAACATGGATCAAAATGTGGTCCATACATCAGGATAAGAGAAAGAATATTAGAACTCCTGCAGAGTTTATGAGGATAAATGTTCTGGCCCGAAGAGGTTTCCTGCTTTTTAATCCATCCAAGAATATGCATATTTAACACGCATGGGTTCCTGCATGCACATCACTGTAGCAATAAATTTCAATTTGCAGAATGTCTTTTCCGAGGAAGGCCAAAACTTCTCAGACAGGGGGTCTTTTTTTCTCCAAATATTTATGATCCCATTATTACAGAAAACATTTCTGCTTTAATGTTTCAATTATTTTTTTATTTACGATATTGAGCAATATTGACTTCAGGCACGGAGAGTAGCAATTATTTGGAAGCCTGAAATTGGCTGGGGCCTGTTGCGCGGATCATCAATTAAACACTTTCCTTGTTATATCGGAGCAATAGAGAAAATAAGCCAGTATGTTCACTAAACATGGTGCACATGCAATCTCTCATTTTATTGCAAAATTGTTACTCCCTAAAAATTATTGTCTAAAAATTGAGATAATACTGCAGTATTTTATCCTGAAATTATTGTAGATTTTCAGAAACTTTCTAACCACAGGGAACGGATACATGCAGGCCAATCAAAACCATGAAATTCAAGATAAACATTCTGGGGTTGACTATCATTTTCTCCTAACCTCCCATCATGATTCTTATTCATCTTTTTGGACAAATACCCCAAAGGCTAATTCTTCACCCTTTACCTCACATAGATTGATTTTGGTGCATTGGCAAACAGAGCAAACCCAGATCAGACAGCTCTTTCCAGGATCTGTATGATCAGGGTCTCCTCTGTTTGCCTTCACAATAGTGTAGCTCAGATTCTACATATTTTGCATAGCAAAGAAAAACCTATTTTTTTCATACCAGTAATTTACTATTCATCAAGTCATGAATTTATACATGAATATTCATGAGGTAAAGGGGTCCACTAATATCTTTAAATCTACACCACTGAACCTTTTACAACAACATCTAAACACATATCACAAAATAGTCCCCTCCCTGGCTACAAACTGAATCAAAGTACTAATGACAAATCATATTCAGCACCAACCAAATACATATACAGAAGTTAGCCTTTTCCTTGAAGACAACATCGAAAATGTTAACTATATACCAGTGAGGCCATACCATGTAGTTAGTGACATCATTTTAAGCTGCCTCAATCAAGCAGCATCTTTTGTCTCCATTCAAAGGAAAACACTGTTGCAAGAATATTATTTCTTCATCAATTTTAATGAGATATAGCGCATGCGAAGTGGAAAATTGGGCCCTACACATAGGCCCTAATGATTCTGTTGTTAGATGTACAGTATTTCCAAACATTCTGGTTAACATTTTTAGTGATGTGCTTTTCACAATAACAAACAAAATTTCAAGAACTCAAGGCTTTTCCGAATGTTAGGAAATACTGTACATCTAACAAAAGGACCTTTAGGATCTATATATAGGAAACAATACTCAACTTAGAATGTGCTATATCCAAATAAAACTGATCTAGAAATGAAATACTTACAGCATCTTTTCCTCTGAATCAAGCCAAAAGATTCTGCTTGCGACATCTAAAATGATCTCAATGCGACAATGATATATGTCAAAACAGTTCCTGTAAATTAGTTAACAATTTCACTGACTTTCTTTGGGTGCATATATGTTTCAGATAGCTCCTCTAAGTAGCAAAAAAAAAAAAATCATTTTGGAATCCTGATTTTTTTTCCACATGTTCAAGGTGAAGGTCAACCTCTGATTAAAAAAATAAGTGATAAGAAAGCTGTATAAATCTACACCAACAGGGAGAAATATTAGTAATTAATCTAACAAATCAATAATCACTAGTACACAAAGGTAATATCTACAAAGTGAATTTCTTAAAACGCCACTGCTACTGTTCAGTGCAAACAATCAGTGACCATGACAACCATGTACAACCTAGATCAACCTGAAAGTATCCAGAGAGCTGGGTTGATTTCACTTTCTCCTGCTCATTGGAATTCCTACAAGCCTAACCACTTTTAACTGTGATCAGAATTGATATTTTTCAGGTTGTACTAGTTTCTACATGTACATGACAAGGTTAATTCATGTTTTCAAGAAGTGAAGGGATTTGGTGCTTTGAGTGTGTCTTACTTTTGTTATGTACAAATAAATACTAAGTCAAGTACATGTTCAAGAGTAACTTTTCTTTAAGCACATCAGTACATGGATAAGTACACCAATACTTTTTTTATGTACATCAGTACTTTGCTTAGTACATCAGCACTTTGCTAAGTGCATCAGTACTTTGCTTAGTATGTAAGTTCTTTGGGGAGTGTATGAGTACTGGGTTAAGTGTGTGTGTACTTACAGGACACCGGGATGTACTGAGGCTGTTGTAACTGCATGGCAGCTATCGCTTGCTGATAAGGCGCAATGTTGGAGATCGGTTGGTACATCGGCAGTCCCTTGGCGTCTGCCACTGCCACTCGTTTATACTGTCCAATCATTCCCGGAACCTGGGACTGAAAAACAGACCATCTATTAACACATCCCAATCCATCGGACCCCGCAAACAAATATTTTGCAAACAGAAATATATAGAGTTTGTAACATTTCCTTGGATGAAACAGCCGGGTTGGGACTACTATAACTAGCCAATCAAATTACAGTTATACTGAAAAATGGGTACCCCAACCTTAAAACACCAAGCTAGCTCTAGTAGACCCTTACCAGATATTTCACTGTGTCAAAGGTAAGCTAATAAGCGACTACTTAATATAGTTGCAATTGTAAAAATGCCAAAGAAAAAATATTGTCCAAGACGTACAACGTACGGCAATATCTGATTGCAGGATTGAGTTACACGCATGTTAGTGGAGATATATTGTAAAGGACGAGACATTGACTGCAATATACAACTATGGATATCAAGTGCTTGGACATACTTGATGCTTTTGAAGAATTGATCATATAAATATAAAGCAGAAAAAAGTAAGAAAAATTCTGAGTACAGAGTTAAATTACAGCCCTTAATCCAAACAAAAATTTATTCAATTTAGAGAAGCGCTTTATTTCTAAAATCAAAAGTTTTATATTTTTTAAACAAAATTATTATTTCAGCTTAAAATAATAGACCATTGCAAAACCACATGACAGTAGTTCATTTCATCGAAAGTTATCTACGCTGAAATTAAAAGAAGCTTTTTTTTAGAGTCTCCTTTATATCAAAATTTGCTCACCGCAAAATAAGCGACCAAATAAGGTTTTAGTTAATTTTTTGACAAAACAAGCAATTTCTAGCCTTTTTTTTGTAGTACTCCAAACAATAACAAAGACTTAAGTCTAATAGTTTTACACAAGCAAATTTCAGTTGTACAACTGTCCAGCCAGCATGCACCGTGAAATCTCCACGAGGTAGCCATCGATTACATGAAAAATCACGCACACAACCCTCCCCCGGGCAGTTCGCTGTCTCCAGATGGCAACCAGTCCTTTTTATAATTCAGATCAAGGCAATTAACAGGAATTGTTTCTATCTTATTGGAAGAATGTTGTTTTTTTTTCTAATCATATTTTTCTCAATACAGCATTATTTGAAAATCCTTTTTATTTCCAAGTTTGCACTCTATAAACAAACATATTTCATAAAAATATTTCTTTCTAATTTTTTTTTTATCTATATGTCAAGTAGTTAAAGGGGTTAACATGTATATATATTTATCCCATAATCTCATTTATGGAAACATTCATAAAAAAAGCAATGCAGGATATAGATAATATAAAATACCCTTTCCCCAAATCTAATGTAATTTTGATATACAAAAATATTGTATAATTTTTTATGCATTTTGCATGATAAAATTACAGAATATCTAGGCTAGGTATACTGATACAGGATATTGTTATAAGAGGGAAAGGAACTCTGTAATTATATGCAAGCCTGCAAACCTAGAAGCTTTTTATGAGTATATCTACAAGGCATTTTGTTTTTTTTATATCTGGTTAAGATATGTGCAAAATATTGAGACAAAAGCGGGAGTGCAAAGTCTTGAAATATGTCAGAAACATTTCAAATTCATGTGCTTTCCGCAAAGTCTTGAAATATGTCGGAAACATTTCAAATTCATGTGCTTTCCTTATTATAAGTCCTAAATTATTAGACAACCGGCCAATATCTGTAAAAAAAAACCATAGGAAAAAGTAGTTTTAAAATAGCAGTTAAGCTAGATGGCTTTTTTATAACCTATCAAATCACATTTTTCAATGGGAATTTTAGGAAACATTTACACTGAAAACTGCTTGATTAATTATTTTTTCATTGGTTATTTGACTCAACTTGCCTTGCTAATAATATGCATGGTATTCTATCAAATGTGGAATGATACAAATTCTTAACAATATAAAATGGCTTTTAAAGAAATTTGTCCTGAAGCAAACTGACTCAAGTACCTTCTCATGAAAAATGCATTAAGACCTATTATAAGAAAAAAAACACAATAAGAGCATACTACAGCGCAAAAATAAAAAGAATGATTTAAAATGTTTTTCTTTTTATAATTTATATATTATCTACCTTCTTAAATGCATGATTTTCTGGATAACCTAGGATGTATATATAGGCTATATAATTTATATGATAATAAAACTACTTTTTTAAGCTGTGATCTTCAAACGACAGGTCTAAATGAATCCATCTTAAAGCCCAAAACCATCTGAACAGAGACAATATCTTGTGTATTATCTAGTCTCTTTTGCTGTACAAAGAAAAATGACCGAGTCGAAAACTGTGGGTGGGAGGGGGGTGGAGTTAAGATGCCATCTGGACTACACACAAGCTGACCAAGGGAGTCCAAATCAAGTTAAACTCATGTCACCAATAGATACGGTGCGTAGTATTAAAAGATGAAATAAATTCTACAAGCAGAAAAAAGAGAGCGTAGTAATACGTTTATACACAATAATTTGTTGTCATGTGACTGTGCAACGTTTCTTCCTTAAGCGGACTACATCTACATGCAATAAGCATGATGGGATATTTATTAGAAACTTTTAATTTTCTTTTTTCTTTTTTGAAAATTTTAACTCAAGCAGATTTGTCACAGTTTTCCCATACATGTTTTTTAACACCCTCTCCCCATTTAATCATGTTTCCTTTATCTTTATTCAAGATCCCATTTTATGCATGGGCTCTCAAAAGTTGTCTTTGAAACATGTACAAAGCTAAGTCAACTCTGAAATAGCACCCAAGTGAACAGGTTTTGATAATTTTTACCAATTTTTCTTCAGTAGACACATATCTCATTTTTGCATGAGAATTTTGAGGTTTATTCAAAAATATGGACAAACTGTAACAAATCTTGGACAAAACAAATCTAACTGTACTTGTACCAGGACTATATCCTCGCTCGGGTCACGAGGGCGTTTCTTTCCCGTCAGTACCTCTACCACTTGTGGCTAATTAGTAACATTAGCAGAGCACGACGTACGAATGTATGTACGGGCGAGGACGTTTGATTGGCCGTAAAGTTGGCAGGAATTGGCGGCACATGACAACAGCAAGCACAGCACAAGGCATGATGGGTAGTGGTAGTGATGAAAATAAAATAAAAATAGCACCATCGGTAAAACTGATCAATCCACACATGCAATGTAAATATTGTTTTCTTTTCATAGAGTATGGTACTATATTTGAATGATCGACGATCATTTTTCAGTTTTTTCCAGAGTCTGGAAGCTTTTTAGAATCTCTTCCCAGTTCATCTACAAGAATAATTATTAAGTACTGGTACATTTATATAGTAACAGGCCCTATGCAAAAGGCATGCGTTCCCAATCTATTTGTTATAGTTCACACATATACATATTATAGTGTTATGGTACAT
>CM037793.1:31707204-31757204 GCA_021229015.1 Solen grandis | reverse complement strand
CTGCAAATTCTGCAGTTTTGCAAGATCTTTTGAAAAATGCACATCGAGATCATCTTGGTTATAAACTTTCGACAATTTCTAGTCAGGAATATAATTCCACTAAACACACGGCAAATTAGCAAAAGCTTTGGTGTTCAAATACTTTCTCTAAATATATGCAGAACTTTGGAGAGCTTTGAGGTGAATTTGTTTATAAGCATTAATAGAAGAAGGGTGCCCATGTTTTTCGCGGAGCCTGTCTTTTTCCTGAATAAAGCTTAGACAAAACTGAGCATGCCGCTGTCCTTAGCGAGAGTAAAATAAAAAATCTAAATGTAAAGCTGAAGAATAATTGCCAAAAACAAAAAGTCCAAGAGGAGGTACAAAATACAAAGAAGTCTTTGATTCTTTACATTTTTCTTTGTTTTAATAGACGTTAATTTGAATTAAAATGGGCAATACCTCAATACAGAAGCCAATGAAAGGAGAAACTGTGCATAAATGAGGTTTAAGTGTAGGGTCAAGGAAAGGGCAGAGGAAGGTCAATTTTGTCCAAAAAAAATATAAATTAAAAATTGTTTTTAATTTTTTTTTTTGCTGACATATGTCTGAAAAAAAAAAAAGATCAACAAAAACATGATTTTGTTTTCTGCTGAAGAAGGCCAGTAGTGATACATTCTTTACATCCTGTAACAAAACAAAAAACTTTTAAAACACTGTGGTGAGAAATGATTCTTGACTATGACAAACACAAGTATCTCATCTCAATCTGCCAGTCTCCTTGTTGCTAGTCAGCTGATCAGTCACATGGCATCATGTATCCAGGAAGTGCTTCATTTGGTATACTTTGGGGTTTACTGTAGTGTTGTTTATTACTGTGTTGTGGGAAATACTGTGATTAGGGTCCTTGATCTTGGGTTAAGCTCGTCAATACACAAGATTAGCATTTTATCTAGGAGAGAACTAAGATCAAGCTTTAAGCTGAGACAAATAAACATGAAAGTCAATCATGGATTTCCTCGAATTCAACATCTATATGTCATATCGACTGACATAAAATCAGAAAAACATATATCATTTTTTTTTTTTTTAAATTCTTAAATCAATGCATCCTAATTTACAAAAAATGGTGAAATGGGAATTCCATGATTCACAATCAAAACTGAGAATAATAACATTAACAAGCAGTATAATTGGTGATTTAAATACATGATTTCAACAATGTCAATAGTAAATAACATGATATCAATAAAATGTAGAAAGCCTGGTCACATTCTCTGTACATCGCATGACCATGCTATGGGGCCTTCATCTCGCTCACTGGAATACAACATGATATCTCCTACAAAGGTTTAGAGATCTACGTACAATCATTCAATCTCATCCCCAGTTCCAACTCAATTCCGACTAAATTCACCCTAAAAAAAATATTTTCACAATTTTTCCTCAATAATTCACTTTTGTTTTCTTTCGAGGAAGAAGCTTGTGAAAAATATTTTTCTAAAAATCCAAAAATCACCATTTGTACTTTAGAGGGCAATTTCAGCCCTAGTTTATTTCAAATTCTTTGTCTTTTTTGGTTTGTAAAGTATAAAAATCTCTTAAACCCCATGTACACGCGTTTCGTGTGTCAACAAAAGCAGGTGGTAACAGGTAAGGCCAAAGGTCAGAGGTCAAGGCAAAAGGAAGTTCTACAAAGGTCATCTAGGTGCACTACAAGGATACGAAAGGTGAGATACAGAAGGCAACACCCTTTCACCCAGAAGCCCGTTTTTAGTATCACTGTCAAAAAAATGTAAATACTCTATATTACAGTGATGGGCTGAAAGGGATGTCATTAAAACGTTAGACCTTCCACCATAGCAGGCTATGTATGACAATACTAAATACATAAAAGTGAGAAAAGTAAAAAAAAGAGCTTGTGAAAAATTAAAAGACTTTTTGCATGATGCACAGAATTGCATCAAAATGCCAGGTGTTTAGAACTGTTACATATACAACAGATTGCCTCTACAAAGCATAGAGTGAAGGTATTAAAAAACTACCAGCCAAGAAAAAAATTAGAACCTTAAATCCACCCACAGATTTTACATATGAACTACAAAACTACACAAAGTGGTCACTTGCTAAGGGAAAAAGCTGCAAAGCATTTGAAGCTTCTGCCAAACTAAAAAACAAGGTCTTTAAAGAGATCTTTTTTTTTTTTTTTTTGAGAAGAGAGTCAAACATTATTTTCTTTTTAAAAATGCATTTTATTTTTTTTCTGTTTGTTTTTTCAAATAAAATCCTTTCTTTTTATTCACTTTTTTTTCCTCCCAAACAAAACTTTTTCACGAAGTGTGACACTTAACAAACAAATAAAACAGGATAATGAGACTCATGACATTAAATTTTCACAACTTTTCAACACTTCAAACTACTATCAGTAGTAATAATTCTAGCAATTTGTTCCGGAACCAATTCAAAAATGATTCAATGCTTTGTAAAATCAAGACACAAAACAGTTGCCATGGTGACAAAGTGTTTCTAACAAGTGTGATGACTTCAAATTATTTTCTCTGTCCATCGCTTCCTTGTTAGTTCATTACATCCCATCAGAAAAATACTTTGAAGTCATTGGTGATAGTTCAGCAGATGAAAATAACTAAATGGCGTCAAAGAAAACAAAGAATATGAAGGAATGATGATTTCCTAAATGCATCTTTTATACTTCTAAAAAGAATTCCATTCCCCTTTTTTGCAAAGCCTTATTGATATACCCATCTCTACAAAACAGTATTTTATTTTCTTTATTGGATTTTTTTTTTAGCTTCTTCCTTTCTTTTTTCTTCTCTGATTTTTTTTGCATGTGTGTGTTATTATGTACAGAATGAAAATCCTAAATAGCTACAGAAGCTTCTCTAAATCAGTTAATCCCTAAGTCTGGCAGGAAAAAAACAAAAACTAGCAGCTGATGCATTTAGAAGGTTTGGTAATGAGGAGCAATGGAGATGCAGGAAGGTTTGTTTTTTTTTCAATTAAAGCAGGTCAGTGTTTCATCCCAACCCCTCGCAGTATGCAAATCCATCAACTATAAACCCACAAGGTTAATGTAGCATCAAAACTAGTTTTTTATTTTCATTTGCAAGTTCAGGAACACTGTTGTCATTTTTAATGTGGGACATATTTCTCCCTGAAAGTATTTTTTTTTGTCCCCCCTCCCCCCCTATTTATTTTTTATTCCACCGAAGTCACCTTCAACTGCAGTCCATTGCTACGGCAGAAGTTGTTAGACAAGCTAATACATTTCACTAGCTAACAAACATGGATCCATTTTTACTACCAAAAATTTGCCCATTTTAGAAAAACAAAATACCGCACATTAAACATAGCATCATGTTTATCATAATGATAAAAGCAGATTTTCTGGGTTAGGAGCTCTTTATTATATCAATTTACAAAAACAATGTTGTGCAGATACAATTTAGGTAAGTTTTTGAGCTTAAATCTGAAGCTATATTTATATGACATGTATTTCTGTTATTTCATTAAATGTACTGGTAGAGAAATAGGTGACAGAACTTTATTGAAACATTTTCTTTAGCAAGGTGACAAAAAGAAGTATTCATAGACAATCAAGACAACCTGGGCTTTGCAAAGAAAATCAGAGAAAAACTTATTTCTCTCTTCAAAAACAGTAACTATCCAGATAGTTATAGGTATTTTAATCTCTTTTATCTTCAACAGAAGTACAAAACTGAAATATGCAGTAAGACAAAATCATGTTTGTCTCCTATTGTAATCTTTTATATTTTGTCTTCAACACAAGTAAAAAACTTTCAGCTATGCACATACTAATGGGGTAGTTTTTCGAAATTTTGACTGGTTCCATGTTTGCTAGACAGGTGAATCAAGCAGAGAAAGAGGAAGAAGAGAAGCGGTGAGAGGTGGGTGGGGTAAATGTCATGACTGTTCTGTAGTCAAGGTTACCCTACCAAGGCTTGAGCCTGCGCCGCGGCGGCTGCGTTAGCTCGTTGCTGAGAGGCCTTGATTTGCGCTTGAAGGTGAGGAGGTGGGTGAAAATAACGACACGAATCCCGTGTACATTTTCCTTTTACGTAATCCATACAGACGGTGACACTGTTCTCAGACGTGTCAACCGTAACATTATCGGGCGGGTGTGCATAACGACACTCGCTCGGTTGACGTGTACATGTTCCTCTCTGATATTCACGACATACCTGCAAGTGATAGAAAAAGCAAAGGAGAGGAGAGTTAGACGGTTGCCATGAAGACCAGGGTAGGGCATGGGCAGGGCATTGGGGATAGTTACTGGGTAGTAGGGGTGAGGGGAGAAGTAAGTGATGGAACTTTATATAGACAGATTCTGTGACTAATATTGCCCTTATCTATCGAAATGTTTTCCAAACCTAAATAGATATATATTTATATATGTATGTATATATATTACAAATGACAGCCTGGTATATATTTTATTGATATTGTAACATTTGCCCATTGATTCTTTTAGGACATTGCATTACTTTCGATTGATATAAAATAAATCTTATTTTTTATTCTGTCACAAAAAACAGAAAACTTACAAATTCACTGAAATATTTATAATTAAGATTTTAATATAATAGTCTTACTGTGCTCCTAAGTATAACTTAAAACATAACAAAGTTATTTTTAGTTTTCCCTTCTAACTGACAAACAAATGTTTCCTTAATTATCTTGACATATTAAATATAAAATTAAGTTTCTCAACGAAAATTCTATAGACTGTTAATGGGCAAGATAACTTTTATTCACAGTATAATAGGAGAATTAAATTTCCTTCCCTTAGTTCATTAAAACAAAATATTTTGGGCACCCATTATATTGAAAAGGAAAATAAAATTCAAGACAGACCTTGAAAACGTTTTCAAAACAGTTTAGTGAAGTAGTTTCATAATACAACTATATTTCAAAAACGCATTTAGACGTGAGAATGACATCATCATTTCTCATAAAAAGATTGCCAAGTTCTGTGAAGTGTTGCTGAACAAGTCGGAAACCTAGACAAGATGGGGCCACGTTCCTATTAGTGGTTTTGTCATCTGATTCATCAGAAGGGATGACAGAGATGAATGGTCATAACCTCGCCATGATAAAAGCAAAAAACTGTGTTACAGGCCTAACGACAATCAATTCTGGTAAAATCAGTAGTGCCGGAGGTTGCGTTAATCATGATCAAGCTAGCTAAGTCTCCAACACCACGTTATCCCTCAGTAACTTATCATGGGTCATTAATTAATAGGGCACGATAATGTAATACTTGTGTTAGCCTGGTACCCTTAATCTCCTTATTTTCTCTTTCGAAATTTCTATATTAAATAGCTTCTAACAAGCTTCCAAAGAGATACTGACTATCTGGAGCTTAACTGATGACTTAAGCAGAATATTCTTTTACAGTTAAATACTTGCTGTTTTCTCTGATCAATTTACTGACTAAAAACTGTTCACATTTGATTTTTGTGTATATTTGGGCAAGGAAAAATGGTGCTAGAAAGGATTAAGGAAGGGAGATTTCTACAGAAATAAATTGACGTTTTAAGATGGTGCCATTTCAGAAACGACTTTGGAAAGATATTCATAACTGCTGGAAAAAAGGGGAGAATAAGCATACAGCTATTTGTGCATCAATCACATATTTCTGAAAGCACACAACATATTCTTACCCCACCCACTTGTTGACACATGGGTGGGGTAACACAATTTCATATGGTAAATGTTTATATTTCCATCTTTTGCTTAATTGTCTGCACAGCTGGGTTAGGGTTCTGAAAGCGATATTATAGCAGTGGCCATAAGCAATGAGCTGCTTGAGGAAACTTGCAAGAGCTGTGCATGTTTTGTTCATCTACAGAGAACTACTTCCTACCCATGTGCCCTTAGGAAACCACCTATACTCAAGTACAAAGATGCACCAAGAGTTCTGAATCAAAAGGGAGACACAATGCTGCCTTGCTTTCAACTGCTGGTCAGCCATTTTGTGTCAGTTTCAGGTGAAACAAACACTAACCATTGGTGTTCTAGCTACCAAACTAAGCCTGTGACACAGTATTCTAGCATTCACAGACAGGTCAAGGTCATCATTAACACAAAGATATGACTGTACAGGATATATATACGCAATTTCTATATATACAAATGCTCAAGAGGTTCTTACATGAGCTGATGCAACAGATAATAACAGAATGCAATCAACTTATCATGTGCCTTTTCTTTATTACCTTTTCAAGTATGTTAGGTATACTTCATAAAAATACATAAATGATTATATTTTTCTCAGTGGAACACAAATCAGTATTAGTTTTGTATAAATGCACATATTTCTGATGAGGAAATAAGTTATTTTTATGAGCTACAATAAATCCCCACCCAAAAACATAAGTATAACACATATGCATTTTATCACCTGTATGCCAATACACAATTTTCCCGTCAACATCTCTGAAGTAATTATTCAATATATATACCGCAGTAGTATCAGTTGTAGGTTATAGGTACAAAATCTATAAGCCTTGCATATCAAGTCTGTCAAATTTAATATAATAATTTAAAGTATTTTTTTTATAATCAATGTATAAAATTGTGAAAATATAAATATATGTCTATATAAATCACAGCTATGCATTTGTATAATAAATTGCTGCATATACATAATAAAATAGCAGTTTTTCATGTATTCATAACAATCAGCTATTATAACACATACACTGCATCACTTTTCATGTATGCATTAACAATCAAGCTGTTAAAAGATGCATATACCACACATGTGTATATGTAAACACACACACATTGACTGTTTATGTGTAGAATACCCAGCTGTTTATACATGTATACTGTATATCAAGTGAATATTGTGCTACAGCTTGGGTTTCTAAGCTTTACTACCTGAAACAGGGAGCTCTAATGACACTGTGATGAAACTTGGTATGCCCTTTTGAAGTCCCTCTTTAGGCCAAACCTTAAGCTTACCTCAGCCAAACCTCAAGTAACCTAAGGTTAAGGCTTAATTTCTCTTAAGTCTAACCTTTAGGTAACTTAAATTTCACTTTTAAATATCTTAAATCAAACCTCTAGTTAGCAGTCAACTAACTTCTTATATACCCAATCCTCTAGCAATCTTTTGACCACCATCTGTCACTGATTTTTTTTTTTCATACTTAGGGTAAAGGTGCTGATGAACACTTAATGAGCCAAAATGATTGTGTTTGTTGCTTTTTCCTTTACTTCTTGCATCTGAACCTTTTCTTTTTTGAGAAACCTATTTTGCTGCATACCAAGTTTCAGCATACTATCATCGTTTAGCAGTTAAAGCAACGTAACTTGACTTATACAAAATGTATCAAGAGGAGACGCTATCCAGCAAATTGACTGTGGTATACAGCTATATGCAAAGCAGGGAAATATGAAATAGTCCAGGGTATTTGTATATAGCATAGTGGACAAAAAGTGACACCTGGACTCATTCTATGCCAAGTCAAGAGAACCCCTTCATAGTAACAGTGACCTTGAAATCTCAAAGTCACCTTAATTTCATAGATAATATGGACAGCGTCATGGCAACAGTGAAAGTCCGGCATAAGCCAACCATCATGGCTGACAATCAAATTTCAAAACATGTCAAAAACATTTCTCAAACAATGTCTTAAAACAAACAAAAAGATATTAGCAGAAATATATTTTGATAAAAAAGTCACAGTTGCCACGACAACCACAGATGACCTACCTCTAGCCTGTCTGGCCTGGTCAGCTTGGTTGCTGTCGTATTCTGAAGAGCAGTTGGAATGACTCCAGGGTGTTGGGACAGTAAGTTAGGAGATTCTCCATTGGTTTGTGCACCCGCTACGGCTATTGAAGGAATGCCCGTGCTGATATACGGGTTGAAGACCGCAGAGGTCGGCGTAGGGGTCCCTCCAAGATACGGATGTGCCTGATACACGACAAAAAACATCAGCAATTGAGAACAAGGCCCTTATCTCAATACCTGTAACTATTTCGCGTTAATTCAAATATTTCTTGATTTTCTCTTCCAAACTTTGTTCAGAAATGTATTTTCAGAACAAGTCTCATTACATGACTTTTCATACCAACAAACATATTTCTGTCTTACTTTTTAATTTTTTTTCGCAAAAACGGAAAAGGAACCAGAAACTTTGGTTGATACGAATGTCCCTCAAAAGCCTGGTAAATGTTAAAAATCTACTAAATATAAAACCCCCACTTAAATTTAACCTCATGTAAGGACCACCTAATCATTTAGATTACCATCTTCAACACCGTTTCTCCTTTCCATAATGCTTAACCTAATAATCAGACCACCTCATTATGAAGACCAGCTGACCATGATCAAAGGAAGGTCTTATTTTGAAGATCATTCTGTACTCTTGAACAAACTTCATTATGGCCCTTTCTTATTCATTTTTTTTTTGAATGCTAAAAATAGACACATGTCAAGCTGATCAGTAGCAAAAATGTGAAGTTGTACAGTTCACATCCAAAGAAGATAATGACAGTAAATTTTTCAATTTCTAGATAAATGTTTTCTCATACCCTTTTCTGGATTACAAACATAATACACAAAGCGACCACTGTGTAGCAATACAGGCAGATGCATAGAAGCATATGAAGGTTGTATTACATGCAGGCAAACATACATTCTAATCCTTGCTAGATTTTCTTTGTTTTATTGTTTTCCCTCAGAGAGGTCAACTTTTCAAATTATTACACATTTCATTGTGATAATAAAAATCATAAAAATAACTTCTGAATATTCTAAAGATATCTTTAACATTCTCTTAATTTTTGTTGTTGTTTTTTTCCATCCTTTTCCATATTGTTGTTAGCATTAAAAACAGAGGAATATATTTATCAGAAAATACGTTTTTTTCAAAGACTAACAATTAACCAATAAAAAATTAATTATGAAAGCTGGCATATTCAAATGCAAAAAAAGAAAACAAATCAATGTTAGACAATATATAAATAAAATAAGAAAAATTCAATATTAGTATCAAACATTTATAAAATAATTTTAAAGCCATTTCTTTAGATATATAATTTTTATTCAGGAACAAATCTCTCCTCCTTTATGCAATGTGTTTGTATTTTAAGTAAGTGTATTTCAAAAGTTTTCATCAAATTGAGCACACATAAATGCACCATTTTTATCTTACAGCTGGGCGGCTCTGATTGGTTCATGTAGGCAGGTGAAAATAAGTATATTACGGCAGGTGTGTATTATATACCTGATTCTAAAAATAATACACTTGAGCATAGCTGGTTACCTATAATGGTGTCTTTGTTGCCAAATTTGATGCAAAGTTGCATTTTATCTAAATACCTCAATAAATAAGCCCATAAATTATTTAGATTTATTTTTTGGTAAGTGGTACACTATTATTATCTCTCCCAATTTCTTTTAAATCATAAATTTTTTGTTAATTCAAGAATAATTTAAAGCTGTTTTTTGACTACCACAGGCACACACAACTAAATTATTATAGCTAAGAGATTTTGGTTTCCTACACAGGTACTGGGAGAATAAGATTAAAAAACATTTTTCTCATTAAGATCCTCATTTTCCTTGTAAAAACAATTTTCAATTTCTTCAAAATGGTTAATTGATAATGATAATATAAACCTAAATTTACTTTTTTTTACATGAACACTTCTTCATACCTATATAAATATGTCAATTCACATTTCATAAATACCCATCCACACGAAGAAAATATGTGCCCAAACCCATTTAAGCAAATGTCACATGGATGTTTCCATCTGCCAGGCTAACAGAATGTTAATCCCCAACCCCCTAGCCCTGCCACATTGCTTTGTCTCATACTAAATTAATGGTTCTCAAACGAGCCTGTAATTAAAGAGACAGCATTCTAGCAGTGCACATCATCAATGCTTGTTATCACCTTTCCTGATGTTGATTACAATGTATCCGTCTGGGACCTGGGACATTCCTAACAATCTGCAGAACCATTTATTGTATGTACACCATGCGATATATTCACCCCTCCGGGAGGAACTGGCTGATGAGTAATGCTACTGAAACTGTCACATTTGTAATATCTTTAATTGAATTATTTGTTCCAAAATGCAAGACTTTACCTCTCTGGTTGTGAGTGTGTCAAGAAAGAAATAAAGTCAGTCAATGTCCCATAAGTATTTACATGTACTCTTTTGAAATGAAAGATAGGGAAAATTCTCCAGAGCACATTAAAGATATAGATCATGAGAAAAAAATTGAAGGCTCACTTAGATCACATTAGATAAGGTATTTTTTCTTATATGCATAGCTATCAGTGTAACAGATAAAACTTGGGGTAATTGAGAAAGCTGTCAGACACACTGCTTTCTAAGTTACCTCCCTTTATTTAAACAAAGCACTCTCATCTCATTGCATCACCTATCATGATCTCGTCTGCATTACCTTCTTTTCTACTTGCAATGTCATCTAATTAAGGATAAGAGTAATTTATGTGACTGCAACTTCAAGCAAATGCTTTGACAATGTCCTGGTAGTCATAGCAACAGGAGACGGATGACTGACCTATAATCCCTGATGGATCTTTATCACAATGGGTACAGCTTCAGTGAGGGAAAGGCCACAGATATAACAAATACCCAGCCTTCAATACTGCCAGAGGATGGAACAATGGTCCCCCAGTTCATGTACACCAATTCAGTCCAATGGTTTTTGTAACACTATTGTGGCTACAGAATTAACTTAACATCCACCTGTAAATGGGGCTCCCGTGACATAAATTTGACTGAAATCAATCAACTGAAGTATACATTAGCTGTAATCGGATATGGGGATGTGAAACAGACTGAAGGTATGGCCTACCATTACATTAAAATTTCCAAAACCTTTACCACTCTTTTTTCCTCAAATCATTCTTGCAATTAAAGCCATTCCATTAAGCAGCCTACTAAATATAGATTGAGCAACTGATTGAATCGATATCCAAATAAGGTCTAGGAAACAGCTTCTGCCAGCTTTATCTCTCATTGGCTGCCCACCACTGCTATCTAGACTAGTAAATTACTGGTTCCATTTTCACAACCCTATTAATTAGTAATGTATCAATTCATTAGAAGGTCTCTGTTAGCCTGTTCAATCATAACTAGCACACTAATTCGTTCCGATACCACATTTTCCGTCTAAATTTGTTTTATCTGAACATGTGAATGGGCTTGATAAAATTTCTTGCAATTTAAGACTGCTGCTATTTACTGTCTTTATTTAATGATAAATCATCTTCTAGAATTTGTTAAATTTTCATTTCCTGATATGATAATCTTTTCAATGATAACAAACATGTTTCGTCTTGTTTAAGGACTTCATTAATTGAGCTTCTGAAATAAAATCAAACAAAGGATTTAAATCTGTCTTGATGTAGCTCATCATTTATACAAATAGTGGAGGTTTTGTTTAAATAATCTTCCATGAAATTGTAGGAGTAGAACTGAAGCCCGCTTATATGGAAATAATCCACTTTCATATTCCTAAAAAAAGAACAATTTCTGTCATCCAAGAATGCTACTGAGATGGCTTTCTTATGCAGATATAAATTTCTGATATTAGAAGAAATACATTTCGGAATTTCACTCAACTGCAAAAAATATTCTGCCATAACCTGTCACAATGTGCGAATTAATTGCGTAATAAATCACTCTGGCTAATGCGTTCTTATTTATAATTCATAATTATCAGTATCCTTTCCATTAAAGCTAACAATTCACATTTATTATAGTGCTTGGATCCTGACAAAATAAACAAAAACTGAATTTATATGAAGTGCTATTTCACATTTGCCTGCATGTAATACCATATCATCCTCTAGAAAACGACATACCGAAACGCTTTAATGCATCTTATCATATATCAAAAGAACGGTCAACATCTCCAGAAATTACTACCTTTACATTCCATTTTCAGGTACACTGTGTCACAAGGCAGCCATTACTTTGCCAGACAACATGAAGCTGTGTTTAATATCACAATACTAACAGTCGTGAACACTAAATGTGCAGCAACAAGTTCATGTTTAGCAAACAATTCCAAGCAGTTTTACCGTTATGCAATTAAAAGGCTCTCTTCAACCATGCAAGTTACTAGCTAAGGAAAAGAAATTCTTGTGTACTATAATATCTTCTACATTTCTATGAACCAGCTTGTGCTATTTTATCTTTCAATACAGTATAAAATGGCCACAAAAGCTGGAGCATAGAAATGTCTACAGAAATGTCTATGCTTTTCTCTGTATTTGAGACATAGCTTCGAGATATACCAGTGTTACAAATGCTTTAATGCGTTATTATTGTACAATATGCAAATGAATAAGCCATCTAGCTAAACACAAACACACATGGCTAATAATTGTCCAAGCTGGTCACCCTGATGTCGCATCCCGCCCTACAACTGAATTTCCCACCCACTTCTTTTAATGTGCTTACCTAAATGGCAAAATTTCTATCTACTGGAACCATTCAATAAATTCTCCTTAACCCTTTTGTCCCTATCACCCTTCTATTCATTTCAGTGGGAGGCTTTTATCAAAATTTGAGAATCCTTTAGGAGTCAGATATGGTATGAACTAAGCTTTATCCAATATGTCATTACTGTTACCAATCCTTAATTAAGCAACATCTTTTTCTTCAGTACTATGACAGTAATTATATTTCTGATGTTCCTACCCTTGAAAACAGAAGATCTAACTATACAAAATGTTTGGGGAACAAATAATTTCAATGACACAACTTACACATTACATATTACTCTAACTCTACCTTGTGCTTCTTTTTCTTTGCAAATATGAGGATGTAGAACGGACACTTTTGCACCTCTGACAGAAAAAGCAATTGAAATAAGTCTTTAGATTTCACTACTTTGTATTTCACTTTTGGAAGACCGATAAGCAGAGAAAAGATTGAATGGTCTATGACGCCCTTTACCAATGTTTCTCTTTGCCATCATTTGTTGGAAATTAGAAAATGAGATGGCTAAGGTCAAACACACCCCCACAACCCCTAGTTTGTGACCTTTAGTGACCCTAGCTCCCACTCATACATTCATTACTCCAACTCCCATATTGCTGGACATATACATTAGCGACGTGTGTGTATATGTGTGAGAGAGAAAAGTTTACCACTAACCAACATAGTAGGGTATTGACCAGTCGGGAGTACGGTAGTGGGATATGCCACCGGTGCCTTGTTCGTTCCAGCCTCAAACATCAAAAATAAAAGAAAACATGCAAACCAATTAGTATCTATCATCAGCAAATACTTAGATCTATCCACTGATTCTGGTATCGTTTCCAAGTCTCTTGAAAGCTAAAGGTTTCAAGCTATAGTCTTCACCAAAATAGACAATTAATCTTCAATATCTCTGGCAATTGTTTTTTCCTGTACTCAGTAGAAGTATTTTATCCCAGTCTTTAGCAATTTATACTAAATTCAATTAAGTAATTGACTTACTTACTAAAAACCCCAATTTTGAGAGAGATATACCCTCAGCTTTCAGAGAAACTGGAGGAAGCTCAAAACAAGTGATTATACAGTCTTTCCAGTGCATCTTAAAACAAGAGTTATACTTGCACTGAAGCACTTTTATCCAAGACACTAATTGCAAAAATCACACACTAACTTTCCACTTGTTTTAAGCTTATTAATTGACTATCCATACCTGCAGCATGACTTTAAATTGTTTTCTTTTCAATTTGAAAATATTCAAATAATTCAATTTTCAGATTTTTTTTTCTTCAAATTTTCGGTAAAATACCTGGTATGAAACTGAATAATAAACATTTCCCAGATATTGGAATCTTGTCAAATATTTTTTTCTGTTAACTTGTTCAATCAAACAAAAAAGAATTAGGTCATGTGACCAGTTTCTGATCATGTGACAAGCAGGTAGGATTGTGGACAAATCTAAGACAAGCTAAAACATTGATAGTGCTATGTTTATGTTTGTTAGCTAAGAAAAACAACCAATCAGGTGCTGGCAATAATATTGACAAATATAGCTGATAATGAACACGAAAGACCTTGACTGGCTCATTTCCATGGAAACAACTCTGTGGACCAAAAAATTGAAAATTCTTTTTTTTTAATAAAATTTCTGAGACATAGTTTTCTTTTAAGGAAGAACTTTCTATGAAATGTTCCTTGAAGAAACAGGCTGTTCAGAATGAAAGAAATTATTAATTCATAAATTGCGGCAATTTTCTTATTGTTACATAAAAATTAATTGAAGTTAATTTCAACCGATAACACTGGATGATTTTTAAGATAATATTGACCCTTTCCATGCTAAATTGTCCTTTCTTTATTTCAGACTGTACCATAAGTTGTTCATGGGGGTGCTTGCTGAAAATTCATTGACTGAATAGCAAACAATCTAGACCATGACTAGACTGAATAGATGTGCAGGTAGATCTTGGTCTGTGCTGGTCACAAAAGCAGTCACAAGTGCCCACAGCATAGTAAGGATTAAATAAATGACTGATTATACTGATCTTCAGATAGAATGAACCAAGTCTTGTCCGTGGTGTTTTGAAGGAGCATACATAACAACAACAACCATAAGCTGTCAGTTCCTTTAGTAAATAAATAATAAAAATTATAAAATTAAATAAGCATCTAGCATTTGTTTCTACAAACAGATATTCCTTTTAAAGCCAATCTTATTACAGAAAAGGAAGTTAGCATCTGACAAACTAGAGGGTTTTCTTTTAATGATATACAAAGCAAGTCAGTCTGGTAATAAACATGAAGTAACAAAAGATAAATAGTACATGTATGTGCAAAGCTAGTGGTTTATACTTGTTTATACAAAAATAAATCAAAGAAATAAAGAAAGAGTTTCTAAAAAATAAATCCCTCACACTCTCCCTTTAAGAGAATATAATCAATGTCATATAGATGTAACAAACACTCAGTTCTTTCATTCAGGTTGTATGTGCCTTATCTAAGATCCTTAAAACATGGGGGCAGGGCAACTTTAAGCACATGAAATCACAATGCTGATCTGAGTCATTGCTCATCCTAGTTAGAAATTATGTTGTTGTTGTTTTTTCTTCTGAACTGTAAGAAGCATTAATAAATTAAAGAAACATTAAAAAAAAACATTTACTTAGATTAAAATTAATACACAAGTACATCTAGTATTAAAGATAATATTTTTCAAAAGTAATTTGCATTTTCCAAGAAAATATTATTTTTAAGAAATAATAAGCATTAAAATGGCAGAAATTTTAAGTTTATGATTCTAGCACACAAAATCAGTTTGGTACATTTAAAATTTATCCTGTTGCGCAAATATGTTTTCTTCTTTTAAAAGTATTCATCTGAGACCAGGAGCTCTGTAATGGATTTAACTCTTATCTAATTTTATTTTGCATATTAAAACTATAACTTTCAATTGTCTTTATAATGACTCCTGCATATTCAAGCATGGCATGGCAGCATCATAAAGGCATATTGTCTTTTTCTGTACCTTTCCAGTATTGATAAATGGCCTTAATACCATAGGAATTTGTATTAACTATCAAACATTCCTCCAAAATTCCTCAACGCATGCACCAGGAGCTATTTCAAGATATTTACCATCTGTATTTTATGCAAATGATGTCAGAGGATGAAGTGAGCATTTGTTTAACATGTAACTATTTGCATAATATTTCTATTCCACAAGCATTCTTCAGCATCATGTATCCCTTCTCTGATTCTCTAAATGGAAATGCTCTTAAGTTTTAACAAAAATGATGCAGGCACAGTCACTACACTTTTTGGGGAGCAGTTTTTGGATTGATTTCTTATTTATGTACAGTGTTCAGACAAAACTTCCAGCTTATTTCCTTATTTGCTTGGAATTTGTTTATATTGGGTTTTCTCCATCTACATCTACAAAAGAAGAATTTATTGTAAACTCCCGGACAAGAAGTCTAATCAAGATATGTTTTGAATATATGCCGCTTTTCTTTTTTCTTCTTTTTTATGTCCTTCTCTGGAAATGTCTCCAATCTTAAATAGGTCATTTAGTGATATTATTTCAGAAATGACTCTACAGGGGACAGAGTGTGTTTGAGAAGATATTGTAGGGCATTATGATGATGCTTTCAGGGCAAAAAAAAAATGTTTAGAACAATCATGCAGCGTCTGCAGCATCACTAATATCTTGTTAAGGAAGGGTACATGCTGAAATCTAGCAATCATGTGACCAATTATTAGAGACTAAATTGTTTTATTTTTTTATTTCATTTTCCTATTTTCAATTATTAAAGTCTTAATTGTTTTACTTTTTATATTTTTTTTATATTCAATCAAAGCAGATGTTTTTACTTAATCCTGTTATCATTTGAAATTAATAATAAAATACCTAAATTAATAATTAAATTCCTGAAATGAGCATTACAAAAACATTATAACATTGAAAGAATGTGTTTTTTTCATAGTCTTTCCTTGATTAGCAATTAAAATAATGCAAGTTTTGACACCTTGCATAGTCCATAAATACTATCCTGAACAGCTATAGTGCAAACATTCCAAACAAGGACTGCATGCCAGTTTAACACTGATGAATGTTTTGAAACTGTTTACCATTTTCTTTTTTTATACAAAGCCCCATTAAAATTGAAAAAGTAAGCTATTTCTCATCTATTTTTGTCTTCTGAATAGTAATTAATATTAATAGATGCCCCTGGGTTGATGGGGTCTATCTATTCACAGCAGTGAATTTTCTTTTCCGTCGTCAATCAAACACTATTAATATTCTGATCACATGTTTCCAGACTTTGCGGAGGTCTGAACTCATTCAATGGCAGTTTTCATCTGCTGATGACATATTCCTAAAATGTAAGAGGAAAAATTTGCATAACCTTTCTAAGGACTGAACGACCGTCTAGTTCACGTGTCTGATACCAGATATTCTGTCAGTCTTTCAAAGCAGAACAGACTGTGATCAAATTCACAAAATATAACCAAGATCCTCTCCATTAATTTAAAATATTCCCATAATGCAAGTGTTTCCTCTTTTTTTTTCTCTCACAACTGTTTGTATTTCATGATCTTATTGATAATATTTAAGCATGTCTGAATGTTTTCATCATATCCTCAACCCTTTTTCCTTAAAATTTATGTTAAAAAATACTTTTCTCATATTATAATTTGATTGCACATATACATCCATTATCTGTTAGGATACACAGAAGGGAGAAATACTTCCCCGATAATGAGACATGGATGTTGGATGAATGCTCATGCATAACACGGAAAAAGCAAACATTTCTCATTTATAAAGTGAGGGACACAAAATGAAGAAGACACACATATAGATGTACACACACACACACGCACACATAGAAGCAAAATACCAATGGTCATGACAGTATAAATTGGTTTGAATTACCTCCCTTTAGTACTTGTTACTAATTCACACATAAGAATAAATGAATAAATAAATATGTATAAACAATGAAAAAACCTGAATTTTATTTCTCCATGCATGTATTTTTTTCCACATGCAGGTTTTCATATATATATATCTTTTTTTTTTTTTCTTTTTTTTTAAAGGGGAGGTAACTCAACAAAAAATGGACTGTTTATCCTAGAATTGCGTATTCACCTCTGGCCTGGTTCTAGGGTATGATGCCATGGGACTACTGTATGCAATGCTGTTACTCATACTCTGAAAATCAAACAATGGCATTTAACATCAGCTACAGTATCTGAAATTTTCTGTTTTACCTCTCCATAAATTTTACCTTTTTTGGCCAGGTAATCAAGATTCTGAAAACCATGTAGGCTGCCAAACGAGCTCACAAAACCAAAAAAAAATCATTCAACTTTCTATAACAAAAGAAGAAAACATTGAACTGACCAAAAAAATGTATATGAGACTTAATTGGGGGCTTTAAGAACAGAAAATTTCAGTTTTTCACAAAATTTAAAATCATTACATGCAGTTGAACATATATATATATAGACATATATATAGATATATTAAGCACAAAAATTTAGCACACTGAACACTAGTGCTTCTGAGGCGGTCTTGTGACAATAACAAGCTCCAGTATCAGCATCTGATCTACCAGAAGTACTGTAATAAAGCAAGATATGTCAAGCAGTACATTGTACCAGAACAGGGTTAGAGAAGAAAATCTTATTTTCGTTTACTGAAATTGCTCCTTTTAATTACAAATTGAGCCAATTTTCACACAAACAGTAGAAATATTAAAATCCTTTACCAAAGAATTTCTTTGTAAATTGATATTCCTACCTGAACACAGTGTTCTTTTCTTCCTGTTTGTTTATATTAGTATGATACATTTACAATATCAGAAAGTTACAGAAATCCCTATGGTGGTTACATACCTAAATTGATATAGATACATTATTAACCCTTACCATGCTAAATTTCTGAATTGGACTTGTCCTTTTTTCATTTTGGACAATACCATTAGTTAAATATGGGGATGCTTGCTGAAAAATTGACTATATTGCTAATAGTGCAGACCATGAATAGTCTGCACTTGTCGCAAGGGCAGTGATAAGTGCCCCCAGCATTGTAAGGGTTAAACTTAGGTTAAAAATGAGATATAACTGACAGTGATTCAACAGGTGGTAACAAAGAGGAACCACTGATGATCATATTGATATTTTCACTCACATCTCCTCCTACAACTACCCTAACCAAACAAAAGTTGTCTCCCTTACCCATAGAAACTAACACATCAATCACAATTGGTAAAAAAAATATATATATAAATCATACATACACAAATAGAAGACACCCAAATAATTCTACCAAAGCAAAGACACCCAAAATAGCTCACAAATTCATCTCTAGAATATGAACCATAAATTAACAACAACCTTCTTTGCAAGTGATTATCTCCCTTTTAATTTACATAGTTCAGTAATAATCTGATAACAACATAACAGCTGGGTCTATAAGTAATACAATACATTAATATACTTTATCAAGGAATGACCGCAATACTCTTCTATGTGCATATGAAGTTAGAAGAAGACGAACAGTTTAAAGTTAAAATTGTGAGCTGATACAAAAATGGGACATGAAAATATATGGGGACACAGAGTAAAAAGAGGACATGTCAAAGTTTCATATGTGTAATATTGTAAATAATATTGCTGATAAACACTGGGATATATCAGTTTGTTTAACTAATTTTTTTAAACACGGACTGGGAAACAAGTTCTTGCAACTTATACTTATTCCTTTTGACCATTCTTGCATTGGACACTAGAAGCGCGTGAGAAGGTCATGAAAGATTTTTGCCCCCAACAAGGTTTGCACCCGCAGCCTTTGGATTCAGTCATGTGCACAACCTCACCATCTTTAGATATCATTATCAATACCATGGCAGTAGATTTATTTTATGATGTTTTTGTCTAGGGAAGTGTGCAGAATGAACAAGCAGATTCTATAATTATGATGATTTTCCAGGAAATTTCACCACATTATTTATGATGATCTGTTGAAAACAAATGAGCGAATGTTTAGCATTTACTTGAAACATTCTATGCCTTATTTTGGGTCAATCTGAATATCCTTTTTTCAATGGAAAGTATGCCTCATTATACCCAGACCACTACATTTCTAATCATTAAAACTGATAATTTTCCCAAATCATGTATTTTCAACAGAGGACAGAACAGGACTGATTACATTATGGTAAGTTTTATCTAATGTAGATACAACTCTTACTAAAAGAAATTTAAAATAATGCAGAAATGGATTCTATGCTGATTATAAAATATTTCAAACTTTATTTCAAACTCAAACACATGCGAAACCATCTCGTTACTGGACTTGAATTCAGCTCTAATTTTTTAGAAATTTCTGCAACTTATGCATCTAATTTATTTCCCATAAGTTACACAGACTTATAAATGTACATACTGTGTGACTGAACTAACAGCCTTCAGGCACAAGCCAGAAATATCTAAGTACAAAACCAGAAATTCTGTGTGATGCCAACAGGGAATTCTAGCCAAATTATCTTCCCTTCAATACGCTAGATATTTGCCCAATGGCTATAATGCTCACATATATATATCTCGGTTGTCGTTTATACTACCATCTGCAGTCCCTTATTATATCTCACTTAAACCTCAGATTAAACTAACATTTTCACATCTTTCATCTCAATACAAATCAAACACAAAGTTGTTAATTTTTCTGGGTAAATATTAATAAATTATAAAAACTTGCATTATAAGAAGAGAGAAAAAAAGGGAGAAAACTGAAGTTTCTGCATTTGTAAGTATATCAATGGCTATATAATATATAAAAGTGGGTTCAGGAGGGATAACTTTGAAAATATAAAGAGTATAATACTTCCATTTTTCACGCATTTGGCAAGGATCTGAAAGCTCTTGGTAACACCAGTCTTTGAAAATTATTTGCAAATCAGTAATTGTTCATATTATATTTCCTAATAAATAAATTATTTTTTTCTTTCTTTGCTAGGAGGGGAACAACTCCTGTTAGCCTAGTATAGACAGAGAGTCCTATAACAGATTAGGAAAGCATGCACAAGTCATATTAGCCTCTTGACACAAATGGTGAATGATAGAATCCAGTTCATGCAACCAGAACCTTTATAAAAAAAGATTCTAGGTAATATAAAACAAGGAAAATAATTGGAACAGAAAATAATTAGCTGAATTGTGAATATAACAAAATCGGCAAACTCTGGACAAGTCATGATAATTTTTCTTTTTTGGGGATTAATTTTTGACGTTTTTTTTTCATATTTTTTTTTTTTTTTTTTTAACAAACTTCATCAAAATTCAGGACATATAATAATTTTAGTTTAAATAGAGTTCGAATTTTTAATAAAATTTAAAAAAAAAAAGTTTAGAATTAATTATCAGAGAACATATGGCAGAAAACCATAAGGATAATCATATACATGATCTGCTGTATTTTCAGAAAGTTGGAAAAACACATTTTGCTGAAGTCAAACATTATCTCTGTTTCATGTAATGAGGAGAACACTGAATTTTACGACTAGTTTAACGCTCTAAAAAGGAAGCAAAACAAATAAAACTGTGTCCACAGTCTGCCTTAATCAACTCACAAATGTGATTTCTAACGTGCCGGTCCATCACCTAAGTTTGCATATAAATACACTATCCGAAAACAGCCATGCCATTCTGGAATGTTCAGGGAAAAAAATTAAACTTTGAAGTCTGATCAAAAACTTCATCATTTTCTATTTTATATATTACAAAATAATAAGAAAGCCTTCAATAATATTTCTATCTCTTTTTTTGTTTTGTTTTTTTGTTTTTGAATATTCAAAATTTCTGCAATGTGATTAATATGTGAGGGGCGGTTAACATTTCCCTGAACAAGAATGGCATAGGGATATTTTCTGCGAGGGTCGTTACACAAGTTCTCACAGCTGGGGCCTACCTGTCTCAAGGGTGAATTAATCTCAGCAGGACGACTCTGTTTTAGCAGGAGAGGCGGAAAATATACACATAGTCATGGTCAATACATACACATTATGGTCAACCCACACAGCATATGTGTAGTTTTGTAAAAATTACACATATGCATTAGTGGTCAACATTTTTTTTAACAAATTTTTTAATATAAAATTGTATGTACTGCCATCATACAAAAAAGCATGATTTCAACATATACATATAGACATGATGAAGAAAACAAAAACACCTTTTCTAAAATGTGGGACTATCTCTTTCAACTCAGTAATAAAAACAAATATACACCAAGATCAAGAGATGTAAACATTCAAACAAGGTCTTGATATGTTGAAAATATTATATCCCTACTCCACATAAACCCTTAGAAGCCTGTCTTTTTACACAAAATTAAAATTATCTTTAAATACTCAGGACGTTTTTTTTTTTTTTTTTTTCCTAAAACTGCATTATGAATTTTTTCACATATATATTGAAATTAAGAAGATTTTGTGAGTAAAATATGACTCTACAATATTATTACACTATGTATTTACTACCTTAAGATTGCAAATTTAAGTAACATATATAAATTCTGACTTTATCTTAGCTTCAAGGCTTTCCTAAACATTACATTCAAAGAAAGCCAGACGTAACTCTCCCCTGTAAGAATAGTTATTTTACACATGTATAGCCATTCCACAATAAAACTAAGACAACAGTTAACGCTTGACTCCCTCTTATTTGTTTAAAGTGATTATATTTACACTAACTTACTACATGAAAAAAACAAACTGTTCATTTAAAAAAGAAAATGTTCATTTTGTTTACTTATCTAAATAAATTGACTAAGAGTTTTATATAGCATGGGAAATTTGTTGAAACTAATGAATTCACACTAAAGAAAACACAAAGTAAATATCTATGCCAATTATTTCAAATCTGGTTCATTATTTTTACAGAAACAAGACCCCATTGTTCTTCAGATGAAATCAATTGATTAACATTCAGTTGAATACCTATCCCATATACCCTCTTCTACATCATTTCACATCTAATATATAACACCCTGTTCAATAATTTTATGATCAATATTACATATCTGCCCCAAACCTCCACCCACCCAAGTTTCATTTTCCCAAATATTTTCGTTATTTTTCTCCCACATAACTGAGTAACATACAAACTGTGGAGTGAATGATGAAAGGCAGCTTCTCTACATCAATAAACAATAGTATAAGCATGATATATTTATCCAATGTATTAGATAATGTGTTTTATGAGGTTATGTTGGCGCTTGAAAAGCTGAGCATTAAGCTACAGGAAGCTGCAAAGCCTCAAATAATCACACCTGCTACCCCTATTGTCTTAGATTTGTCCCGCCTTGATCATCTCTCTATACCCTGTGCAGATTCCTCCGTTGTTATGTTTCTTACAACTGAACTGTATACATATTTATATTTTTAAACTGCATGTCCATATTAATTGCTTTTATACATCTGCTTAATTAAGTTTTACTCATATGAATTTCTTTATCTAACTGCATACACATTATCCATATCAATTATTTAATTGTTTAACTGTATAACCTTTAAGAATACACTCTAACCATATCAATTACTTAATATTTCCACTACATACACTTCATCCATATTAAAAAAAAATTCCACTGCATACACTTTATCCATATCAATTTTTTTTCCACTGCATACACTTTATCAATATCCTTTATCCATATCATTTATTTGTTTCCACTACATACACTTTCTCCATATCAATTATTTTTTTCCACTGCATACACTTTATCCATATCAATTATTTTTTTCCAATGCATACACTTTATCTACATTAATTTTCTCTATTTAATACCAAACCTTTACATTTGTATAAGCTATATATACCCTTATCTTAAAATGGATAAAAACTTGATTGGGACACACCTAAATACATTTATCAAAATTCTGCCAATGCCTTTAGCTTTAACAAATATTGTTTTTCAAATTTCAGTGTCTTCATGAGATTTGCTAGGAGTTGAAATATTTTAATTAATATCTCTTAATCATTTATTACAGTTGATGCGTACTAGTTAAAACTTTGGTGTTAACCATGAACAACCATTATTGTGTTAAAATGTGTTGCTAATGCATGCAGCATTATCACCACTTCAAAAGTGCACAATCTATCTATGTGTTATTCGCATGGAATGTTGATTAACTTTCGTTTAACTAAAACGGTAATGTTAAATGTGATTCTGCTATCTACTGTCAATAAAACATAAAACTGCTTAAGTATGATTCACCTACAAATATCTTTTCCTTGACAATTTTGTAACTACAATCTGATACGTATTTACAGACCTAGCTAATATTTGATGAAAATTAAAAAAGCATTTTATATAGCTACATACGAGTATATTCTTTTCTGACAAAAGAAACAACAAAAAAACACTCCAATTTCAAGCAACATTTAACTCAAACTTATATGCAGAATATTGAATGTTATCAACATTTTGTATTTGGTTCTCACCATTTAATATAACAGGTTTGTGTATCTGTATTAATTAAATGTTGTTCATCTCCATGTCTAGATGTTCCTGTCTAATGATTTCTTTGTGATAAAGTTAAATATCTTTTCTCAACAACACTGAATTGATACATTAATTTAATATCTGTGAGAAACCCAAAATGATTAAAATTATTACCAATTTAATTTGTCATTTTTATTTTGGCATCAAAATGTACAAACATGGACTCCATCCATAATTAAAACTTCATTATCTTTACATAATTTGAAAACCCTCCCAACATACCACACTCAGATGGATCCTCATTTTTTTTTTTTTTCAAATATTTTTTAGTGTAAAGTTTTAATTCATTTCAAATTCTGAGAAGAGCGGAAATATAAATGACAGCCTGAGAAAACAAGGACAATTACAGCTAAAAAAAAACCTTGCATTTTCTCTTGTTTAAAATCTGTCCACCCAAAATATTAATTTTTATTTCAAGGCAATAGCCTGACATGGCAATTCTAAAAACGTTCATCCAGTCAGTTACATCATGAAAACCCAAGTGAAAAGCACATAATTTAGGGGAAAAATGCAAACCACATCCTGTTTATTTCATTAGTGCTGTACATCAACTCCCCCCCCCCTTCTTCAGTCTTATCAAATCATAACTATTATATAAGAATTTAAGTCTTCAACATTCATTTCATTCTTAAATGAAAAAAAAAATCAGAAAGTTTAGATAAAAAATAAACTTTATTTCAGACATTCTAATTTTGAAAAAAAAAGTTTAAAAAAAAAGCTAAAAAAGGGACAACACAAAAAAACCCCCCAAAAAACAAATTAATATATTCATGAGACTGGTTGAATAAAAAAGAAAATATGTTTAGGCTGGTTTTCATTTCATACATATGGAAAAAATAGACTGGTTTCATGTGTTTGGGCTGTAGACAGTGTTGACTCAGGAGAGAGCATGTAAGTGTCACAGTCTAACTAAACAGGAAGTTTAGGACCGTTGATTGGTGGGTAGAGGTTCTTGCAGACTTTGCGCTCTTTAAAACCTGATTTGTAGGCTTGTTTGAATCTGAGACACTGGGACATTTTCAATTATGTCTTTTGTGGGTTGTGACTACAGGCCGTCTAGAGCTTCCTCTTTCTCCATCAGTATTTCTAATCCAAGATATATCTTGCGCAAATGGAGTTATTTTCTATTGTCTGTAAATGCCACTGTCTACAACCAAGCTACAACGCTTAATTTTTTATTGAGCAGCCTCTGAAGATTAATGTTTGCTAAATGAAAAATACAAAAATATTTGTTCTTGAATTCTTTCAGAAATTTATAACTGTCATCTACAGTCTTACATCAGGATAAATACCAAATTCATCATGTTTGTCTACAAACTTTGAATTAATGCGTCTTCATTTCAGAAGATCCATAAATTTAGATATTTCCCATATAGATTTTCTTATTCGCTATTTATTTTTGTTTTAATATTTCTAGGGATTTGTCTGACTAGAAGATGGTTATAAAAAAACATCCATAAAACTTGGCAAAAAAAAGAAGAAAAAAAAGAAAGAAAATGGAGTTTCAAAAAGGGGAGATAACCAAGTATGTCTAGACTGCAGCTTAATAATGCTTAAAATATAACCTTAAATACCCTGTCACCTCATTACAGACAGTCGTAAACAACAATATTGTTTTCCTAAGAAGAAAAATCACCCTATTTAAAGCATCCTTTTACGACTCCCATGGTGCTTCTCCGTAAGCTGCAAAAAGACAATATCCCATCAGACCCTGGTACTTGTACATATCTCTGTACAGAAATCACAGACAAAGGGAGAAGTGATTTCTCACTTCCAAGACATACTTCTGAGCAATAGAAAATATTCTCCGATTTAACCATCCTAAGGGGACTGGGTTTGATGAAGAAAATTTATTAATATCAAACATTTTACAATTTTCTTGCTATTGCACAAAATGATTACTCATTTTATATTTCTACCTCACTGAATAAATGTATCTGTATATTGGGAGATGTGTTATCTGCTGTGCACTTTTGTATGAATGAAAAAAGACATATTTCCAGCAATATGTGCCAGCGTGACTTAAGGATTACACCATGTAAATGGGATATAGAAATATCTGACTTCTCTAAAAATTCCTTGAGAAAAAGAAAGAGTCAGCATGATAAGGCATTACTTTGAATTAGTAAGAACTGCTTGATATGAACAAAGAAGAGAGGTGCTGCATCAATGATTGGAATTTTTTATAACCAAACAGAACAGTAACCGGAGCTATCACAAGCATGTAAAATTACACAACTGATTACCATGAGTAAGTACAATATTTAAGTCATGATATGGAGTAGAAAAAATTTACTTTAAGAAATTAGCCAATTGCTGACGTATCAAATATATTATGGCTGTTGTTAAGCAAAATTTATGATTCTAGTGAAATTATTAATGGAAAGAAGTAAAGTGTCTCCATCTCTTGTGGGCCTTCAGGCAAAAATTGGTTCAGTCAGTTGGGAGGTATTTTCCACATCTGGGTTGAATTTAATTAAGTTACTTATTTAAATTGAATTATCTACCAAGACATTACAAGAACATAGGTTTTGATTCAATTATAATGTGTATAGAATTTCAAATTGTCAGTGACCCAGAAATAAAAGTTTTACATCAATTGAGGAAACCCAAGTCAGATGTTACAAAAGTCATTTTGCAAAGCTAGATTGATTTTAATGCTATATAGACTGTCCTCATAAACTAAATGATATCTTTTCGTTCATTTGAAACTTATTAAATTTATGCCAAATGGTAACCAAGTTCTTATGATTTAAACTCTCTCGTTGGTTCCTGGGTTGGACCAGTACTTTGTGTCTTTTGACTAGATATTTCAGCATGTCTGAAGATGCAATGCACAAGGTAAAAAAACACACCAATCATCCAAATCACCAAAAAAGTTGCCAATTTGCAGGATTGCACATAAATCTTATATTTTCGGTCATTTTACTCAGGATACATGTATCAAAGTTTCAAATCTAACACTACACAAATGTGTTCTGACATACCACTAGCTAAGTCCTCGATGAACTGTACTTTTTAAGATTAATGAGCGGACAAACTTCAAAGTAACCAGCTGTATAGAGCAAAGAATAAGAAAACCCGAGAGAGACAATCTGCCGATATGACAAAGACTGGAAAATATTACTTTCCTTCCAACCCTATCTGAAGATTCCTCTTTATTACTAAATGACGTTATCAACAAAAAATAAAATGCTGCCTCCTTTTATTTTCCAAAAACTAATCATTCTAATCAAGAACATGCTTCAAGATTCAGAACTCTGGGAACAGGTTGATTTCAAACCTGCTGGACTGGAGTTCTTAATTGAATTCAATCAAGTCTGCATTCCCAGAATACCATAGTAACAGCAGGTGGCTGGTATGGGGAAGCAGACGACAGGTATATGATAAACTTCAATGCTGCAAATCTAACTATCAAAATATTGCTAATATCAGGCTGTGTGGCAGAATGTGTTTAGTTTACCTTCATCAGACAAAGTGTGAGAATTTCTGTCTTGGAAATATGGAAGAATACCATGATGCAAGCCAACAGTGAAAGTGGCATAATCTTTCAATAAATTTTGTAATTTCTCTCTAAGAAATATTTCATTTTTTTCCCCCCAATATCTTAAGATTTTAAGATCTAAATCTGATATGAAAATTGACTTTAGATACGGAGTAGATAACGGGGGATTTTATTTATTTTTTGTCCCCTTGAGAATATTCAATCATGATTCAGCTAATTTCCTAAATTAGTTGCTAGGCAACACACGATGATGAGATGCAATTTATTGAAATGAAACGTTCTGTGACTATATTATTTACTGTATTTGTAATGGAAAACCTGACAACATAACCCATCAATTATACAATTCCAATGATCAATTTTGAATATTTATATATGCACTGGATTCACAGACAATAAACAGTAACTGGAACATTTTCTACAGAAAAATTACATTTACATTAACATAAACTGAAACTAAACATGTCGAGTCTATTCTTCCTTTGACATTTTTTACATGCGATCTGAACATCCCAGAAGTCAGCTGGGGATTTCTGAGTTGGCTTGCCATTTAAATACACGGCAATATATGAATAGGAATTCCGACAGAGTGAATTGTTTATGCATGTAAAACTAGACCAAAATTGACAGGTTAAAATATATGAACTGAAAAGGGAGTCCCAAGCATTAGCCAATATTCAATTTAAACTGAGCATACGATAACCCTTGAGACTTCCGTATTTTACATTACCGCAAAGATGAATCAAATTTAGTGAAAATAAAAAATTCAGAAGCCTTCTGACTAAATTGAAGGAATCTCTCTCAGTACTGAGACGATGGACAGATTTATCACATCTGATCATTTCTCTCCGTCATTTTTCCATATCTTGAATACGAAATTAGCCGATATGTCAATATCAAACATTCTCCTTCCTAGACTTGGATAACTAACGTCAAATTTTACTTGCAAAGTATGGTACATGGACCGGGTATCAATCCTGATTTGAGATTTGCACAAATACGTCTAGCTTGGTTGGCCACATAATAAACAATCATTTCGACTCCCAAAATCAACATGGATGAACTGAGGCATTCAAATTCTCAAAAGAACACTTCTCCTGATTTTATCGTTGGAATAAATCAAACTCAAAGAATAAGAAACTGCGATAAATGTGAAATTTGTCTGAGCTACAACGAGACACAAAATAACTATAAGTTTAGAACTCTATGTTTTGTTGCCCCAGTTTCGTGCCTACAAGAATCAAGTTTAACACAAATATTATAATTGTTGCCTTAACTTGATATTAATGATATTAATTATAGTTTTTTTCTTAGTGTTCCATCAAGATAATAAATGAGGATCCATAAACGAATGACTTGTTTTATAAACATAAATTATAGCCATTTTTCTGTTTTTTATTTAAATCTTTTAATGAACAGAGTGATATATCATGACTATATATATCTGTGATTATTTTGCTATTGTTTCAGAATTAATGCTTGTCTGTTAGTGTTGTATATCATGTGCATTTGTGACAAAATTGTCAGTCTGAGTTATTACCCTGTTGTTAAACTGTGTATTCAACACATTGTTAATAACTATTTAAAACATATTGTCTTACAGAGTGAGAAATATCAGTAATTAACTGATAAAATGAAAAGAAAATTTAAAAAAAAAAGGATGAAAAAATTCAAGACCCAGAAAAACAGGGGAAAAAATGATGCTGGTTCCCCAGCACTAAGAGACATTGGACACCCATCACACTCTCACATTTACAGAGAACCAGTCACAGGAAGTGAGGAGCACTATGTTTGAGAGCTGGTACTTACAATTGGAATCAAGCTGGGCACCATGCCCTGGTTCAAAGCTGCCTGTTGAGCTGCTTGTAACTGCAGATTCTTCAGGATCAAGTTATTGCGGCCATTTTGAAGCAGCTGCTCTCGTAAGTGCTGTGGTGGGTGCAGATATTTACAAGGCGGCTCCTTTCGCTGACATTTACCCTGGAAATAGACATGGATACATCTTTAAGGGCATTTGCAAGGGATATAAACAAAGGTATACATATATGTCTTTCAAAATACCCTGAAAATACACATATAGTACAAAATACATATGTATAGTTCCAGTATTTCCTGAAAATATAGAGGAACAGAATTTATTTCCGAGACAGTAAATTTTATAATTGCATGGTGTTGAAAAACAAGTTTACTTGTATTCAAGTCCCCCCACAATACCATGTAATGATATCAACAGAAACATGGCTTACAAATGATTATGAGCTAAATCTACTGTAAAGTGCCTTGGTATAAACTGAAAATATAACACCCTTGAAGTATGGAATGCACACTCTTCCAAATCAGCTTCTGTGCACATAAATTTCCAGCGTGACAATTTATTTATGTTTGAGTATTGGTAAACAAAAATAAACCAGTCAAAAATCATCGCCATAAATCTCCTAGGGTTTCATACACAATTGACTTTTATTTCATGTTTTATTGTATATGTGGATTGAATGAAAAACAGTCTCCATACTCCATAAAGGTAGATTTTGACAGATTTTTATGTTACAGTAATCATTTATAACATGGCAGATTCATGGGTGAAAAAGTAATAAACTGGCGATAGAATTTATCAGCTGACCAATTCGAATAATGGAGTTTTGTTGGATGAATATAGCCAATAAAAATCACAATGATTTATTACAAGACTGTTAAATTAGAACATGATTTCAATCAAAACAATCATACGGCACTTAAAACAAGAGGGCCAAGATGGCCCTAATGGTCGCTCACCTGAGAAAGATGATTGCTTAAGAAATAAAGATGCTTGAGTGTAAAAGTGAAATCTGGCTTTTTTTATGGTGAAATGGGCATAACTCCTAAATTTACAAGTCAATATCAGTTATAATTGAACCTGATTGTGAGATAATGGGCATAAACATTGTCTTAAAGTTTAAAAATGATTGTTAAAAAAATGAAGTTAGAGAATAAACAAAGTGAAATCTTGCATTTTTTGTATTAAAAGGGGCATAACTCCTGACCTAAATGACCCATCTCAGCCACAATTGAACTCAATCGAGACATTATGGTCATTAACAATGTCATAAAGTTTGAAGATGATTACTCAAAAGATGAAGATGCTAGAGTGTAAACAACGTGAAATCTGTCATTTTTTTATATTAAAAGGGGCTTAACTCCTGACCTAATATGATCTCAGTCATAATCTAACTCAATCGAGACATTATGGTCATAAGCATTGCCATAAAGTTTGAAGATGATTGCTCAAAAGATGAAGATGCTAGAGTGTAAACAAAGTGAAATATGGCATTTTTTTTTATATTAAAAGGGGCATAACTCCTGACCTAATTGATGAATCTCAGCCATAATCGAACTCAATCGAGACATTATGGTCATAAGCATTGTCATAAAGTTTGAAGAGGATTGCTCAAAAGATGAAGATGCGAGAGTGTAAACAACTTGAAATATGGCATTTTTTGAATATTAAAAGGGGCATAACTCCTGACCTAACGGTACGATATCAGCCATAATTGAACTTGGCCGTGATTTTATGGTTATAAACATTGATATAAAGTTTGAAGATAATTGCTCATGAAATGAAGATGCTAGAGTGCAAACAATGTGAAATCTGGCTTTTTTGAATTTTAAAAGGGGCATAACTCCTGACCTAATGTTCCGATATCAGCCATAATCGAACTTGGCCGAGATTTTATGGTTATAAACATTGTTTTAAAGTTTGAAGATAATTGCTCATAAAATGAAGATGCTAGAGTGCAAACGAACAAATTGTGGACGACGGACGACGGACGGACGGACGGACGGACGGACGGACGGACGACGGACATTCATCGATCCTAAAAGCTCATCCTGAGCACACGTGCTCAGGTGAGCTAAAAAAGTAATGAATCAATACTTCATTTTACTGTTTCAATATAACACCTTTGTATGGTCAAAAAAGCAATGGGTTTTCAAAACTGAAATTGGGAACTTAAAGAGTAAGATATATCTTAAACTAATCTGGTATTCACTTATTAAATTCACCGAAGTGTCTCTGACATCGTCATGAAAAATACAACTTGATTGCCAATCAGATAAATGCTGGCACAATCAGCAACAATATATCCCAAGATGCACTGCAATCAATACATGTTTGTGGTACGAAACTGAGCCCCGTCTAGACGGGCCGCTAATAAGACCTGGGTCTAATGTCCGCAAAATTGTAACATTCTTGTATTGATTGGAGGGTAATGGGTGATTCCAAACAGTTGCAGAAATGCCAAGTTTTGTTAAATTCTACGTTTTCTTTGCTTGTAATTACATGCATTAGCATCTAGCTACATTTTAGGAAATAGCGTAATTTGCCTCTAATGCCTTCTGGGAACAGTATTTTAATGTTATATTAAGAAAAAAAAAAGGAATCTGATCCATTCTCTTCATTAATGTTCAGTAGCAAATTAACCTCCCCATAAAACGGAAAATGAGTGAGCATCTTGTTTCACAAAGATCATACAATCATAAACTTAACAGCAGACAAAATATCTCTTCTGGGCTCCTTGAATTCTTCTAGCTGAAAAATTCATTGGACATAAAATGTGGATATCTAGTGAACTGATTACCTACTACAATGTAAGTTTATGCTAGGATCTATTAAGTTATCAATCAAAGTATCAAATCAATACATTAATGTAATATTTTCAGAAATCAAAATAACAAAATTTTAAGACATGATCTTTGATTTTTGATGCCAATTTTCATTTTTTCCCTCACAAAATAAACATAAGGACATGTGTTTGACCTTGTAAAAGGTCATTAAGTGGGTCAAGGTTATATTTCAATATGGTGATATAAGATTTAATAATGAAAATGCCTTGATTAATATTAAGAAGCGAGATGCCTTAAAATACTTTTTAATTACTACAATATTTGTATATTGTCATTTTTTGACAAACTGAATAAATAAAATATTGTTTATACCATCTTTATGACAATAATCCAGAATTAACTAATCATTTAAGAAGCTTACTAGAAATGAAATTAACAATAAATTATACAGAAGATTCTTGTCAGTTTACTTGAAGGGGTGTTGCAAGGTCAGGAAGTTATTTTCTATGACAGTTAGATCTATGCAACAGCTGAATGTTTATCTCTCTATAAAAAAAGGGCAAAATAGACCAAAAAAAACAACACCCATACACAATAGTACAATTATCACCTTTTCTCCATTTCTTACAAACAATTTTCCCCGACAAGGTGAGCATCTGTGCTCATTATTCATCAACGCTGGTTCATTAGCTCTCCAATTCAAATCTCGTCCTTATCTTGAGCTCTCCTAGAGAGTGTTTCACCCATCACAACTGCCTCACACAATCACTCTCAACACTGTTATACCACCTTCAGTCATCTCTCTCTCTCCTTCCCCTCCAACATTCAGTAAACATACTTAACAAATGTACACAATCTTTCTGGTAATTGCTATAAACCTTGAGCGAAATATTATAAAACAATCAGCTTATTTTTTGTAGTCCCATCACCTTAAGAACATACCCATCTCCCGGCTGAATGCTTGGACAAATTATTTCCTTTCCAGTGTTTTTCACATTAATACGCTTCATTTCCCTTGCATCTTCAGTCAGAACAACAATAGTTGCAGCAAACTTCAGTGTGCAGATTTGAATAGAACTTCGTACAAAGTTTTTATGAAGAGCTTGTAGATAGTGGGGCCATTTTAAACTCATCATCATCAAGCTTTTAAGCAGTTGCCAAGGTACAGACATAGCACTGACCTTCAACTGAGTAATGGCTATGAAATGATGTTAGATTTTAAGTGGGTCAAAATTGTTTCAACAAAATCTGTTCGGGTTTTGAAATAGTCGCTAAGATGTTGTCTGATTACCTTGACCTGCATGAACAAATCATGCTAAAAAACATTTTTCCATTGTCCATCAGGGTGCCCTTGTGGGTAAAACATTCCAATCAAATTTCATCTGGAAACTGATCCGCATGCAACACAGATAAAAAAAGACATGCCTACTCATGCATTTGCATGTAAGTCTCATAGCTATGAGTTCACATAACCTTTCTTAGTATCAGCAAAATAGATTTTCCTGTATAAACATAAACAAAAACAAAACTGAACAAATCACAATATAAGGGTGTTCATCAAATGGGGATTCCTTTTAATAATCACATTTCTTTCTGTTTTGGATTTGTGCAGTTGCATACTTTGCCCTCAACACCCTAATGTTGAATTTTATTCCTACGCCAGCTAATAAAGTTCTATCTAAAACCTTCCTATTATTAGCTACATCATTCAAGGTCTGTCTGTTTTCAGCTGAGCAGATAAACAAGATATCTAAACTTTATTTCTGTCAATTCCTTCCTGGAAAAATCTTGGAATGACCATACCAGTGATCATACACATAAACAGCAGTACAGACTCCAATTTAAGGACGTATATTGGAACAACAGTGACTTTTTTATGAGAAAGTGGACATGGCACTCCTATGGAAGCCATTAACAGAGGGTTTTGTCTTGTATGTATCTTTTATATGACTTGTCAAAGGTCATAAAACACCAGCAATATGGGAATAAAACTAGTAGCAATCAACCCTTGCTTTAACTGGAGACAACCAGAGGATATATGGAAGAAAATACTTGTGGGGAAAATACAAAAGTAAAGGCCATAAATATTCTTAGACTTTTTCAAATGATTTTCTTTTCTTTTATGAGTAAATTTAGGATTTGTTGAGCAACCCTCATTTCTTATTGGCATTTGGAAACAATAAAAGAAGTTTCTTTTAAATTTGATGTTAGACCTTTGCATACTTAGATTTCAACTTATTTGAAAACATTGAAATAAATAATTGACAATTATTCAGAAATGGACTTCCAATCAATGCAAAAACCTCTAAGATACAACATGTAACAAATTTATTAAAGACTGTTTGGAAATCAACAAACCTCTGTATCATATTTCATTTGCTGCTTACCAAAAGGTCTTCAAAGAACATCCCATAATTCAATAAATTTACAGACACAAGACAAGAAAAGCGACAATCCATTAGGAAGAAATGCAGACTGCAGAATGGCTATTTCTAACACCACGGATTCAAAATAGAAACCCTCTATCAGTCCACAATCTTTCACATCAAGTTTCTTATCTGTCTACCGTTCTATCTTTATGTCTGTGCCTATTTTTAACATGGCCCTCTCTTATCAGAGTCCAACAAGGTTTTATGGCCTTTTCTTTTTAAGTTACATGAAACAATGCACCTATGAAACAATATGCTATTTAATGCTCTAGTTATATCATCTTTCTTGGATGCTGCTGATATTTGATACATGAAAACCAGTGATTTTTCCTTCATATGGATAATGCTACCTCCTATCTGAAGAGTCCAGTCACATGACCCATCCCTATAAAACCTACAGGGCTCCCCTAACATATTTTCCCAACAGGTTCCATTACAATTTAAAACAAAATTACTTCCAAGACCCAGTATTTATTCTGCATGACAAAAACATACAAGCTTAAAAAATATGTGTCAAGATTTCCAATTTTCAAACCAAGACTAGTTCAGGAGAGATTTGAGACTGTTTTTCAATGGAGTCTCAATCGACTGTTTCCCTGTCAACTGTGAGAGCTCCATACTCAGTAATTGAAATGTTGCAATAACATTCAATTACCATTGAGAAAACATTCCTATCAGACAGTTACGGTCTGCAGATATGTGGGACCAGGATCATCATGCTAATTGATCTTCCAAAGTTTTTTTCTCCCTTTTTATTTTTTCTCGAAGCGGAGACACAAAAAGGCTACCTTAAGGAAGCTATATATTGTCAACAAGGAAAGGTGGAAGCACTTATTGAAGAAAGATCAAAAACATAAAAGGAAGAAAAAATAAACACTTTTAACTGTTTGACAATGACATTTAATTTTCATGTTTATTTTTTTTGATGTTGTTTTTGTTAAGAATAAGATTTCCTTTGAAAACTTCAATCATACATAATTGACTGTAAATAGAAATGAGTTTTACTTTTCACTAACAGAATTTCAGTTGTTTGGAGACTATGTGTCTACCTGAGGAAGATATATAGCTGTACCACACTGTAGACATGATGTATGATACAAAACCCAGTCTGGGTCAGATGTCTGATTAGAAAGATTTTTTTTCTTTCTCCATTACACAATGCTGAGATAGAACTAATTGAAGTGGTACAAATAAACATTTAAAAATTAAATTAATCTGATTCTTATTTCAGCTACATTTAAGACCAATATAAATCTTAGTCAACCTGCAAATACATTCATACTGGCCTGGTCTAACGCTATTGACATTACGGTCTTGATGTTACTGCGACGAGACAAATTACTCAATACAAAATTAGTTATCTCCAAGTTGATCCTGTTTTGAACTGGTTTTATAATCTACTTCAGCATTTCCATTCCTGGGAATGCAGACATAAATAAAACTGGGATTTCCTGTTAGTGACACCCTTGTATTGAGTCTGCTATCTGTGCACCATGTGTTGGTTAAGCTGATCACCTGCCCTCAGCTGCTTGCAAGGTACAAGCGTCTTATTAACCCTAACTGATATCGCCCATATGATAGGCTAGATCTGATTGGATAATCAGGGTGATTGGGTAGCCAATTAAACATTACACCTACTGTTTACATACACAGAACTCACGCCTCTGTGATACCACTTCAAGAAATCTCACAAATATTGAAGGAAAATGTGGTCCATCTCCATGTAAAAGATAGGATCAATTATTAACCATTACAGCATGCTAAATTTCTGGATTCAACTTGTCCTTTTCTTTTTTCTTTTTTACATTCAGTTGTTTATGGGGGTGCTTGCTGAAAATTTATTGACTGAAAAGCGAACAGTGCAGACCATGATCAGGCTGCATGGATGTACAGGCTGATCTAGGTCTGCAATGGTTGCAAAGGAAGTTACAAGTTTCCAGAGCATTGTAAGGGTTAAGTTATTGTTTTAGATTACATCAAATTACAAATTGTTAATGAATATTGCAGTATCCTTTGAAAAGGAGGCCGTCTTAATTTTTTTTTTCTTCAAATTAATATGCAGGGAATACAAACTTTCAGAAGTTATTGAAATCAGAAGAAATTAGGGCAGGCGGATGTTTACAATAAAAAATGGATCTGGGTCACTTGAATTGTTCATTTTGAAGATCAAGTGAGAAAAAAATTCATTTCAATGTTTCTATATTGGGAGATTTATGAATAATTCATGAACCCTCCATGTAAAATAAATTCAGAGATATAAAAGAAAAATTGTTGTAAAACCCGAAACACCAGATTGGCCATAAAATCAACACTTTGTATGGATAGCCAACTTGGTACTCAGTCATAAACCGTGTATCATCTTCCTTCATTGCTTTTACAAGGATTAGATTTGCATTCCCTTTATTAGATCCACTATAACCAGATTGTTGGGAAACTCTCACAAGCTATAGTCAAAGTTGGTGTTAGAGTGACACAACATGAACAGCTTCTCAACACATATTGCCCGTATATTGGTATCCCTTCCATGGGGTTTTCTCCCTCCTAACATCCTGTCAGAATACCCAAAATGGAAATAAATGGCACATTTGGATGTCTTTCTCGGCATCGTTAAGGTCTGAGGAAGTAATTCAAATCAATGATAGTAACTCTTCACATTAGGGTTAACAGCAAAAAGAATTAAGGACATAGGAAAAGAAAATTACTCTAGCTTAAAATTCATTTTTATTTCCTTTTAACGATGATTAATAAATGTTTCTTGAAAGGCGAAGGACTGGTTTGAAGAATTACATTACAAGTGTTGAACATATAAAAAGGCCAAAAGGGCTCCAAAATTCTTCGAACGTTTCGCTGATTTATGGCTAAAATTTTTGTAATATAAAAAGGTGTAAACATCTTTAACACACGGAATGAGTTTCTTTACACCAACCATAATTTCAATTCGTCTGCTACTAAAAAAATCATCAAAAAAAGGGGAAAGAAAAAAAAATCCCATGCCAGAGAATCCTAAAGAGATACATCTCAATTAGCAGGATTTCATTGTTTTACTGAAATGGATTGCACGACAATTACATCAGCAGACGGGAGATCAAAGGCAGGAGAATGAGGCAGGGTTGGTACACAACTGATCACTGCCACCCAAGCCAGACCCCATTACATCTCCCAGTAGGGGTCTGTGAGCTCATCAGAACCCGTGAAAAATTTAATCAAGCCTTCAATAACAGAGGAATGTCATTTAAAGCCAAGTCCTCAAACAGGTTCTGTTTAATGATATCATTCTGTTCAACACTCACTTGAGAAATTCTAAACCAGAAAAGTGATCAGTAAGTTATTTTGAATATTCCTTACAGATATTTTCTTTTCCACATCTGTCAACCATATATATTCCAAAATGAAGTTCTATTTGCTAAAATGAATTGTCTGTCCATGTTTAATTGCAATAGTGTATTGCAATTGTGTTTTCACCTTGCTATTTCCACCATTATCAGCTATTTAATTACGTAAAAAAATCAAAATATAAATCTCAACTTCCTGCTTCTATATTCTTTCAATTGTAATTTCTCATAAACCAACATTAGTAACACTTGTTTCAATTATCTTGTCACTGCATTCCCCTAAGCACCTAGTCTGTTCCAAGCAATCAATAAACAATGATGAGCAAGAACCTGCAGTTTAATCAAGATGGCAGAATCATTTTCTTATCAATGTCACTTCATCATTTTTACTCACATGTGTTGTATTAGTGTTTAAGCAATCAACAGATGCCTTTAAATGATTAGCAATGAGTAATACAAGATTCTGTCTCCATGTCTTCTCATCAGCATTAACTTTTGAATTAAAAAATAATTCACATTTCACAATGATGAGACTGTAGTCACTAAATATCATCATCTTTGTTTTTAAGAATTGTTGAAGGTTTTCAACAGTAAGCATACCTTTTTCATACTAGCCCCACTTTGTTTATTCATTGGATTTCTCCTACCAAAAGTCACACATTAACAAGCAAGTAAGTTAAAACTTAAGACAATCGCAACAAATAAGATGTGACTGATATCAATTTCAATAAGTAAGACATATATTCTCGATCATTAAATGACCCTTAAAGTTTCCATTCCTGCAGCTTGGTATCCATTTCACCATGTGTTCCATTTTTTATTTATTGATTCAAGAGATTTACTCTTAAATTTTCAAAAGCTGCTCTTTCCAATTAAAACTGATCACTGCTACATCTGAAGCCTTGCAAAGAAACTGCTCTCCCTGCCACTTCCTGTGTGCCTGAGGTATCTAGTAATTAAAATGGCATTTTGAAATTACACAGCCCTGTAACCTGCACTCTGAATAAAAACATGAGATGACATTCTTAATTAAATAGGCTTAACTGTTAACCTAATTTTTTACTCCTGATTTCAACCATCACAAGGCAAGATTAATCCATTGCTACCATGTGTAACTGTCATGTTAAATCACCTGCTAGATTTACCCCTTCACCTCATGAATATTCATGTACAAATATATAACTTGATGAATATTAATTAACTGAACTTATCACTAGTTCTTTTTTGCCACACAGACTATGTAGAAACTGAGAAACAATATTTTATAAGCAAACAGAGGAGACCATGATCAGACAACTCCTATAGATCCATTTGCCAATGTGTCAAAATGAGTCTATAATTATGAATTAAATGGTTAAACCATGTAGGAAATCACAATTCATACCATTTCAGACACTGGTAAGATTTTTTTCGTTTGATCAGAGTTGGCAAAATTGGGTCTAAGAAACTGAGGCTGCAAGACTCATGTGATTCAGCTGAGATGGATTAACAGTGGTGATTGAACCATTTATACAGAGGATGGGGATAAATATCCAGCTGTCTTGAACTTGAGCAGGGGAGGTAACTGATGGCAATCAATACAGATTTGACCTTGAACCCACATCGTGGATAGGTTTGACCTTGAATATAATTATACAGTCATGAAAGAAAAGACATTATTTATATATTATACACACATTAAATCAGCAGAAAATGTGATTTCTATCTACCTTGAGTGCAGGAAAGCGAATGTATGACATGAGTGCAGGAAAGCGAATGTATGACATTGCAATAAACAAGTTTATTATTGTAATACAGAGATATCAATGTCACAACAATATGTCAAAATAAATCACTTATCACACTCACCATTGTGCAGCCCCTCTCTCCACACATCCATTAGGTTTTGCAAAATATTACAAAAAATAAACCATTACACACAGAATTATTAGAAATCTACCCACTATAAAAACCAGATTGTCTGATGAAATGCTTGAGATAAAACTGCCTTCCTCCAAAATCTGTGTCTAAAAATGCACTTTTTGTACAACCACAAAGACTTTTCTTTGCATTATCCAATGTGCATTCAATTGGGCATCTTTTTTTTCTTCATAATAACCTACAACCTTGCAACAATATCCATAGAAATTGTAAAGCTTAATTGCATTATCTGGAAAAACTTATCTGAAAAAAAAAAGATTTCACTTTAACTTCATTATGATAGTGTATATGCAATTTTTTTGTTGCTGTTTTTTCTTTTGTTTATAAAAACAATATAATTTATGTTCAGAAACTTTTTGCTCATCAACATTTTATTTATATTTATCTAAGAAAATTAAAAAAAACTTTGCTTTTGCTGAGCTTGAGATTACTTATACTTCAACAGTATTGCAACAGTATTTCCGTCAGAGAAATGCCAATCTCCAAAGGTACAGGAAATAATGTGTTTATCAGCAGGTATTAGCAGATATATACCTAATGACACTAACAAAAGACAAATAGATTTATCAGTACCTATGCATGAAAACTATTTCTATGATATCATCCGTAAACACCCACATTACAAGTTAATGCGCAATTGCACTCAGTTGCAGCATACAGAATCATCGTCCAATAATTCTGGATATTATGAGCGTGGGATGAAATCATGCTTGTTTTTAAGTTGTCTACCTTTTGATGGGCTGAAATCACTTAATTCTACTATTACCCCACCATTTTGTTTTTCCCAACAGGGCACTTTCCATATCATCGTCATGGTCAATTGAAAGCTTATATCAGTCTACTCATATAGAGTGGCATGTTTGTGGAAACCTTCTACAGGACACAGATCATGTTCGTCTGTTCAAACATGACATCACAGAAATTTGCAAAGCTGGAGTGTGTACTTTTCAAATGACTTTGTTTGAATGACCAAGTTAGGACAAATGGGAAATTGTTTTCACTAATAAGTCAATAATGAAATGGGCACACATGCCTTTCTCGTCAAGGTGACGTTAGAGATATAAGAATGGGGTTCATCAGCTGACGTCCCTTGTTCATGGGCAATAGAATTTTGCTATAGAGTCACCAATAGATTCATCTTTTATGACATTTTGTCACAGCTTTATCAAACTCTTTTCATATCAGCTCTGACCAAGAAAACACTCAAGATGTGCATTCAAACTAGACCAATCTGCTGGCATGGTTTAACTCTGGCTGATCAAGTTTTATACACTTTGCTAATCTTCAGAACCTTTAAAATGAGAACCCAATACAATGTACTGTAATACCTGCTTTCAGTAAAATCAAGATTTCTGATGGTCTTACAGGGTGTGAAATGGCATATCGAAGTACTGAAGGATCTGACCTTTTCTTTTAAAGAATATATTCTATGAAACAATGAAATAAATTAAGTTTATGAGAACAGCCAATTGAACAACAAAGCATTAATATATATATTTTACATCAGTGAATTATCATGGTTACTTTGAAATCAATATCATCTCTGTCTAGCCTTGCTGATCATACAAAAATCCAGTTGTTCTGCCTTGCTCACACAATGGTCATTTCAAAGAGTAGATTTCCACCACTCCTTGTATAACAACTTATGATCCCTTATTCAAAAAGTGTTCCTAAGAAATGATCAGTTTACCAATACATCTTAATGATCCTGGCGTGTTTTCCATATATAACCCAATAAATCATATCTAAACTATTTCCTATCATAAAACCCCATTTCTTTCTGCTGTCTTATCAATTTTATTGCCTACATCCCAGTTTCAGAAAGGAGACCAGGAGGCCAGTTCTGGCCAAACCAATCAATGGGAGCCTATCTATAAACAACCGACCAATAAGATCATATTTAACACACCATTAGCCATTAATATCTAATTAACCAATCAGATTCTATTTAACAGCTCATTAACCAATCAGATCAAAGAATTATCAGGTCAATGAAACACATGAGAGGGGGAACCAGCAGGTGAGAAACAAGAGCAGAACAGGTTAATCTACTGCATTGTCAATATTTACACTTGATACACAGAAAGAGAGAGTGATAAATCTGGATTCTACAAGAGCCTACTGACAATTCAGGGAAAACTGGATACAACCAAGATCTGAAATAAAGGTACTGGTGGTAAAACGTTGCCAAGATGTTACTGTTTTCGATGCTGCTATGAAAATGCCTCAATATAAAGAAAAAGCCTCAGACTACTTTCTGATGAGACTTCCTGCATTTTGTTGCTATCTTGATAATACTATCATATCAATATAACAGCAGGGCTGAAACCTATTGAATACAAGCTTCTCTTATCTGATGAAAGTATTTCTCCGGTGCTATATAAATACATATTAAAATCTCATTCCAAATCTGTTTTTATTTAGTCAGCAATACTTAGCGTTAATTCTATTGCTACATGCAGAATACCCTTCATTATAAAGCTGTTTTTGGTGCCAAACTCTACTAGACCACATTGCACTAAAATGACATAGTCAAAACTGCGTCAAACTGGGCTTTATTTTATATAAAGGATCAACATGGGATTTATGTTGTAATGGATCTGTAGTGAATCATATAAAGATTAATATTTACTACAAATTTGAATACCTTTTACTTGAAAAGTTTAATGTCTTGGTCATGCATTCTTCAGTGATACAAAGACTTAAATTGTGTTACCTGATACAACAGGGACTTACTGAAAAATTAATACGGCTACATGGAAAAATGCTTATGGGCACAAAGACACATAAAAATATCAAGGGAGAACTTGCCAATGTTTCAAATGAGATTGAAAAGTTACAAATACTTTAGGCTTACATAAGGATGCCAGAATATTGATTTTTCTGAGTGCAAAATTATGTAAGCAGTTAGTGTTAATTGCTCAAGCATCATCCAGACACATTGGCAAACAAATGGAGAGGCCTCAACTGAGGTTTGAAAAATGGCCTCGTATCCAGAGGCAATAAAACAACTTGAAAATTAACTAGGTTCTCGCAGACGCCGAGGGCTATCAACAGTTGCTTGCGACACAGATGCAAGCTCTGCCTTGATAAATCTATTGGAAGGAGAAACTGCCGAGTCTGCAGATACATGTGAATCCAAGAACAGTGAAACTCTGCACGCATACTTGCTTGATTATAAGGATACTGTTTCAAGGTATAAAATTCATACCTTTCAAGGTAATGAAGGAAAAAGGAAGATATTTCAGACATGAAATATGAACAATATTATGCTGTATGAGTGATATTATAGATGCTTAACAATTTAAGGTATCCATTTTATGCAATATAAGACAAACAGCAATCCAAATCCGACTAAACACCTTGTTTTTTCTTTGTGTTTCCCTGATAGCTCTTTTGTTGTACTGTGCTAAATGCAATAGTCAACCACACGCTGATCAATGACATCATTTTAAACATTCATTTCTAATGCATTGAACCATTTCATCCCACATAATGAGACAATAAACAATCAACTACAAATATTGGGGAAAATCTGACACTTCCATGAAGGCCTTGTTGTTAAATACTTTCTCAAATATTGGCGCAGAATTAGATGTGGTTACACTTCCAATCGGAACTAGATTTGTTCCAATACATATAGCTTAATAAAACTGTTGACATAAGCACTAATTCTACAGATGAAGTAAAAAATGTTAAAGATGAAAAGACTATGGGAAATCTGGATTACATGCAGAGGAACATTACAGAGCTACACTGGGTCTAATTAGATGTGTCAATCAAAAACCAAGCAAGGTATGTGACTGGAACAAGAATCAAGATTTGAAAGTCTCCCCAGAATGTTAACAAGTAACAATCTTTGACAGACCTGGCCACCTAATGCAGCTGCACGGAGATGGAGAGATACGAAAGCAAGCCAGGTGAGCCATTTGAAAGTTGTCAAGCATGTGGCTTTCTCTTCCTTTACACATATAGATACCACAGACAAGCAATTTCCAGATGACAATTTGGCGTGCCCTAGCTTGCCTCGACAAATTTCTTTTGAGAATAAATATGTATATGTGCTGCAGACAATGTAAATTGCTGTCTACACTTCAATCATCAACATAAGAATGAGCAGACAAATACCCAAAGGTGGCGCTTCTTTTTCCTATTCGACATCAAACAAAGGACTGAAAGTCTATAAGGCAGACTGGAGAATACCCAGAGACACTGTCAATCTGCCCTGTTGCCTGCATACAAATGGATCTGTAACACTTTGCCTTGCAGTGAAGCAACTAGAGATGTCTGTGAGCTTGAATTTATAAGAGATACTGCAGAACTCAGTATATCGAGTGTGACGCCAGCAAAAATGCTAGAAGGCTACACAAGTACAGGAGAAATTTGTGAGAGAACAATCTGATCAGAAACTTCTGACATTACCTGGCCCCAGTGTTCTGACCATTTGATCTAGACTTTACAACAATCTAGTCTATCTGTTCCAGACACCAAATTCTAGCATCTGATTGGGACCATTTATATTCTGTTCATTATTCCCTGACCACTTCTGATTGCTTTCGTGACCACAGTCTCCAAATCAAATTTCCTGTGTTTGTAAACATCAGGAAGTCGGGCTGGTTCCTGAGCCTGTAAATAGTAGTGTGGAGACAATGCAGGGAACCAGATAAATAAAATCTGACCCTCTTGATAGATCAAGAAAACAAGATCTTTTATGTTTTAAATCATTTTGTAGTTAATTATATCTATTTCTTTATGTATCAGAGACATGGAAACAGACTCTTCAGAACTAATTCAAACTAACACTTATCCTCGTCTCTGTTAAGGGCATTACTTTTAATTGACTTTTTTTAAGATCAGATCAAATCTGGCAGCTGGAACCATGATTTAATGAAGCTTATATTAATTTCATGCCTAATGTAAACTATGAGATCAGATAAAATCTCATTAAGTATCTCAATATAACCTACTAATATATCTGACTTAAATTGATTTGTTGGACACGTGGTTCTAAGAAGAGGACGGCAAAGTACTGGGGAAAAAATGCAGGGTACTTACTAGCTATCAACAAATTTATGTAAAATTATTGTTTATTAAAAAAAAAAGATCCTTGAATATAAAATAGGAAGATGGTCAAGAATGACAAAAATTGGATATTCAAAAAAGAAAAGGAATTGAAGATATCATTCTTTCATCAAATAGTAGAGTTCATTCAAAAAACCTTGCCCAAAAAGTGTACATGATTTTTAGGAAAAGGGACTATTTTGGAAACATGTCACAGACTATTTACTCAGTGCATTCCAAGACAATACAACTGAGACCAACAAACCATATCAAAATATCAGGACTGCTCATTTGTGACATTTATGGAAGAAACAATGGTGATACATATCAGATGGATCTCTCTTTGCGAGAGATAAGGATGCCGATGAAGTCTTTTAGTGAGTCGAGCATGTGATAGGCAATATGCTGGATTCTGACATTAACGATATGATACACAACTCCGGCATTAAGTCAGAATTGATAATAAGGATTATGAATCTGAAGTTCAGAAATATTTGAAAAAGTCTAGGTTTACTGCATTTCAACTGGGGAAAAAAGATCACTTAACAAGAGGGCCATGATGGCCCTGGATCGCTCACCTGAGTACCATTGCTACAACTGATTACAAGGTTTTTAAATAGACAAGAATTCTGATATAACTCAATCTTAAACATTTTAGCCCTGACAATACTACACACCAAATATATAAGCACTGGGCCTTATGGTTTCAGAGGAGAAGACTTAGTGCGGGGTCATTTATCTCCAAAGGGCCACCATTTTGAAAATCTTGATAATGAACCATTAGATGATTTTACATACCAAATATCTAAGCTCTAGGCCTATTGGATTCATAGAAGAAGATTTTTAAAGATTTTCCTATATAACTCTATGTAAAACAAGTGACCCCTGGTGCAGGGGCATTTATCACCATAGGGTCATGATTTGTACAATCTTGGTAATAAACCAAAAGATGATGCTTCATACCAAATATCTAATCTCTAGGCCTTATGGATTCATAGAAAAGATTTTCCTATATAACACTATGTAAAACAAGTGACCCCTGGTGCAGGGTCATTTATCATCATAGGGCTATGATTTGTACAATCTTGGTAATGAACCATAAGATGATGCTACATACCAAATATCTAAGCTCTAGGCCTAATGGATTCATAGAAAAAGATTTTCCTATATAACACTATGTAAAACAAGTGACCCCTGGTGCAGGGTCATTTATCATCGTAGGGCTATGATTTGTACAATCTTGGTAATGGCCCATAAGATGATGCTACATACCAAATATCTAAGCTCTAGGCCTAATGGATTCATAGAAGAAGATTTTTAAAGATTTTTCTATATAACTCTATATAAAACAAGTGACCCATGGTGCGGGGTCATTTATCACCATAGGGTCATGATTTGTACAATCTTGGTAATGAACCATAAGATGATGCTTCATACCAAATATCTAATCTCTAGGCCTTATGGATTCATAGAAGAAGATCTTTAAAGCTTTTCCTATATAACTCTATGTAAAACAAGTGACCCCTATTGCGGGGGCATTTATCACCGTTTGGCTATGATTTGAACAATCTTGGTAATGAACCATTAGATGATGCTACATATGAAATATCTAAGCTCTAGGCCTTATGGATTCATAGAAGAAGATTTTTAAAGATTTTCCTATATAACTCTATGTAAAACAAGTGACCCCTGGTGCGGGGTCATTTATCACCGTAGGGCTATGATTTGTACAATCTTGGTAATGGCCCATAAGATGATGCTACATACCAAATATCTAAGCTCTAGGCCTAATGGATTCATAGAAGAAGAATTTTAAAGTTTTTCCTATATAACTCTATGTAAAACAAGTGACCCATGGTGCGGGGTCATTTATCACCTAGGGTATGATTTGACAATCTTGGTAATGAACCATAGATGATGCTCATACCAAATATCTACTCTAGGCCTAATGGATTCATAGAAGAAGATTTTTAAAGATTTTCCTATATAACTCTATGTAAAACAAGTGACCCCTGGTGCGGAGGCATTTATCACCGTAGGGCTATGATTTGAACAATCTTGGTAATGAACCATTAGATGATGCTACATACCAAATATCTTAGCTCTAGGCCTTGCAGTTTTGCAGAAGAAGATTTTCAAAGTTTGCATTTTTAAAATCTATTTTTAGCTCCTGTGACCTACTTTTTTAACCAATCTGAATAATTTGTACAACTTTGATAGAGGGCATCATAAGGATGATTCCTGTGAAGTTTGGTCAAAATCCCTTCAGCGGTTCATGAGAAGATGTTGTTTAAAGCAAATTGTTGACGACGGACGCACGCACGCACGCACGCACGCACGCACGCACGCACGCACGGACGACGGACGACGGACGACGGACAAAAGGCGATCACAATAGCTCACCATGAGCACGTTGTGCTCAGGTGAGCTAAAAACATAAAGAATTTTCATATAATGAAGAAAAATCAATGCTTTAGCAAGGCGACCACATTTATCAGCCCTGAATCTTCAGTTGTTATGATAGTCATAAGCATAAATGTTACAGAAATTCAGTTTCAAGCATTTCCAACAACTTTTTAAATCATGCATCATCATCAACAACAACAATGGGCATTTGCTGTCCATACTCCAGCACTCTGGGTTGGACAGTTCAGAAAAAAACCTTTCAGTTTTAATAACTTGCTTTCCAAAGACACAGATTTTTTCAAAGGTCTTGCCTTTCTTACAGAAAATAAGTTAATTGACAGAGAATAAGTAGTAAAACATGGTGGATGTTAAGTTTGGGCAAGTCATTACCGTGTAAATACAACCGGTACTTACGAAGTCTTCAACTGCATCTCAGAACACATGCAAACCGCATGTCTTCTCTCAACCCATCTCCTCACCTGTCAGACTGCAGTAAAACCAGGAAACAACTTGAATCACTCATTTATTACCAGTACTATCAGAAACATTCCAAACCAAGCACTGAACCGGTTAACCGGATAACACAACCGCAATGCAAGATGTAACTGCCATGCCAGCTACTGGAAATTTTTTTCGTCCCTCCATAAATATCAGCCTTGATTTATATGCCATTTACCAAACTGACAAATATCCTGTTTTTACCCTCTCCTAATATTCCAGTTGTAGTCTCGAAACTTTCTTGCCTCCTAATGAAGATTGAGATTGGCACAAGACAAATGACAAGGATGACAGATGCCGAAAACAATAAGACTCTTTGGCTGCATGTTGCTATTCCAGGCAGTTTTTCCAACCTTTGTTTCATTCTTTTGTTTTATTTATGACATCTTTCCCTATGAAACATTCCATCATTTGTTCTAAGGGTTTATTCTGATAACTTTTGCACATGTTATCAAAGTTAATCAAATTTAAACTAATTTCTTTTGGAAACAGGTTTATACAAATCCATCTGAATGGTTTCTGGGTATTACCACTATGCTGTGCCTGCAGGGAGGGCCATGGACTCACCACTCTTAAGATCTTTAGTCATGAATGCTAACTAATGGACCATATCATTGTGACTTCAATAACAAGTCTTTGAAACTATTGCTGACCATTCTCTTTTGAGTTCCTAATATCTGCTGTCACTTTATGATTTTTTTTTATACTTTTACATAATATTGTGTGTGCATGCCTGTGCATGTGTTTTCAGAGGAATATATTTCTGTTTTTGGAAAAGACTTCATTGAAGGTAAATGTCATGCCATTAATGACACATAGAAGAAAATTAATAAACAACAAGAATTATCACTGAAGATAATGAATACCCCCCCGTACCCCGATCCAATACCGCTTTGTCACAGTTACTGTTACCATGTCAGACAGTCTTGAGAAATGTAACAAAAGGCCATGCCTCAAAATCAAGCGAATCATGATGTGCCAACAAAATGTGCAACTAGGCTTGGTATTTATCAATCTTGTAAAGTTTGATCAAAATTCCACCAAAGGTAGCCAAGAAATAAGGCTGACAAATCCAGTCTACAGACTGACTAACGGATGTAACACCAATATGGTCCCCATATACTTTGTATCTAGGTGTATAATTAGCAATAAATAATCATTGTTCATTTCACTAACATAGATACCCCACTAAAACAAATAACAAGCACCAATACTATCAATAACACAAGATACAAAGACTATGCATCACACTGACTTCAATCTTCGGAAAAATCATGACAAATAACCAACTTCCATACCATCCATCTCAAACTTCCGAAAACTGATAAACTCTGAATTCTTTTTTGCTATCAAGTGAAACATTTTTTTTAACCTTCTTTTACAAAATTCTGCTTATCAAAAAGTTTCACTGGAGTACAGATAAGCCCGTGTGTGCCACTCATTTCCACTTCTTAGAATCCTGCTTCCCCAAAGGCTGACAGCTTTATCAAAGTGCCTCAGTGCGGTTGGACAAATGACTGACACTCTAATTTAGGTCACAGTGTCGGCACTGAACTCTTTAAAATGATGAGAAAACCTCATCTAGTAACAGATTTTCTTCTTTCTTTGGACCATGAGATTTTTTTTCCAAGTTGCTTTCAAGAGGGGAGAAATTTTTAAGAAATATGCTAGACAAGGAAAAGACTCCATAAAAGTCAACAAGACTTCTGGATAAAGAATGATTCGATGTAGGGAAAAATAAACAGATAGCCAGAATTACTTCAGATGCTTTTTCCTCATCTCTCATCACTTTAAGTGTGTAGTATCTACTTGAGAGACCAAACGCGGAAAATGTTAATGTTAATTTGTAGACAAGAATACCAGTGTGAGAAGTTGTTCACATATTGCTTGAAAACAAAATATTGACATGTACACGCAAACCTAAATTTAAGAGAGTAAAAATAAAAATCTTCACTTCTAATTTCATTTTACAAATACAATATACACGTGAAATGTATATATGTAAATGAACTGCCATTATAAAACTGTGATGGGATTACATAATGAGTCATGCCAATTTATGTCTTTGATTAGATTTGATTGAAAACGGGGCTGGTATCATCTTGTAAGAGTGGGAGACTGCACTGTAATGAAGAAGTCCATATGCTAAGTTAGTTACTGGTGGTAACAGCCTGTAT
>CM037793.1:31686533-31703520 GCA_021229015.1 Solen grandis | reverse complement strand
GCGCCTGCCAATCTTAAACAAGATCAAATTAAATCAGATCAAAATCTCTGCACTTCTCATAAATTCTGACGTATGCCTGACTTAACAACGTATAAAATTATACATAGATCACCTGAATACATTGTAGTCGGAAGATCAATACTGTCACCGTGACAAAATCAGCAATTCAAACATGGCCGTAATCACTCAGAACATGCCCCAAATCACAAGAGGTGCCGTAACTGCCATTCTACCTTTGCAATCCACCCTCGAGACCTATGATCAACTTGAACTGTTACATGCGTTCGCACATTAAGTTTCTGATAGATTTCATTAAGATGAGTCGCATGGAAAATGCAAGGATCAAATCAATAAAATCTAATTGGTTGATTGGACTGATATAACAGGATGTGCACACGTTGATGGGTGATAGGATTATGTTTGTAGGTGCACACCATTGCCAGCGGCTGCACACGTGACTGAGGCACTGCAGACTATGCCAGTGATCAATATACAGCAAAGTCATTGGGCCATTGATCAAACTGAGTCACAGACTACCTGTTGATTCACCTGGCACCCCCACTCACTTGACCTTGGGTCATCTGGACTTCAAGATGTCTAGTGACCTCTCCTCAGGTCACACTGACATGCTACTGATGTCTAGACCACTGTCATTCATGATGCTAATGCAGGAAAGTCATGGTGCAGTGACACAAGCCCGCCAACATTTCTCATACTGCACTCCATACCTTACTTTCTTTCAACCCAGACTTGACTGGTCTTACTTTACTACAAGCATACCTTGACATCCAAACAGACACTTTCAGGTACAGTTCTTAAAAGCCTAATGTCTAGGTTCATCTACAACTTTACAAAGTTTAGTTAAAAAAGTTATTAGTTTTATATGAAGATTTATTTTGACCTATTCTTAATATAGGAGTTATATGAACTAAGGAAGGCTTTAATCACCATAAAAAAAGAAAAACATACCTTGGAATCATTAACTTTTTGTATACAAATTAGGAAATATCAAGTTACTGTTTATTGCATGTTGTAGTGCAAGGGAGATAATTCTTGACAACTGTTCACTCTCTTTATACTGCTTGGTGACAATATGGGGAAATAAGGAAGCTGAACAATAAAACTAGTTTCATTTCTCATTTTTGCCTTCAAGTCAGGAATCTTTTATACCTAAATAATATCTTAACTTGATTTAATCGTCTTTGATTTTAGGGTTTATTACAATGAATAAGCAGTTATTTGTGATAAATTATTGATATAATAAAATGTTAAATTTTACAATACAATCTGTCATATTTTAATTGGTATTTCTTTTCAAGGGCTGAGTCATTTATTACATTAATCAACTATCACTTACCCATTATGTTAAACAAATTTACAAATCAATACATCAAATCTCTATCAATCTTTGATAACCCTATAAACATCTATTATTCAAATTCATAAATATCTGGAAACATTGGGATTAAAAAAATGACATTCTCTATAGACTTTTCTGATTCAACCCAGTTCAAAAACAGAAGCTTTTGTCTATGGAAAATGTACTAGAACTATTATGAAAGGTGAGTAATATCCCCACATCCCACAGTCTCTTCATATAATAAGAGAGTAAGACAGGAAGATATGTAAAGTACCCAGTGCATTGCTGCTCATTTAAAAATAAATAAAAAAATAAATAAATCAATGACCTTATAATAAGAATGGAGGTAACATTTTCCATTGAAACTGTACATCATGTCATTTCAATTGCCGTAACTCCTTTAATTATTGAAAATTTTTCATAAAATTGGTCTTATTTTGCATGGAAGGGATGAGTAAAAACAAACAGGGACAAAAGGAGTTATGGCAACTGAAACAACATGATGTATGTTTTCAATGGAAGAAGTTACCTTCCGTCTTATAAGGTCGTTGATTTTTTTTTTTTAATGCAGCAGTTTTTTGGTCAAAGTAACGTACCAGATACCTTAGGAAGAGATGGGATTGGATAGTTTTATATTGGCCCAAAATCTGTGAAGCAAGGGAACACAGAAGCGGGGTATGACTTGTAGGAAATACTAGGATATTGCATAGTCTTCCTCCCATGCTTAATTTGCAGTGATACAGAAGTTTGAAAAAGGACCAAAATAAGGTTAGATAAAACATAACTGTCCTAAAGAGATAAAAAGACTGCATGATTGTATTAGTTACAGGAATCTGAAAATTATCAAGCTTAATATCGCAAACTATTAATTCCATGAATATTACACTAAGATCATAATTGAAACATTTCTTGTCTGAGAGAATGGATGAATTCTTAGTTATCATACTTCAGAAAACTGATGATTGAGTAAAAAAGAGAGACCGGACAAAAAGCTAATCATATACTGATAAGACTTTAATCAGGAAAGCCACTTTATAAGAGATGGAATGAATTATATACAGCGAAATATTATTCAGAAACATGAGATAGTTTCTAGACTGACAGCGAGTACACCTGTGAATAAAGCAAGAAGACATTAATGGAATTTCTCCCGATACTATTCACCATATTTTAATTCCATCACAGGTAATGGATTTCCTTTGAAGTCAGTTGCAAGAACAGCACCCTGATAATGATAAATTCAAGGTGTACATGTGTCTTAATTACATCTGGAGCGCCCAAACGATTTCCGACAGTAAGTGCACTGGCTCACCTGATGACACCAAGCAGACGGACAATAGACTCATTTCCCAATCCGCAAACTCTCCTCGTAAAAATGCAGGTAGCTGTCTAATTAATTACCCAGTCTTTTCATCTTGCTGCATTTCTGCATGATCACAAACCAATTAACGGGCAGTGGTTGCATCGCAATTCCTTACTCATTCCTGACTGCGGACTATTACCATTAAACGTGTTGCGAATGCTGTCCATAAACAGTCGCGACATAGGGAAATCAACAAATAATGATCAAACAGGGACACTCACGGTGAAAACAAAACACTCGCACAGTGATTCTGCCAGTATTACTCATTCTCTGAAAGAGTTAATCTGGTGGGCAAAGGAATCTAGTTTAGATGACAGTAATAAAGTGGCAGTGAGTCATTTAGCCCGACCTTGATAGTGATTACGCAACTTCCTGTTGTAAAACATGTGCAGGGGAAAACAGCTTAAGTCATTTGCATAATAAAACAGAACATCTGAAATCCGATCAATCCATGGAAAGAAATCAATCAGGGAAATGAATAGAGGAGAACCAGCTACAGGGTAGGCCTGTTTTAGAGATGGACAGCTCGGATAATATTTCAACTCATTCTCTCTGATTGGCAACTCATATACCGTGACATTTTGAATCAATGTCTGTGACTCAGCCACTGTATACTGTAGACAATATATTGTACATGAGGGACCAGGGTTCTGAGAAAACTGTCATAAAAATCAAAAACTTTGTCTGGAATCACAGTAAAAGTGAAATGCCATTAGTATTTTATGAAAATCTGACTCTATGGCCCTTTCTAACAAGTTCCAATAATGTGTAATATGTCTAGAACGTATAAGATATAGTCTGACATGACTAAGTCTGACCTTTTCAAAGAGTATTCACTTTCAGACATCTAAACAATGTATGCCAAGTCAATTTGTCTTCTCACACAACCCACCGCTAAACCTAAATCAAAACAGTCTGCCTGTGGACTAAATGGTATTTGATAGGTAGAATTGAGATTTTTGATGCTTTTAACTTTCCTGGCAATTCTAATGATGCAAAGTTATATAGACAAACCCTTATCGGAATGACAGTCATATTATGCAAAATATATTACTCACCATTTCCCCCAGTCTACAAAAATTCAAGATTCAATAAAATTCTCATCTGGCATTCTTCAAAACCACTTAACAGCAATTTTTTTCTTGGAGGTCATCCAAAGTAAAATGTTTTTTCACCAAATTCATTACAAGAAGCATGCAAATTGCCCTTATATGTACACTACACATGCATTTGCTTTCCAAGATAAGTTGTTTCTTCTCCTTCTAATTTCAGACGCGCTTTTTCAGCGGTATGTAATTCCATGTCTGATTTAGATAATGTGCTGCATTTTTATGCAATAGTCTTGAATTCTTTTTCCTCTTTACTTAACTTTGATAGGCTATTTGATGGTAAATGTCTTGGAATAGCATGGAGCAGGGCCATTCAGACAACTAACTACCCAGTATTTTCTCTTTTGAATCATACATTAGATATCAGGTGACTGGAAACTCAGACGGTAGAACAAACATGCACAACTGAATTCAAACAGTTTTTTATCAATAAATAAATCTTATCTATTTTCTTTTTTAACTGTAAGTTATCATATAGATTATAATTAATATGGAATAACATTTTATTCACTTCTATTTTTCTTCTGTAAACACATGCACATGTAGTCTTTCAATTAAAATCTTGTTTGTTCCAAGCATTGTTTATCATTTAAGATCTTGTTTAATAATATCTTACCTTTTTGCCCAAATCACTGTTCATACTTGTAAATTAATATTTCATAATCTTTCAAACACTTTATAGAATGTCAGTTCAGATTCAGACAGTTATATGATTAAAATCTTTGCCAAGGTCCCATCAGAGCAATCCATTCCAGGGATCCAATCTGGTTGGTTCATCATTGTAAATTATTTCCCTCGGAATTTTGCATATCCAATCAATTGTAATAAAAATAATAAAATTTAAATATAAATATATATAAAAATTCAAAAGTTGTATTAGACCTCATGATTACCAAAGTAACGTTAAGTATCCTTAAAGTTTGTCAGAAAAAATCGGACGAGAATTTAAAAAAAAAAAAAAAAAAAAAAAAAAGGGTTAGTATCCTGAGGCCACCCCTTTGATCTGTTTTATACAACCAACTACTTCCATAATTATGTAGCTTCACCCTCATTGAAATGTATATTTTTTTTTGCTCATGACACTGGTTAGATATTCATAGCAAAAGACTGAAAGAAAACAGCTGGCATGAGATTCCGAATGTAGCAAACTGCAGTGAGGAAGAGACATGGCTGACAGAGGAGAGAGATACGACTGGAAGAGATGAATAGAGAAGTTGTGAACCGGTTCATCCAGCCTGATATTTCTCGCTGTCAACAGTGACATTTATGATGGATACATTATCCAATATTCTATAAACCGCAGACAGATCTTGATGATGGACTGCCTCTTTTTCATTTAAAACATATTTGTTTCATGTTCACTTTTGTATTTTTTCCTCTGCTGATTAGTCTGCTCTTGGTTGTGCCGTATTATACAGCTAGTGTTACCCACACACGCAGGAGTAAGAAGGTCAACTGTATAATCGGACGACAGGACAAGAGCGACGGCACATGGCACGATGCATCATTCCTGATCATGATTTGAGTCATGTACTTCTTTTGTTTAACTTCCAATTGTCTTACTCAGGGCATAAATCGAAAGAGACACTCGTATTTTAATTCTTATAATTCTTTCAAGAGTTTTTTTTTTTCTCTCTCTAAATTTGTTGTGTTTACTGATGAATAGTGCTTGCGAGCAATTGATAACTTTTAATCAATAATTCATAAATGCCTAAAAGCAGTGTTTAGCAATCCAGAAATGCAAGAAACGAGAAAGAAACTGAAGAAACAATTCCATTAAATCTTGCCAGAATTTATCGGTCATCTCTGTTTTGTTTAAATCTGATTCATCTTGTGTTGTCGTTGTTTCAACCCCTGCAGGATGTGGAAAACAATATTTGAAATCTGTAATACAATAATTTCAATCAAATCTTGGAGACAGACCAACTAAGGAAAATAATAGCTTGTCTATACGAATACTTACAGGATGAATGCAGGCATAGAAAACACTTAAAAAATATAATATTAATCAAGTTTTGAGGAACATAAAGTGAACTTTTAAATTAACATTTCATTGACAAAATAGATTCATATGGCCAGACCTAAGAAAAGAAAACAAGAGGGCCAAGATGGCCCTAAAGACGCTCACCTGAAAAAATTGCCTTCATTGCCTGTACAAGTTACTAAATTATAGCATAGTTGTACTGTCAGAATACATAATCTATGACATCATTTCAGTTCAATGAACAAAACAGTGCCTGTGGTTAAAATTTGAAGTCATACTTGACTGAGAGATAGTATGGCTTTAACACACAAATTTAAACATTGAAGGGACACTCCTGAACTGTGGCCTTTAGTGTGTAAACAAGATATTTCTAAGATTTGACCTATTGACCTACTTTTCGGTCCGGCCCAGCCCATTTTCGAACTGGTTCGAGATATCATCAAGACAAACATTCTGACCAAGTTTGAGGAAGATTGGATTAAAATTGTAGCCTCTAGTGTGTAAACAAGATTTTTCTAAGATTTGACCTACTGACCTACTTTTTGATCCAACCTGACCCATTTTCGAAAGGGTTCAAGATTTCATCAAGACAAACTTTCTGACCAAGTTTTAGGAAGATTGGATCAAAATTGTGGCCTCTAGTGTGTAAACATCAAAATTGTTGACGGACGACGGACGACTGACGACGGACGACGGACAATCAAGTATCCCAAAAGCTCACCCTGAGCTATGCTCAAGTGAGCTAAAAATATCAGGTCATTTGCTTTTTTTTTAAAAATTCAACAGTGTTTAGTTAATTAGCCATCAGGGACTTGCTTTACATGAGTGATAGTGCTATCAATGTGAAATCAAGCTGTGGACAAATGTTGTGATACCACACCCTTGTTACATTATACTCACACTGGGTCAGCCAACCAAAACATCAAAAGCGCCATAAAGTCCAGTATGACACAAACTGGTTTCTAGAAACAATGCCAAATCCTTCATACAAATGCAGGAAACATTTGCAAGAATAACCAACATTTATTTTTCTATCAGACAACCAAAGGATGGGTCCATAACAGAAGCTACAGTGCAATCTTCATTATGTTTCCAGTTAATTCTATGGACATAATGTTTGCACCAACTATAGTTAATTACATGGACTCATTCCGGAAATACCATATTTTGTTAAGGTACGTTTGACAGAACCTATTTACCACCCAAATCTCTTTATCTGCTTAGCTGTACATAGCAAATCCAGGTCTGCTGACTCATCTTCGGTGGAAGGAAGACTCAAAGAGAATGCATGCTAATGTTTGTATATCATCCCAACTGGACAAAAAAGAGTCCTTTCTTACTTTCATATTGTCTTAATGACCAAAAATATTTCATAATCTTTCTCTTTATTTATATGTCAAAGGGTCCCTTACAACCTATTAGAAAAATCAAGAGAAAATTGTCAAAACTGTTGAAAGGATTCGAAATCATATGACCATGCACAGTCAGCTATTTATTAACCAATCTATGGAAATAACTAGGAAGTTTGTCAAAGTATACAATGTAGATCCACTTAAGTGCTGTATTTTGGGTTCAAACCAAGATTATGAGTTACACTGAAAAACACTGTTCCTTTATAATGACAATTAAAAGGCTCCCTGGTATTCGTCTTGCTAAAAGTATTTCAGTCATTTGGAGACCATGTCCATTGAGACGATTATAAGGCTGACACACTGCAGTATCACACCCTAGACATGTGGCATGATACCACACCCAGTCACATTATCCTGACACAGGGTTAACCAGTCCTAGTTAGCCCTAGATCTACCCTTATATGCCAAGTGCCAAGCAAGGGAACTAAATCAGTATCATTTTTATGACTTTGGCATGTTACAGCCAGGGATCATACCTATACCTATGACCAGTGTTATAACAGTGCTATATAAGCATTTGTCTTACAATAGAACCTGTTGTAATAGATCTTAACTGTATTATAACAAAGTGGCTTTGAATCAGACGGAAAAATTAAGATGAAAGGAAGTGATTTTTTTCTTTGAGAGTTTTGGTTTTACTGACATAATTAACCAAAAACCACGGAGAAAATCTACAAAGAATGAAAATAAATGACAGGAGTTTTGAGATACACATGGAAACTGTCACATTTCAAACATCAAACATATACACTGACCTTGATATTTCTAGTTAAAAAAATTGGGTCATATAAAAATAGATATCTACTCCCAGATTTTAGCGTGTCTGGTATCAAAAAAGAGAACAGGTTGATTTCTAATAGAATTACATGGGTGTATACAGATCTGATGGCTTACCTCTGATTTAAAACCACAACGAGACATATAATTAGAGTATAAGACGTCAAAAATATCCTAGACATATTTCAAGTAACAGACCTGGTAAGCTTGATAAAATGACTAAATTTTTAATTCTGACTTCTAAATTACCACCATGTGTATTAGAAATCAAAGGAAGCTGACATCAGCGTAAATAGGACTTTTTTGTCTTTCTTTGCCGATTTATCGGGGATGACAACCACAGACTCTAGAGAGAGACTCTGATCCCTGTAGCGTAGATTGGGGTCTATTATCTATCCTTCCCCCGCCGCCACATTTATTTATATGTCAAAGACAAAGAACAATCAGTGTAAACATCGCACAAATTTCCCTCTGTATTAAATTATTGCATGTTGAACAACGCCAGAATATGGTACCCTGTAATCTCCCAGGAGAAAATAGTCTACTATTTGCAAATGAAATGGAATAACAAGGCAGTAATATACTAACGCTCTAAGACGGTATTTTCTGAAGTCACCCTAATCTAGACTGGAATGTATTTCACTGAAAAGCAATTTCTTTTCATATTTTTGTTTTTTTGTTTTCCTCATTCTACCTCTATTTAAAACCTGCCAATATTTAAATTATTACACTCAAGTGAACCAGTCTGAGAATGACAAGGAAATGGTTCCCAGTCTGATTGCCAAGTGCGGACCACCCAGTGTTTTATAATGCAAAATAACCAGTCTGGCTCCACACAGCAGGAGGCCAGGAACCAACCGCTATTTACTTCCTGCTCAAGGGTACACTCAACCAAAATCTAATTTTCCATCATTATTTCTTTAAAGAATTTTAAATTTCAAAATCTCCCTGAAGTAATCAAATAGATATTACCTCTTCTTACCAATTTGTTTTTAAATTATGCGGATAGCATCTTTACTGTTTGTCCAATTCTAGCAAAGAAGTTTGAAAATACATAAGTAATAAAATTACACATCAATGTTTTGATGTTAAGTTTTCATATTAAAACAGAATAAAACAATAGTAGGATCCTTAAAGATCAAGTACTATAAGTAAATGGTTCCCTAATCCCTGAAAAGCTGTGCTAGTCTGAACAGAACTGTGTTACAGGTGTCATTTTAAAATTATCAATGAATAGTTTACAGCATAAATTCTGAGGAATACTTGGAGGCTATTCTAAGGTATTATATAGATGTAATTAAGCCTGTTTTCCTGATATAGCAGAGGGAGTGTAAGTTCAACAATGGGTGTCAATCATGATTATTTTCAAAATTGTTGGGTATGAAAAATCCTGGGGCATAACAGCAATACCAGGGATAAATGCATGGATTTTTAAAAAGATTAATGAGGGAGAAAAAACACTTTTGTGATATTTGTTATTTCCTGGATTTAGGAAGTTGTAAAAGTCCTCTGTGTAACAGTGATGCCATCAGTCAAGTAACAGATGTGAACATAGACCAAAAGCCTGATTGTGAGCAATACACTATCAAGAAATATAACACACCATCAAGAAATTAATATGATTACAACAGAGCTGTCTCCCAGCTTTCTGGTATGTCTTCCAAACCAGAAATTCCCAGGTGTTGATTCCATGATAGCTAGTCTGTATCTAACAATCATCTACTGAATTCCAGGACTCTTCATTTGTTATCTGTAGTATCTTCCTACATATTCATTATTGATGAAGCTGAATGCAGCTATCTGATTGGTTCCTTAATTTAAATTGTTGAATCTATTACCCAATCAGACTGCTCATTTTATGTTAGTATACACAATAATTGTAAAATGGTGTTTACATTTTCAAATTGTAAATACAAAATCCAATGACCAACTCATAAATATATCATCCCATGAATATCAACTGAAAAGCTTTTCCAACCATTTGTCCAGCAATTCTAACAGAATGCTAGCAGGAGGTATAATATTTATGACTATCCCTTTATTATTCTCTCATACTCTGTGCACTCCAGAAAGTGGGTGAAAAATATAGACTAAGTGGTGTTAATACAGAACTTAATTAGACAATCAGCACCTCCTTCAATCATTTTATTTCCTTATTAAATAATTGCCACAAAATAATAAGGAAAAATATTAGACTTGATGAATTTCTTCATTATCTACCAATATAGGCCTCATCTTACTGCTGATAACATGTACAGCTGATGTTAATATATTTCATGATACTGGTTCCCCACTCAGGAGTTAATAAATTATCTTGCCCCAAGTCAGTACTGTTTATTGTTTCACAGTGTGGAACCTGTATACACAGCAATTGCTAGCATAACAATTTTCTAATCAGTAAAGCTTTCTGACAAAGATTGCTGTAAGATGAGAATAACTACAGAAAAAATCAAGAACTGCAGAAACAATCTGTGGTTGTTTTTTTGCTGCGAGAGAGGAACTTAGAGAGACTATTGCAAGATATATCTGAAGATATCCAAAACATATGTCAGGAAACATTTTATTTTTGTGAGGTGCTGATTTCAATAAATCACTGTTGTATGATATCTTCAGTTTGGATTTAGCCCTTTTTATGCAATTTCTATGCATATAGGTTATTTAATATATAAGATATATGCTTGGTTTAGAGATTGCAAGACAGAGGTCAAGGTTACATTTTCTGATGGAATGGACCAGCTGATCATCAAGTCTCAAGAATTGACCAAAGACTATCTCATGGATATACACTGTACAAAGCAGATCCACTATTACCTGACCTATTGTATCACAAATCAAAGCCCACAATGTTCTTTGAGACTGACAGCAGGATTTACATGGTAAAATGGCTATAACTCTAATTCCAGCATTGAAGCAGAGTTGAATTTGATAGAGGCAATGGTCAATGATGCCAAAAACACCATACGTTTTCCTGCATCTCTAGTTACTAGTAGTAAGTCAGCTGAAATAACTTTGTGTTTAATGATAACCCTGCCAGGAATCTATCAGTGTATTTGATTTTATTTTTCATAAGGTTCCATTTGTAAATTGCATACCTAAGAAGGTCATGACCTTACTTCTGATGTACGCAATCACTTTGATATGCTACTGAGTACACAGTGATACAGTGCAGTGAAAATGGCTGTGCTAATTATGCAAACTAACATTGCCTGCTTTTACTAATTGGTATGAAAGATTGTAACTTTGTTTTTCACCACAAAAGACCAGACCCTTCTATTCTTCTTAAAGCACTGTGTACACACATAGCCTAATTACCATATAATGCCTTCCTCCAAACCCTCACATACAATTATACCCTGTGTGTTCTCTTCCCTTCAGAATGTACAGCAACTTAAGTAAAATACAACTTATAAGTTTCAATTTGAATTCCACCTACAATACTATAAAGCATCAATAAATGCTTAAAATCTTACCTCAGGAAAGAAACATTTCCAATATTTTTGCTCTATAAAATATGTAAGTAAATGACTTAAGCTGACAAAACAGTTACCTTGCTGACTACCATTACTTGTTCAGTATCTAGGTAACGTATATACCCCGGTTTAAATGTTCTCCTGTTTTGCATTTTTTTTTTATTAAACTCATTTAAACAAAATTTCTGATCCCCCCCCCCCCCCCCACACACACACACACAAACAGTTGACAGCGTCCCAACCTCCCCTATCCATCTGCTGAACAATGGTTAAAAAAAATTTCTGCCACCCCTCCAACAAATCTGCTGAACAAGCCCTCATTATTAAATTATAATCATGGTCCTTCAAATGCTTAAAAAAAACTTCAGTGCAGATGCAAGCATCCACTGAATTGGAGATATAGCCTCTTTTGCTCAAAATCTATAGAGGTTTGCATTCACTATAAAATTCACACAATAACTTGATAGACCATGCTTACGATGAGAATATATTGTGTTTTGGATATTGTTCCAGTCCAGGATTCTTCAAAAAAAAAAATAGGGGAGGGGGCCATTAATCAATGTTATATTGTCTATTCATTTAAAAAAATAAAGTATTACATAAAAGTCAATTATTCTTTTAAAAGCAGTGTACATGTATACTCTTTGGACAGAATAGCAAAATGTGTGATACAGATTTGTAAAGAGATGCAACTTGTACAGGCTTGTTGATGACAGTATTACTATAACAATACATTGTATTACTATAACGCATAAATAAGAAAGAGTCTTATACTAAAGAATATTCAATTGTTTACAAAAATACCTGATTTGCATATTCCGCACATCTTTGTCAATTTTCTGAAGTTTACTATGCAATTTCCATGTCTCTGTTTACTATTTGCAAGTACATAAGTTGATAACGTAGAAGAAAAACAAATTGTGATTCGTCAACAGTTTTTCAAATTCATATTATTTTAGATAATGGACCGTCTTCTGGAATACTCGCCAATGCAAAATATAAATAATGAGAGTATTTTGACATCCATACAAAATACTAAATGGTGAGATTTGATTAATATTTTCAATGCATATAACTGTTATATCACAACAGATATTTGCACAATATGTACCATTTGCTTTTGGCTACAATAATGTCATTTCATATTTCCTTTTTCATTAAAAGTGCATCCTAATGAGATATAATGGGCCTAAAATGCTAAAGTAAGTAAAACTGGTGCCAGAAAACTTAAAATCTTAGGCATTTTGAGCCAAGTTGTTTATTCTTAATGAAAAGATAAATACAGCCTGAATGGTACCACTTGAATCGAACATGGAAAACAAATAATGCAAGACAAAAAAGACCAATAAGCAATCATTGTATGTAAGTCAGACACAAAAAACGCAGTACGATTCATTATCTGAAGTCTTGAAGCTATGTTTCAAAAGACATATTATCTGCATAACTGGAGGCAAACAATTAACTTTTTCTAAAAATCCAATTATAAAAGCAAGCATTCCGAGTTAAAAACCTTAGTAGATCTAAGAAGAAATAATTGATGTATTCCAAGAGTTAGAAATAACACAAACAATGTTTTCTTGATTCACTTCTCATTCCTTTCGTCATAAAAAAGGAAATAATGAGGAAAATTTGTTAAATTCTGAGATACTGGGTAAAGGGAATGTGAGACAACAGGACAGAATGAAAAGGGATAATGACATTAAGGGACAGAACATGACCTAACAGGTTGTGATACGATAAAACAGAATGTGACATGATATTGTGAGACTGACTGTGATATGACAGGACATGACAGGATAGGACATGAATTTGACATGACATGACAGGACATGACATTATGGGATTGAATGTGACATGACATGGTGTAACATGACTGGATGTGACATGACAGGATACATGACATTATGGATTGAATGTGACATGACATGGTGTGACATGATAAAACACAACACAATGTCACATGACAAAATATGACCAGACACAAGGGTATATGACACAACAGAATAAGGCATGACAGGATATGACATGATTCAAGAATAGCCTCTACTTACAAAGAGAAATTGAAACTTAACATTCAGTGTAGTGGGAATGTGGGCCATATGAAATGGGGGGATAATGCAAGACTGGAGTCCCTGACCAAATACAGTTCTCTAGCAGAAGTGGCACAAAGACGAGCAGAAAGTGGCACTGAAGTGGGCCACTAACAATCTCTACACCTTAATTACCGACACTTTTCCTCTACCTTTCCTAAAGCTGTCTGTCAATTAGACTAATTATCCTGGTATCTGATTAATGGAATTCCAATTAAGTAGCAAAACAACATGTTCTTCTTTCATGACAAACAATATGTAAATAAATTCTAAAAATAAAGAAGTAATAAGCAGAAAATTAGGCCTTTTTTTTTTTTTTTTCTTCCCTCCATGAAAAATAAATTTCTCCTAGGTGATAATTAACCGAATTTAAAGAACGGGTTTATCAAGATTTGATACTGTGGAGAAGATGTATTACTTGTGATGGCTTCCATTACCCTATGTCTTTCGCAACCAACTGGCATAATGTTTTTAATTATCTATACCACATTAGATCAAATTTATCAATTATGATCTACTTTCTCTCCTAATTTTCATTTGTCTCTGAATGTTTACAATAAAGTGCAGATCTGTTGCGTCGGAAAAAAAAAATGGCCCAGGAACCTTGACCCCAAATCACTGTACAAGTGGCTGCATAGTACAAGTGGCTGCATAGTACAAATGGCTGCATAGTACAAATGGTTGCATAGTACAAATGGCTGCATAGAACAAATGGTTGCATAGTACAAATGGTTGCATAGTACAAATGGCTGCATAGTACAGGTGGCTGCATAGTACAAATGGCTGCATAGTACAGGTGGCTGCATAGTACAGGTGGCTGCATAGTACAAATGGCTGCATAGTACAAATGGCTGCATAGTACAAGTGGCTGCAAAGTACAGGTGGCTGCATAGTATAAGTGGCTGCATAGTACAGGTGGCTGCATAGTAAAAAATGGCTGCATAGTACAGGTGACTGCATAGAACAGGTGGCTGCATAGCACAAGTGGCTTCATAGTACAGATGGCTCCACAGTACAAATGGCTGCATAGTACAGGTGGCTGCATAGTACAAATGGCTGCATAGTACAGGTGGCTGCATAGTACAAATGGCTGCATAGTACAAGTGACTGCATAGTACAGGTGGCTGCATAGTACAAATGGCTGCAAAGTACAAGTGACTGCATAGTGCAGGTTCAACAGTTATTGTTATCATATTCTTTTATTTAATACATGTATTTTCTATTATTATTTTGTTTGTGTATAATTTCATTTATAACTGAGTGCTGTTGAGAATAGATTAAACCAAAATTCCAGACTTAAGTGACATTTAAATGTGCATAAATATGAAAGAAATGTCAGCTTTTAATAGCCTTATATCATCCAATAGCTCCACAAAAATTACTAAAATGCATCCTCCTTATGAGGGTAAAATACCTGCAAAAACATTTAAATGATGCATCTAGTGAGCTTAAAACTTTTAACTTAATTCACCTTAAACATTTTATAACGCTTTCAGAACAAATGTATAATTAATGAAATCATATAATATCAGAGAGGTAAGCTTTATAGCGTGTTTACCCTTAAGTGCTTTTGAACATTTTCAAAGAAAAACCTGTCATTATTACTGAATTATACGCTGAAGTAAACATTACAGTGCAGAAGTCTGGGGCCAATAATTGAATCATTAATTACTTTTGAAAGAAAATCACATAACTACAATCTTGGATAATGAGTTTACATTATACACAGGAGTTATTGATACAGTAATTTCTGTCATTTGAATGTTGAAGTTTAAATACTTAAACCTTAATATAACAATTGAATGATTCTGAAAGATTTAGGTTTAAGGATTTCATTAATATTGGATTTGATTTTAAATTGTGCAATATGATAGGAGTCTTCAACTGATTGGAATATTTCAAAGCTGATTTCTGCAACATAACTCATATTATCATAATGTTAGATACTGATGCCTATTTTGAGAATGTAAAACCATATCGCAAAAAGATGTAAATAAATAAATAAATATCCATGTATATACTTTAAACCTGGCAATCTCTCATGGTGAAGTCGCATCTAGTTGTAACAGTTGCCATATTGACTCCATGCAATACACCCATTGACAACAGCTATCCGTCAGATCAAGGACTAAACTTAAGTCAAAATATCAAACATTGAGATCTAAATAATGAGATCATTCAAAATTACTTCAATGGCTTGCAAATTTTCTACAGTACAATAGTACAAATATTATCACTCCTTGTGAATTTAATCTTGTGGGCATTATGTTCAACGCCCATACATGGGTACTACCTTAATGTTAAGTTCAGATTAGACCTTAACCCTTCCCCTCATACAGACTCATTTTGACGCGCTCAGTAGGTACCACATAAAGCCTGATCTGCAGAAAACCACAGTTAAACCTTACCAAATTTAATTATAAAGTCCTCATTTCCAGACCACTGAGGAGCAGCGAACAGTTACTCGCAGGCTGATCTGGTTTCATGTTGTTCGCATAGGTCTTTTCATGGTTTCCTCTATGAGGGAAAGGGTTAAGGTGTATAGATACATTCTGAAAACAAAGCATGCCAAAAAACTTTATCCAAAACCTAGACAGATGTAGAGACAAGTAGAACACTCCACATTAATTATTCTCTGAGTAGATAAGCTAAAAAAAACAACAACCCCAAAACAACGATATTTTACAGCATTTTCTGCATCGAGAGACACATCTGCACATCAAGGACAGCACATGATGACTACTAAGTGAAGCTTCCGCTACACTGCAAGTCCTTGCTAACCTCGCTGCTGCTAGATCCTCACGATCTGGCCATAACGAGGTGTCACGCCTGGCTACACCTATACTGGTTTTGCATAATCAGTGCCACTTGTCAGGCAGCCACTTTTTTGCACGCATGTCATTCAGAAACCATTAATTCTCCTCTTTTAGCTTAAACAAATCATTACCTCTCATAAATTTTTTTTTGAGACTTATGATACTTGTAAATAGTTTGCAGGACAGGTGCATCTCTTGTTGACTTATTTCTTATATGGACCATGTACTTATGGAAGACTGGTTTATACAGAATATATCATCTACAACAAATAAAGACTCAGCTTACATAGTAATTTACTTTCATACTCTTAAATTAATATAAGTTAGACATAAGTCTGGATGGGCAGCAAGTGTACACCTTAACTTACTTGACCAGGAATGAAACCCCAGACACACTGGTGAAAAGCAATACCACTACACTATTTAAGCTCCCTAGATTCATGAAGTGAAAACAGATTGTTGGGCAAGTGACGATCCGATTCGATCCACGATTCAGGACTGACGATTATGTTTCTTGTAAATAGTTTGGGAGGACAGGGGCATCCCCTTGTTGACTTATTTCTTATATGGACCAAAGTAATTATGGAAGACTGGTTTATAAAGAAT
>CM037793.1:31636433-31686433 GCA_021229015.1 Solen grandis | reverse complement strand
TCTGATGTCAGATTTGTCCGTCTTTGTATCCATGACAGTGACATTCCTCTTGTAAGAGTCATCGGAAATCCCTGCTGTCACCTGGCTACTGTGAATTATGGAGAAAATAAAAGATGCAGTCGCAAATATGCAAATGTCAGTAAATGCGCCTGGACTTGGTATATGATCCGAGTGGGTGGATGTCTCAATCAATGTCATGCAAAGGCTTGGTAGCTCTCAAAACTATTCTTAACCAAAGTGAAATTGCTTCTCAATCCGATCCTCTTTTCTCCAAAATATAATCCCTTTCTCATTAAGTTTCAGATTTATTTGATTTCAGTAAATATAAACTTTGTTAAACTTAGTAAGTTGCTCGGTATTTAATCTAGTTGTACATCACATGGTGAAATAATTCCAGTTTGATTCATATCAAAAAGAGCTTGCCAAAAGCTGTGAAAGCATCTCACGACTAAAATCTAAATCATGCAAAAGCCTGATCTGTTTCAATTAAGTGCTTAACAAGAATACCGGTACAGAATCCTTGAGATAATTTATAACTTTAAAAACTACTGGAACAGACATCTTACTGGGAACAAGTCACTGATCAACTTTTATAGCAACATTAGTTTAAATGAAAAGCACAATATCAAGTAAATCGCTAAAATAAAAGCTTTCAATACTCGTAATCACACAAAGACATGACACTTGACATCGCTATGAAATGTTCAATCTTTCACGTTGCAACTTAAATGATCCCCAATCACGGAAAAAAAAAAAAAAAAAATTACTGCGATAATGCAAATGATGCTCATGATCAAAATTAACTTGTTAAACGACATTATGCTTGCAGCACCAGTAATCTATCCCTGGGTAATTTGTATGCAAATTACATTAATACACATCTGATACTGATCAAAAAGAACCTTCATTTCCATGTTGAACAAACAAATATTTCTTCAGTAACGACAGAAATCATCAAACCATTGAAGGACAGAATAACAACATGTCAGACTGACCTAATGACAGAACATTGATCCGTCTACTCCATATGGCAAAGCAGTTACGTGTCTACAAGTCTCTATCAATATTCTTCATCGCCAATTTTTGCATCTGGGAATGCACAAATGGTTTGAAGGCAAAGCGTCTTTTTTTTTTTAAACAAAATATTGACTTCAGCTCAATTCAAAGAATTTTATGTGTCACAAAATCTGTTTTGATGTTGTTATACAGTACAAGGATAGCTCCAGCTGTAAATGATATTAATTTAGAGTGAATTCACACTAATCAAACGGTTCTTATATTATCAAAAACCCTTCAATCTCACTCCCTTAACTCATTTATTCCTTTAAATATTGTTGTTACATCCCCTATCATGAGAATCTGTCTATGATCAGATTCATTTAAAAAAGGAATACATTCAGTGAAGTGAACCATTCAGTTCATGATATTAAAAGTACAAAAAATGTTAGAAATCTCATCTCTCCCTCTTTCTTTATCTAATAGTAGTATCTTAAGTGAGAAAAAATTATATCCACAGAGCTATTACTTCATGTAGACTCAAAATGAGAAGCACAAAACAAATTATACAAATGATTGATGTGTGCTGATGCATGGGGGAGGGATGTTCAATAACTATGCTGTAGATGTCAATGTATTTCAAACTAAGTATTTTAAACTGTGTTTTGTAATAGTAATCATAATATATTTATGAAATAACATTATATAGGTAAAATGGTTGTGACTGGGTGTGGTTGTGTTATGCCAACAAAGAGAAAATTTAGAGTTGATTTTTTTTATATTAAAAATGATTTATGGTTATAATTAAAGAGAGAACTTGTTGGTCTGCCCACACTTAGAGTTTAGTTTAATATTGCTTTGCAATTACAACATATGTCTTTCATCATTATGTCTGTCTCGAGGGCCATAACAAAATGATTTATGTACTTGCACTGTTAGTAACCAGTATTTATCAATCCTGAGTACTTTCTTACTATTGATTGCCAAAAATTGATAAGTAAAAATCAATAAAACTTGCATACCCCTTCTCTGGTTTAATGACAACAAAGTGAATATAACATATACAAATACTGATTCAATAAAGAAAACAATAACTAACACGGGATAAACCTAGACTGGGAAAATAAATATAGATATTATTCATCCAAAATATTACTTAAGAATCAATTAAACAACCCCCATATTGAAAACCAAGCTTCTTTCAGACACAGATGTTTACAGGTCAGGGTAATGAGATCAAATCACCGATTGACAACAAGTGCTTTCAAGTTCTTTACAAACATCGTAAAAAACAAGACTTTCACGCCGGAGAAATCACTAATTGTTAAATTTATTGACACAGTATTCTGTACATAAATTAATCATTTTATTTTTCCTCCACACAAAGAATGAATATCTCCTGCTTGTAAAGTCAAGAGAAAAATCTAAAATTTAAGATAAGTTTCTGGTTCTGACAAAAAGTTGTCACCACTTGACGAAACAATAACAGCATTCCATTTTATGAAGATAAAAATATTATGTATATTTTTGATAACCTCTAGAAGTCTCCATAAATTGATCTCGTCTCAAAAGTAAAAAATCAAACACAAGTCTGCTTAGAATGCCAAGCAATACAAATCTTACCATATAGTTCTGAGTTGGATCGCTCATTCTGAAGGGCCAACTAAAGTAATCCACGAACAGTCAAAATATCACACTAAAAATGAGGATGAAGACAGAAATGCAATCTGACCATCCACTATACAGATTGGGGTTAAGTGACTGAGGTAGGCAACTAGAGGGCAGTCCAAACTGGCCATGCAATACTTATCTAGGTACATAATGGCTTATCAAAAGCCCACATGGAATGTCAACATGAGACCCTATACTATCTCTGGCAACAAGTTTATCAGGGTTGAAAAGTTTCAATACCTGGGTGATTAGGAAGTCCAAATGAGGCCCTTACACCAATCTTACACCTGCCCACAGGTAAACCTGGGCTCACCACACTTTTCCCCCACCCTGGGCATACATACCACCCCTAAGGGCATTTCTTGTATACTTCTAACAAGACACTTCAAAAGAAATTTTCTTACATCTTACAAAGTTTTGTTTTTTTTAACAAATTTAAAAATCTGAAGCAAGAATGATCAAAGTCCTATTAATGAGACCCTAAGTGTGAATATAAGATTTTTCATACAGGTTCTCCTATATTTTCCTTAGTGATACTAACAATCTGAAAGTGAACCATTATCATAACTCAAAATAAAAGAAGAATTTTAACAAGAGTTACTTAAAATTTCTGTTGAAAATTGTCTCCAATTATTGTGTGACAAAACTATAAAATGGAATTTTAAACAAGAGTTATTTGCAATCGTCTTGACTAAAAGAAGGACTCCTGAAACATTGTTGAATTTCTTTTATATGCCAAACAAATACATCAACTATATATGTTACTATAATCACACTAACAAACATTTTCCTCCATGCACCCACTTTTTCTTTCAAACATTCTAACTTTTACCCCCAAAAAAAAAAAATGATTTTTTTTTTAATAGACATCAAAATAACTCAAATTTGAACAAATATATAAATTCAAAATAAAATTAATTTGAAAGGTCCTGTCAAAGCTACAAGCAATATTGGTCAGATTGGATTGAGCTGCAGACCCCCACCGCCCCTCATCAGGCATATGAAACAAAATTGAAAACACGGGTATCAGAGGATTGTAGAGCAATGTCAACAAAAGCTGGGCTATAAACGAGGCCAAGATAAACCCTGTATAATGACATATCAACCTTCTTCCAGTCTATGATTGGTCACTATTGACGGTACTATTTGTTCTGGGTGGACGTATACATACGCTCAATAGGACTCTATCTGTGAGAGATATACAGTCTGAACATGTGTGTGTTTACACGTGCAGAGATTGATGAGGTTGCCAGGCTAGTGCCAGAATGGTTTAACCCAGATCCTATTGCACACCTTTGCAGGAACCATTATTTTTCTAATTCAGACATATACTGAATTATATATTCTTGTTAAGAATTCATCATAAATAATCAAGTTGTCATACATATAGGTTTTATTTATAATTGTCAATATCTATAAACATGTACTGATGTGCAGGCTGATCTTGGTTTGCACTGGTCGCAAAAGGAGTCACAAGAGTCTACAGATTTGCAAGGATTAAGAGAATATTATATACCTATGTAAGGACTTCTTCAAAGGATAAAAAGAAGGGAGAGTCCAGGAGACAGGCAAAGAGACAGACAGCATCAATCAACAAGGAAATCACAGCCAGAGAATCACAGTAAGTCTGACAAAAACTACAAATGCTCCATCCAGACCTTTGCCAGACAGATGACCTACGAAAACAATCCTGATGCCAGGTTAAACTGAATGCCACTTCCTGCCAAGTCTCTGACAAATCGTTCCTTCCAAATTCAAACAAGTATATATATTCTGACAAATTCAAATCACGTTTTTTTCTCCTGGTGAAGATAAGTTTCCAACAAGACTAGCTGATACTGTAGCCCTATTTACTTTTGGGATACAAAGTGTTCTCTCCTGAGGATGTTTTTGTCATTCAAATGAGACGAGAGGCGGCAGACATCTAAAAATAAATCTTTTTCTGACAGCAAATAGCACTGTTGAAGATGGGAAAAGAATTGGTTTTAGTGGTTTAGAACTATGAACATGATATAAGGCGCAAGCCTAATGTGGTTCTCCTTGACACCCGTGAGACAATTTGGTGGCTAAACTTCTGAAAACCTAAAAGGAAACTTTCTTCCGATTATTGCGGAAACATTATACAAAAGTTCAGACGTTCCTTCACAATCTGATCAAACATAGAATATGAAATAAGATAATATATAGAAAAAAATAGAATTGGGATATCATTTTATATCTCTAGAACTCAAACATTAAAAAAAAATAATCAATGTACCTAATCATTGAAAATTAAAAGCCCAAACAAGATATCTAGTATAGCAAGTTATTTTTTCAAATTGATTTACCAACATATTTAAACTTCTTAGCAATCAACAAAAAAGTTCCCAGAATCCCATGCTTTTCTAGTTCAAGGTGACTTGTCTAAATATAGAAACACACCATGCTCATATGATTGAGATAAAAAATCTTCTTTTTTTTTTATTTGAATAAATAATGTGAACATCATGAGGCACAGAGAATATATCAATGCAATTTGCATACTGTCTGCACTATATCCTCAATGGCTGCCTATTTAAGTTTGCAAACTGACTGCACATCAGTTCATGTCTTCGGCTCCAAGTCAGTGTTGCTAATTGCGCTTTTGAAATGCATGTGTACTGGAGTGAAGCAAAATCAAGATCAACGTGACTTGAATATAGACATTATTCATCTAACTTTCACGACAACAATGGCCATTTAATGATATTAAAGACGACAACATTACATATAGACTTAAAATAAATGCCTTAATACCTCAATTTTTTTTTCAATAATTTATTGCTCACAGTTAATTTCTAGATGAAGTACCTCCGATTCTACATGTCAAAGTAACACGTAGATACGTACATTTAAGGCAGCACGTAATACACGTACCAAGGACGGCAGTGACAGACAGAGATTGAAGACGATACATCCGGAAAATTGATCCGAGAAGTATCATTGCAGCAATACCATTATTTGTGCACTAGCCAATAGTTAAGATGTAATTGTGCTAGCCTTTAACCCTTACCCTGCTGGAACCATACAAACTAACCTTTGCCACCAGTACCTGCACATCTGTGCAGGCTGGCCTGGCTCTTTACTGTTGGCTGACCAACTACAAATTTTCATCTTGTTATCCCAAAAATTGATAATGGACAGTTCCAAAAAATGTGCCAACTAAGTCCATTTGAGAAAATCAGCAGGTTAAGGGTTAATTTGGATGCCTTTTGACATAAAGTGACAAACAACTATCACACTTAACACTATAACCTCAGCAAATTGACCTTCAGACTTGATTCTTTTATTTTCAATATCAATTTTTAAATGTAACAATTAAAAGAATTCTTCCAAACAAATACAATATCTGTTCAGGTTATCTTCCAAACTGAGACAAATAAATAATAACACATGGATATATCAATGTATTAGTTGCCTTGCAGGCTTATATCGCTTTATACAGTTCTTAAACTAGGTCACTGTATGTCTCTATAGTGACAGAGAATTAAAAGCTAAATGATTAATCTGGCTTAGCAAACACCATGTTACTTTTCAATATGTATACAGGAAAATAAGATAACAATTTATCTTTCATGGTGAGTGATAAGATTTATCATTCATGATTTTTATCTCAGTCTTTTCACCGAAAATATGGAATATCTTTTTTTTTTTTAATGTTGCCAACAGATAATTCTGGAATATCCATGTTTGTTTCAATGACCTCTAGATATTTTCTGTCTGCGCTTCTTTTTGAATTTACAACTGAGTGTGAGCTTATTTATCCTGTTTTGGCAATTCATTTTATCAGAACCAGCGGCTGATGGTGTTCAATCACAAGTTGCCTAGCAACCAAAATTTAATCATTTTAACACTTTTAAAGGCCTTTTATCATGAACCATAAAGAATCCAGACATTAACGTTAAAACCCCCGTTTACATAAGCTGGGAGATAACTTAATCTACTGTGTTACAGCCTATGTTCTTGCTCAACTTGCAGAAGACAAATTAGACTGTGTTGACAGACTTTATTCCCTGTGACTACCAGTCTATTTCCAGGATCAAAAAGCTGAGAGACACACAATTTTTAATAGCGTTGCAAGACATGAAAGCAACTGATGGCGATTGAAAACAAACCTTTTCTTGATGTTGTACTACTTTTAATTTTTTAACAAAATTTAACATTACAAATAACTATAAAGAGATTAATCAGGACTCAACATATGTATATGTGTGTTCTCAATCTGAATTGCAATTTTGGCATTAATTTTTGTTAAAAATCACCTGAGAGACCCCCAAATATGTTTGCTCAAAATAACAAGGGGCAGTCACTCTGATGGTACTCTCTACCTATTGGTCAATGGTGTTTATTATCATGAACTGACCACAATGGGGCAGTTGAGAGAGGGGTCATACATTGGTCAGCGGTCAATAACCTTCCTGCCATAAATCACAGTCCTAAATAGGGGCAAATGACCACTTGACTGACCACACGCGGGCAGTAAACCATGCGTCAGGGAAGTGCAAACACTGCACAATGTTATATAGTTCATGGCTTGCCAATGTTTAATTATGAACAATAAACTGACTTCTGGACACCAGAACTTGTTGAAACATGGGAGTTGTATGATGACCCATAATGTACAGTATACTTTTGCCGTACCATAAACCTTCTCAGAATAACTTCAGGGAAATATGACCCTCAGGACACTGCCATCCTGAGTAATATGATAGAAAAAGGTAGAGGTCTCTGGTATGAGTCTGACCCAGGCATCTGTCAAAAACCAAAGTTGTTATATCAGTATCAAAAATAGAAGCTGATGTAAAAAGTACAGGCATCAAGAGAACAATACTTCTTGAGTTGATGTGGTAATATCCCAAATCCACAAAAATAATGAAGCCATAATATAAAAAACAAAATGTTATATAAGGAACGTTTGTATCTCTAACATTTAATGTGTATCACAAGTGATGCATTCTCATCCTGTAAGATAGAGTCAGACAGGGTGAGGTTCTAAACTTATCCATTGTACCATAGCTGCTAGATGTGTCTGAGACCAATTTTACGGGCAGTTTGTCCTACTATGGCTTGTAAATAATCGATCGATAAGATCATGTGACTTCAAGTGAATCAAATTAAATCCAACACAAACTGCTGAACAATGTAGATAGCCTCTGTTTCCTTTTAATATCTGTTTCGATTAAAGAAATTTATCACAGTGAAACTCATTGCATGTGACAGGTTGAAAAACAAACCTAGACACCTTAAATGTCATTTTATGAGAAGCAGACAACAAAATATGACTATCCACAGGTTGGTACACACAATGCCTTTCTGTGCTTTGTGTTACAGGTGCAGTTTAGCCAAGCATGAAGTCTCCTTCAGACAAGGTGCTTTCTTTAACAAGCTGCTGGTGTCATTAGCATGCACACTAATTGATAGAGGTCTAGGATCCTCAATTTATTGCTTCACAATTTATCAGCAATATCCTACGGGGGTCATTCCACTAAATTTCGTGAAAAGAATTCTTCATATCTGAAGATTTTGCAGACATAAAAGACCATCAATCTTTTGAGGGTTTTTTTTTCCCCTTTCACAAAATGTGATTGGTCTATATCAAATCTCTTTATGTCTTAAAAGCGCAAATTAAAAAATTAATGGACACCGTAAACGATGTCAATCTTATAACAAGGGGGAAATTCATTTAAACAATGTTTATAAGTCAAAGTCACACTTTCTGTGACTCAACTAATGACAGCTACCAGTGGCTAATGATTTAAGAGGAAGCAATTTATGGATGAAGTTTTGATCTGATTTGACCACAAACTGAAGAATAGTGGCCCTATATAAATGAGGAACCAGTTAACATAATATACATCTGAACAGTAAGCTGAATCACTTTTAAGCACCCAAATGTGAATGTCAAGACCTGACACACTAGATAAGAGGACTTTACTAAAGTCAATGAGTGAATTTCATGGCAATGTTAATCCCACAGCCATCAGCAATCATGATCTGGTATCAAGTACTTCTGTAGTTCTTATTAACCCTTTCCCTTATAGAGGACACCATGAAAAGACCTATGCGAACAGCATAAAACCAGATCAGCCTGCGAGTAACTCGCAGGCTGATCAGGTTTTATGCTGTTCGCTGCTCCTCAGTGGTCTGGAAATGAGGATTTTGTAATTAAATTTGGTAAGGTTTAACTGTGGTTTTCTGCAGATCAGGCTTTATGTGGTACCTATTGAGGGCGTCAAAATGAGTATATATGAGGGAAAGGGTTAATCATAGAAAATATTGCAATTAACAGAGACTGATGCATCCTGATAACCAAGCCCATAGAACCAATATGATATCAGAAATGTTGTCTTTTGTAATTAAATTCATCAGGTTGACTAAGAAGGAAATTACTAAACATAACGTGTGATATAATGATTTTTGACAATTCCTTTCCCTCATAGAAAAAAAATATTATTCTGTTGCTAATCAGAACGCCAAAAAGACTGAAAAGCTTCATTCATAATATGCTCTTAAACTTTTAGAGAGTAAATTTGTCCCCGAGGCATGCAGAAATAGGAAACAGTTTGTTAGAGATCATAGCATTTCTAGGACTTCGGATTTATACGTTCATTATCTTAACTACACAATGACTCTGGGACAGAATTTTAGAAATGTATTCCACAAAAATTTAGCAAAAAAGGATGGCTTTGTATTGTTATGTCGCCATTGAAAGGGAAAATTGCATCAAACGAAACCAATCAAGGAAAATCAAACTGGCAGCCATTCCGGGCTTTCCGAATCCATCTTATTGCCTGTTAAGTATAAAATGACACGCTAACATGCATCACAGACCTCCAATCACCGGCTTAGATGTTACCATGACATTTATCAAAATATGTGAGGTCAAGGTCATTTGAAAATGCCTCAACACTAGGCTTGTGAAGACAGTTCTGATACTCCAACGAAGCACACGCACACATTCCCACTTGCTACATGCATCAAGGAATTAATTAATTTTCCAACAAGGCAAAACACCCATTTTCAAATACTCCTGGGAAATTAAATGTAAGACTGGCAAGTTTTTTCTCCTCCTCTAGATTACAGTATAAAAGTGTATGTTAAGCAATAGTGTGATCCTCAGTGACCCACAATGGAGTGAATTAATCATGTAATTTTGACCTCAAATCAAAGAGGAGATTCCCTTCATAACCATGGTGAGTAAAAGGTCCTTCCAATGTCTCCCCAGTCAAAACATCTGCGTTGACATAACGATAGGTTTGTTAGCATGTTAACAAAAATATGGAGCCTTATTGGCAAATTCTTCACAGCTAAAGCACACTAACAATGGTCTGTGAGTACAATTATAAATCCATTTATTAGCATGTCATATGACAGAGGTATTTAGCATAACATGACAGTAGTCTAATAGAATAAACATAGTAATATAATATAGAATGTCTGCTACCAGAATCCTTTAGCGCACACAACAATGGATTTATTTGCATAAGAGGGGTCCCTAAAGCATAGGAAAACTGACAATAGCATAAAAAGAATGCATGTCGCATAACCCTTTCCCTCATAGAGGACACCATGAAAAGACCTATGCGAACAGCATAAAACCAGATCAGCCTGCGAGTAACTCGCAGGCTGATCAGGTTTTATGCTGTTCGCTGCTCCTCAGTGGTCTGGAAATGAGTATTTTGTAATTAAATTTGGTAAGGTTTAACTGTGGTTTTCTGCAGATCAGGCTTTATGTGATACCTATTGAGGGTGTCAAAATGAGTCTATATGAGGGAAAGGGTTAAACAAGTTTATATGTTGTTACATGTCAGAAGTATATGTAAACAATCACAGTGATAGTAGTAGCAGTCATATAGCAAATTACAGGTGGGGGTTGTAGTGGAAGATACCCTAGTATAACAACTACAGGCTTCAGTGAGACGAGCTTTTTCCTTATTTATCAATATCAAAGGTCATGCCTTTTTATCCATTAAAACTGCTGGTTTCTTTAGTCATATTGATAAGGCTAAAAAAATGTTTCATATGCTAACTTCCTCATCTTTTTATACCAATCCAGAGCAATAACTTCCCCCGGTTTTTATACAAACTCAATATGATAAACTTCCTTCTATTTTTATGCAAATTTGTTTGATATTTTTGAGGCTTTCACACTCGTTTTTAATGCCAAAACCGGATATTTTTGACAATAGGTATGATCATAGTATCATCTTCACATCATATTCTTCCTGAAAGCTATTCTTAAAATCCACATGACCTTTATCCTTTATACATAACAATGATATAATTTCCTTCTGGATTTGAATAAATAGCAAAACACTAACTCCCCCTAGGAGGACAATACATTTTAATTTCCTCTATTTGAATACCCCTTTCTTAACTTCCTTTGTCAAACATGTCCGCATGAATATCAAAAATATTCATTTAGAAAATAAACACCCATCATATTTCTATCAAATATTCAAGCATTCATAAAATTACACCAAAAAAAAAACTACTACAAAAAAAAACAAAAAAACTTTCAGCGGCATTTATAATGACATGCAATACTAATTTAGTTAAAATGCATTACCCTTTAAAGGATAGAAAATTAAAAAAAAAAAAAAAAAAAAATCTACCATGCAGCCAATTTGTTTGAATATCTGTCTGGTAAACAGACTGGGTCAATATCAAATGTTGATATGTCGATAGAAAGCTGATTTATTACATGAATAAAGACTACTTGAACCAGTCTATGACAGGAAGTTGTTAGGTCAGATATCACGGTGTCGCTGTAGTCAGGTATTTACTTAATGAATTAGTATGGTAAATATTTGTATAATATCTGTTGAAGGGTGGAAGGAGGGGGGATATCACTAATCAATGCTGTCCAGTGTATCTGGGTAAGAAATGAAACTTATGTCCACAATTGGATTCCATAACCGAAATCTTTATGCATTAAGAATTCTTTAGATTTTCTGTTCCTGGCAAAATAAGGGAGAAAAAAATTCTTCCTTTCATGTTTCGGTTTTCTATTCCAGGAGCAATAAAGGGTAAAGCACACGGTAGAGCAGTGAGACTTGTGTACCTGTCCTTCTTCAAGATGACTTAACACATACAGCGAAAAATGACTCATTCACAAGAAAGGCAAAATCTAGATCAATGGAAGATAAAATGTGCAGCTTATTATCTCTGTCTGAATTGCAGATACATATGCAAAGGAATCCACTTCAAAATGAAGGGATACAATAGGTAACTCTGGCTATTTCATCAAAATAATACTAAATTTGACTTCATTACGGATAGGGGTACCTATATTGTTACAGGCAAATTCATCTTTTAAATCTGTTTTCTTTTTTTGCAAGCAAGCTTAATTCAAATTCATCTGTTGGTTTTCCTCTCTAAGCATCTGAAGTGACATTTACTGTGTTTCAAATGCCAAACCTGATATGCAAGGGAAATAATGCACTATAGCAGATCACCCTCCATTTTTTTACACAGTGTAACACCATTGCACATTGTCACACTATTGTAAACAGTGTAATACCATCATGCAGTGTCATCCTATTTACTCAGAGTTACACCTTGTACAAAGAGGTACACCCTTGTACAGTGTTACCTTATTGTTCACAGAGTTAACCTTTGTAAAAAAAAAGATACACCCTTGTACAGTGTTACACTATTGTACACACAGTAAACCATTGTACAAAGAGGTACTCACACTATTGTAAACAGTAAATTACCAATACATGCAGTGTCTACCTATTTTACTCAGAGTTAACCTTGTACAAAGAGTACACCCTTGTACAGTGTTACCTTATTGTTCACAGAGTTAACCTTTGTAAAAAAAAAGATACACCCTTGTACAGTGTTACACTATTGTACATACAGTAAACCATTGTACAAAGAGGTACACCCTTGTACAGTGTTACACTATTGTACATACAGTAAACCATTGTACAAAGAGGTACACCCTTGTACAGTGTTACACTATTGTACACACAATAAACCATTGTACAAAGAGGTACACCCTTGTACAGTGTTACACTATTGTACATACAGTAAACCATTGCACAAAGAGGTACACCCTTGTACAGTGTTAAACTATTGTACACAGAGTTAACCATTGCACAAAGTTACACTATTGTTCACACAGTAAACCATTGTACAAAGAGAAGCATCCTTGTACAGTATTACACTACTGTACACAGTGCTACATTATTGTTAACATAGTTACACCTTTGAACATACACAGCTACACTATGAAATGTACCATAGTACACACTATGATTTAGATTTAGATCTAAGCATTTTTTTTAACCTAGACAGGTTTTTTCATTGTTTTCTTGCTCATTACTTCAAAGATATTAATGAGAAGCACACTGTATAAACTCTGACAAGCATGTGATGTTCAGTATTTGTGATAGATAACATCATCCAGGCAGCTTTCAGACCATACCTGATTAGGCTATTAATATATAATAATATATATAAAAAAGTCTTGTTTACTAATTGATAAAAAACCCATAATATATTTTAACTTCCCAAACAGTATTCTACAGGAAGTAAACCAAATGCATTGTGGGATTGACAATTGATATTACAACACTCTGGTCTCCTGAAAATTAGGAAATTAGCAAGCACAATGGGCCAGGACAAAGGAGCTTTGTTTCCGTATTTACTTTCAAGGAAGTTAAAACCCATCTAAATACGGGGCTGTCACGATTGTGGCCATTATGTTTTATACAAAATATCCCTGACAACTAAATTGATAGATCAGCTCACCACTGTGTATGATATACTAATGCATCCTATCTATTCATGTCCATGCATCTGGGATTCACTGGCCCAGATCTTTTTTTAAATAATTAACAAAGTTTCCATTCGGTTGATGCTTGCATAGAGCTATCACAATGGAGACAGGATATGTAATGTCCAATACATTCCCTGTCTGCAAACATTCTCTAGTCCTAGCAGACAGAGATATCAAGTTGTTCCAGGTGATTCTATTAAGTACCATATGCTCCCAGTTAAACTCCCCCAGAGAATTATTAAAATTTCAATGAAGTAAATGAACATTTTAAACACCCCTCTGAGCATATGTCTACAGACTGCAAATAATATAGACCTCAAAAATGAGACTGCCTTCAGGGTCATGATTGTCTGGTCTTAATGATGAGGTGGTCTGATTATCAAAATAAATAACATTAAAATGATTGAGACTTTAATAATGATATGGTCTTAATATAGAGTTGACTTTAATAATGATATGGTCTTAATATAGAGTTGGCTCTAATAATGATATGGTCTTAATATAGAGTTGACTTTAATATAGAGTTGACTTTTTAATATAGAGTTGACTTTAATAATGATATGGTCTTAATATAGAGTTGACTTTAATAATGATATGGTCTTAATATAGAGTTGACTTTAATAATGATATGGTCTTAATATAGAGTTGACTTTAATGATATGGTCTTAATATAGAGTTGCTTTAATAATGATATGGTCTTAATATAGAGTTGACTTTAATAATGATATGGTCTTCATAGCAAATTTGGCCCTTAACAGTAAATTGACTGTCTTAATAAATAGTAAACTAGCTTTAATAATGAATTTGCCTCAGAATTTTCCATAGGAGAAATATGGAACACAGAGAAGACATTGCATACAGTCAATCTGCATGTCATCTAACAGTCTTGTCTCTCATACTTTGCTGTCAATGGTTTTTTTTGTCTTTCACCGACTCTTGTTTTTTTGTTTTGCAGAAGCTGTCAAAGATTTGTTACCACAAACATGTAGGGCATGTCATAAATTCCAAGACAGCGCCAATAAATTTAAATCCATAGATGTTTCTTGTACAGTCACTCAACTTTTCTGGAAAACAATTGTTTTCCAGAGGAAATGCCATTTGTTCTGTTGTTTAGGGATTATGTGCTTTCATGACCCAGATGAACCACTGATATCACATGATATTCAAGTGAAACTACCAGATAATCTGTCAATCTAATTTGAATACAAAGGGTCAAATGATATCCCAGTGTACCTATTGGATAACCTATAAATCTAATCTGAATATATTTGTAAACATTGAAAATGTCTATTCCCTGTTTGTACAAATTTTACAGTGTTACCTGCTACACTCAAGGTATTGGTAGGTGGTGACCAACAGTGTAAACCCTGATCTGCCTGCAAGTCACACTTGGGCTGATCAAGTTTTAAATGTCAAACTAGACAATTCTCTTGACCACCCTCATGTAGTAAAAGACTCAAAATTCATCTTCTATTCTTACCGATCTTAAACGTGCATAGTTGCCATTGTTTCTATAAATAAAACACTTAAAAAACGTCTGATGAAACATGATAACCTAAGTAAAATAAGTGTCAGAATCCAAGAGGTCATTTCCTACTCTCATCCTTCATAATACCCATTTCTTATTTTAACAACCTTTTATTTTCCTCTTCTTATGTCTTCCCTACTTAGCTGTAAACAATATAATCTCATCCTGATAAATAAGTCAGATATTTCCTCATGAGTGATCTCACTCACTTCATCAATGAGCGATCAGTATTTTCGTCCTCCTGACAGCTTTGATTTATAAGTCATTATCAATACATTTCCTGTCTTTTCAGAGCACCCTTTTTATGGGAATGCCATGTTCACCATATCTTTATCTTCAGTTTATATACTCTTTAGTATGCAGGTGAGAGTTTCCTTAAAAGTTGCAAAATTTAAACAGCCAAAATTATACATTTATAGGTTCATAATGATCAATGACACTGATTGGTCACAACATTGGAGGTATGGGTGATTATAGATTGACTATTAATAGTCTGAAAAAAAAAATTGTAGCCCCATTTTCTGACACTGAATCTGTCATTCAGTCGGCTCTTCATGGAGGAGGAGTATTCTTGTATAATTAATTAGAACCAACGGCACATCCTGTAAGTCAAAAACAATATCAGTCATGAATATGTAATTTGACAAGTTTATTTTTAGGAAAAGGTTTTGGAATAAAAGTGGCATACTCTATTATTTGAGGCTGATCCATTGTTTGCACGGCAACATTTCCAGAATTTACTTCCGGATGATATACTGGTTTCCATCAAATGACAAGAATTTCTCCCAATCTTCAAATCTCTGCTTTACCTCGTTCCCTACAGCCGATATCAGCAAAGGTTTCATTACCAACTTTCACCTATCCGCAAACACAAAACTTTGATTTTTCACCTGCCTCTAAGCTTTCAGCGATGATAGCAACCCTGATTTCATTTTCTGTGGGAGAGCCTTAGGATGACTGGAATTTCCTGGGCCCAGTCTGCAAATGCCAGACTGGGCATCAGCTGCACAGATCAAACTGTCAGCTCCTTCATTTCCTGGACCAGTCAATTAGATTGTGTATTTCTCATTAGGATGAAACTTTGACTGGCTTCTGATCAGTAAGAAAATGACCCTTCTGCCAACTAACAGATTGTGCATTTTACTACATGTGAATACCCTAGGTTCAAATCAATGAATGATCTCTTGATACTTTCATAATTAAAACATAACAATCTAATGATAACATATGGGAACAACGCAATTTCTGCCAAAGATGTGAGTTATCTAAAGTATTTCAAAAGACCATTAGTCTAAGTGCTCATTAGATCTGTGATATTCATAGACCTTGACTTTAACCCTTTCCCTCATATATACTCCTTTTGACGCCCTCTATAGGTATCACATAAAGCCTGATCTGCAGAAAACCAGAGTTAAACCTTACCAAATTTAATTACAAAATCCTCATTTCCAGACCACTGAGGAGCAGCGAACAGCATAAAACCTGATCAGCCTGCGAGTTACTCGCAGGCTGATCTGGTTTTATGCTGTTCGCATAGGTCTTTTCATGGTTTCCTCTATGAGGGAAAGGGTTAATCACCAGCTAAATACCTGACTATTTGAGATCAATCAACTACATACAAACTGCACATGCATGCACAGGTAAACCTTGAATCTTTATTAACTTTGACAATAAGGGCTGCTTAGATTACTATGATTCCTATGATTGTTACCTGCCTTGCTAAAAAACATAATAACATTAATCGACTCAACTTCAGAGTTAACCAATTTCTGACCAATGTATGAGAAGTTATGTGTTGGTGAAATACTTCTATCAATGTAATTCCCACTATGTTCTGAGTGTGTAGAAAATGTAGAAAGACTACACAAATTGTTCGAAAACTGCAAGTGAGCACATCGTATATAGTAGACTTGATGTCTTTGAAACCCACGAAATTATTCCATCCATCAGATTTGACAGCTTACACAACATCTTGGCTCATATATATGTAAATAAATGTACAACTCTTGCCAAGCACATTTAGCACAGAGATTGCCAAGATAATCCAAATGTTTACTTTTACCACAAGGGTCTGTATTTTTGTTTCTAGATACACAATTTATAAGATATTACAATTGTGACAATACTATTCCACAACACCATCTGAGCTTAGTGTTTTAATCGGTAATTTGTGTAGAATTTCAGACAATTTCTGAGAAATAAAGCAAGTCAGAATTTCTATTATTGCATAAAAAAATCAAAAAAAAAAATCACAATGTATTCTTCCCCAGTTCCAATGACAGGACACAGCCTGATAGACTGACACAATCATGATAACCCTAAATATTCTTCAAATATCTTTCTTAATCATTCTCTTATCACAAGAAAGGGCCATGAAAGCCCATGGAAAATATATTGGTCTATGAGCCGTTTCTTCATGACATATTCTTTCTACAGTTCATGTTACTATTTTCAATACAAGGACTTATCACTTTTAATATCTAAATTACTTCTATTCCTTACACTTATTAATCTAATAAATAAGTTTATTAACTTTGGTTTCAGAAAGATAACTTTATTATTTATTCTGAAAGCCAATAAAACGCAAATAAAATCCGTTCTGCTTGAATGCAAAACCATCAAAAGACATTGAATTAGATTTTGATGGAAGTGATTTGCAAGGTTATAATGAACTTGTTATCAAATGTTTACAGCGACACCTGATGAGCCTGCACAATAAATGCGATATTAACATAATCCCTGCAGCAGACGTTGGTTTGCAGCAGACATTAGTTATGTTTTCAGGATATAGTCGATAAAATTTGTCGTCTGACGTGACCTGACATGGGGTGACTATTGACACTGTAAACTTTGCATGGGATAGTTCTTTCATACACAGATCAAGAGGAGAGATAAGCTCTTCGGATGAAAAGCAAGGTTTGAATTAATTAGAATATGATCCTCATTGCAAAAGAGAAAAAAATATGTCAGTAAATAAAAGTTTGGCGGGGGTCTCCACTTTCCATCCTGTGTGAGAAATATGAATCATACATGCCTTATGAACTGCCATCTTGATAGGGTTCGTCTGCTGTTTGTAAGTGTCGTCTGCTTTTTTTAACATGACCTGACATTTATGTCTGCAGTACTCAACAATCTTGGCTAAGCTAGGAAAAAAATTATTTAAAACCTTCCAACATGTATTTCTTAAAAAATTTGTCAGTAAAAAGAAGCTGAGCTCTTAAGTATAATTCAAACTGATTTTTCTTGCAAAAAGAACAAAGATTCAGGAAAAAATTCAGGAAATTACATCAAATTTCATAACATTCTGAAACTATTTAACAAGAGGAAAAGAAAATCAATAACACAAATTATGCATTTATACTATTAACTTAAACAGCTACAGATTTCAAGAACATAATCCCAAAGTATTAAGAAAAGGCCAACTATGAGGATGCAAATTAGTCATCTTCATGACTTGTCCTGTAGGGGCTGTAGGAATGCCGAGATGCAAATTAAAACATGCTAACATGGCTCTCTATGCTGGCACTAATAGGGCCTGCCCAATCTCCAAAACAAGCCTGACAAGATTATAATTGAGTTTTACCACTTCATGCAAATTCGGAAGGAGTGATTTTTACATGTTAAGATTTAGTATAACGCAAAACCCACATTGGAAATTTCTGCAATAGCTCAGTAATCAGTTTTAGCTCCTTTTCTGAAATATTACATACATCTAAATCAAGAATATTAACAAAATATTCGATTTTCAGTCAAACGATTTGCTTCATCATTTTTTAGTTTCTTCCAATAGTTCAGTGTATCGATCAGCTAAATGAGTTATTCTAATGTATTCCTGCAATACATCTTTTGAAAACTGATTGCTTCCAATCCTTTGATTCGTTTAGATTTTATTTCTGCTAATATCATATACCAGTATTAAGTTTACTTCCAAATCTATTCAGGAACATCACTTTCATTTGCCAATACCTATTTTAAAGCCCCAAAATACTCTGAAGGAAGCGACGTCTCTTGATTACTGCTTAACATGTAAATATGAGGATGGTTACTGATGGTAACCAGAGATTTTATTACTCTTTTAAAGAAATAAAATGCAACATGGCATTAAAATAAATGCCCATCTAAGGCACAAGAGCTGGTAATTTTAAGACAACAAACAATATCCCATCGTTACGGGAGATATTAATTTACATAACTTTGCCAATATGGTACCACCATTTTAATAGAAAGTCACTTAAAGTCAGAATTCAAAACAAATTTCTATTCATTTATTCCGTGGTTATTGGGCATCCCTATTCAAGCCATACACACTTTTGGTCCAGGGTAAGATTATAATTTGCATATTTTCCACTTAGAGTGAACGCTGGGGAGTTCGTATTGAATTATTGGGCCCCTCTACTTTCACGCATCAACACATTCTGTTGTCTCTTCTCTCACTCTACAAAAGCCCCAGTTTCGAATACCCTGCAACCTTTCTCATTTACAACAAGAAATGCCTTTGAACATAATGCAGTTCCTACTATCCTTCAGTATACATATGAAATGTTTCCAGTGATCTGTCGATTTCTGACCCCTTCGGTATTAACTATGAGAAATGGGAGAGCCAGTGAGCTCCGTACCATAAAGTTTGATTGTTTTGTAAAAGTTAAAACTTAGAAACTGTGGAAGTTAAAGCTCTCAGGGGGAAAATTTACTTTTCAATTAAGTGATCCGCCCTTTAAAGGAAAGTAGATTTCAACTCAACAGGAGCTTGTACAATAAAAACTCGTACAAAATACTGTATGCACCAAGTTTTACTCTTTTAAAACATCAATCTTTATTTATAACAACCTACTCTGAAGTGAACTTTATAGCACGTTTTTCAATTCTTCAGACTTAATGGATCATTTCTGGAATAATTTCCATGGAAACAGCTATTAAAAATTCTGATGGAACAAGATTCCAAGACCTCATTGCTGGAAATTACATATCTTTATCCATAGTAAGATTACCTTCGGATGTGCATCCGCAATTCCCATTGAATAGGACCTACAATATCTCCAGGAACTATTCTCTGCTGATATTCTAGATGTTCAATACTCTTATTTTATTTTTAAGTAGGAGATGTAATTCTACTTTATCTAATGGGTTCCACGAGAGAAAATGGAAAGAAAGTTAATTCAAAAATGGATCTTCCTTCTACGCAAGGAGTGACATTATATATTTGATTATCATGTATATATATATTGCTCTACTCATATAAAGAGGCCAAACAAAGTGAGTATTAGCCCCTTACCTCATGAATATTCATGAACAAGTTTATGACTTGACGAATATACTTTACTGAACTTTAAATGGTATACGAAAAAATGGATTTCTCTTTACTATATAAACTGTACAATTGACATACAATACACCATGAGCAAACAGAGGAGATCCTGATCAGACAGCGAACTGTCTGACTAAGATCTGTTTCATTTGCCAACTTTCGGGCGTCAAAAAAACGTCAATATGAGGTAAGGGGCTGAATATAAATGTACAATCTGTAACAACTTATAGGATATATTAAACAGTGTAGATCCATTACTACATACTGTATTATAGAACGAATGCCAAGAAAACAAGGTCCATACCATTGACCCAAATGCATTAATTTTGATATGCTGTCATTTGAAAACACGTAACTTAAAAATATAACATAGTCCTAAATAGCATTGTAATGGACCTGCAGTGTGTATGTATATTGAGACACATGGGAAGCTCTGATAAATAAGGAAGATGGACAACAAAACCAAACATAAATCATTTTATATTGAATATATAGTGAAAGTATACCTAAATAAATAGAAGATAAGAGTCGCACCTGCGACTTCACCTATTTCTTATATATGAATATCAGCATACAGATAACTGACTTCATATATTTATACTATAAATATATCATTATAAATATATCATAAATCATTATACATTAATACATACATATATACATTAACTGAAGAAGTGTTACAAATGTGACAAATCTAAAATATTTGTACATACCTTTATTGAATCAAAACATGCCGTTACACGGCCATTTTGAACTTCCACATGTGGCGGTGGATGCGCAAATTTGCATTCTGTGTCCGTGCGTGTACACTTATTTCTCTGAAACTCACGACACACCTCTAGCGTGAGCCATCTAGAGTCCTTGACATTAGCGGCAGCAGCCAGGTTCAACATTGCTGGATTGACCATGGCCATTACAAATCCGTACTGCTAACCAGTTGGTCACAAAATGAAAGACAAGAAAAACTATGGACTGGAAAAACCCGGAACACAACAAGGTATCGACAACGTAATCCTACAGCTACGACTGAGATATTGTTGTCGATTTTGTGAATTCTCTCCGCTATCACTTACTGCACAACATCCATGAACGTTGGGTCCCCACGGAAACCAGTTTTGAATTCATGTGGTCTGTAGCTTTGTGACTCCTATCTTGTGATCCCTTTAGTCAGTCTGGAAGTAGAAAAATAGACATTATAAGTCAAGGCAAAAGTTGTAATTTATCCAACAGTGACCTAGTCATGAACATAGAATGAGCAGCATGCACACAAAAACTAAGGGCATAATGTTCAAAGTGAAAATGATATTCTGTTGTATAACAGAAATAATTCAGTGAGGGATTGTATGGGAAGAAAAGTTGAATTATGATGATAAAATTAATTAAATGATGGACTGGTGATATTTCACAAACTGATAAAATAGAGACTCTTTTTAGTACTTTTGCAAAGGAACAAGAAGCAGGGATATAAAAATAAAAAAAAATCCATACAGCAGTATCCGCTTAGTGCAGTAGACTGTTTAAGTTTACTTTGCAGATTATGGGGCAAATACACTTAAAACTTTTAGAACTGTTCACTATTTAGGGGCATGGATACTACTTATACAAAGCAAAACATGCATCAAACCAAGTTACCTTTACAAGCCTTTTAAAGCTTTATCATATGCAAAAAATGCTCTTTGATGTCCAGCATTCCCTTAATTTGAATTGAGTTTTCAAACTTACAATCTAACTGATATCAATAAACAAAATAAATCCAACAATTTAATAAAAGGCTGATTCACCAAGAGGCCATCAAACAAAAAATGAATATGATTATCTATCAGATCATCAACAAAACAGCACAAATAATAAAAAGTAGCATATGTTATTACTGAGACTGAGAGAAATTCAGCACGGATGTAAATAAATAAAAGCAAAATTTCAATCATTTCTTGTCAGGGCTTGCTACAGACTTGCCAAGACTGTTATGCGGTCCTGATAGATCTATACACAACATTTTTTGCCTTGGCTGAAATTGGGTCTGCCGTAAACAGAACCGTCAAGAGAAATGCTCTCCTGCTAATTTACTCTAGATTTGTACCTTTCACAATCATGCATGCCATTCTTTCCTGCCAATATCTGTGCCAGAAATGATGGAGAAAGAGCTGCAAGTCACATTGCTGACTACTATTTGGAACACTTTCATCTCTTCATAGGTTTTTTTAACAAGTCTCTTGGCCTGTATATTGGAGAATTCCATCCTGTTATATCATTTTAAAGTTTTGCGAAAATAATGAGAGAGAAGTAACAGAAAAAGAGACAGAAATTAAAAATCTGAGCCATGCTTTTTTAAATCTAGACCGCACACCTCAAATGTTATTACCTGCTGTGTTGTTGTTTTATATATTAAGAAGAAAACAATTGAGCATTCCTGCAATCTGATGAATTTCAACAGCTGTGGAAACATCAAAAGACTGACATTGCTGATTGCTTATTCAGTTTAACTCAACCGTTACTGGAGATAAGCTACCAATCAGAATATCAGAAGTGGACATTTCTTTGAATCTCAGAATCTTTGTTGTTTTTTTTTGTTAGTTTCTTCATACAGATTATGCATGAGTATACTTGCAAAAAGGGAAATGGAAAAGAAAAATAAGTATACAAGTTGTTAATAAATAATAATTTACATGAATAACAAAGTTAGATGATCTTTGATGAAGGAGATCTTGTGATCAAATAGTATAAACTTACTTTGAAGAGAGACTAACTTCATGTGGGTATTTTTCCTCCATTAAACATTCAGTCAACACAGGCAATAATTCCTGAGTCAGCAAAGTTAGCAAAGTCAAAGAAAATTCACAAAGGAAAAACACTTTTTATAATACCATCACCAAGTATTCCAGCCTTTGGGAACCAGTAATTAAAACAATAGCCTTAACCCTTTCCCTCATATAGACTCATTTTGACGCACTCAATAGGTATCACATAAAGCCTGATCTGCAGAAAACCACAGTTAAACCTTACCAAATTTAATTACAAAATCCTCATTTCCAGACCACTGAGGAGCAGCGAACAGCATAAAACCTGATCAGCCTGCGAGCCTGATCTGGAATGACTTTATTTTCTATAGTCTTTCTGGTTCTCTAAATTTCCAAAATTTAATTTAAAAACCAATCTATGATTGAACTTGACCAAGATATTATCAAGACAAACATTCTGATCAAGTTTGAGAAAGATTAAGCTAATAATGTGGCCCCTAGAGTGTAAACAGGATTATACAAGATTTGACCTAGTGACCTACTTTTTGACCCCGTCACATCCATAACTAAACCTGACCAAGATATTGTCACAACAAACATTCTGAGCAAGTTTGAGAAAGATTGAGCTAAAAATGTGGCCTGTAGAATGTAAACAAGATTTAACCAAGATTTGACCTAAGTGACTTACTTTCTGACCTTACCCCACCCATGATCAGCCATTCTCCAGCATAATTGAACTTAATGAAGAGATTATGGTCATAAACATTGTCAAAGAGTTTGAAGTTGATTGTTTAAAAAAAAAATAAAGACGGTAGAGTGTAAACAAAGTGAAATCTGTCATTTTTATATGTTAAATGGGGCATAACTCCTGACCTAATTGCTCGATAGCAACCATAATCAAACATGATCTACAGAATATGATCATAAACATTGTCATAAAGTGTGAAGATGATTGTTCAAAAAATGAAGATGCTAGAGTGTTTAAACAGTGTGAAAACTAGCTTTTTTTATATTACAAGGGACATAACTCCTGACCTAATAGGCCAATCTCAGCCATTATCAAACTAGATTGAGATATTATGATCATAAACATTGTTATAAAGTTTGAAGATGACTGCTTAAGAAATGAAGATGCTAGAGTGTAAACACTAAAAATTGTTGATGCATATGACACACAATGGACATTCAAGTATCAAAATAGCTCACCATGAGGTGAGCTAAAAACAAGCAGAAGTTACATTTGGGATGCTCCTATCCAAATGAGATTTCTTTCCTTTTTTCTCTCTATCTGATGTAAGCAATTGACTAGTAGCAAAAGACACTTGAGAGTGAGGAGGGAAAAAGTTGCAAAAAGAGAAATTGATGCAAAAATAAAACTCTTGCAAAGAAGAAATCTGTTTTGGATCACTTGGAGGAGAATGGAATTGCTACAGACGGCCCCCATTACCGCCAAAGTGCTCTTATTATTTCAGAAGTTTTCGCTTCTTTCAGATAACTCTGGGCTATGCAGAAAAACAAAACACAAGCAGGAATGTTTTTTCATTGTGCCCCAAACATTAAAGTGAAACTAAACGCATAATATGCAAATCTGATACACACAAAGAAAACCAATTACTCGCTGCTGCATACTACATGCACTCAACCTGCATACTTTCCAGTGTCAACGGTATGGAAATAGCTCATATTCTGCATATTTCACACAACAAACATTAAACTGAATTCTAGAGCCTCCCTGCACTAACGCTTGCAATCGTTTGCTCTTTGTCTCTCTGACGACAATCACAGCTGTCTCGTGAACATTTTAACCCCACCCACTCTGTCTCCTAATATCGATTAAAAAAAAAAAAAAAAGTCCCAAACCATTATTTACAAAATCTGCCCATTCCATAGAGATATCCATAGATATAAAATGACTTGATATGTTTCTGAAATATACCTGTCACTGAAATGAATCGCAAACTTTTTCATACAAATAAATTTCATGTTTATCACAACATCCTAGTCGTAAAGCTGCCATGGCAGAAGCAGCATGCCCCAGTGGTAAAATTTCTTTTTTTCCACTGGAAATATAAGAACTTAACATCTATCCTCATGCACAATATCTGGCACAAATCTAGACGTTCAACCGTGTCACATATATCTTGCGGAGTAATTTCCTCTGTAACAAAGCACTGAGGGTGCAGAGCGCAGTTTGGCATGCTTAATACATACATCTTCAGCAGCAATGAATGTTTTGTACATGCAGTGCAGCAGGTTTAACAAGCAGTTTTTTACATAACAAATACTATTGATGTGGAAACAAATAAAGAAAGCAGATGTACTTTTAAGTAACAGTACTTATAAACAGCTAATGTCTGCAACTTTAGACCATAACTGTCTACAGAGGGATCTTAACCCTTAATCTGCTGAATTTCTCAAATGGACTGAGCTGGCATCTTTTTTGGAACTGTCCATTATCAATTTTAGGGATAACAAGATGAAAACTTGTAGTTGGTCAGCCAACAGTAAAAAGCCAGGACAGCCTGCTGGTCTTTACTTTACTGGTGGCAAAGGTTAGCACTTTCGGTTCCAGCAGGGTAAGGGTTAAATAGGCATGAAAGGAGGAATGGCCTATTATCATGTAGTACAAACATTAAGAGCCTAACTTCATCTGTAGTGACATAAGGGAGTTAGATTGACATTACTAATGGTAAGAGACACTGTTGCTTTGAAATGGCACAAAACATCAAAAATATATTTAAAATTGTTGTCGAAGGTGTTTTGAAACTCAAATTTTATCATTTTTTTCCCAAAAATTTTAAGAGTGAAAACCAAACTGTCAGATATGCCAATCAATCAGAGGAGCACAATCCTATCAAAGTACGGGTAATAAATTAATTAATTAAGTCAATCATGTAAATGGGATAAGATCTGGGAACGGCAGCCGTTCTGGATGCTGTAACACAACACAATGATGCAAATGATAGCACTGATGTTGATAAAACCTGACAGTGTTTTTATGATTAAAAATGTCTCAATGGCCCTCCAAGTCGCAGTTTAATCAATTCCAGATTTTCAGATGAGAATTTTGTTATCCCATAGGGCAGTGGCTTTAGCCTGTTCTTGTGAAACCCGATTCCACCGCACGGGAAACTCCTCCGAGAACATATTCCATTTTATCAACAAAGCAAACATTAAAAACAACTAGACAAGAAACCAAACCGCACTTTCAAAGCAAAATCCAATTACTGAAATCACAAGTTATTTCCAAGTACTCTCAATTCTTTTACGTCATTTTTTTATTTTTTATTTTGGACAAACACAAAAATCTCGAAACATTTACTCCCAGCTGTATTCAACACAAACACACCTGCAGATTCCAAACTAGTTTAAAGCTAGCATTTTCCCTCCCTCTGTCTTTCTCTGTTTAAATTTTCCATTAATTCCTAAAATTGCTCATTAGTGGCAAAATCCAGCATGTGGCGACATCATCTTTAGAAAATTTCTGCACCGCTTTCCCAGCTGTGAAAATAACATGCGCCGCAGATCTACAAATCATGGAATGCACTCAAAAACAGCAGACTGTCTATCTCATTTCTAAAGACTGCATCATTTTCAAAACAAAAACCATAAAATTCTGAACTGCTTCCTATTTCCAGGACCTACCACTATCATATGTGGTCTTTCATGACCTAAATTGCCTAGGTCGTGCTTATCTGCTGCATTACAATGACCTTGACCTTTTAGCAGACAGACATCCAATGAAGGGCCGAAAGTAACACATGATCCTTTCTTTTGTTAATCTAAGAGCAAAGTTCAAGACATTCATGCAGTTATTTAATTTGTATAACTTGACTAGCTAAGCATAAAAGCCTCAAAACACAGATGCTGGCGCAAGTGATAAACAAAACTTCAACAGATATTTCTACATTCTTCAACGAAAGCCCTTGTGAAATATTTCTTACATTCTTCAGTGAATGTCCTCGTGGTTTTTGTACCCCTTAAATGCTTGTGGGATGTGTCATTAATAAGAAGTCAATACAATTAAACTGCACAACATACGGACTAGGTACCAGTTGATGGTTTAAATCAAAGTATGTTTAACAGAAGACATCAACTGTGGGTTCTGAAAACAACACCTGAGAGGTTACAACAAGGAGCCAGGACTGATTAACTTGATAGATGAGGTAGAATCCAGCATCCATCCCGCCAGCTTAAGGTGCTCCATAATCCAAGGCCAACTTACAGAAATCATAAGGGGAATCCTGATGGCTCAACGCACAGCACAGATGTTCCAACTAGTTAAGAATGCCAGGATCCATCATAAATCATGCTTAAGATTGCCTCCAAGTTTGCTTCAAGAGCAATAAACATGAGCATCAGGCTTATCAAAGAACATCTATAGACAGCCAAACAGCCATTTTCAGAATGCTCTAGGTTAATAGGTTAGGCACATTAGAAAACTTGTTTGCACAATAGGAAAAGGTTTTCTTTTGTACTCTCCTCATCAGACTTAGCTTCTAAGTGGAACTCAAAGTGAATATCCACAACCTTCACATTCTACTATAAGTCTAGCTGTTATATTCAAACTTGTTTTACCATATATCCTCTATTCAAAACTATTGCCTGTGTTTTGTGAAACATCTCAATTTTTGTGGTTTTCTCCAACAGCAAAATCTCTGATTCTGCAGCTGTTTTGAAGTTTAGAATAGCTACTACAAGAGTTCACTCATATAGCAAAGTCCAAAACAATTTCAGGAGAAGGAAGACCCAGAATGCACATGGGCACCCATGAAGAATTGTCCACCTACCACAAGCCAACTGGAAGAAGTATAATTTGTATCACTACAACTCTTGACTCTATGTATGAATAAACTGAATATATTCTGTGAGAAGATTGCTAATCATCACAAACTTATAGATTTTCCTATTTCTAGGTTGATAGATGGCGGAGATATAGATTTTCAAAATTCTGAAGTGCAGGAAATCTCAGGTTGAGAAGTTTAGCTACACATAGGCATGGGGCATTGCATCTTACATGAAAAGAATTTAAATTAATCCAAAATAAACCTCGCTTCAAAGTGAAATCTCTCAATGTAATGAAAATATTAACACTTTGAAAATATTTCCATGATATTTTGGTGTCTACAAAACATCTCCTCCCTTCTTAGAATTGGGTGTCAAGAAAAAGCTAAAAATAACTAATAAAAACAATATCTGCAAAACTAAATACCAATTACCTACTATAGACATGTTTTGATGCCTTGCCGCAGACCCAGACGAGAAAGATCCTGAAAGGATATGACCATGTTTGACCCTTGTCTATCTTCAAACTGAAGAGCTGCCCACATGAAGACTTCAACAGGCAAAAATACCAATGCACAGCTTCCACATTGTGATCCCCTCTTAAAATGCCGAAATAGATTTAACGGAAATTCTTGAAGAGATCGAATAGTGCCGATATGAATGTCACTGAAGATGGATCTGACTTCAAAGACCCCCATCAATATGTACAGGTCTACAGCCTGTTATCTCAAACTACACAAGAGATCAAGGAAAACGTTTCCAACTTGATTTTATCTATATCTGTTTATTATTCCATGCATAAAATGACAACCAAATGCACTTTCTGAGGAATCTGATCTGGGGACACAAGTACATGTTTAAATATATATGGAAATCATGGTTCAGTAGAAAGAATGAGAGGGACATAAAATACAAAGAAAAATAAAAATAAGTCTCCAAACTTCGTTTGGGAGACTTAAATATAAATGATGAAAGATGTTGAGTGATGGAGAAAGTGAGAGTTGATAAAAAATAGATAAGAGAGAATAAGAGAGACACAAAAGAGAAATAACAAACATAGAAGAAATAAAGATCAAGAGAGTGGAAAGAAAAAGAGGAAGAAAGAGATTGAAATTCCCTTAACACCAGAGGAGATTAGAACGTCAGATATGTTGGAGGCATAACTTAATAAAGGGGGGAGGTGTCACTGATTCTATCAGGGCTCTTCCTAAGCTGGCAGTTGGTCCCTCTGCTTGACATAATTTCAGATTATGTCAATAAAACAGAGTATGTAAAACACAAGAGATTTTGTGATCATTGATTCGACAGTTTCTGACATAGATATGTTTACATTAGTTACAGACAAGAATATTGTAGGCTAAAAAAATTGGAAAAAAATATATCAATAATCGTAACACTGTGACAAACTTAAAATTTCATTCCTGAAAATGATACTATTCAATTCTGGATATTTTACCTTATACAGAAAAAGGAAAGGAAAACTCATATAAACCAAACCAAAATATTGATGTTTTGGAGTAAATTCTGTAACCTACACTAATAAATTATACAGACTTCATTTCTATGGCCCCCCAAGACATCTTATCTTCCCACCATACAGAATGAAACAATCCCGAGACATGTCCGACCTTCCATTTAACTGCAGACGCCTTTTGTGTTTCAAAGGGCTGTCAGTTTATGTAAATTTACACAAGGGTGCAGACATTCCGAAACTCAGTCTTTGTTAACCATCATGCCCATTATAGTTTTCCACAAGTGTTCTCTCCATTTTTTCCACATTTCATTGGAAAAATTTGATGTCAAAGCTGACAGTCTCGTTTGACAACCATTTTTTGGGCCTCTGTTGCATCTTGGGTAATCAGCATTACTTTATCAGCACAGGAGTCTTTTTTAGGAACGTGGGGAAAAAATAGGAAGGAATGATGGAAATGTTTTCATATGATATGTCTAGAAAAATAAGAAAGTTGTTTGTCAGAATGCTAGAAATTGCCAGAATGGATCTGTCCAGGACGTTTCTCGGCATGACTCATTTCCCGCCCCTCCTTAGCTTTCACCAAATGTTCTGTCTTATATTTTTCAAATGCCTAATGGTGTGCCGATGAGAGTCAGCTTGCAATTAATTCGCATCATGATAAAGCTGCAGAATTAAAGTAAATAATTATCAGAAATACAAATGTTTCTGATTCAAGCTTAACTTGAGTTTCACCATTCAGATATACACTATATCATTTTCTGTTTAATGGTGTACTGTACCTATGTTTTCAAGAGAGGATTTTTGTTTTCAGGCAGGAAAAGACCATGTTAAGCCATCAAAATGAAAGCAATTCTGTGTTGTATAAACATATTCTAGAGTAATATCCATGTTTATTGACAGTTGGGAACAGTTTAGATCCTGACTTTACTGCAAATTGTAACTCATTCAACAAAATATTGAAATGTACCTTCAGAAGTTTTTGGACTTGAAGTCTGGACTCCAACTGAAAGTTAAAATGAGCCTTTAAAGGGTTTTACATGAATTCAATCAAATGATAAATTGTATCTAAAATGCACCAAATGGACTTGTCCAACAACATGCTAAAATATACTTTATAACTTATTTGAACATGTCCAACATAATGTCAAAATGTACCTTCAAAGCTTTTTTTTATATAGGTCCAACATAATGTACCTATTATGATGGAAGAGAGATAGATAAAGCTTTCAGATTCACCCGATTCTCTTTGAACATGTGTTGGTAGTCCATTATGACAATCTTGATTGCGCTGACATTTGGTCTAATTCTAGTCACAAACAAAACCCAAGACGCCTTCTGTCTTCAAAACACTTTTTTTGATGCGGGCTGAAATCACAAACTGAAGTTTTATAGTCAATAATCTCCAAACCATAATGGTTTCTGTTATTCAGAAAAGACAATGTGACTGGTGATATTCAAATGGACCGGATGTTATGCTAAAACATCACGGCTAAAAATCACCATCAATATTTTCTCTATCTTCACTCTAATCCTTCAAATCAATCCCTATGACATACACAAGTAGAACAAAAAATCCACTCAATGCGTATATATAACTTATGATGCTTTTTAGATGATGTATCATCAAGAGATTGAAGAGGCAAAAAAAAAAAAAAAACTTCTCGAGAGTACACTGCCCCAGGACATATAAACCGCCATGTGAGAGGCAGTCATGTATATTATCCGTTTTAATAAAATCATGTGCAATAAATTACGATTTTCTCGTGACACAATCGCTATCAGAGTATCCGGTCTGGTCTGGATCAATAAATTACCAGATGAACCGGCCTCAGTGAAAGCTACTTTTAATCACTGCTATTTTTTTTTTGTTAACTTAAAAACTGGAAATTGATATGAGTGTTGACCCAGGTGTCTATACATTTTACCTGTCTAGAAATTTTAATACAAGTTTTATATATCTGAGAAGTCAGAACATAATTAAAACAACTGGAATATGATCATTCCTCCGTCAAAATGCAAATATGGAAGATAGAGTAACATCAGCCAAACTGAATGAAATTAAAAAAATGTTTGTCTCTACAAAAAAGGATGTAAAAAAAAACAACAACCAAGAAATGAATGTTCCTTTCAAAGTTAATGATAAAACTGTCGAAATACATGTATATTAACCCTTTGGTTATAGAAATAAGAAAGGGCAAGTCTGATTAAGAAATTTAGCATGGTAAGGGTAAAATGCTCTTAAAACTGCTCTCTATTTCCCTCAGTGATATGAGATGATAAGGTTATTCTGAATGAAAACTGCTTTTAGCCTGCTTTACCATGGTCAAACATGGTCAATCCAAATGATGAAGGATTTGTTAATATTGCTGATTACGCCCACACACATGACGACAACTATAGTCGGATATTTTATCTCGATGACTCGATGCAACTAGTAGTTACCGCACAACAAAGAAACATTTTATCACCAAAATGATTTATGATCCACAAATAGAAGGCGTAGAAAAGCAGTGGTATCTGCAATTCATTTATTCATCCATTAGTTTTCTAGACATATCAAATCTGGTATAGCTGTAAGAATGTAGGTGCGCAAACATAATAACACTGCATATGTTTAACATCGTCATAATGCAGTTTAAACAGTGAAGTGACTGTCAAACAAATTAAGTGTTTTTCCAAGTGTGACCATGTTAAATAATGCACCCCTCCCTATCAACACCCACATTAGGAAACACGTGTCATATTGCCTTACGTGGCAGTAATTAAAATGTATTTCCAGAAGAAAACTATCTCCCATTCAATGCTTTTCCAATGTGTATCTTGCTTTATAAATATCAAGGTGTAACTGCAGTTCTCTCCCCATGATTGTCTCATCTGATTTTGTGAACACTGTCTTAAAGAAATACAACATCGAAACATATGCATTTACACAATTACTATATATTGTCAATAACGTTTCAGTTTGGGTCACTAAAACTCTTCTTCAAAATTTTGACGTAAGTACAAGAGTTATGCCCCTTAAACGGAACCCAGGTACAGGCAAGTTGAGAGGCATTTCATAATTGTTGACTGCATCTGAGTTATAGTTCCAAGCATTTCTGTGATAGCAGTGTGAAGGATTATAATGGAGAACCATTCCCAGCAGGTAATGGCAATTCCTCTGTAGTTCATAAGAGTGCCTACAAACTTCCCTAATGAGTAAAATGCAATGGAAACAGCACAACAGAACTCCATAAAACACTAGAGTGCAAGTTCAGATTTGCGGTTAGTACTAGTTTTATGAATTGGGAAAAGGATAAGATCTTTGAGCTGCCAATCGGACTGAAACTAGCAGGGTTAATAGAGGCTTTACACCTTAACCGAAATATGATTCTTAGTATACGGATGCTTGAAACTCCTAACTGTATGAGGGTTAAGGCATGGGAGTAATTACAATAAGTCATTCCAGGTCAGCGAGACTCGGGTGTAAATTTAGGATGGCCATTAGAATATAACAACAAATCATGAGGAGTTTTATTGGAGCCAGCAAAAAAAAGCTTAACTCCTCAAGGCGCTGAAATGAGCTACAGCTGTTACCCACTAGTTCTAAATACTGGATGTTTAAGTTATTACCAGGAACAAATGGACTGGAAATTTAATTACAAGAGTGAGATGAATAACTGCCTTGAAGACTTAAATGTTACTGTAAATATACCTTAAACAGATAACCTTTGTCAAGTTTAGCGATTTCCTCCAGAGCAAATTAAAAGAAAACCTAAGAAATCTCAAGCTTTTCAGCATTTTGAATCAACTTGAAGATTTCTTTCAAGAATTCTAATTGGAAAAAGAAAATATGTCAGTCAAGAAATACTTATTTCTAATGACTTTGAAGCACTATAAGTTAAATAAATATGCACTGCACACAAGTGTTCAGTTGTTCAAAGAAATGTTATTGAGATATTTACCCTTCAGCTATGGTTAATAAATGTTGTACATGTATATGTTCAAGTGTCAATTACAAACTTTCCTCTTTAAATATTCGCAGGATCAAAAACATGAATTTAAGTAAAAATGGCTACTGCCGCAATTAAAGAGTTCAGTTTCTTGAAACACTACATGTTCCGCGATCCAAAACAGCATATCTGCATGAGGTTATGGTAAACCCTTACAACATATGTGCATCACTATATCATCAGTGCAAAGAAATGATTTTGAAAATTAAGAAAATGATCACAAAAAACTTGAAGCATCAATGACATACCTTGTAAATTAAGAGCCACATATGTAAAAATCACACGCCTTTAAAAACAGAAGTCAAGATAATAATTCCACGAAATGATACGATCTTGTCACGGGTCCCTCACTGTTATCATCTGATCCTAAAATTCACACTGTAGCAATATCCTCTCCCACAATTCACTGCTAAAAATATCTCTCACTTCCTGTTTCAAGTCACTTTTTTTCTTTTCCGCAATGAAATATAATTTCCCCGTTTTCCCGCGCAGCACAGTAAAGTGCATCCAATGACTATACTCTCAAGATTGTGTCAACAAATTTACCGTCTGCTTACGACTAGCACTGAGCTGAAAAAATACACTCAGCAACTGTAAAATACATCTGGACTGGTGGAGAGAGACATCATAACCCTCGCACAAAAGTGATTTAATTGAATTTTTGTATCACCAGGCAAGGGTGTCTGTTACACAATGTGTGTACACTTCTCAGATCACGGATCATGAATAGCAATCATGGAATTCATTTCCTCCATATTTTGTTTGCTCTTCAGATATGGCTGACATGGATATACAGACTGGTTTTGTGATTCATGCACTGATAAGAACATACATTTTCTTGCACCAGTCTGGGAGGGGGCGACATCTTACATCCGCTCTCCAGTTAAAGGAGATAAAGAAACAATATAGTCTCCATTACAAGATATGGCTCATTCTATCCAAAGTGACTTATGTGAAAACACTTTATTTGAATATGATTCAATCAGGATAACCCAATATATTTCAAAGATTAAACTGTACTGAATTAAAAGACATCCAACATGTGGTAGCTGACCCATTCTACCATGTTGCCAGTGTTTCTTTTCCTCAATCACTTAATCATAAAGTGACTGCCAATTATTTACATACAGAGAGAGACCACAAGTGCACAGAGGCATCCGGGATGATGAACCACTGAAAGCTAGCCAGATGGCTTCCTCGAGAGCACAACCAGACCTGGACTTGAGCCCACAGGGGAAAGAGGCTGTAATGACCGAGGATTGTAACCTCAAAGTCCTCCCACCCTCTTACCATGTAACCACCAAGACCTGTGTATTCCAAAAGATCTTGCAGTCAATTTAACCTAATCCATGTGAAGCTCACACTATGCACCAGACAGGTTCAGTTATCATGACCTAAATCTCCATACATGAAAACATGAAAGACTAGACCTCTCATAGGGACCTTAAATGATAATTATCCATCTCAAAACAGTTAAACACTAAAAGCTGTAATCTTGAGAATAAAATAAAAAATGCATCGGACCTTAAGGTCTGAGAATTAAGCAGTTGCCAAATATTCCACAAATACTGTTGATGTGGCATTTAACATGGAAACTTCAAACAATACGGCAGTTCTTGATAAAATTACCACACACACTCGATTAGTAAAGGTACACTCCAGAATGGGGAAAAAAATGAAGATTTTCATCCACATAATGCATGTTCAAGGTTGTGTTTAATTATGACTAAATCAATGTAAAAACTTTAAAGTATTTATCTATCATTGGATTTTCAGGATATTTACAAGCTGTTGGTTTGCTGGGGATAAATATCCTATTAACATAATTATCTCTGGTCACGGTACCACACCCAGTCACATTATCCTGATACAAGGCCAATTTAACCTTAGAACTACCCTTATAATTATGCTGGGAATGCCAGTGCAATTTCTAATGTCATTGGTGGGGATTGGACCCCAGCCTCCAAATACAATGTAGCTGCTCTAACCACTTAGCAACAACTTCATCCTCTTCATGCTAAGAAAAAGCCACCATGAGACAAACACAGATAAATAAAATGAAATTCTTTGGAAAAATAGGAAAAAAGAAAATTGGCAAGATAAGATATGGAAGATGGAAATGTTGACACTTAACCTTATGTGGACTCATCCTGTTTTATTGGCAAGCAGAGCATTCCAGGAGCAGTGTCTGACCAGGGCCTGCTCTGTTTGCTTACACAGAAGCCTAGATTATAATTATAGTCTATTTGACAAAGAAAACCGCTTAAGTTTCATATGCTCTTTGAAGTTTTGTAAATTAATATTCATAATGTAGTTAATTTTTACCTGAATATTCCATAGGGTAATGGGTTAAAAACAATAGACAATGTATGTAACTTTTAATTTTGCAAAATGAATAAACATATTGTTATCAAAGAGCAAGGGGAAGATAATTAACTGACTTAAAATTAAACAAAAGAAACCAACGAAATGAAAAACAGAGTACATATATGACCACAAATGGTTTCAAATATTAATGAACCTGTCAAACATAATTCTCTCATGTTCATCCATCCCTTCCCTTGAGGTTGCGACATGTAAAGTTTTGTTTCATCAGTGCCCTCCATCCCTGGATGGTCTAGATTGACGACAAATCAACGCTTCCCTCCAAGGATCATGAACCGCCTATCTGCCCCGGGCATTTCTTGTTTAACCAAATACATCTTGCCATTACAATACACTACATGGCCTTTGATTAATTGCCTTTCATTAATTAGCGTCGTCTCAGATGATGACCAATCAGATTACAGCAATGTCTTTGTGCAGTATTTTTTTTTAAAACTGACGGTTCATGTACACGTCTGAAAATGATGACTGCGCAAGCATTACACACACCTAAGTATAGAAACTTTCAATTAACTATGATTCAAGCATGATAATTACTATAGACATTATCTTAAGGCTGTTTATATATTACAAGTGTTTGGACAAAAGACATTCTATCAAAGGTTGCCTAGCAACAAACGGTATAAAATCTGATCAACCTGCATGTAATGGAACAGCTGGTCAGCCTCTTTGCTTATCTTTTCATATAATAAAAACCTAATATCATAACCTTTGATTGTTACAGATACGGTTCTTATTTACAGCTAAAATAGATCGTAACTCATAAAGATTATTTTCAATAGAGCCATATGTTAACAATACTCAACAAATATTACAGATTCATAATGCCAATTTTGTGCATTTCTTATTAAGTAAATAACAACTAGATTAAATGCTAGAATTGCCCATGATGCAATAGTGATGTGTCCTAATAGTATACAGGTAATTCTCTAAAAAAAAAAAAAAAAAAACTTATGTTTTTAAGGAAAATAATTACTCATCTACATAAAACACACATATAATTTTTATCTACACACAACTTTCTATAAAAATGTATTTAATTTTTTTTGGTGTTATGAAATAATTCAAATTTCAAAACATTTTAACAAAGTATTTTCTTCCCTTAACTTTATGTTTAATTACCATCAAGTTCAATTCCTTATAAAAACTGCCAGTTTATGCATTAATATTGAAATTCAGCCTACTTTCAACTAATACAGCATATATTAAACAATCAGAATTATCATTAAAGAAAATACGGCAGTAAAATGTAAAAATTTTTCAACATCAGGGAATTCTTAAAAACTAATTTATTTTCAACAGAAAGTTTTTAATCCCTGCATATCATTATGCCTTGTCTCAACTTTCTTTTTTCTGCAACAATTTAATCAGTTTTAATGCTGTTCTGCATCGAAAATTATTTCCTGTTTATTTCAATAAGCCGGAAAGAAATATGGCATAAATGACATTTGTGTCAAGGTAAAGTGAACAATTAAAGCGATAGTGACGCTATTGTTTGTTGGGTTTAACGTCCCACCGACAGTATTTCAGTCATTTGGAGACTATGTCTACTTGCAACAGATATAGGGCTGCCACACTGCAGTATCACGCTGTAGACATGTGGCATGATACCACACCCAGTCACATTATCCTGACAACCAGGCAAACCAGTCCTGGAACTACCCTCATATGCTGAGCGCAAAGCAAGGGTGCTATACCAGTACCATTTTTTCACAACTTTGGTATGTCACGGCAGGGGATAGAACCCACAACCTCCAGCTCCTGAGGCAGACACTCTAACCACTTGGCCACCAGGGATGGTAGTGATGCTATTACATGAAAGGTATAGTGAAAATTTGAAAACAGAAAGTGGCACTAATTTAGACCAAGCATTTCTGACACAGTTCACTGAAAACTTTAACCCTTTACCACACAGACCCGTATATTCCCGTGTCTATCGATTACCTAACAGACCCGTATATTCCCGTGTCTATCGGTAGCCGTATCGATACGTATATTCCCGTGTTACGGCCATTTGAACAGACCCGTATTTCCCCGTGTGTCAAAATAAATCGCTTATTTTCGCATTTTTCATAAAAAAATGGCTTCCAGATGTTTACTTCCGATAAGTATGGGATTTCATCATTGTTATTTTCAGAAAATCGTATAGGGTTACTATTAATAGTTTTTGAGTAAATTGTACCTAAAGTTAGCTGGGGGTTCATCTCACTTACGCCATACAAAAAAGAGTACAAAAGAAACCGTTATTGTTTTATGACCCCCTGATTAATACAGAAGTGCTAACTTTAAACGATTTATGGCCTTTGAAGTAATTGGAGCGGAAATCAAGCGTGGTCTACTGGCCACTGATCACCAGTCAATTACGTAACAATGCGTAACTTATGGCTAATCCGTGGACAGTACTGGCCTGCAGACGCTGATAAGGGATACTCTAGCCTGCAATAAAACCACAGGTGGACAGATAGTTTTGCATTGGTCAATTGTTTTTGCCAATGTGAAAGCTTATTTCAATATTTATGAATATTAATTAGCTTAGATCTTCTATGAATATGTCAGAAAAAAATGATCAAATCAGTTAATCGTATGAGAACACTTGCCTAATCGCATCAAAATTTCTAATCTACCATCTTGCGTAATTAGATTTACAACAATGTCTGACTCTGATTCTGAAAGCTTTGCTTTTGAGTTGATTTTGATACTAGCAAGTCTGAGTTTTCTGGGTTTTCTTCCTTTGATGACTCTTCCGAGTCCGATCATGATGATCAGGAACCCATTTCTGATTGGGGACGTAACTTTTCACCACCGACGGTGCGTTTTTATTTACTGAATACAAGAAATTGCTTGTGATATAAGATAAAATTACATGCTCTTTTTCAACTTACCTTTGTGGTGTAGTGGTTAGTGCGTTGGTCTACGAAGCCAAGGGTTGCATGTTCAAAACCAACTTGATCCTTTTTTTTTTTTTTTTTTTTTTTTTTTTTAAATTTTTTTTTCCAAATCAGAAAAACATGCAACATAATAAATAACAAGAAATATTTTATCTTATATCTTTTTTTTTTAAAAATAAGTCACCTACTTTAACACTTTATTACTGCTAAACAAAGGCATAAAACTGTATAATATTTAGTACCAATGGAAAGAGAATTTAATTTCCTACAAACTTTACATTGACATAAATAATGTCAAACTTACAGAAAACACTAAAAAAATCATATTTTTAACACTAGTGTGTGTAATGTGTGTGTAATCACACATTAGTGTGAAAACCCCTGTTCAGATCAGATAGCAGCCTTATCAGCTGACCATATAGGTAAGAGATTAGTGATGTAATCTTATCAGTGTTCTGTAAAGGATGCTGTACAGCTATATGTACTGTGTGGTAAAGGGTTAAGGATGAAAACGACATTATTTCAGACAAGTCAGAGAAAAAAACAAATGAACATGTGAGTGACCAAATTCAAACAAGATGGAGAGAAAACATTTCAAAAAGAAAGTGGCATTATTTCAAACCAGGTGGAGAGTGAACATTTCAGCATGAAAATGACAAACTGCTTCTCCATATTTCTGGTAAATTTACATTTTTGAAATTGTCTTGATTACCATTACAGAAATATCTTCAAACTTCAGTAAACCAAAAGATAGTGGAATGATTGCTTCTTTAAACACATGAATTAGAAAATCTCATTAAACTAAATAAACCTAAATATCTGCTACAAAGATTGGTCTCCCCAGGTTAAAGGAAGTAATTAACAAGAAATATTTCTGATATCCATTTAAAATTTGAAAATTAACTAAATATCAGTTTCAACGATTTTGCTGTTTTTTTTTTCTTTTAGACAAAAAGCCTATCATATCAAATTCAGCATTTAAATGTTCCATCAGAAGGTGATTTTTTTCTTTTATCGTCTAAAGAAGTTTGTCTTGAATTTAATGGGCTTTTAAGACCTTAGAATTGCTATGCCTGCTTGTTATGAACTTTCAATTATTCATATCGCAAACAACTTGATATGAAATGCCCAATTTATTTCAAGAAAGATTTCGCTTGCAGCTCATTTAGATGTTCATGAAAACCAGCTGAGATGCTTCCATTAGAATTGAATCAAAATTTTATTCTGACAACTCCGATAATTATACAATATTCCGATAAAAAACATTGGCTCCATTATTGTCAGTTATTTTCATGTAATTTTCTCAAGATATTCTCTATTCGCTTTTTCCCCCCTCTCACATATTTAGGATTGCCGAGGTGACAATAGACTAACAGCTTGAGTAGTTCATTAACTCTACAAGAGCAAAAGACGGCATTTATAATGTCACTATGAATTTCATTCAAAGTAAGAGTCAATTATCAGTGCCAAATGTGCAACTTTGTTCATGTACAAATTCGAATGGGACATTTCACACCTTGATATTAAAACAATTGTTAAGCCATATCAGACTGAAAACAATTTTCAGAATAAGTTCAAAGCCTTGACGTTTCATTGCCATGGTAACCAATGAGTTGATGAACTATTACTAAAGGTGATAAATGCCCTACCCCCAACCATGTCTTCATCTGAGTGTAGGACAGGACGTGTCGTGTGATCGAGATGTAATGTGACAAAGGACATGATAAAAATGTCACATAATTAACTAGACTAAGTGTCTTCCAGACTGATCAGGTTTAACACTGTTCTCTCTCCTGAGTGCCATGGAGTCCTGGAACAATCACTGTCATTGTCGTTTTCTTGCAGTTTATCTTGTTGTGACAGTATCATAGACACATCACAACATCTTGCTAACAACAGATGGGATGTATGCCACCCTAGGAGAACTGAGAGCTAGCACCCAGGACAGAACCATAGACCTACTGAAAGCTTCCTCCTATGTATGATTAATCGAGTCAACAAGACTCCTAACTCAACCCCCCCCCCCCCCCCCACAAACAATTGATACAGTAAATTCTTGCTTCAGTGCAATAAAAATATTTACACAAATTACCTTACATTTGCAAGCTGATCAGGTTTAATATTGCTGCTGCACTTTATTACCCTTACAACAAAAAGTGGATGGACAACTCTGACTTCACTCTCATGCAACTATTTATCTAGTACTTATCTGAATCACTTATTGAGCTTAAAACGTGAGTCGCAACGGCTCAAAATCAATCTCCATTAAAATTTAAATAATGTATACAACATAATCATACTGTCAGAACGAATTGTGTGATGTTTCTGTACCTTGTTTGCGGATGATTAAACACTGGTAGTTATTGCATTAATGGGACATCCATCTGTGTCAAAGGCCAAAACCTCGAACACTTCACACCCTATATAATTACACACTGTCCCTAGAACAAGCTATAATTAAACAGAAGAAACTTTTTAAATCACTTTATTTCCAAACAGCCAACAAAAATACAACACATTCAAACCCAAATCAAGCTATCTCACTAGCTAGATATATTCCAGATGAATGGTTTTACGTGCAACACTTGAGGGATAATGATACTTAGCCGGTTCCCTTGTCATCCTCGATTACCGTTCCCTTATTAAGACATGTCAATGTTGACAGCTGACAGACTTACAATGTAGTGGCCTCACTTAATTGGGTTATGTAATAGACACACCTACATGCTCATGTATCACACTTATTTCTCTCTTTTTTTTTGTTTTTTTTTTTTGGCTTTGTTTTTAATGGGAAGTGAAGTTTGTAAAGGCAATGAATCAGGTTAGAGCAATCTAACCTACTGGCAAGATATTTGAGATGCAATCACTACTTTGTCACCATCAGATTAATGTATTCTGTCTATTGAAAAAGCTCTTTAAGATCGGTGACCAACCACTTTTGCTTTTTTTTTTTTTAGAAATATATATAAACAAACAAAAACAAATCAATAATAGACAAGACAGAGAAGACGAAAATATACAAACATGTGGATATACAGATGGATAGACAGATATATAGACATGTAGATATACAGATGGATAGACAGTCAGACAAATATACAGACATTTAGATATAAAGATGGACAGACAGTCAGACAGATATACAGACAGATATAAAGATGGACAGACAGTCAGACAGATATACAGACATTTAGATATAAAGATGGACAGACAGTCAGACAGATATACAGACAGATATACAGATGGACAGACAGATATACAGATGGACAGACAGATATACAGACAGATATATACAAAATGGACAGACAGTCAGACAGATATACAGAGAGATATACAGATGGATAGACAGTCAGACAGTGGGCCATGGTGACCCTATATCACTCACCTGAGTACCACTGCTCAAAAGACAATCTTAAGTATTTTGGAACATAACTCCTATACATGGCATAACCATCCTTGGTTTATTAACATTATGTATACATCTGATCAAGATTGCTTTATGTAAACAAAATTAAATATGACATCTTTAATATTTAAAGGGCCATAATTGGAGATAGCTGTCCAATACCACTGAATTTTCAAGGGATCAGCTTTGTTTGAGCAGTTTTGGTAGAGGGTAATGATGTGATCATTTTTGTTAAATGAAATTAAATTCTTATCAACATATTTAGAGAAGATTTATTAAAAAAAAAACTGGTAACAATCACTTGGTTGCCAACCAAAGTTCTTCATGGATCAAGTTTATTTTAGCAGCATTTGTAGATCACACCCAAGGAACACCTGTGCCAAAAAATACTAAAATTTGGCCTGCAGGTTTGGAGAACAGGTCTCTATAGTTTTCACTATATACATATAAGGCAAATAAGCCCTGCCCCTGGCAACCATGCTTGTTTTCAGATCATAATAATTTTAGCAATCTTGGTAGACTGTTACCCAAGGAACATCTGTACTAAAACATTTTGAAATCTGGCCAGTAGTTTTGAAGGAGATGAGTTAAAGTTTTCATGATTTTATTCTTTCAGTTGCCATGGCAACCAGAGTTCTACAGGGATCAAGTTTATTTTAGCAACTTTTGTGAAGGTTCACCCAAGGATCATCCCTGCCAAGTGTAATCAAATCCTGTCCATTGGTTTCAGAGGAGATGTCGTTTAAAGCAAATTGTTGACAATGTACGACATACGACAACGGGAGACAGACAAAGGTGAGCTAAACACAGTCCGACAGATAGACATACCAACAGTCTGATTTATAAATGCATGTATTGCATAGCCATTTTGCACACAGCAAGCCATTAACACGTGATTTTAACAGCAGAGGCCTCAGAGAAGCTATATCAAACATTAATTGCTTGTGGCTTTCATCAACAGCAATTTCCACTAATGTATATAAAGTTTGAAAACTTCCATTAAAACATGATTTAAATTGTACTAATGCATTTTACACACTTTTCCACCACATTAAATTACCATCTATGAAACTGGATATTTTGAAAGACTTTACAAATCTATTTTCCCGCTTTTCTTTGCTTTTTTATCTCCCTTCTTTTTGTTTCTTCTCCCCCCTCTCTAATGTTGACAACATTTGTATTAATTTCTCTTCTTAAAGGTACCATATTCATCTCAATCAAGGAACAGATCGTGATTAACTATGTTTTCAAGTTAATAAATACTTAAAACTACTCCACAATTACTGTAATAAATAATTTTACGATTTATAATACAATAAATCATACATAATTTGAGATAATATACAAACATGAATATTTAACATCTATGTTTAACATAAACAAATTTGAAAACCATGTGCTAAATTGCTAAAGGAAATTGCACAATAAAAACACAAACAAGGCAGGTCATATTTGATCCAGACACCAAATGCCTACTTTAAATCAAAATTGAGACCGGTAATTGCAATCCAAGATTGTTATTTAAACAAACCTTAAACTTCTATCTTGGAGATTTGGATATGTCATTTTTTTTTTTTATTGCATGAGATTGAGGAACGACATCACATAACATGGGCGCAGTGCCCAATGATTCATAGACGTGGGTTGTTTTTTTACTAACCTGAAGTGTTCGCGCAGAGAATGTGCGCATGCGCACATCACGCCCCCATATTTCCTCACTCCCCTTTTGCTTCCCTGGATCAAATTCTTCTCTTTTTTTTTTTAAATATAAAAGGATGCTGAAATTAGACATCACCTTACATCACAAAGCATGGAAAGAGGCTCTAACCACAACACACCAAGAGGGTATACTTAAATGTGATTATTTTGCAAGACAATACACTGGCGCGAAATTGTCAACTGCCATATGACGTATCCAGCATGCATTCCATTTTAACCAGATGGCAATACATAATGGACCAGTCTACAATTTCACAAATAGCAAGACTGGTGTACAACATTTTTTCCAAAACACTAGTCAAAACACAATATACATCAAAATTCTAAATAAGCATGAAAACCTACACTAAACCTAACCAGTCCGGAAGACAGTGATCTGGAACATCTGGTCCATGTCTCCAATCCAGACAGGAAAAGTCAATGACACAAACACACAATGTTGTTGGTAAGGGATGAAAGTGGGTGTTCCAAAGGCAAATAGCTCATGTGGAACGACTGTAAATATCACATGATTATTTTATCAAGGTCAATCTGACATCCAGACTGCGGTTTTCAACTTTAACGCACATTGTGCGGAGACTGACTTACAAGGAGTGTAAAAAGTAAATGTTCAACACGTGGGAGCAATTTTACTGTCAGATCGTTGAAAAGCAGACTATTCATGAATATTCAAATATACCAATTTAAGACATGATGTATATTAAATGACTGAACTTTTAAATGGCATATGAAATGATGGCATATGAAAATGGAATATGAAATGATAAGATTTTACTTTGTTGTACAGATTATGAAAAGTCTGAGCTACCATATTGTAGAAGTAAACAGAGGAGAAGGAGCCTTCAGATCTAGGCCAGCTCTTCAAACGTCTATATGAAGTAAAGGTTAAAACAAGCCCCTTTTTTAAGAATTTAAAATGGACATTCTCTAATCAAGGCACTGATGAGTTACAAACAATATAAAACCTTATCAGCCTTTTAAATATGAATTTTACTTAAATGAAAAAGAAATGCATGGTACACATATTTGTCAATTTGAATTATTTTAATGTTTTAGACGATATTTGAATAATTTCAATAAAGGAATAAAAACATCAGAGAAATTATATAATATGAATGATCCGTTTAAAATGAGTTTAACAACAAAATTGGAATCTGGTGTCTGAGGTTGAAATTCATATGTGTTGATGGTCGTGGGTTGTTACAAATTGAGACATACCAGAGTCATAAAAGAAGAGCACTGGTATAGCTCCTTTGCTTCGTGCTAAGCATATTAGGGTAGTTGCAGGACTGGTTGGCCCGGTGTCAGGATCATGTGACAGGGTGTGTGGTATCATGCCACATGATTACAGCACAATACTGCAGTGGGGCTGCATTTTACCTGTCTCAAGTAGACAGTCTCCAAATACTGTCGGCGGGACATTAAACCCACCAAACAAACATTATGTGTTAACCTGTATATCTTATTACTGCCTCATTTATCTTTCAATTAAAAACTGGTTTGATTGTGCAAGACATTAACTTCCCTGAAGATGTTTTAAAGATAAAATATATAAAAAGAAAAAGCTCTAGGTATAGACTTTAAGTGAATGTTTTTGCTGAACATTTCATACACATTTAAACCTTAAAAGAAGACGCATGTACTAAGCAGTCAACCTGCATTTAGCAGTCAGTTTTGATATTACCAAACTAGCATTTTGTTACCTGTTTAATGTACATCTGTTAAGTGGTCACTTTCTCTTGTTCCCTTAACTGACAGCTTAAGACAGGTTTGACTGTATATATATACTTGAAAATAAACTGAGGTTCCGAAACAAAACAAAAAAATGTGTGTTTATTTAATGAAATACAAATATTAACAAACAACCAGCTAAAATGAAGACATTCAATTGAAGGCAGATCCCCATACAGACTGAAACTGGATCAAAACTTTCACCAAAAACCACAGACTGTTGTTTCCTTCAAGCAGTTGTTCCATGTACATATTGATATGTAAAATATTCAGTGCAATTTTATCAATTTTCTCGCAGACTTCATCTCCATAGCATACAAACTTAGTGCAATCATATAGATCATTTCTTTTATGAGCCAACTGCAGTTCAGAAAACAGTAAAAATGAATTTAATATATTAAGATTTATGAACATGTTGTGATCAGTTTATTTTAACAATTATCAAATTATGCAGTGCAGACAGTGTTCATGCAATTTCCAGTACCTAGACTTCTCTATAACAAGAAACGAGAATATCTCAAAAGTTTAATATCTCAAACTTTCACTTTAACAATGAAATTAATAGCTCTCTGACGTTTGTATACATCCTATTTCCAGACTGGGAATGAGGTGTTTCTACACAACAAAACTCAGCCCATCTTCACTTCTTACTCCACAATACAATTTTACTCATTTGCATAAATTTGAAATGAAGTCGGGATGTATTTCTACCAGAGCTGTTTTATAGCCCCGGCTTTACGGGTTGTCCCACTTGTGTATTTATAATGTAAAACCGCATCCCCTGGCTATACAGATTTGGATTCGTACTCAAAACGTGCACAATTCACTACTCTATCATATCATATGAAACGGCTCTGATTTTATTTATGTTAGTGAAATTTGAGCAATGACTATTTCTTTAACTACAATAATTACTTTTTAGCTTTTGAAGTATATCCATAATTCATGTTATTCAGTAATAGGAAGATAAAACTCTTAGCAAAATATTTGAAATTTGAAAGTTTGTGTTTATATCAAAATCTACCAATGGGTAAATCGAATTATTCTGTTCTTAAAACAATATATTGATACTATGAATAAAATAGGGAAAGTAACTAAAGAAGAGACTTGGCGTAAATGTTGTTCACTATGAGGCTAGAATTTAATCAAGGTTACTCAAAACACTCATTAAAATTGTGTAGATTGTGAACTGAAGAAAACCCTCTTTCAATGACTTTTATTTCACATGCTAAGTCACTCTATGAATACTATCAGGTGTCATTTTAAACAGTTTTGTAGTTCACACATGAAAGTTTGCAGAAAATCCGGTGTCTATACATTGTCGTCTGACACCCATAAATATGTCTGCTGCCATGTGAGACTGTCTGCTGGTATACTTCCTGATAAAATCTCTCACAAAATTAAGTTAAACACAACACGTTACCAACCCAGCACCTTGTGAAAAATTTAAGTTTTAGGAGACCCGTAAAGCTACAGGAAATAAACAGTGTCTGTTACCCAAACTGTCTTCACTCAAACAGACTGGTTCAGACACACAGAAGTGTATGTAAACATCAACAGAAAACTGGCAGACCAAACAACCCCTGTAAAGACCAAATAATTCTTCATTTCTAATTATCTACGTTAATTGCTTCCCAAAAATTACTAAATCTACAACTGACTCCATGTACAGGTAAAGACAAGATTTTTAACCACTTTCTTTCATCAGAAAAAAAAAACACTTTGAAAAGCAATAGGAAGATTTAACAGAAAAACAAAGAAAAAATTAAAAAATTAAAATTTTTCCAAATTGGAAAAAAAAAAAAACTAAATGAATTTTGACCATCTGTTACAAAAAAAACAAAATATTATAAGCCATTTTGCAATGATTTTTAGGGAATATAAAACTTACTTCAGAAAACAAGATAATCATATAACTCCTATCAATTTTTTACTTCAATATTTTTCAGCCAGATGGTACATGAAAATTATATTAAGAAAATTCTTACAGATATGAGGTGAATTTCAAAAACACAGAACAAGCCGTTAACCTAGGACGATATATATATAGTTTTAATTGCATCTAATGTAATATGTAACTTGAAAAAAACAAAAAAAAAACAATGGTAAACTATCATTTTGAAAATGATTTTAGAAATTCAAAATCTGTCACAAGAGTTAAATATAATTAAGCAATGCCAAACAGTACTTTTCTATCATATCTTATTGTTCTAGTCATCAAAATTCAGATTTTGTGTATCCAAATTGTGTAACAATATTTGAAATTGAATTGACCATAATAAAATAAAGTTTCCGAAGTGTTTATACCAGACACTGCGCTTTGCGGGCTTGGGCTTACTTCAACCACTGTTTTTCTCCTTTACTTCTACAGATCAATTTCTTCTTTTATCAATGTTGACAAAACTATGCATATACCAAGGTCTCAAAAATATATATCAAAATCAACAATACAAAAACAAGCATGATAAAAATATCTTAACTATTTTTGATAATGAAAACAATATGAGAACCAACCAGCAACCATTAGATTTATGAAATTTCTTTTCACTGTTGCATGTAATCATGTAACAATGATTCTAACTATCTTTAACCACAAAGTGTTCAATAGAGACCAAAAACAAATGAAGCTTTGTAACCATGTCCCATCTATACCACATCACTTAGTCCTGACTGACTAAACCACGGTTGAACAAGAACACGTGGTCTAAGACTTAACCATGGAAACATGGAGATAATCGAACTCATCTGAGAAAAATCTAAACAAAATAAATCAGAACTAGATATTAGTCATCTTTGATTTATAGGCGAAAATTTATCTGATTTTGTTTACAATCTGAAATTGAAGTTTATTTAATTAATATTTTTATGTTTTTTTTAAAAATTTTAAGACTAATTTTAAAAAGTAAAAAAATATGACATTATTGTAACAAATTTAAAATAAAGGAATACAAAAAATGAAAAAAAAGAAAAAAAAAAAACGAGTTTAAAAAAGAAAACGAGTTTCATTTTTTAAAATACATCTACTAAGCTCATTATAAATATTCTTTAAACTATAGGCTAACACCCTTTTTAATCTAAATGAAAGATATTTAAAATACGTAAACATTTTCAGTAACTTTATACCTGCATAAGTGTTATCCTAAAGGCATGTTATATCCATTCATGAAGCAGTGAATGTTTGAAAACGCAACACTAAAGAAATCTGCAAAACACGAGAAAGCGGCAGACGTTCTAGCATGAGTAAGCGAGAACGCTATTACGCATCATACTGAGTAAGTCTGAAGCTTGTCTGCCGATTTGTCTAAAATCAATTTTTCGATCTATTGGATATTTGCCTCCATTCTGCAGAATGGCTTATACTAGTTAACATTTTTAAGTCCTCGTGGTGCGTGAAGTCAGATGCAAGCCTGGTTTGAAATCAGGACAGGCGCGACAGGTATACTTGAAATCGGGACAGGCGCGACAGGTATACTCGACATATAAATGCATCCAAATAAGCCGAAACTTTGGAAAATGCGTTGTTTTTGATACTATCTTAATCTTTTTAAAACACATGGTACAGCAAAAGACACCTATCAATAGGTCTATAAAAATATTATTGTAAAAATTTAATTCATTTTAAACTTTACATTACATTAAAATATCTTGATATGATACTTTGCATTTCTCAAACTAAAAAAAATATAAATACTGAATAATAATAAATGGACAATAAATAGGCCCTAGAATGACAACAATTTGAAGACTAAATGAGATTTTTTTCTTCATAACTTAAACGCTGTCAATGTTAATTCTATAAAGGTTTTTTCAAATGCTGTCGTTACAGATATGTGTTCTCAGTCCTAATTTTTCTTTGAATCTTCACTGTTTTAAAATATGCAGTCAAAAACTATACCTTTCCCTGTACAGTCAATGGCAAACTATTTTATTTATCATTAGCTTGAAGCAGCAGGACCGCTTTTTATTCAGAGGTAACATTTATTGTTCATAACAATTAAAACAATGTTTGGTAGAAGATTATGAAAAAAAAATGTTGAGGATGATATTGATGATAATTATACTAACGATGATAATAATGAATTAATAAGAGCAATACCGAAGATTCAATATGAAAAAGAGCTATCAATGAAATCTCAAACTTGATATGATCTAGAGGTACTTGCAGTTAATATTTTCAGATTGCGCAGATTACAATATTTTAAATAAAAGCTGACAATGAAAAACTTACCTTTATATCAGCCAATGAAGGATCAAGACTGAGCACAATTCCAGTTATCACACTGTAAAATCCTCCTGTTTACTGAATTCCAAAGATCTGCAAACAAACAGATGATCAAGGATTTACAATTTAAACAAAGGAAATATATTTCTGTCTTAACAAAATGTGAATTGCTTTTAATAATCCGCTTGTCAGAGTGACAATTTCTAAATCACCAGATTTAATAATAATCCCATCGTGTGTACATCAGTACATGAACTATACTCCTGTCTCTCTCAGTCCACATCAGCGAGTGTCGAGCATGTGAATTTTCCGATATGTATATATTCATACAGACAAGAGAGCACTCTACACAA
>CM037793.1:31586333-31636333 GCA_021229015.1 Solen grandis | reverse complement strand
AAACAAAGCAGCCTCACATGTTTTTTGCAGTAAAAGTTTGAAGTTTGTTGCAATGTTTTATTCAAATTGCCAGACTGGAGATGTTGTTTTTTTTTCTTTAGAAAGAAATGAACATGTTAAACACCCTGCTTGTTCTCTTGAATGTTTTCAACATTATCAGTGTGGTAGCCCATTAGTGTGTTATTTGAGTGTGTGTTGGCAGATACAATTTTGCACCGCTACTGAGTGAATCATCTCATCGTCTGATGCTCTGTCAAACAACAACAAAAAATCTGCATTTTAATCAGTCTGATATGTTTTTTGGATCATATCAGGACAGGGCTAATCCCGCTCTTCTGTAATGAAAACCACAAAAAGCACCATGTACTTCTCACTCTTCACAAATAGAAAACACATTGAGTCTGGGTCTGAGCAAATTTTATCATGTTGTGCAACGGAAAAGTGAAATTTACAGTAATTATAAAGATATTTTCTCACATTTTCATTAATATGATTGGTGTTTTTTTATGCTGCTGTCATTTGTATGAATTAGATCCGGAATCTTGAAATGATCTCTTCGAATTTATTCATGAATTTTAACCATAGATAGCTGTGATGATAAGGGGATATGGCAGCAATCCCTCGTTCCTCATGCACACTTATCTACCATCTCTCATGGCATCAACTTGTCATTTTCATGCTCACAGAAACCAGTTAAGTCATCTGCATTAAATTTCTGATGTCTCATACACATGAAATAAAAGATTTATCTACCGGAAAAATGAAACTGTAACTACAGCATGATAACATATTTTTTTTATTTTTCTTATGCAATGAAAAAGTACTGTTTCTTTTGTATAAGATATTTTGAATAAGTCTTTAACTGAAACTTTGCTGTCTGAAGATGATAAAAGTATGAAAACATCTATTAATATTGCAGAAAATGTATCGTAAATATTTAAAAAGTGTAAATGGAAATTATTTTACTGAAGCCTTTTAATGATAAATATTTGATTGTAAGTTACTCAAGTCCTCATTACAATGTCCTGACATCACTGAAGTACAGTATTGTAATGGAGCAACACTGTATCCAGGGGCTGACCATGAAACTCTTTTAAGTGAATATAGGAAAGGAAGAAGATGGTAGGGTTTCACAGTCGGCCCTCGATAGGTCATGGCAGATATGCAAAATTCAAACTAGTTGATCCCTCCTCCAGTTGGGGAGAGGAAAGTCAAATTAGTGATAATTTTCTTTTAAATTAAAATTGACAGTAAAAATAATTGGTATTCTGTTTTTAAGAGCTGAAAATGTTTAGCTTCATGCATAATCCATGAGCGCCATTGGTCAGGGTAATAGAATTTTTAAGTAAATAGTTCAAGAATTGAATTTAAAACACTCATATCAACTTTTTGATCAAAACAGTCCTGTTAATGTTTCCTAGAAACGGAATATCATTTCCCATTTATCAGACATGTGGATTTAGCTGGAAATAGTTGAATATAAATTGGAATTTAAAGCAATAAAGCTTTGTTTAACAGTGAAGCACGGGTTTATGTAATGAATAATTTGGTCGCTAAAATTTATTCCGACACGGTGTCATGTGATGTAAATTTTCAGTATTTTTGCTGTTCTGGATTGTACACATTTGATTTTTGTCTGTTTGATTTATTACATAGGTGCAGGTGCTACATTCACATTTTTACATGTTTTATGCATGGTCTATCTAGAAAAAAGGGGGGGGGGAATTAGTATGCTGAATACTAACTATTCATTGATTAATATCTGGGTACACATGTACCCAGTTGATCCTGATTAATTGATCCTGATAAATATCTGGGTACACATGTACTTAGTTTATCCTGATAAATGCAGTTAGTTGATCCTGATAAATATCTGGGTACAAAAAATGCACTTAGTTGATCCTGATAAATATCTGGGTACATATTAGTACTCAGTGTATCATATCAGAGTACATATGTGCTTAACTCAGCTCATAAGTATGTGGTCAGTTTATCCTGATAAAGAGTGGTTAGAGCGTCCGCCTCAGGTGTGGGAGGTCATGGACATTCAAAAGTCATAAAAAATGGTACTTTTATAGCTCCCTTGCTTGGCGCTCAGCATATAAGGGTGGTTGCAGGACTGGTTGACCCTGTGTCAGGATAATGTGACGGGTGTGGTATCATGCCACATGTCTACGTTGTGATACTGCAGTGTGGCAGCACTATATCTGTCTCAAGTAGACATTGTCTCTAAACGACTGAAATACTGTCGGTAGGACGTTAAACCCAACAAACTTATCCTATAAATATCTGGGTACATAAGTACACATTTTATCCAGAGTACATATATGTGCGTGCTCAGTTCATAAGTATGTTACAATTCAGTTCATCCTGATAAATATCTGGTACATAAGTACTCATTTTATCCTGAGTACATATTTGTGCTCAGTTCATAAGCATGTAGTCAGTCATCCTAATAAATATTATAAAAAAAATAATTATACCCCCCCGCAACGAAGTTAGGGGGGGGTATACTGGACTAGTTGTCCCGTCCTCCGTTGTCCGCGCGTAGACACAAAATTATGCGATACTCCTCCTAAACTTTGAAGGATTTGATGAAACTTGCTGGCAATGAATCTACATTGTATTAGCGGTTTCTATACATGAGTTCTCCCCTATACAATGCCTTTGATGTTTGCTTTACAAACTCTGGGGACTCTCGCCTAAATAGGAAGATTTTAATGATAATGTGTTCAATGATTGACATTGTAGCAGCGTTTATATACTTGAGTTTACCTCCCAAAAAGTTACCCTTTGATGATGTTTCCATAAAACTCGGGACTACTTCCTTTATAACACTGGAAGGATTTGATGAAACTTGCTTGCAATGATCCTTAGACATTGTATAAGCGTTATCATATACATTTGTTTACCAGCCCCTGTCCAATAGCCCTTTGATGATTTTGCATTAAAATTCTGGGGACTACCGCTAAACTATGGAAGGTTTTTCAGATACTTGCTGTCATGATCTTAACATTGTGCAGCCGTTATTATATAGCATTGGTTACTCCATTCCAGTATCCATTTGATGATTTTGTCATTAAACTCTGCGGACACTCCCCTAAACACTGAAGGATTTTTAATGATACTTGCTGTCAATGATCTAGACATTGTAGCAGCGGTTACTATATAGCATTGAGTTACTCCTATTTACAAGTTATGCCCTTGATGATTTTTGCATTACAAATTCTGCGGACTACTCCTTCTGAAATACTGGAAGGATTTGATGAATCTTACTGCAATGATCTAGACATCTATATAGCATTGAGTTACCTCCCTATTACAAGTTATGCCCCTTTGAGATTTTTGCATTACAAATTCTGCGGACTACTCCTTCTAAATACTGGAAGGATTTGATGAAACTGTGGCATGATCCTTAGACATTGTATAAGCGCGTTATCATATATCATTTGGTTACTCACCCTATTCCAAGTTATGCCTTGATGATTTTTGCATTACAAATTCTGGTGGACTACTTCGCCTAAACTACTGGAAGGATTTTGATGAACTGCTGCTTCATCCTTAGACATTGTAAAGATGTGTTAGTTATAAACATTGGATACTCTTTATTAAGTTATCCCTTTGATGATTTTGCTTACAATTTTCTGCAGACTACTCCTCATTGGATTACCTCCCTTTTTATAGTTAATGCCCCTTGATGGATTTTTGCTTACAATTTCTGCAGATCTACGTCTCCTAAACTACTGGAGGGATTTCAATGAAACTTTCTGTCATTCAACCTTAGACATGTAGTACGCTTTTACTATAAAACTATTGGGTTACCCACACCCCCCCCTCCCCTGTTTAAAGATATGTCCTTGATGGTATTGTTTTACAATTTTTCCATTGATAGATTTCAGTGAATCTTAATGATATTATCCATAGACATACATTATACCATATGTATGTAAAACATAGGATAACTAGATTTCTAGTATTGCACATATGTCCTCGTATATTAAGATGTAGTGTTGCATAAAAGAATTTGATTTCATGCTCCAAAGCCATGTTTGACAAAAACACTTGCGGGGGGGTATTAGTAAGCCCTTAGGCGACAGTTCTAGTTTGAATTGTATCTAGTTTTTCCTCATATATATATTTATATATATATACACATTCTGATTTATTTGAAAAAGAAGAGTTAGAGAAAAAAAAACACAGACAGAAAATTGGACAAATAAGGACAAACAGAAAGACAGACATTAGACAGCTTCAGAGAGAAAAAGAGGAGACTAAAATAGACAAAGAGAGAAAGGGATTGAAATTTTGTCATTTATGTCACTTTAAAAGTTGAAATGACTTGAATCATCTATTGCCTGAGGGTGGTAAGGCAGACGTTGAATTGGATAAATCATCTCCCTTACCGGGTCATCAGATATTGAATCTTGCTTAGTAGGAAAGTAATTGGTTTTAAGTAGGGTGTTGAAATGATGGGCTCTAATGTTCAGATGGGTTTGTAACTTTGTACCATCGCTACCCGGGAATTCAGGCTCAGGTTCTGTGGAAGTATTGAAGGCCTGATAACAATGGGGACTGATAGGCCTGTGGAGGAGGGGGAGTTGGAGATAGTCACCTGGTAGATTGTCATCCGCAGGGGGCTGACTTTGTAAAGGACAGAGTTTTCAGTGAGGATGATTTTGAATAGGTGGGAACTGCGCATGGTTTGGTAGCAGTGAGGGTCTTGAATGTAAGTGTATGTGTGTGTATTAACTGAATGTTTGTACTTAGATGAGTTGGCTTGATTTATTTATTTGCTTTTGTTGACGCCTTTGGCAATCTTTATCACAGTAGCAAAGATGTGCAGCTGTATAGTAAACAGAATAAAGCCTGACCAATCTGAAAGGCTCTTGTAGGTTCAGATTTGGTTGGATTTTTCGTAATATAATGAATTGTGTAGGTGAGTTGATGAATCAATTAGTCATGTTAAAGAATTAGATAAAGTGTTTACTGGGTCTGTGTTATGCTGGGAAGGTTAAGTCTTTCAGATTTTGTCATCGTAAGGCAAGTATGTTACCAGCTCTGCAGCAGCATTGCTTTAGTCAGGATAATTGATATAATTGGTCGAATCCTTTTGAGAACATAATGACCACATTGCAACAAGGAGCTAAAATAATTCATTCCTTGAATGATTACCCATTATACCTGCACCAGCCTCTATTAAACCAAATTATTTTTTTTCCATCACATCATTTTTAGCTCATCTGTTTTGAAAAAAAATGTCAAAAGTATTATGATCACATGGTAATCATTGTTGTTGTCATCATGCAAAAACTTTAACGAAGCCCATTACTCAAATACTTTTTACAGACAAGCGTTGGCATCTGCATGCGGTGCTCTTGTTTGAAGTGGGAGCTATGCTGATGTGGAGCATATTACAGCCAATATATTGCATCACTCATGTTGACCATATTTCCATCTTTTAGTGAGTGGTTAGAGCTCAATCCCTGGCTGTAGCATACCAAAGACTTTAAGAATAGTAATATGTCTTCCTTATGCTAAAGGTAGTTCCAGGTGTGGTATCATGCCACCAAATGTCTATGGCATGATACCACAGTGAGTCTCTCAGTCCCCAAATGACAGAAATGTTGTTGATGGGATCTTAAACACATAAACCACCATTTTTTCCTTTGCTTTAATCAGCAAGGGTATTCATCTTCATCAGTTTCAGTATACTTACTTTCATATTATCCCTAACCATACTTTATTTCTATTTGTCCTTTCTTCATTTTGGATTGTAACATTAGTTGTTTATGAGTCCATGCTGAAAATTTATTGACTGAATAGCGACCAGTGCATACCATGGTTTGAGACTGCACAAACATGCAGGTTGATCTGGGTCTGCACTGGTTGCAAAAGGCAGTCACAAGTGCCCATAGCATCGTAAGGGTTAAAATAAGTTTTTGGAGGTCAGATCTTTACCTGATTATCTTTACCTGCTGTACATAGAAACACAGTCATGTGTATTTTGAACAACCAATTGAATTGTTTCAGACATTGAAATGTTTGCCAGTGACTTGAATAAATATGGCAAAGACTTTAAAAGAAATTAATTCAACTTTTAAAAAAGATTAAACTAGGTCTATTACGTTTTACACTACAGAAAAATGACAGATCTAGCAATTGAATTTTATGAAGGACCCATGATCTCACCCAGTTGCTAAATAATGATCAAGGACCTTTCAGGTTAATGTTTGTTCTGATATAAATAGTCCCCAGATATCTCGTCACCAAGCGAGGATACGGAGACGGGAGTGGCCCTGCAAAGCTTCCTGTGCCTAAATCCTGTAGCACATTGATATCTAGATAGTTCAGAAAGGGATACATGTTTTATCTTAATTTTCTCAATGGTCTAAGATTAAGAGAAATTTTACTTTTTTTGTAAAATACAAATTTACATATTTTTAATTGCATCCTGCTTTGTAATGTGAAGTGGATTCTCTATAGGAATCATGAGTAATGTCCCATCCTGTCTCGTACCCTTTCATTGCATTTTAAAAAACTTACTTAAACATTTAGTTTCACCCCAACTTGGATAGTTAGACCTCTATGTGTATATAATTACATTTAAATATGAAAGTTTTTTTCATGGTTACCTGTGAAAATGTTATTGCATTACTTCTTCTCTGTTCAACATTTACATAAAAATGATCCCAGTTCACATTGCTACTCCCAGATCATTTTTGAAACAAGAGTTTACACCTTGCTACACACAGGTCATTTATGACACAAGGGATTTACACCTTGCTCACAGGTCATTTTTGAAACAAGAGTTTACACCTTGCTACACACAGGTCATTTATGACACAAGGGGTTTACACCTTGCTACATGCATGTCATTTATGACACATGGGGTTTACACCTTGCCACACAGGTCATTTATGACACAAGGGATTTACACCTTGCTTCAAGCAGGTCATTTATGACACAAGGGTTTACACCTTGTTACAAACAGGTCATTTATGAAAACTAAAGAAGTTTTCAGTTTAAACTGGACAGGTGTTACCAATAGGATGGGTGTTGCCTTTTTAAATCTTAACTGTATTTATGTGCAGCAAAAAAAAAAAGAAAGATCTTGCTCAAGGATCTGGTTTTTCTTGGATTGTGATGTCCATTTTCCTGATAGAATGTGTCCTCCTGCATGAAGGGATTGAATCTCTAGAGGAACTGGAGAGAGACCCACATAAAAGATACTGGAAGCCCAGTGTAATGTTACTCAGTGATATTTTAAGCCAGGCCATTGGACAACTAATCATTTCTAACACTTCATGTAATCAATGTTTCCACATGTTTTGGACACTAATTACCCTGCTTCAAGCAATTCATTGTTCCTGTTTTGGTATTGAGTCACAGCACGTTTCCTAGAAAAGCTCGCTCATATATTGAAACAGAAACTACAGGTAATGTCATTACTATAACAAGGAAAACTACACGGCTGTGTTTTGACTCTTCCAACTTTGAGATCGATAAACAGCGACAGTGATTGCCTAGATTGTTGTTTTGCGCATATCGTTAATTTAAATTCAAGGTCAGGGATTGTTCATTTCCCCAAACGGACTCAATTAATCAGCTTGTCTTTTGGAATATTCTGACCCAGGTTTTATAGGCTTGTTGACATTTGATATAAACCATGTGGTTTTCCATCTGCAACAGTTGGACTTTTTGTTTTTAACATTTTTAGACTATGGTTTCTGTAAACATTAGGTCTTAAATACATAAGGGTAACATACTATGCGTAAGAAACACACAACAATGGTATCACAGCATTTGTGTGAAATAATTAGGGTATCATAGTATTTGTAAGAAATACATGACAATGGTATTACAATTTGCATGAAATACATAAATTGTCTAAATATTCATTAGAAATACATGACGTGGTATTACAACATTTGCATGAAATACATAAATTGTCTAAATATTCATTAGAAATACATGACGGTGGTATTACAACCATTTGCATGAAATACATCAAGCTATCATGATATCCATAAAAATACAAAATACAATTAATAACATTAAAAATATAGATATTTTAATGGATTGGCAAAGAGGGCACCAGGAGCTGTCTGATCAGGGTTTGTGCACAGACTTAACTGTCTCCATGGTAAAGAAGTTTAGTAAATAAATATTCATCAAATCATGAATTTGTTCATGAATGTTCATGAGATAAAGGGTTAACCAAATAGTGAGAGTTTAAAAATCCCAGTTGTTGGAAACCACACCCTGTCTCAAGGTCATGTTGACACAGGGATAATAAGATAATGTTTGATCCTAGCACCAGGTAAGTGCACCATGCAAAAAAGTCATGTAAGGTTTTATTTAAACCTTTTATTTTAAATCTTATAAGCCATTTTACGCCATGGTAAAGTCAGATCAGACTGGAAGCATTTTTATACGTTAAAGGCTTTAAAAGTTTTTACTCTTCCTCTGCAAGGCTGAGAAATTGCTAACAGTGAGTTACTTGTCTGCATGGTGACTGTCGGAAGTTTCTGAATGCCTTGTAATTGTATCAGTATAGAATGCGTCTGATTGAACAGTTTGATTGGTTCTCATTTTGACCTAATTCAATTGGAAATTTAGGTCAAATAAATTTCTACACGCACACTGTAAATAAGGTTCTTTCAATTATCATTACATTTTTTTTTCTGATCGATAAAAAATTACTTTTAGCATGGATTGAAATATACTATTATGTTTAATATATTGAACTATTAAATACTTTGTGTTAAAAAAAAGAGATCTGCACGTATGGAATAGGTATATTAAATATAAATACAAAGGTATTCAACTGCATTGTTGATTCAGGCGTAAATGTCCTGCCATGACCTCAGTTTAGTTTACTCGGGTCGTGTTTGTTTTGACTTTCAAATGTTTATCCATGTACTCATATGTCACAGCCTGGTCTAGGAGAGTCTTCTTTTTCTAAACAGCCTTAGGCACTATTTGTGGTGGGTGGAGGAGTAAAGTAAATATTGATGAAGTAAAGGTGTATTCTCCTTAATCCTAGTGGAGAAAGAGATGGCACACTGAAGGCAGCCCTTAACCCTTTACCTCATGAATATTCATGTACAAAATTATGACTTGATGATTATTAATTTGCTGAAATTTAAATGCCATGTGGACTGTGTAGAATCTGAGCTACAATATTGTAGGAGCAAGTAGAGGAGACCCTGATCAGACTGCTACTGATTTTTGAATTGACGTTTTACTAAACTTGAAATGGTAGAATTTATGAAAGCATGGATTCCTTTCACCATGCAGGCTATAGAATCTAAGCCTCAATATTATGTCAGACAGATTCTGGTCTGATTTGGGTCTACTTTGTTTGCCAGTGTATCAAAAAGAGTCTCTATAAGATAAAGGGTTAATTGTTCAATGATACCAATTTACACCAAGATAAACCATAGAAAACCCCAATCATAATGAAAGCTTTTTTCCGTCTGAACAGGTTTTATCTTGTGTTCTCTCCTTGTCTTCATGGTACTGAGAAGTAGCAAACTATATAAAACCTGATCAGCTTGCAAGTTGCAGCCATGTCCTCCTAAGTTACATGTGGGGAAGGGTTGAGGTATGTCAGAAAATGATAGAGCCACAATTTATTTTTATACACCTGCAGAAGTTGGGGTTACAAAGGAATCACGCTGATCGCCTCCTGGCATACAACTTACATGGAGGCGTGGTGGGATACAGGGGTATTAATCATCTTTATTGATAACTCTAGCTATACATACAGGATAGATAAGTAGTGCAGATATCTACATAATATAGAAAAGAGTGGAGCTGAAATGTATTGAAAATAACAATTTTGCTGTCATACTGCAAGAAAATTAAACAAGAAATCCCTTGAGTTGTAACGTCTCTAGTTTTCCATATTTGATATAAAAACAGGTTTTCCTTTCTTTCAATAAAGCAATATCTGTGAGATAGCTTAATATAATGCCAAAGCAAGATAGATTTATAAGTTTTAAATCATTATTAATGATCTTATTAAATGATGTCATTTAAATTCCCTTGTTGTTTCAAGTCTCAGATGTTTTAAGTGCAAAAAAAAAAAAAATAATAATAAAAAATAATACTAATAATTCTTAAGAAAGTTTTTAGCTTGAAATTAGAAATGGTATGCATGTTAATCAGGTGAACCTAATTAGATATTACCATGGCAATGTAATGATAGCATATAGGGATTATTTATATGGAAGTTAATTTCAGGTTTCATTAGCTACTCAGGTCTTGGTGATGGAACAGATATATCTTGGATCAGTAATAACATTGTTTCAGTTTAAGCCGTCTGACAATTATGGCAATATCTGAAACCGTGTAAAAAGCATTAAATGAAAAGGCACTGAAGGAATTAAACTTTTAATAGGTGTATTTCTGATCTTATTAAGAAAAAAATATATTTGAATTTCAGGATATAGATGTGGTAATGATACCAAATGTTTATGTTTGGCTGATAATAAGAGACAATGAAGTGAAGTCCACAGGATCTGACCAGTATAGGGGAAGTCTTCCCCTTCATCAGCCCTCTCTTGATTAATTACCATTGTCTGTGATGGATAAATCATGTGGTGAGGGGCCATAAAGCCTTCACAGACCCAGGGGGGGGGGCAGTTATAGGCATTGTGACAGCTATGGGCTGATAGCCCCAGGGGGTGTGATATAAATCCCCTGGGGAAAGGATGGCTGGTGCCATGAGTGATTTTATGGCCTATATTGGTGCTGTTTTCTCAATCATTTCAGTCAGTGTGAGAATATGAAACTTCAGGTCCCTGCTTCAAGTTAACCTGCCACTTTTTCAAATTATTTTATGGTATTAAATTATCTAATAATCAACAGACCCTTTCAGGTTTTGCCATGAAATTTTAAGCTCAATCCACCGTTGCCCATTTTTAGGGGATGAGTTTCCTTCATGGCTTGGTTAGCTGCTCACTCAGTGTCACAAACAAAACCATGAATTCTCTTGTGTAAACCAGGTCAGCCACAGACTGCCTGATATCCAAGCATTTCTATTGGATAATCTGATAACTTAATTTGAATATATCTGTATACAATGGATAGTTCAGGTGCGGAAGCTGTCAAGTGTTTCAGTTTTTTTCTCTGCTGGTTCACCTTTCAAAAGAGGATAAAATAATTTTTAAGAATATGCTTGAAAACATATTAAAGTTAATGATAATTCTCAGTCTTCATTATTTGTTTCCAAACAACAATATGATGACATCATTTTCTGACAGCTCATAGTTGAAAATTAACACAAATATTAACAAATTTGAGGTGTCAATTAAAGGAACTGGTAAAGCAATGAAGTGGAACAATCTCAATGAATCATTATATAAACACAGCCCTCCACTTTGATAGATTAGCTTTTTTGTCTGGGTGTTGTCCCATACTTCAGTTTCACACCTGAATCTCTATTTAACCCTTTCCCACATAGAGGACACCATGAAAAGACCTATGCCAACAGCATAAAACCAGATCAACCTGCGAGTAACTCGCAGGCTGATCAAGTTTTATGCTGTTCGCTGCTCCTCAGTGGTCTGGAAATGAGGATTTTGTAATTAAATTTGGTAAGGTTTAACTGTGGTTTTCTGCAGATCAGGCTTTATGTGGTACCTACTGAGTGCGTCAAAATGCGTCTATATGAGGGAAAGGGTTAAATATGTTGTAATGAACTTTCAACATCTGACATATTTTCTCTCACCATTTCAGGTGTTCAAGTCATATTAAGTACTTATTTCATTTTGTCTCACTTGGTCTATACTTATGATGGGGATGAAAAACTGTAAAGTGTTTGTTAGAATTATACAGAGCCATTCAATTAGACACTAACTTTATTATAAGATAGATTGTAATATGTTTCTAATGTCAGTCCCTGGAGGTTTTTTTATATTTCTCTAGCTTGGGCTTACTTCCTAGTAAGTCTCTCACCTGAGAATGTATTGTCCACCATTTTATCTGTTCATGGATGCTTCAGTTCAATTTAGTTTATCTCATTTTAAAGGTAAATTTTCATCTGATTTTGTCTTCTGTTTACATTTATCAGTTTAAGTGGTAAAGGCAGTCCCAGTGTGCAGTTGACAAGCTTTTATTATCCAGCAAGGCACTCACACAGTAAGAAGAATCCATTTCCTAAATGGAGGGAGACCGTTGTTAGCAGACGACTTTTAAATATCGAGATTTTCCCAAAGTCTGCCAGGAAATTTAAGTTTTAATAGATAAAAGCTGTGCATTGACAACAAATTCAAAGGAAAGACAAAATTTGTACGCAGACTTGAGATGGGAGATAAAAATATGTGAAATATTCTGCTTGAAAACCTTGATGTTCAATACTGCAGCCCCTTTACATCTATGCAGTGTGATGTCAGCCATCTTGAAAAGAGAACTATAACACAGGCCCAGTCTGGAGCACATGGTATAGACTGTGTAATCGTTAACTGATATGTTAGTGCTACTTTAGTACCAAATTAAAACAGTTATGTCTACAGATTAAGCAATGGGGATTTATTTTCGGTTCTCTGACAGGTAAATATATATGTTTATTTCCATATTAGGCATGAATTACAGTGATTACGACAGACTAGGGTAGTACTCTCGCTTTGTTTTGGTTTTTTAACTGGTTGAATGCTGCTTTGTGAAGCAGACAGTCGACTTCGGAAGGAGCACTCAAAATCACCTGGATACTTAATTTAATGAGGAGAGTGGTTTCCCGCGTAGAAGCCTACAGGTGACATTATCGGCAAGTGTCGGAGAGTTGATGTGACGATACCATTACCAATGTCATCAACATAATTTTTTTTTGACACGTAATATAAAAATTGGGAACCTTGATAAGAAATCAAGCCCTAATAGTAATATATATTTTTTTAAGAATTAGAAAAAAAAATCATTGCAGTAAAACAGATCCGAATGGAAATTGCTTATTGCTATTTTTTACGTCCTGAACCGTGTATGTACTCAGGACTCTACGGTTATAGCTTGTGTAGTTACTATTTTTACATACTGAACAAAAAAGAAACACTGCTTGCTATTGAAAAGCTTGTAAATTGATCCTGCTGCATGTTTGCTAGATTCATATGCTTACAGCAAGGTGTTTGGTGAACAAGGAATGTATAATGAATTAACTTGTTACACCGTTTCAAGAGACAAAGAAATCAATTTAAAAGAGGTTGTGAAATATTAATGGACATCATACTGTTTACCTTACTGTGTATTGAACGTTTTTCAACACAATTTCACATATATTTCTGATTTCTTTTGATGGATTTACAATTGTTTTGTTATTAAGAATGCTTTTTGAGTTAGAGAAAAAGAGAGAGAGATGGGGGGAAAGAGAGAGGGAGGCATGGAGGGAAAGAAAAAGAGATTGAAAGGAGAGAATGAATGGGGGAAGATGTAAGAGTGATTGAGAGAACAAAGGAGAGACAAAAAGAAAGTGCTGAAAGAAAGAAGAGAAAAGGAAGTCAGAGAGCTATATATGGAAATATATTGAGAGAGAGGGAAGTATATTGAAAGATGGAGAGAAAGAACAGCAGTTAGTGAAGAAGAGCATGCAGCAATGAATATTACCAGCAAAGAAAGAGAAATTGATTGCTGCTCTGATTAAGAATGGTACTGGTATATCTCCCTTGCTTGGTGCATAGCATAGAAGGTTCATTTGAGGATGTGTTGACCCAGTACTGGGTGTGGTGTCATGCCACTCTTGTATGGCCTGAGTAAGACTAAATATCTAATGAGCATATAAGGGTAGTTGCAGGACTGGTTGGCCCAGTGTCAGGATGATGTGACTGGGTCAGTGTGGTATCATGCCACATGTCTATGACGTGATACTGCAGTGTGGTAGCACTATATCTGTCTCAAGTAGACATCGTCTCCATATGACTGAAATACTATAACGGTGGGACATTAAACCCAACAAACAAACAAATGTCTGAATTATCTTAAATCCAATCCAAATAAATAAATTAATCATTCACTCTAATTTAATAATTGTCATGCAAAGGACCACAAATCTTTAGTATCAACAAAATGAAACTCCATTTCCATTCCAACACGTTTTTACCAGACTGTGAAGTTTTAAAAGTGATTAAAATGTTTCTGTTTATTTTATGACAGTTAACATTTAGGAATCAAATGATGTCATTATGGAACCCATCTACTGCTTCATAATGATTCTGCACTGAATATGGTATAAACATGTACATGATGCATGTACAACAATGTAAGGAAAGGATGAAGTGATGTATCTCCAGGCAGTTGGGGAAGTATGAGTGCAGTTGATTGATCAACCTGTTGGTAGTTCAGATGCCTGGTTATCCCATTTGGAGGTGAATAACATGGTTTCAGTACCATGTAGGACCATTAAAAAGTCAGGGTTGTGTTGTTAAGATATAAAGTTGCAATGTAGTATATTTAGGCTCTCTTTGTTGTCTACATAACAATTGTAATGTGAGCAACAAATGTTCTCAAGTTGGAGTCTAACATAGACAATATCTGTCTTCCATTGGAAACAAAATCATTCAGCAAGATTGATCAGATGATCCATGCATTTAACTAGCACACTAGTTGACTCCTCCACAAGCAATAAAACGTAAATAGTTAAGAAATAGCCATTCTAAACTATGTCTGCCATGTTTGTTTACTAGGTTACAATGCAGGTAGCTTTGAAGAGTACCTCAAAATTTCTTTTTGAAACACACTGTTGCATAGAAATAAAAGGAAAACTAAAGACTTTCATAACAGGCTTGTTTAAATGCTTCATTCTATCTATTGAAATAAAAGCATTAGAAGCAATCTTATCTATGGAATATTTCAACAAGTTCTGATACAATGTTTCTCTTGACCTAATTAGGCTTTTGGACAGTTGTTGTCAGGAGATAAGGACATGCATTACAGGAGTGGGCACCATGGCCCTGTGGCAGCCATGGCAGACACTGAACATGAGACAGATAAGCTGTCCATGGCACTTCCTTGATCTTCAGTCTGCCAGCTGTACTATTGTACATAGTACATGTCCAAAGTCACGATGGGGTTACTATAACTTATAACTGTACACTCCATGTCCGCAGCAATGTAATTTTGTCCAACATCATTGCAGAGTTGTCATAAATGTACAGAGCATGTCTGCAGTGGTGTGGTTTTGTCCAAAAGGCATTATTGAGTTGCTGTCCACATGGTATTGTGGAGTAACTGTCACGTGGTCTTATGGAGTTATGGCATTGTGGAGTTGCTGTCCCATGGCATTGTGGAGTTATGGCATTGTGGAGTTGCGGTCTCCATGGCATTGTGGGGTTGCTGTCTGCATGGCACTGTGCCTGGCATGATAGAGTTGCTGTCCCCATGAAATTGTGGAGTTGCTGTCCACATGGCATTGTGGAGTTGCTGTTAATGTCCAACACATTGTGCCCAGGACATTGTAGATGTACTAAAAATGTACAGTACATTGTGCACATGACATCGGAGAGGTGCTGTAAATGTGTAGTTTTTTTGTGTCCACAACATTGTAGAGGAGCTTTAAATGTCCTGTACTTTGTGTCCACAACATTGTAGAGATGCAGAAAATGTACTGTACTTTGTGTCCACAAAATTGTAGAGTTGCTCTGAATATACCTGCCCTCTGTGTTGAAGGTTTGTTTCCATTGCTGTTCTTTATTGATGTTCTGTATATGTCTGCATTATTATAGATTTGTCCACATTCTTTGTGGTTACAGCTTGTCCAGAGTCTAGGCATCATTTAAGAAGTACAATACATGTCTGCAATATTGTAGGTTTATCACCCTGTCAAGCAGTTTGCCTAAACCACAATGGTCTATGCTTGTCTCAGATAAGCAGTTATAATGGAATTGTTTTAAACTTCAATAATGTATAAGCCAGTTTTTAAGAAATCCAGTGCATTCTGAAAACACTGAATTTGTATTTTTCAAAGTTTCAGTTTTCAGTTTAATATTTTATTTTCATATTTTTAAAAGTTCATACAGTGTGACTGTACGATTCAGATGCTGTTATCATATCTTGATAAGGACAGAGTCCTTCACTGATAGAGGTGTATACTCTCATGATATCATGTGTAAAGTAGCTCATTGATTGCCTGAGATAGGGAAAGGATGAGATGCCTCTCGGCAGCATGTTTGGAGGTCAAGGACACAGCCCTGTACCATGCATGTGACATGTCCTTATCTTGAGTAGGAACAAGGAATGCTTGACAAGGTCCAATGTTTCAGTCCTTGGTCTGTTCATTTGTTTATGATTTTTAAAATTATTACAAACAGTTCTTTAGTCATACAAAGATTCTGGTACTTGGGGAAGACATAACGCCTCCTTTACCGCAATATTCTGCTGTATGCCAGTGGCATGGTAGCCCTTCCAGTCACATTAACCTGATACCTGGCCTAGCTGTCCTTAACCCTTTCCCTCATAGAGGACACCATGGAAAGATCTATGCAAACAGCATAAAACCAGATCAGCCTGTGAGTAACTCGCAGGCTGATCAGGTTTTATGCTGTTCGCTGCTCCTCAGTGGTCTGGAAATGAGGACTTTGTAATTAAATTTGGTAAGGTTTAACTGTGGTTTTCTGCAGATCAGGCTTTATGTGGTACCTATTGAGTGCGTCAAAATGAGTCTATATGAGGGAAAGGGTTAAACTATCTTCCAGTTTAGAATGACTGCCTAGTGACAAGAATTTTGAATTTTTTTGATGCTGAGAAAAATTATGAAAATATCTGTTGAGAAATATTTTTCAGAAACATTAGTAATAAGTTCTCATCTCATTGGAGACATACTATTTTATTCTTTTATACAGTCTGTTTATTACATTGAAGCAAGTTTTATAATCATCATGAAATCCCAGAGTTAGTGATAAAAACCTCATACTTTTCCTGGTTCCAAACACCAGGGGTATTTTAAAACTGTCTGGTTTATGTCTGTTGTCCAATTTCTCATTCCTAGTTTGATGGAACATCTTGATAATAAAGTATTATATGTTCTGAAAATATGTAGTATTTTTTTTCTGAATACCACATGCTTTCTTTGTGTAATTTCCCAAAATGGAATTAGTTAAGTTTACGGAAGTATTGGGGAAAAGGTAAACTTTGCACTATACTGTAAATAATGTATCTTAAAAGGATATTGCTGGTACTGTTCATTGGGCTGTAGTTTGTACCATCATGTACTTGGAACTTCTAGGGTATCTGCTGTACCAATTTCAGGGTTTAAATGTATTTTGAACTCTTTAAGGCATTATATTGAACTGTACTTGAAACCTGTTTTAACTGTGCACAGTTGAAACCCTTTTAACTCACCTGAAAAGGCACCATCTTGCACTGTACTTAGGACCTATTTAAGGGCATTTGAGTGTGTACTGTACTGGAAACTCATCTTTAAGGGTTACTGGAAACTCATCTTTAAGGGTATTAAGTTTGTACTGTACTTGAAACCACCTAAAAGTACATCAACTTGCACTGTACTTGAAACCCACCCTAAAAGTACATCAACTTGCACTGTACTTGAAACTTTTTTTTTTCAAGGGCATTGTTTTGCACAGTATCATCGTAAGCATTTGCTTGTACTATTCTGTATCTGAAACCCATAGAAATTGCCATTGGTTGAAAATAAAACAGGACTGGAAACCCTCCATGACATGACATTCCACCTTGGCCATTTGCTTGCAATGTTGGACACCATTCCACATTTTATCATTCACTTTATACCTGCAGGTTTAACATGCACATTATAACATTTGAAACTGGGCATTGTCGTCTGCCTGAATAAAATAATAAATGTCAGCCCAGGAGATTTATGAGAGCATGATTCATGGCTAAGCTGTATGGACCTGGTACAGGTAGAACTTTCATTGTGTTTGTTTAGGTGTTACTGTTTTAATGCAGTCTGTTATCATGATTTATTAATGGGCTTGGGCTCAGGCTGTGTGGGTTGGAGGTAGGAAAGGGGGGTAGCCCGGGCAAAGAGGTTTTATGTTACACATGCACAGTTGACTGGCCCCATGCATCTGTGTCTTTAATGATAGAAGTTAAGTAGGCTGCATGGGATACTGTTTTTAATGCTTTTAGATAAAATAGATAAGGGATTTGAATAAAGGTGTATTACATTATTTTCTTTGACAATGTGTTTGTGACAAGAATACGGCCTGGTAAGAGTTACTTGTATCGAAGATAATTTGAAAGTCTTTGTTCTTAGTCTACTGAATGCCAATCCCTAATGCAGTATATCAGCGACATTCAGTTCACATAACAATGACATTCAGTTCACATAACATTGACATTCAGTTCACATAACATTGACATTCAGTTCACATAACATTCAGTTCATATAACATTGACATTCAGTTCACATAACATTGACATTCAGTTCACATTACATTGACATTCATATTCACATAACATTGACATCATTACATAAAATGACTAGTTCACATAACATTGACATTCAGTTCACATAACATTGACATTCAGTTCACATAACATTGACATTCAGTTCACATAACATTGACATTTAGTTCACATAACATTGACATTTAGTTCACATAACATTGACATTCAGTTCACATAACATTGACATTTAGTTCACATAACATTGACATTCAGTTCACATAACATTGACATTTAGTTCACATAACATTGACGTTCAGTTCACATAACATTGACATTTAGTTCACATAACATTGACGTTCAGTTCACATAACATTGACATTCAGTTCATATAACATTCAGTTCATATAACATCTCAAGCTGAGACTTTCCTTCATTAAAAGGCTGAAATTCCATATTGCTTCCATTGAAGGAATTGAAAGGCATATTATTTAAGAACATGTTAATAATGTATGTACAAGATTTCCTCTCCCTTGGGTAATAAATAATCGAGTTATATACCAAATTTTGAGCCAAGGAAAATCTTGATGCTTTACAAACCTGGAACTTTAGATGCTTTGCAAACCTGGAACTGTTGAAGGAATCGTTTTTCTTTTTCAAACATATAAATTGTAAGATGGCCCTCCCAATATTGAAGAAATAAACTAATATCTTGATCTAATAGCCAGGGCAATAAAGCAGATTCACATACTCATGTAATGACATTTTCGACAATCGTTTCTTGGTGATTAGTTCCTTGAATTTTTTCACACTCTTTGAGATTTTCTCTACAGATCTTCAGTGTGAATTTTTACACTCCCAAAACCCCAAAGCAACTCTTCTAAAAGAATCCAAATTAATGTAATGTCTCGCAGCCATTTTCTAAATTTAGGTCACATATCTGTAATCTAAATTTTAACGCATATTCTCCGTGGTCGACATAACGGTGTTTACGTTATCATGTATTGGAACCGGAGCAACTACAGATCTTAAAATCCTTTAAGTAAATTAATTTTCGTGGGTTTGTTGTCTTCCATCCATTATATATGAGAGCAGATCCAAAGATGGCGGCCATGATGGCAGGAATAAGTAGGAATGGACCAAGAACCTGTATACTGGATAATGTTGCATCTCTTTTAGAGAAAATATTCCTCATTTGACACTGAATTATGTCCAGTTTAGTGATTTTATTTTTTTTTATTTGACAAAATAAAAACTTGGCTCAGGTCCTTTATATCTCCTCCAACATTTCACTCCCACATTCTTCACCTCACAGGGGCCTCCGTGGCTGAGAGGGTAAAGTCGCTGACTGAAACACTCACTCAGCCCCTCACCGCCTGGGTTCGAATTCTGGCAGGGTCATTCGGATTTTCATGTGAGGAAGCCTTCCAGCTAGCTTGCGGTAGATCGGTGTTTCTACCGGATGCTTCTGCGCATTCGGGGTCTTCCTCCACCTATAATTAGCTGGACATCCCTATATGACTGGAATACTGTTGAAGCGACAGTAAACTCAAAATAATCAATCAATCTTCACCTCACAGGCTCTGGGCATGTGTGGATCTGAAGTCTCTTATCATGGGCAAAGGAGGGGAGGTTGGAGAGGGGTATCTAAGATGTTGTACACCTGCTTTAGTAATATAAGGGTGTATTTTCATCATGTCCAAATATAAGCACTGAAATATTAAGGAAATTCTTTACAGTGTGAGTGTGAAGAAATGAAGATTTCTGTTTTGCTACATTTTAATGCTCTCCATTTAAAACACAGCAGTCCAACATTGAACTTTAGATTTCATTTAATGCACACAATTCAAACACAGTCCAGTATAATGCAGTATCTAGAATCAGACCCAAATAAAGTGTCATAATGCAGTGTTATAATGCAATGTTATAATGTAGTATTATAGTACAGTGTTATAATGCAGTGTTATAATGTAGTGTTATAATACAGCTGTACACTATTTAAACCATCAACTTGGAGGCTACAAGTTAATAGAAGCAAATACTTTGAATTTTTTAGTAATTAACTAAGAAAGTTAAAAGTGTTGAATTGTCAAGTTACCAGGTTTGGCATAAAATGCCTGAATTTTACCTTTAACAACAATGTAAGGCTTCAGGTTTTATACAGACATGAAACTCTACCCACTGTTTGGTCTTAATTTCAGATTCTTCATCATTGCCAGCTTATTTCATTGTCCTTTTTAGCTCACCTGAGCCATGAGCTATTAGGATTGTTGAATGTCTTTTATCCATTTATCTGTTCTCAATATTTAGCTTATTTAAATCTAGTACCATTATTTCTGAAGCAAACTTCTTCAAACTTGCTGACGATGTTTATGGGCAAAATCCCTCACCCCAAATTTGACATGGCTGAATAAGAAGTCAGTGGTTATGGCCCTTGTTTGATGCAAAATGCCAGACTTAACTTTGTTTACACTCTAGCAGCTGTATTGATCAAACTTACAATTTTAATAAGTTATATATCTTTGTAAAAATCAGGTAAACATCAAAGGGTCATCCAGGCCCTCTTGTCTTTAATTCCTTTTACTATTACAGTATATAAACAGTTTTGTTTTGATAGTATTTTTTTTACATCAAAGCCAATTGAAAATTCTGTCTTCCTTCAGGTAGTTGCAGGACTATTTATCCAGGTGTTGGGATAATGTGACTGGGTCTTTGTTGTGATACCACAGACTACTCACTCAGTATTACTCTTACAAATCAAAGGACTCGTATTCTTACATGTAGTTGCAGGACTATTTTGCCAGGTGTCAGGATAAATGAAAAGGTGTGGTCTTGTGATGCCACAGTGAGGCAGCAGAGTTTTATTCAGACAAAAGTCCCTAAGTAACAGAGATTATGTTAGGGCATTAAACCCAAGCAGACAAACCATTTTGAATGACAATAAAATTGCCTTCAAAAGCAGATCCATGAATTTTTAAGAAACTCAAGTTGGTGATAAATGAATTCATAAAGAAAAACCTGTTGCCATAGGAATCCTGCTGAGACAGTCCATGTTGCCATGGTGATGATAGTGAAGATACAAAATTGTATGGATGTGCCTTACTGTCACCCCAGTGTCACAGTGGGGGATATTAACCAGACACCAGCTTGTGATATGACAGCCTGGCCCTTCAGTCATCTTGACCCACTTCCATTGTCTGGCTCTGTTATCATTTAACCCTTCCTCTGCAGTCTTTTATTTTACATTTTCTTGTATGTCTTTTTACTTTTTGTGTCACCTGCTGTAAACAGAGGTAACACATAGGGATCACTTTCTATCTTCTGTGTTTGTGTCCGTCTGTCCGACACACTTTTTCTGTCATGCTTCAGCAGGTGAAATATGTGTTCCAAAGAACACTCTTGTGTTTTGTAAAGGTACATTTTCCACTTTGTTTTCATGTGTCTTAATTTTTTTCGGTTGGTATTCATGCAGTGACTGAAAATGAATCACTTCAAAAAATTTTGAAATTCTTAACTCGCTCAGAAGTATTGGAACTTAAGTCTATCTGCAAATGAATGAGATTCCTTGTGTCTCAATTAATTTTGTATAGTTTTCATATTTTAGATTTTTAAAACACACCTCACATTTTTTCTCAAAATTCTCTGAATATCCCACGATAGGAAAGACTTTTATACGAAAAGAGAGACATAACTCACCATAACCTCCATGTAGGTTTCATTCCCCCAGGGTAGATTTATTTATATGCATATATATCGTTAAATCCCAGAATAGGTAGGGTTACAATTGTGATTCATAACCCCTCAGTCAGCATGTGGCAAGATTTGTGGCCCTGTCGGAATTTACATGTATAATAAGAAAAAAAAAATGTGACCTAATTTTACCCAGACTGCCTGCTATACACACCACTTATATCTCCCTCTCCAGCAAGAGTACTTTAATTCATAAAGCACATGTGCAAAACAGGGAACCAGTCATGAGATTATTGCATCATTGGTACCCAGCTTCATAATAAGATGCAGGGTCACGATGCTCCCTAAAGAGAGAAAGGATATACCAAGATATCAATTTTAAGATTTCTTGTGTCTACAATTCATTGGCACCTCGGGGGTTTCTGACTTGAATGAAAAAATGTTTCATACCTCTGGAATTCAATGGAATAATATTTGATATGGATATGGCAATAAATATTTAGATTATTACTTCATGAAATTCGTTTTCACTAAATTTTGGCATGTTTCCAGCATTCTTGAATCCAGAGTAAAAATAGCTTTCTCTTTCTTAGCGTTTGAATTTAAGATATGCTAGAAAAACATTATCATCTCTCCAGCAGCATCTGCATTAACCAGCACATGGAGTTGATATGTTGACATACTTTCCAAATATTAGTACCCCATTATCAGACAATGCGCAGAGATATATCACCAAAATGGAAAAAAATGCAAGTGTTCATAAAAAAGACATGAAACATGCAATAAACAAGCAGAATGGTATATTATCAGATACTTCATCTACATAGACTGATATTGGTCCAAATCTTTCATGTGATGGGGAATGTGTTTGCACCCTTATGGTATTTGATCTAAGTGAAAAAAGAAAAACTGAATTTTGAGAGAACCCAAAGAAGTTACTGAAAATTGAAATGTGGATTTTGATAAGAGTGGCCTTGTTGTGGTATAAAGGTTCTTAGTGAATCTTGTTTTTTTAGCCAGCAGAACGCAGCTAATTTTGTCACTAAAACTTACTCCATCTGTGGAGTTGTTTATTGGATGCAGAAGCATAAAATGGTCTCTGTTATAGTTGTCAGTAGAAGAGATCATTGATGCAAACAAAAAATCGGCAACTAATTTGGCTGTTGATTTGTTTGTCGATAATTATCTTGTGCATTTGAGGATGAAGGAGGCTGGAAAAGAAGGTTAATGCTGTACTACACTGAAAATTGAAATAGTTTCCATTAAAAAATTGGTAAATGCTTTTGTGCAGTGTGTGTTTATATTGAAAAGACAAGTGGGACTGTGACACATTCCATTTATGTTCTGCATGATTCTTTGCTGGCTTCATATGATTGTTCATTAAATTGTAGATTGTTCATCAAATTGCAGAAAGGAAATAGAGATGATTGCTTAATACTTGTGTAATAGACTTGCAAAGACTGGTCTCAACATTTGTGAACTGACAGACTGTGTTTTCTGATATTAATATAAAAGAAGTGTTAAACCAGTCTGGGCACTGTTTCTCATTTGCAGAAGTTGATCGATGGAGATCAACTCAGTTTTGACAGCTTAACATTTGAAAAAATAAGATACTCACTTGATCTTAAGTAGCTTTTTGTCCACGAAACTGGATAAGTTTTACGTATTGCAAGTACTTAGTACACCCTCACTTTATTTAACACAATGGAACACTAAAACTGAGATTTGAAAATTGTTCATTTGTATGAACAATGGGATCCAGTATGGTACAGTTTCCAGGTAAAAGGTCATTCCTGTCTGTAGCTTAATTCAATGATTCAATGGTGAGATTTAACAGTATGTTCATTACTTTGATTTTACTCCTTCAGAACTTTTTAAGCTGTATCAAAAGGCCATGTGTTCTTGGCTATTTAGATTGCATCACACACAGTTAAATTTAATAATTAAAATTGTAATAAGAGTACTGATTTTATTGCAAAGCAATATATATTTAAATTATATATATATAAAAGAGCTGAAAATGATACTAGCATTTTGCTTTTTGGCGACAACATCCACAAATATACCCATGAAGCAAATTGTCTGGTCCCAAGATGCAAAGATTATACTTTGTGAGACATGCAAATGACAACATATGTAAATATACAGTTAGTACAATACAGAAAACCATGCTTGTGACATTCTCCTTAATACTAAGGTTGCAAATATGTAGACTGGTTTAAAGCTGGTTATGATGTACTGCTGGGACAGACTATGTTATATTTATGAACCATTCCATATCTGCTTATGTCATAGGGCACACATTCACTCATTATTATGTTTATGCATTCTTTTTACTTGAGATGAAAGATTTTGTATTCAATTTTCAATGTCTGCCATGAACATGGACCATGGGTAGATCAAAGAAAATTCAGTTATCCCTTTACCTCATGAATATTCATATACAAATTTATGACTTGATGAATATTAATCAACTGATCTTTAACCCTTTCCCTCATAGAGGACACCATGAAAAGACCTATGCGAACAGACGTGATTTGCACCAACAATTTCAGGATCCACTATCATGTATCCTACTAATGGACCAAAGAGTCCTTGTTAACAAATTCAATTTACTTTATAGACTATATTTTAAATTCCCTCCACCAAACTTCAAAATTGCTAATATTGCAAAGAAAACTGTCCTTAAATGTGCAAATTTCACAGACATAAAAGCACAAATCTTTTAATATTGTCGTCACTTAACCCTTTCCCTCATAGTGGACACCATGAAAAGATCTATGCGAACAGCATAAAAGCAGATCAGCTTGTGAGTAACTCGCAGGCTGATCAGGTTTTATGCTGTTCGCTGCTCCTCAGTGGTCTGGAAAGAGGATTTTGTAATTAAATTTGGTAAGGTTTAACTGTGGTTTTCTGCAGATCAGGCTTTATGTGATACCTATTGAGTGCGTCAAAATGAGTCTATATATGAGGGAAAGGGTTAAATGGCTTATGAAATGATGGATTTTTATTTGCCACAGATGACTGTGAAGAAACTGAGCTACAGTATTGTATGAGCATAAAGAGAGACCCAGGTCTGCTCTGTTTGCCATTGCATCAAAATGAGTCTATATGAAGAGAAGGGTTGAATTCGTGATTTAATGAGATAGGACAAACTTTTACTTACAAGAATCAAATACTTATGAGTATCAAGAATCTTATTTAGAGTTCAAAATTAATAAACACTAGACCTCTTATGCCAGTGATGCCAGTGATCAGCATGTCAGATTGATAAACACTAGACCTCCAATGCCAGTGATCAGCACGTCAGATTGATAAACACTAGACCTCTTGTGCCAGTGATCAGCATGTCAGATTGATAAACACTAGACCTCCAATGCCAGTGATCAGCACGTCAGATTGATAAACACTAGACCTCAAATGCCAGTGATCAGCATGTCAGATTGATAAACACTAGACCTCCAATGCCAGTGATCTGCACGTCAGATTGATAAACACTAGACCTCCAATGCCAGTGATCAGCATGTCAGATTGATAAACACTAGACCTCCAATGCCAGTGATCAGCATGTCAGATTGATAAACACTAGACCTCTTATGCCAGTGATCAGAACGTCAGATTGATAAACACTAGACCTCCAATGCCAGTGATCAGCATGTCAGATTGATAAACACTAGACCTCTTATGCCAGTGATCAGCACGTCAGATTGATAAACACTAGAACTCCAATACCAGTGATCAGCACGTCAGATTGATAAACACTAGACCTCCAATACCAGTGATCAGCATGTCAGATTGATAAACACTAGACCTCCAATGCCAGTGATCAGCACGTCAGATTGATAAACACTAGACCTCCAATGCCAGTGATCAGCACGTCAGATTGATAAACACTAGACCTCCAATACCAGTGATCAGCATGTCAGATTGATAAACACTAGACCTCCAATGCCAGTGATCAGCACGTCAGATTGATAAACACTAGACCTCCAATGCCAGTGATCAGCACGTCAGATTGATAAACACTAGACCTCCAATGCCAGTGATCAGCATGTCAGATTGATAAACATTAGACCTCCAATGCCAGTGATCAGCATGTCAGATTGATAAACACTAGACCTCCAATGCCAGTGATCAGCATGTCAGATTGATGAACACTAGACCTCCAATGCCAGTGATCAGCATGTCAGATTGATAAACACTAGACCTCCAATGCCAGTGATCAGCATGTCAGATTGATAAACACTAGACCTCCAATGCCAGTGATCAGCATGTCAGATTGATAAACACTAGACCTCCAATGCCAGTGATCAGCATGTCAGATTGATAAACACTAGACCTCCAATGCCAGTGATCAGCACGTCAGATTGATAAACACTAGACCTCCAATGCCAGTGATCAGCATGTCAGATTGATGAACACTTGACCTCTTATGCCTGTGATGCCAGTGATCAGCATGTCAGATTGATAAACACTAGACCTCCAATGCCAGTGATCAGCATGTCAGATTGATAAACACTAGACCTCCAATGCCAGTGATCAGCATGTCAGATTGATAAACACTAGACCTCCAATGCCAGTGATCAGCATGATTGTCAGCAATTCTATTTCAACAAAAAAAAATATTGTTTAGAAAATCCAAACAAAATTGAAGTGGCTGTGTTTTTGGTATTTCTTTTCTGTTATCTTTATTGACTTGTGTGCCATCACCATTAAAAAAAGAATTTATCTCTGGATGATAATGTTATCATCTCTGATCGTGGTACAATTAAAAGCAATGTGTTACATAATTTTTTATTTACAGTCAATGTATCAAGCATTGGGATTCTGTGCCAAAGTTAGGCCTTTTCACTTTCAATTATTGATGTCTTTTACATTCCAAAGTTCTAAGAATAACACATTTTCACATTTTCTTTTAGACTGTTGGACCGGTTTTTAAAAAAAAAAGTGCTTTCTAAACATTGATTGCTTTTTTGGCTGTGCATCAGTTAGTTTGTTGGCCAGTCTACCAAGCGAAGAATTTCTGGTACAGTGCAGTCCTGTCTGCAAAGGTTTGATAATAAATCGACTCTCCCCAGACAATCTCGTTTTAGCAAACATCTGATGGATTAGCATAGCAACGTTCATGTTTTTTAAGCCGCAACATTTTGACACAAAATGCAAAACTTTGATCATACCAAACATTGCTTCCTCATTTTTCATATATCCAAGTTTTGGTTCCGTGAAATAAAATTTATCCTCCTGATGGAACATCCTTTAATTTGCAGATTCTCACTTGTCTTAGATGTTTTGTAAAAACTTCTTGAACTTTTTGTGTCTGTGTTTCCTTAGTATATTTTTTCAATGTATTCGCATCTTTGTATTTTGAAACTTGTGACAGATTTTTGTAGACATTTTGAAAAAACAAAGTCTGACTGAAATCTGTAAAAAAAGCTTTGTTGTCATAGCAACATAAAACCATAATCTTAGATTATTATGCTCTTTATTATTTTAAGTAATTTGTGTAGCTATAGAAACAGCTGTTTCTCATGACCGAAACTGTTAAGTCTGTACACACAATAAACTTTAGAGTGTCTTTGTAACATTGTAGTTCTGAAATTGTTGTTTTTATCTTGGTTTTTATCTTTTTTCAAGAGACTATTTTGATGTCCAAATGATAACAGAATGTTTAGTTACATCATTTGAGCCTATATCATAGTGACAGATATTTCAATCTTCATTGAATATTTTCATTTTTTTTTAATGAGAATATATATATATATATATATATTGAACTATTTAGAAACAGTGTAATGGCCTTTTCTTTGCGTTCACTGTACTCAGTAAGTCCTATTGCACAGATGAACTTTGTCCTTTCACTACCCTGACCCAGACAGCCAGTGGAAAACCAGATCAGCCAGCTAATAGCTTTGCGTTGGGTTACTGTTAACAGCTGCTAATTGTAGCGTTTGTATTGTAGCATATAGAATGCAAGCAGGGAACCAATTCCTTTGCAAGCAGTTCTGACTTTAACACAAGACTGGTGCAAACCATTTAGGATTGTTTGACATCTTGATCACGATGTTTGTCGTGAACAGACTGTAAATAGTTTTCTGTCTGATTTGGATTACCTCCAGTGTCTGACAGTGTGTCACCATACATCATCATAGATCAAAGATTTAAACAATAGCTCTTCTGTCCTGGAGGAAACAGTTAACGCTCATTCAAGCTCCCCCGCTATAGGTCAGCATGTTTTTGAACTAATGAATCTTGTTGCAAATGTAGTACATATTTCTCCCCATTGTTATATATATGGTATGCCACCTACCATTATCCCTCCTTTTGTCTTATCTAAAGTTTTACCTCAAAGAAAATAACTATGAATTTTAAGAAAAGGAAGTGATTATGAAACATTGAAACAGTGAAAAAAAATAGGCATTGTCCAAAACTTTGCCATTTCAATATTTTGAAAATTAAAGAAGACATCTTTTTCTCATATGCATTAGAGACCTTCCTCCACAATCCCAAGCGTGTCTATAATGATGAATATGGTACTTCATTCCCATCCATTCCTCACCAATTTTTACCAGGACATGGCTCTCAAACATTGTACTCATTAGACAATTAAACTTAATTATTCATTAATAAGGTAACCGGCAAGTAACTGATTGTATCCTTACGCCTCAAATTTATAGTTTCAAACATGCAGGCTGGGGAAATCAATACACAACCAGCCAGTGACTGGTCTCAATATTTTATTAGTACTCTTTTTACATAGAGACTAACTTGTTGTTCATCTGTTGAAACTTTAAAACATGGAGACCAATGAAATATTTAATGTATGAGTTTGCATTTTCCCCCCCTTTGTCTGAAAATGGGTTGTAATTTTCTCAGCTATTTTCAGTAAACAGGATACATTACATCTAGACTTAGAAGGCTTATTTGAAGGAGTTAATCTTGACCTTCTGTTGTGAGAGGTTTTACTCCTGACCTTGATACACAAAATGGTCATCATATAATGATTGGCCTTTGCCATGGTATAATGATTGTTAAACCATGGTATAGTGACACACATATGTATAATAATTGATAAACCATAATGACAAACTATGGTGTAATGGATGCCAAACCATAATGACTGACAAACCATAGAACAAGGAGTGGCAAACCATGACATAATGAATGATAGAACATGGTATGATGAATTACAAGCAGTGATATGATACTAGTTTTTCATAGACCTACGTATGATCAGGATGTAAACACTTCACAGTTTCGGAAAACTTGCTTCCCAGTGTTCCGCCATTCTTACTGTTTATAATGTTCCCAGGTATAGCGTTTTAAGATAATTACAAATGATAAATGTTCAATACTTATTCTAATGGGTGTTACCTGCATTAGGTGTGCAATATCTGTGCAAGTCTCAGTTAATGTGACTTAAAAATAACTTTGTACTGAAAATTGACAGCTTTTTAATGCAGAAATGGGAGTTCAACCAACCGTTAATGAATTTGAACTTGTTCATTTGAGTAGGCTATACCAGCTTGCTATTTCTGATTAGTTTTTTTTATCTTTTTATAAAGTCTTAAAATGAGTACTGGTAGTTCTAAGGAATGCTATATTTCATGGTATTTTTTGCTGAAACCAGTTGCAATGAGGGTTGGATATATTGGATTTACCTTAGATAAATGTTACATCAGCTATAAGTTATGAGCTGTAAAAGAATGATTCTCCATTTTTGTGTTCTTTTGCATAACAATTTATTACAATCAATTTGTGGTAATGTAACCATTGATTTGTGTTACGGTTTGTTTTGCATAGGTACTCTCGTAATAGGACATTATCTTCAAAATTGGTTGACAGTGAAACAATTCCATATAGACTGGCCTGTTCTAATAAATTGTTTAAGTTTGTTGGTTGGTAGATTCAGAGGTTTTACAAATAAAGTAAAATTTTATCTGAGAAAAAAAATCATTCTACAAAGTTTCTAGTTAAATCAGGTTTCCATGATAAACCATGAAGAAACAGAACCAAAACATATTTCACCAACTATACTCTTTAACCCTTTCCCTTATATAGACTCATTTTGACGCACTCAATAGGTACCACATAAAGCCTGATCTGCAGAAAACCACAGTTAAACCTTACCAAATTTAATTATAAAATTCTCATTTCCAGACCACTGAGGAGCAGCGAACAGCATAAAACCTGATCAGCCTGCGAGTTACTCACAGGCTGATTCTGTTTTTATGCTGTTTGCATAGGTCTTTTCATGGTGTCCTCTATGAGGGAAAGGGTTAAGTGACGACAATATTAAAAGATTTGTGCTTTTATGTCTGTGAAATTTGCACATTTAAGGACAGTTTTCTTTGCAATATTAGCAATTTTGGAAGTTTGGTGGAGGGAATTTAAAATATCGGTAAATTGAATTTGTTTAACAAGGGCTCTTTGGTCCATTAGTAGGATACATGATAGTGGATCCTAAAATTGTTGGTGCAAATCACGTCATTGGCAAGAAATTCAGGTGCAAAGTACTGGTCCAACTTGGGAACCATCAAAGTAGTAATACTGAGGCCAGAAATAGTGTCATTACTTGATCTTAAACCTACCCACTTAACGCCACCCACACCCCTAAAGAATCATCCTTTGGTGTCCCTAATTTGTTTTGTTTGTGGAATCTGCCATTATATTGGAATTTGCAGCAATGCCTACTATATATGGCTACTTTTCATCTTCCATTTATTTTTCTGTACCTTTTCCCATTATTTCAAGTTTTATTATTGCATTGTCACCTTATCATATGCAGTAACTGGTATTTTGCTTCTAACTGCTTTTCACCTTCCCTTATTTTTCTCTGCCTCTTTAGATTCCATCATTTTTGTTTATTATACAACTGTTTATATATCTGACATTTACTAAGTGTTTATCAGAAACAGATTTGTTTTTATTTACGTCCTTTGATCCTGACCCTTTTGTATGAAATATTGAATAACCATTAGCTATGGCTAATTAGCTCAGGAGAAGTCCAGTTGGCACACATGGACTGATAGTTATCCTCAGATGTTTATTCCAGTATATCTTCAGTGTACAACAATCCATAAATCATCTTAAATTGTTCCACACAATCAGTTGGATTGACGATCATCGATTGTACAACCTGTTTTAATATCATTAATGGTGTCCCCTTCATTATTTTGTCCTATTGCATTTATAGCCAACTCTTAAAGCCCAGTATGCATTGAACACATCCTCGGTTTGAAAGAAAAAACGAGATAGTGATTGTAAAATATGAACTTGGAGGGTACGGACACTATAGGTAATATCAGTGTTGCAGTTTTTGTTAGTGTGCAGTTCCAATCGCAGACTGTTTATGATGGTATTTTTGGATTGTGAGCCTTGCTGACAAGATAGATTCTTTAATACAAAAGACGTTTCACCCCTCACTGCTATTTTGAAGTATCTAGAATGGAGATACAGGACAAGTTACAGGGTTTTGCCATTTGTTTCTTGCAATACTCGGAGTGTTGATGTTAAGAGATAAATAAAACAATGGATAAATGATTTTTAATTATAGGTGCTGGTGTGAATTATTTATCAAAGGCCTGAATAAGAACAGACATAGCCTGAAATTATTTAAAGGGACTGCATGGTAGTTGTTACAGGTCTAATATTTCCAGTGTGTTAATAAAATGTGACTTTTGTTAAATGTGAAAGATGTTTCAAGCTCATAGCAGGAGTTTGTATGTCATTCTATTTGTCATCATATATTTATCTTGGATTATGGAGAAACATGAGTTGTTTGACCATTGAATATTCAAATTAGCTTGATATTTTCAGAACAAGCCAAGCAATAGTGTTTGTTTTTGGTCTCAGACTTCAAAAACCTTAAACCAGATCCAGGTTTTTCACGGAGTAACAAGTTCAAAAGATAACTTTGTTATCTCCTTAAGCTAAAAAGCCTCCCATGGGAAGTTTAAAAAGAGGGGGACAATGTAAGATGGATACAAAAAAGTGTCATATTGCTCCCTACCTATCAATTACTGTCACCCAATCTGTTATGTGAGCTGACACAGGGTTTGGTTGGTTCCCATGTTACTAAATACACTGGTGGACTGGTTCTCATAGTTAATAGTTTGGTACCCTGACTCACATTGCTTCCTGTTTGTGTATCTTTAAACATGAAATACGGATTTTCTGTTCAAGTACTGGTAATTTCCACATGCTTTTTATATTGTTATTTAAAAATAAAGCACAAATTTAAAGAAAATCAGAACCATTGTTGTCAAACCAGCATCAACCTTTTACCTATTATTCATGTGCAAGTGTATGTCATGGAGATTGTGAAGTTAATGAAGTTTAAATGGTTTATGAAACAGATTTTTCTTTTCCCTGCAGACTAGAATCTGAGCTATCCCTTTCCCTCATAGAGGACACCATGGAAAGACCTATGCGAACAGCATAAAACCAGATCAGCCTGCGAGTTACTCGCAGGCTGATCAGGTTTTATGCTGTTCGCTGCTCCTCAGTGGTCTGGAAATGAGAATTTTATAATTAAATTTGGTAAGGTTTAACTGTGGTTTTCTGCAGATCAGGCTTTATGTGATACCTATTGAGTGCATCAAAATGAGTCTATATGAGGGAAAGGGTTAAATACAATATTATATGAGCAAACAGATCTTTCAAGGAGCTGTCCAATCTGTCAGCACCTCCAAAACAAGTCTTGATGAGATTTGGGTTCAGATGTTAAGATTGTCTGACTTTCTGATATTTTTTGTGACGGTCATAGTCATACAGACATTGTAAAACCAAATTATACTTCGTCATTAAGGCATACAGTAAAATCTCAATAATAAGACCACCCTATGGACTACTGTCAAGTGGTCTTAATAATGAGGTGGTCTGATAATCGAGTTTCAAGTAACAGGAAATAGGGAATAAAGGATCTGAAAATAGTGGTCTTTATATAGAGGTGGCTTCATATGAGGTTTTACTGTATTTGGATTCAAAAACAGACTGATCGTCCTTTGATACACACATGAATCAAGTTAACAATGCTCAATTGTTCATGTATTAGTCCGCTGATATTGCTCTAGAGTCCTCAAATAAGATCGTCCGGAAGATTTTGGTTTTCAGACATGGTTCCTTTAAGGAATTGGCAAGTGTAATCAATTTATGTGAAGGTTGGGTTATGTTCCCTAATTGGATACAATGAGAGGTGGAGAGAACATGTCTTCCATTTATGGAATTATTAATTGGCACATAGGGGCATTTAATAAACAGATTATTGCTAATTCTCCTTGAAGGAGATGGTTCACATTCAATGGAGGTATGAATGTATTTCTTGATTCATGTTTGTGTGAGTCTGTTTTAATATGCCTTTACCACATTTTTGATTTTAACAGGAATTACTATGTTGTTATATTTTCGATACTAACTAGTAAAACATTTTTCGTAATTGACAGGATGGATGTCTTCAATTAAAGCAGATGTAATGCTGAAGTTATATGACTGATTTTTTTTGATAAAGGATGCAGTTAAAGGCAATGCTAAGATTACGAGTTATTGGACTGTCATTTTGTGTATTTAGATAAAGAGCTTCAGCATGGAATTCTCCCCAGAAATGGTGTTATCTCTTGACAGGAGATAAGCCAAGAGATCTGATGCAGTTTGCACAAGTTGACTTTATTAAATCCTTATTGCCTTGTCTCTTTTACACCTGTGCCTCATGTATATTCATGTATACACATTTATGACTTGGTAATTATCAAGCTACAATATTGTTTGAGCAATCAGAGGAGACCCTGATCAGACACCACCCCGAAGGAGCATTCTGATCAGGGTCTGCTCTGTTTGCAAAATGCATCTATATGACGTAAGGATTTTAAAAAATATGGTAACTCCCTATATTTCTCTGTTTGGCCAACAGTGATCAAATTTTATTTTCCAAGAATGATTATGACATATTCATGTTTCATGATTACATTGTATCTAAAATTGCAAACCTTAAGGTCAAGGTCATCTTAAGATAAATACCTGTTGGAATTATGGTCTTTGTCTCAAACAAATATGGAAGGAGCGTTTCTGTTTGTTAGGTCATTACAGTGTTATCAGGTACATTTCTGCTTGCAATGGGACTTCTTTTCAGAGATAAGGAAAACCTTGAGACATGTCTGAATTACTAACGTGTGTGACCTGTAGGTACTTCCTGTTACTGGTGCATCATGGATGTGGAAAAATCGAGACTTTCATGCCACAAAATATCTGACACGGTGAGATATGAAAGAACACAAATGAGGTCATTTGTTGAATGTATAATCAAGAAGAATAACCTCATTGGAGAGAATTGGTTACTCATTTACAGAATGAGGCGCAATCTGCTCTCACAGAATTAAATCTTCATCATTGTAGTGCTATTCTTAAGGTTTTCATTGCTTTAGTGCTTAAAGTGCACACAAGTATTTTTAAGAAGACTGGAATTTAAGCCTTGGATATTGGTGTCACTGAGTTCAAAGATTAACAAGTACAAAGCTGTTTATGAAAGGGAAAAGTCATACTAAACTGTTAAATGAAATTTGACCTTAAATGTATTCATTTCGCTCTAACCTGATACAAGGGATGAAACCTGAGCCCTAAAGCACTGCATCTCGAACTGGACACTGTTTTTTATGTGTGAGATACTGTTTCAGTCAATGAGTGGCATATTTCACTAACGGTGCACAAAGCCACTATGTATAGGGTCACATACCACAGTGTTTGAGGCTAATGATCGCTAATTGGCCATGTTAGATGTCAATTAAGGTCATAGCCATTTAATGGTCTGGTCACTTTATAACCAGGTCATCGCTCTATCAGTCAGGAGTGAGAAGGGTGTGGATTGAGTTGAAAAATGCACTGTAGAAAGAGAACTATTTTAGTCTCATTTTGATCAGTTAGACGTTTTGTGTTTGATGTCTCAGACCATGATACAAAAATAGAACTGTTATATCTACTTTGCTTGGTGTTTAGTTCAAGGGCTGCAGTGTCTGGATACTTAAATGGGTGTGGTATCATGGCACTCATCTATCCAGGGTATGTGGTATCATGCCATTTGTCTACTGTGTGATATAACAGTATGGCTATAATTATCTGGGTCATATAAACAAATTCCCAAAATGACAGAAACTATACTTTTTTGCATGCTGGTTTAAATATTTTATAGAAAACACATGGACACTTAGATATTTAATTTCTTGAGAACAATTCTGATGCTCCATCTTGCAGAAAATTGTTATGTTTTTTCTATGCCAAAGGGGACAGCATTACAATGATTGAATCCATCATTTGTGTAGATGTGTTTTATTCTGCTATAGTATGCGATTCATTTTAAACAAGTATTTCAATATTCCAATAGGTTTCTGTTGTAAAGCAGGAAATTGAAAATGTAGCCATTTAGAAAATTTAACTTTCTTTTTACATATTCTTCCACTTGAATTACTGCTTTCAACAGATAATTTTTTGAAGTAGTGATATGTTTGTCATTGTTATTGTTTGTGAGGGCCCTCCAGGTAAAAAAGGTCACCAAGGTTGACATCGCTTTTAAAGGTCATTCATGCAAAGAAAAGGAAGATGCATTAACAAATTGTCAGTCAACCGCAAGGACAAAAGAAGTAGCATTTTTATCTTTTAGCTTTGACCTGGTGAAAAAATTGAAAAATGTATAAAATATTGGAAGATTGTAAACTTAAAAGATGAAAAGGATGAAAAAAAAAATCTTAATTATAAGAAAAAGACTTTCATATCCTTTTAATGATGATACTTTAGAATAAATTAAGGTAAAGTGTGGAAGTCTATTAAGTCAAAGAATTAAAGTCACATTAATGGAAGAGAAGTATTTTGAAATATGCAAATAAATATTTCATGCAGCAAAAGACTTTCAGAGGAAATACGATATCTGATTTCACGATTCAGTGAAAGCATTCAACTGTGATCTAAATTAGTTCTGAAGGTTTGAGGTTTTTTTCAGTCGCGGTGCAGCTACGTATTTTCTTACGGAATGCATCTGGCATTTCTCTTTCCTTCTCAGGGCTTATCAGTTATAACGAGTTATATATCTGGTGAGAAATCACATGGAGCCTTCCAGGAAAGAAACGGGGTAAAAAGTTGGCGGTTTTTGAGGAGAATATCAAAATCTTGTGCACTCTGTATTGTTAGATAGATCTTGTGCAGCAGTTTTTGTGCAGTTTTATGGTTTCACAGGGCGAATAAAAACCTAGATTTTTGGGAAAGGTTTTTGCAGTTTTGCTGTGTCAATTTATTTATGAAAAACTTTTTTCTCTAAGAAGAAAGACAGATGGGGTTAGAGAGGGAGAAAAATTAAGAGAAATGATGAAGATAAGAGTGTTAAAGAGGGATGTAGAGAAAGAGTGAGAAGACAGATGAATGGGAGAGAGATAGAGAGAAGAATGAGAAGTGACAGGGTGAGATGGGAGATAGAGAGAGAAGAAAGATTTGATGGAGGGAGGGAGATATAAACAAAAAAGCATTATATTTTGTCTTCATTTGAAACAGCAGACAATTTGTTTTGCTGGCATGACCTTTCATTTTGATAATCACACTTGACTTAGGAGATCTGAAAAGTTAATGGAAACTGGCTACTTATTAATACTTACTGACACAAAAAAACCTTTGAACATAGGTGGAAAGAGGGGATAGATTATTTGGCGAGGATCAGAAATAAAGTGAAAAAGGCTTGGCTTGGCTCAAGGTTTGACTTTTTTCAAGGAAATACAAATTATTTGGCAGATAGACGTTTATTACCTTTTCGTACCTTTGGCTTTGTTTTATAGTGCTGTTAAAATTGGAGAATCTGTGAATTTTTTTCTCCTCTGCATTTTAGACAAGAAATGTTTAATTTTGAGTAAAGAGAAGTATTCAATATGAGTAAGGAAACATTGAGGGTGGTAAGCTCATCATGGACTGATGAAGGAAACAATGCGTTATTAAGTGTGTGCTGTAAATTTACTTACCACAAGTGAAAATAAAGCAAGATAAGAAATGTTTATATTGTGCACCAGGTACTTATACTTGAATGTGCGGCCAATATATTTTGAATGAGTATATATCAGGCGGTTTTATCTTCGCTGATTTCCAATGGAGCATTATCAGACAAGGGAGTTAGGGCCTGTCGGCTCAGGCTGGAATTCCGGTAATGACACCGTCAGGTTTTATGTCTGACTCGGAGTTATCTGCCTATCTCTCCGCTATTTTGATTGTTTTTGCATGAATTTGGTTGTTTTCATGCTTTCTATAATCGGCTTCCTTGAGAGGTAAAGCTGGGCTAAACAATGATGCAGAAAGACATAAATTTACACATTCCATCACAGAATTTTCAGTCGGTGTATATTTAACTAGTTATCTCAAAGTATATTGCTCAGATCTGATAGATGTCTGTGAAGAAAACAGTAACTGTTTGAGGAGATTTGAAGTTTATTTTCCTTCTGGATTGTGTTATGGAACGTTGATTATCTAGCCTGAGCTGTTTGTTTGTTCAGTATTGGCTGAATAGTCTTTGTCACCATGGAAATATGCCTTTCCCTTGTACTGGAGTCTCGACCCAATGTGGGTCAACATTCTGGATAACCTGATTATAATTGTCTAGGGTTACTCTTATTGTCTTACCCTTAATTGATACTCCGAGTTCCTCCACAAATTTGTCTGAGAACTCTTCTAATGTTTCATGGTTCTCCTGAAAGCCGGTGAAGTGTAGAGAGTGGAATCTCATAGGCCAGTGCATCCTGGGACTGTTAACGAGTAACGGAACAATAACTTCAAGCTTTCTTTATGATCCGAGAAAAGTTTATAGTAATGGATAAGACATTATCTGGATATTGAAATCCACAGGAGGGAAAAAATGCTATTCAGCTCTTCTGTACCTGTAATTTTTCTTCATATTGCTGTTTTCCCTTTCTTACATTCTCAGCTGTCTTTGAGAATCGTTCAGAAAGCTTAGATGGGTTTTCTATGGGTAAGGCATGGCATAAAAATGCACCTCCTTGAACTTTATACTGTATATTTAGGATACATTGCAAGCCTTACACTGAGATGGTAAGATTTTCTATGTATTCACCTTGCCTGTGGTGTGCTTTTTCTGGCAACTGTCTGCAGCCTGTCGCAGCTTGGTTTGTCACAATACCATTCATATTCTGTGCTTTATGTGTAGCGGATGCCTGTCATGTGTCTGTTTACGAGACACTTACCTTGGCCATGTCACATGGGCCAATAAGGCCACCACAGAGCTTATTGATCTCAGGTCAATCTATTAATGGCCACCGGCTAACGATATCCTTCTAGGTTGGATTTATGGCGCAGCTGTTACATATGATTATCGTCTCAGAACCTCGGGCTTTTGTATATTTAAATGATATTTTGTACTGTATTATCATGGTGCAATGGTATCATAACTCCTTGCCAGCTTTAGTTTTTATATGCTGTTCAATAGGCTCAAGTCTCAACTACTGTAATGACTATCAGGGAAATATGTATTTTTCAATAGGCTCAAGTCTCAACTACTGTAAAGACTATCAGGGAAATAGTATTTTTCAATAGGCTCAAGTCTCAACTACTGTAATGACTATCAGGGAAATATGTATTTTTCAATAGGCTCAAGTCTCAACTACTGTAATGACTATCAGGGAAATATGTATTTTTCAATAGGCTCAAGTCTCAACTACTGTAATGACTATCAGGGAAATATGTATTTTTCAATAGGCTCAAGTCTCAACTACTGTAATGACTATCAGGGAAATATGTATTTTTCAATAGGCTCAAGTCTCAACTACTGTAATGACTATCAGGGAAATATGTATTTTTCAATAGGCTCAAGTCTCAACTACTGTAAAGACTATCAGGGAAATACGTATTTTTCAATAGGCTCAAGTCTCAACTACTGTAAAGACTATCAGGGAAATACGTAGTTTTCAATAGGCTCAAGTCTCAACTACTGTAAAGACTATCAGGGAAATACGTAGTTTTCAATAGGCTCAAGTCTCAACTACTGTAAAGACTATCAGGGAAATACGTAGTTTTCAATAGGCTCAAGTCTCAACTACTGTAAAGACTATCAGGGAAATACGTAGTTTTCAATAGGCTCAAGTCTCAACTACTGTAAAGACTATCAGGGAAATACATAGTTTTCAATAGGCTCAAGTCTCAACTGCTGTAAAGACTATCAGGGAAATACATAGTTTTCCATAGGCTCAAGTCTCGACTCAGTGAAGTACGAAGTTTTACATGACACTAATTTGTCCATTTTGATTCAAAACTTGTCTCAAAGACCCAAAGGTATTTCAAAATTTGTCTTGTGGTCTCATACAAGAGTTGGGGGGCCTCCGTGGCCGAGAGGGTAAAGTCACTGACTTTAACACTCACTCAGCCCCTCACCGCGTGGGTTCGAATCCCGGCAGGGTCATTCAGATTTTCATGTGAGGACACCTTCCAGCTGGCTTGTGGTAGGTCAGTTGTTCTACCCGGATGGCTCTGTGCATTTGGGGTCTTCCTCCACCTGTAATTAGCTGGACATCGCTGTATGACTGAAATACTGTCGAAGTGACGGTAAACTCAAATAGTCAAGTCAAGTCATACAAGAGTTGGGAGTTAAACCTAGTACCTTTAAAAGTATAATGTTCTGTTTCCTCAGACACTGTCTAGAATTAAAAGTATTTTGCTCCCCAATTAACATCACGTAAAAAATGTATTCCTTTTACAGGTTTGAGATTATTTCTGAAGTTCAATGACAGCATTAAAAATATGAACAATTATTTAAAATCTGATTTAGAAAAACATCAGACGGTATCAATCCTATTCAGACTACTAATTCTTTAAGTACCTGACAAATTGGTTTTCTTCTTATAGCAAGACTATTGATTGATCTGTTCTTTTCTTGGAGAGAAAAAATGAAAAGCAAGCAATTTACTTTGATGCTATTCAGGGAAATGGGCCTAAAACAATCGGGCATACATGCATTTTGATAATTAAGAGAGACTATTATGTTCTTTGAAAATATGTGTTAATTTGATTTTTTTTTCTTTCTTATATCTCTGAATGAATTTCTTGAAATTTTCCTTTCATCATTTCTTTTCTTGATGATGTTGATGAAAGCTTTTTGCTGTTTGCAGTCATCAGACAGTGCCACAGGTTTTAAGGGGGAAAAAATCCAGTTAAATGATAGTTTACATGAACATTAAATGGATTATTTGAGTGTATCAAAAACAAAAAACAAACATGAAATATGAATTTAGGATACAGCTAACTAATTACATAGTGAATTAGTAATGATGTCGAAAGGTTAAATAGGTTCATGCTATATTAGGAATAAAGATCCATTTATGTTTGAATATACTCATGGGCTTGAATTTATCTAGCATACTAGTCCTATGTAATACTTTAATACATGGGTATGAATATTGTCATTTTTTTTTTCTAATATATAAAAAGTATATTGTTTTTAAGTTATTGTTACTTAAGATAATAATTTATGTTAACTCAGTTACCAAGAGTTTTAGAATCTAGCAATCTGTCAGTAGCGGATGCTACAGTGAAAGGCGCAATGGTTTCAGACATATTGATTAGTCCACACGCCCCATGGGAGCCTGCTGTCATTAGTATCCCACTAACATACAGCAATAATTGTTTTTCCTTGCTACTTTGTATTTGGAAATAAAAATTTCTCATCGTGAAATAGTGAGCATGACAGTATATGGTACTCAAGGGAGTTCATAGATCCATGTTGAAAATGTCGGGAATTGACATTCCTCGAGTTTCCTTGAGAGTGAAAAATTATGTCAGAGGGTGGTTTAGTATGATACCATGGTTTAACCCTTACAATGCTGTGGGCACCAAAATCAGCCGCTTTATGCTGCAGCCTGATCATGGTCTGCATTGCACTGCTGTTTAGTCAATAAATATTCAGCAAGCATCCCCCATAAACAACTAATGAAACTGTCCAAAATGAAGAAAGGACAAGTCCAATTAAGAAATATTGCATGGTTAGGATTGAGAAGTACTAATTGGCTGGAATGGTGTCTGCTGCTGTTTTGTCCTATGTAATGACCACTCAAATTTTATAGCATTGTTCCTGGCATTTGATATTTTCTTGGGTTAGCAATTGTTCTATGTGGCTTTGGTGGGTTCATGAATTTGATCAGCCCTAATTGCTATTAAGTCACTAATTGACAATATGTGATAGTTTGGAAATGAGTGAGGGGGTAAGAGTGAAGTGAGAGTGAGTAAATGTGCCAAGTGACAGGCACAGATGTAATGTCAAGAGACCAGTTTGCTCGATATGGTGGGGTGTGTTACTGGGGATGTCCGGAGTCCTGTAGTGTGGTTTGGTTTGAATTGTTAACAGATGGTGATTGTAATTCATCATGTATAGGGTCGACCATGCTTAGCTGCTGCTTTAGACAATATCAGCCACAGCTGAATCTAGATATATGAGAAAAGGCTAATTAAATGTAGTTTGCATTGGTTTTACATTAGCATCAATATACTGAGGATGACGGATATTCAATCCGAAATGAAATATTGCTCATCTATTGATAGAATTTATGTTGCTTAATGTATTGATGTGGATTATGCAATATGCAAGTATATATATATATAGTTAGAAATTTCATGTGAGCAGAGAGTAGACATGAATAGATTTATTCCAGAATCACAAACATTTAGGTACACATTTTTACCAATGGAATGAAATTAAGGTCTACAAAGATAAAATAGAATTACTGTTGTACTGCATGCTTTTCAGCAACATTGCATGAACATCTTGTTTGTACCTACATGGAAAAAAATATCATCTATTTAAAATTATTTGCACTGTATGGTATTTAATGAAAATCATGCAATATTAGAAATAGAACTTTTCACGATACATTCTAGTAGTTAACAATTTCCTTATTAAAGATTAATTATTATTTCTTGCTAACCTCATATTATCATATTTGGAAAAAAAATCATATCAATCTGTTAAAATATCACCATAAAACTGCTCCATTTCCTTCTATTTCTATATACACTTAGAAGCGTTGCATAGTCAATTATGAAGCTGCTTGTAAAAACTGTCTTGATTTGCCGCTTTCAGAGTTGGCCTATTTCTTATGTGTGGAGCCAATTTTGTACAGTTGGTTAAATCCGAAATAAATGTAATTCTAGGCTTAGAATCTTATTTCAGTGTTCCGATGGTAATTGGTTTGCCATTTGTCCTTGACATTTGTAATGTGGTCCGTGCATAGGGAACCTTTTCAGTTTAATAGATCCAATTACAGGAAGCTAATTATATGTGACTTTTCCTGAAACAATGCAAAATTGGACTACTATTAGGGGATATTATGTTCTGTGTCATCTAAAATTTCTGTCACTCTTGTTAATTGTGTTTGAAGATAACCAGAAATGACATATTCATTCACATTTTTCATTCCTATTTTACCTAGATAGGTATTTACTGCCTAATGTCAAACCTCACTAATGAAAACAGTGTTGAGGAAATGTACTTGCTCTAAGTAAACCTTTTCAAAAGGACTATTAGTTCTAAGAATAATTGCTCAAAATATGCTTGCTCTTTTTATATTTTCTCCAAAGTATACAGTCATGCTCTGAATATATATTTTTCGAATATACTGGCTCAGATAGAATACTTGTTCCAAATGTATACTTGCTCCCTGTTTATTTGAGCTGAGTATACTTACTCATTCGGATTTTCATGTGAGGAAGCCTTCCAGCTGGCTTGCGGTAGGTCGGCAGTTCTACCCGGATGCCTCTGTGCATTCGGGGTCTTCCTCCACCTGTAATTAGCTGGACGTCGCTATATGACTGAAATACTGTTGAAGCGACGGTAAACTCAAATAATCAAGTCAAGTATACTTACTCTAAATATACTTGCTCTGCTTGTACTTGTTTCAAATGTAATCACTTCACATATACCTGCTCCTTTATTTATAATTCAAGTTTGGTTTGGTCAGTATGCTTTATTTAGCTTGAACTGTTATTTATTAAATTGTACAATTACAAATCATATTGTACAATTACAAATCATATTTTAATGTTTAAAACAATATAGACCTTCAAACCCTGAATAATTGACTGTCTTCAGATTTTAATAGTTTACCCTATTATGGAGAGAGAATCTTTTCTGTTTAAAGTGGAAATTCCCTTTGGCTGTGTTTGTACCGATATGACTACATTGTAATGAGATCACTGTATTGCCTCTGCATGCATGTTTACTTTGTTCCTATCTTAAATAATGTGTATTTGGTAATCAAAAACCCATATAGACTCCTGTGTTTTAACTGACCTTAATGTACGCTCCATGACAGGTTAAACAATTTGGTCTATATCAGACCTTGCCAAAAGCGCTTGAATCTGTCTGTTACATATATCACAGGGAGCCAGAGACTGGGCTAATTGGTTCAATTTTGTGAAAAATGAATTGTGCTTTAAATGAAGCGTCAGTTTTTGGCATCAAGAAAACCTTGTATAATATATCAAAGACAATTTAACCATGATTCTGTTTTTTTATAGTAAAACAGTCTCAGGCAGCTTTTCAATGTGAATATAATGACAAAATTGTGGAGATCTGAGAAAAGAAAGAGAGAGAGAGAGAGTGAGTCTGAGAGAAAGTTTGTTTAATGGGCTCTAAACTCTACAAGCAGTATTTTAGTAATTTGGGAAGCAGTGGTCCAGAGGTAGGACATGCACTTCGGGATCCAGGGTTCAACTCCTGCCAAGGACACAGCTAATTTCATTGAGCAAGAATTTTACCTGCATTGTTTCACTTCACCTAGGTCTTAATGGGTACCTGAGAGGGTGGTATAATTTCATGGTGCCATAGTGTTGTCTGCCATAAGCGGAGTGAATGACTTCCCAGGGAGATCGATAGATAAATACAAGTAGCCGGATGACCAGGGATAAAAGCTGTGTAGTCCATAAACGTGCCAAGGCATGAAGCTTAAACTGTAAAATGCATTTATTTGGAGACTATGTACAATGAGACAGATATAATGCTGCCACACTGCAGTATCACGCCATAGACATGTGGCATGATACCATATCCAGTCACATTATCCTGACTTCCCGCTGAACAGTCCTGGAACTACCGTACTATAAACTACACCAGTACCATTTTTTACAATCTGTGTATCTCTTGGCCGGGGATCAAACCCACAACTTCCCAATTCCAAGACTGATACCTTAACCAATCTGCCACCGGGACTGGTAGAGAGAGAGAAATGCATTCTCTCAAGAAAATGAGGTGGCCTCAAAGTACAGGTGGCTACCATAAAAGGTCAAATATGTTATTTTGGAAAGTAGTCTGTTTTAAACTAGGACAGGACATGTGGTTCGGAGCAGGGTAAAGATATTAAATGATACAGGATCAAATCAAGGTCTGAATAATTGAGAAAATGGCAGTCTCTGTGAAAATAGGTCAGTCAATAAAATGTGTGTAGGAGGAAATGCAACATAGGAAGGTGGTAGGTGAGACAAGTTGGGTATAAACATTCGGAAAAGTTAATCAACTGTTGATCAGACGCTTTTCATATAACTGGATTGCTTTTTATATATGCATCAAATGACTATACAAATGAATATTATGGAATCACCTGGTAGGTAGCATCTACTCAGGTTGTCCGTTCTCTTAACACTGGTAAACATGATATGATCTTTACCAAACTTTGTCACAATGTGATTTGGTTCAATATATAACCAGTCAGAAAGTCTGCAATACATCAATAGTTATGGCCCTTGAAATGATAAAATTGCAGGACGGGCATATTTTGCGGTATGAATATATGCAAAACAAAACAACTATTGCCTATTACTTAGCAATTTTATCTGGTTAGAAATAGAGAATGTAAATTGTGTGTGAGACAGATCATTCTCTTAACTGGTAATAGAAGTTTTTAAGAATTTGAAATCAACCAAAATGAAGGAGAAGGTCATTAGGACGCTAAATAAAATCGATTTCATTTTGTGAACAAGTCTTAAAAACAGATTTTCCTGCAAACCAAATGTAAATAATGAATATTGTGCCAGGACATTAAAAGAAGATTTGTTTTCAACCGTGTGTCTATATAGCATTTGGCTCTTTCTAATTCCGTGACTTGGCAACATTGGTTTTCTGTTACACCAGAGTGTTTTCTGTTGGAATTTCCAATACTTGTTGAATATGGAATGTTTGCCAGCGCTGGATTGATCAGCGATGTCAACTTGGGTCATGATGCTAGAAAGTGTAGGGCAGAACATCAATACTGTTAGATTAAATGGGAATGAAACACAATAGCATGTCCCTCGTGCACCCAGTCTGGTCTCCGAGCTTTAACAGGCAGCATTATGAGGGAACACCATGTTACAGACACAGAACAAGTACACTTGATTGGACTGTCTGTCACTCCCAGACTATCCAGAACGGTGTTCTTATTATTCCTTTTGGTTCCAGATATTCCAACTGAAAGTAATCTCTATTTTTTCTCAGACATATTTTATTAGGAATATTTTTTAGAATTTAAATGATGCATGAATTTAAATACATTTTTTTTAAATAAATTGAAAATATTGTCATCAAACAATATTATTTCTCTCCCCCCCCCCTTTATTATGTTCATATTTTTCCTGAAAAAGTAATAAACAATATTGTCTTTTCATTTAGAGAGGCTTTGAAATAATAGGTAAAGTAGAAAGATGAGCTTTGAATTCTGTAGATTAGAAAATGATGAAGCAAATCAAAATATATTGAGTTTTCTGAAAACCCTAGACCGTTATGTCTTTTGATTTGCATTCTTAGATTTCAGAAGCCATAAATGATTTGTCCATGATTTTGTCATCTAATATAGGACTTGTGTGCGCATCAGTATAACTTCATATTTTGAATAGCGATATGGATTTGCAATATCGTCGTTATTATTATTTGCTGTCTGGAAGAACCAGTAATTGCTCTGAAGCCTTTTGAGCCAAACTTTGCTAAGATGTGTCTGAGAAACTTAGCCATTTACCACACAAGAAAAATTAGAGGGGGAAATTTTTCTAATGCAATTAGAATGAAGCTAGATCAGCCTTCAAGCGAAGTCAAGCTTATTACAGGTGAAAGAAGACCCTGTAAGCATCTAGGTAGAACCATTGAACTTCCATAGTCAGCTGGAAGGCTTCCTCACATACATCTGAGTGATCATGCTGGGACTCGAACCCATAGTGGTTAGGGGCAAATTACTAACAAGTTTTGGGACTATAACCACCCAGGCATGGGATACTGTCTTACTTTGGACTTTGTAAGCTGGTATGGTGTAAATGTCTGAATGACGTCTTAATGATTTGAGAGTGCAGCAGGCAGAATTAGAGAGACAGAGAGAAATTTGAAGTAGAGAGAAACTAGAGATACAGGATAGAGATTGAGAGAGAGAGAGAGAGAGATGGGAAGGGACAGAGAGAAAGATGGGAAGAATGGTAATGTAGTAACATTGGAGAAACAGGATGGGGGTTGGAGAGCGACAGAAATGAGAGGAACAGATATAGTAGAGAAGAGAGAAGCAAAAGAGAATAGAGAGACATGAGCGATAAAGGAGAAAGCTGGTGAGAAAAACAAATTGGAAACAAAAAAGGGACAAGAAGGGGAGAGAGAGATCGAGAAACAAAGAATGAAAAAACAAGATATTTAACGATATTGATTTTCACTCCAAAATGTCACGGCCATTGTTCTGCCATAACTTAATCAAATCAAAGATAATATCCAGTCCTACCAGACAGTCTTCCATATCTGTTATTTGATGTGGCTCTTACATGGCTGTACGATTAGATACATAAGCTGATGTTAGAACGCAGGCTTAATATTTTTTCCTCATGAATATTCATGTACAAATTCATGATTTAATGAATATTAATTTACTTTTTATGGTACATGTATATAAAATGATGGATTTTCTTTGCTGTGCACAATATTGTTTGAGCAAATAGAAGTGAGCCCTGGAATAACCACTCCACTGGTATTATTCAGATTAAGTCATTTAAAATTCATCTATACTTCATTTTTTTTTTTTTTTTTTTTTTTTTTTTTTTTTTTTGTGACTTAAGGTAGTCTATCCATCATTTAATTGTGATCATGGTCCATCATGTGGTCATTTGAATTTTAAAATAAATGCAAGCCTTTATAGAATTTCAGCAAAAGAGCCTATGATTCCAAGTCGGTGGATGCTTGCATCTGCACAAATATCTTTTTAAGCATTTGAAGGACCATGTTGGATGGACTACCTTAATTCTTTGTGGAGCTTTTTAAGTTATCAATAGATTAAAATCATGTTTGACAGAGGATATCATCTACATACTAATTGTTAATATATAGTGCTGGTTCCATTCTTGTAAAAAAGGCCTATGTGTGAAATTTGACCATCTCTGCAGCAGGTGTATATGAATATTCATGAGATATGTGATGGGTCACATGACACTGCAAGTATTGCATGTGTTGAGGCAATAGCCAGGCTTTGTCTCAGGCAAGGTAAAGTGATTAAACAGACAGTTAAAAAAGGGTGAGGATGTTTGTGAAGTCATTGTGCCCAATGGAACTGACATATGTGGGCTATTGATCCGAGGTTATTGCACCTTATTTCACCGGTGAGTGTGGTTCAACTCCGGGCCACAGCAGGTGAGATTGGCGTGCTGCATCTCACATGGGCTTTCGGTTATCTCTTCTTGTTTGAAGCAGACAGATTTATTCTCAAGATGCAGCCTTGACAACGTGAAAATGACATTGATTATGGTTTATGTTGCCGCCTGCAGCAACTGGCTCCCAGCCAGGTCTCGGTTTCACTGAAACAGGAAACTGTGAAGAGTTAATAGGGTCAGGCTAACAGGTCGGGTACCAGTATCTAAATGCGCCATATGCTTCAGTTATGTCCAAGAGTAGCTGGTTTCCTGTATTGATTAGTTTCCTTTTATGTATATTAATCCTTAATTGAAATATTAATGTGTTTTTCTGTCTCTTTCAAGAAATTAAGAGCTTGAAAAAAAAAAGGAAATTAAATTTTAAATGATAAATAAAGAATAACAAAAAATTTAATATTTATGTACAAATTTATGACTTAACATATGGTTATTTTTCTGAACGTGACATGGTGTATAAAACTGTGCATTTTTATTTGACTGTGTAGAGTCTGAACTACACTATTCTTTGAGAAAACAGAGGAGACCCAGATCAAACAGTTCCTGGAAGGATCTAGGTCTACTCTGTTTGTCAATGTGTCATAACAGTCAATATAAAGTAAAGGGTTAACATAATACTGTCAAAATTAGATCTCTTAAAAACCATGATCGGTAAGATTTCTTAATGAGGTTTCACAGTAACAAGGTTTAACAATTATAATTCAGGAAAATGTGGTTCATTAGCTAAGCAGATTGTAAGGTGGTTAAGATAAGCTTTTGAGATTGTTGAATGTTTCATGTTCTCCTGTCTGTCATCTACAATTTCTTCTTTAACTGTCTATCATCTTCATTTATTAACCCTTTCCCTCATAGATACTCATTTTGACGCCCTCAATAGGTACCACATAAAGCCTGATCTGCAGAAAACCACAGTTAAACCTTACCAAATTTAATTACAAAATCCTCATTTCCAGACCACTAAGGAGCAGCGAACAGCATAAAACCTGATCAGCCTGCGAGTTACTCGCAGGCTGATCTGGTTTTATGCTGTTCGCATAGGTCTTTTCATGGTGTCTTCTATGAGGGAAAGGGTTAAAGGATCGTGATAATGTTAGAGACAGTGTTTATTGTGGTAATCTCTCTGCCAAGTTCAAATAAGGGCGATATATTTGACCAATTTGTCTGGAATTGTGGCTTATATAGTATCAGAGATGACGCTTTCAGAGATGTTGTATTTTAGGTGAGCTAAATAGGACCGTACTGTCCGTCTTGTAATTAATAAAGATATTTTTATGAGCATGTTTAATAAAGTTTACTCCCATGAAAGAAATAAAATTAACGCAATCAGCAACATTTTAAAAAAATTAAAATTAGCTTTTAAAATAGGCCATTGGATTTAATTGGAAAAATAAGATTCGCATTTTAATAAAAAGATTGATTCTTGACCATTAATTTCTTAATCATTCAGGGCTGAAAAGATTTCTTTGTCTGAAATTTATGCTAAGTAGATTGAACAAAGTGAATAGCTAAGGAACATGCAACGCGCACTCTCAGATCCCTGAAGGCAAGAATAGGGTCTATATTTTTTATCACTTTCTTTTGAACGTTCCTTTTATCCCCTTTAAATACTGTGATTTGACCAGATTGCATCATGGCTGGGCACATGCACCTGGATTTAGTGGTATAATCAAGCCTTTTAATACCACTGATCAACAACAATTCATCTCAGTCGCTAGATGCTTGAATCCATACTAATTTATACCCAATTGAATGTGCATTTTCAATTAATTTTTTTTTTTTTTTCGTTAGTGTCTGCGTTTTAAGATTGGTTTTTCTGCCGTTGACAATTGACAATCAAACTGAATCAAGAATAGACCATAATTCCCTGAAAATGGCTGTATGCACAATGCATCATGGGTTGCACAGCCATATTTGTGTTGCTCATAGCTATAATTGTTCGAGATTAGGCAAGGGCTCGTGGCCTGATTGAATGGTACAGTGAGAGGTGAAATTTGAAGCATGTACAAAAGATGTAAACAGCCTGTGTGGTGAAGCGTGGCGAAAGTATAAAAAATAATGTGACTATTGGCGAAGTTTCAGTCATGATGAATGCCTTGACAATTCAAGCTGAATATATTAATATAAGAGTATGCACAGATTGAAAAGTAAGCGCACAGGTTTATAGAAAATGTCACTGAATATGTGGTTAAACTTTTATATCCATATGATAAGGGGAAAAAAATGAAAATCACATACTGTATACAGATAAACTGTTTTGCCTGTCGCCTGGCGTTAGATGCTCACTAAGCGTTGGTGGT
>CM037793.1:31536233-31586233 GCA_021229015.1 Solen grandis | reverse complement strand
CCTGCCTTCAAAAATGCGCACATAGCCCCCCCCCCCCCCCCATGACGTTCATTTGAACATTGCGCTTGTTTTTTCTAGATTTTGATTTAGTTAATCTAATATTAAAGGCATTTAATGTAATAGATTTTATGAAATCCATTATATTGCATATAGATACATTGTAAAAGAATTTAGTTTTTAATTTTTGATCATTTTAAGTTTTCATGCTTCATCTAAAAAGATGCAATTAAAAGACATGTCGAAAAAATTACGATCTGTATTTCCATCTTTAAAAAAAATACCAAGTCAGAATGGAAGAGGTTGATTGTCTGAAAGCAGAGATTAAGGAGGATGGCAGAGAAAGTTTTGATGAGAACATTGTCAAGGAAGAACTAATGGTTTAATTTAATTTAAAGCATTGTGTTGCACTGAAATTGACATTCGCAATTCAGTGTTTATTGTTAAAATAGAATTTACTGAGCTGGTTCCATTTGTCATCAGCAATACTAATTGGGTTTGTTTTTTCTGCAGTTTGTGTTATACATGCTTTCTATCAACAGTTGGAAGATGACGAGGCTGCAGGGGAATTGTTGACGATTCATCAAGGATCTTAATTTGCCAGTCTGAATCACAGAGCCATAAATCCATTTATATCTCAGTGTTAAGGTTCCTACATAACAACAAGATCTTTTAGCTTCAGGGATTATATTGGTAAATTTTGTTAGTCTGTCATATTTACTTTAATGCAGATTTTAAGACCAAGTCAGATACTTTGTGGCATTTTTTTTTATTGGGTCCCTTCTTTTGTTGGTAATGAAACTCTTTTTGGGACAGATAAAGATTATAAAGGAAGTATACAGATAACACAAGGCATCATGGCATTAAAACTAGTGTATGCTTCCCTCAGCATTACCTGTGTTTAAAACCTGGCCCTTTTCCTGCGGACAAAACTCACTGGCTGGACTGCATATCAGTACAACCAAATACTTGTAGACATAACTTAAGATAATTGCTTTGTTAAGGAAACCAAGAGAAACACAACTGTATGATTAATTCCCAGAGAAATGACTGAGCTAATGCAAAAATTAGAACTACACCAAGGATTATGAATGCCAGGCTTAAGTCTACCTCAGATTATGCTTGTCAAAACTAGGGACACACCTTTGATGTATGTCAGGCCTTTGGTTACACCTAGGATAACGATGTCAAGACTACACCTCACCAAAGGCTTTGGAAGGCCAATATGCCAAATAAGGACTATACTTTGGCAAGGACTACACATAGGTTTATTCATGTATTAGGATATACTTTTGATAATGCATGCCAGAATAAGAACATCACCTCGAATTACTACATAAGTGGATGTATTTGCTGGCGTGAAAATTTGCAGGGGAAAACATACACTGTAATGGATCTACATTATAATAATCCTAGACTGTCATGGACAGATACTGTAATGGACATATAACACTGTCATGCAAATACACTAAAACTGACAAACACTGTAATGGATCTACTTTATAATGATCATTCACTGTCATTGACACTTTCATGGACATATACTGTCATGGACATACACTGTTATGGATATACACTGTCATGGACATACTCTGTCATGGACATGCATTGTTATGAACATATACTGTCATAGACATACACCGTCATGGACACATTTTCATGGACATACACTGCCATTGTTCTACACTGTCATAGACATACACTGTTATGGACATACACTGTTATGGACATACACTGCCTGTTATGGACATACACTGTTATGGACATACACTGTCATGGATATACTCTGTCATGGACATACACTGCCATTGTTCTACACTGTCATGGACATACACTGTCATGGACATACTCTTGTTATGGACATACACCATCATGGATATACTCTGTCATGGACATACACTGCCATTGTTCTACACTGTCATGGACATACACTGTCATGGACATACACTGTCATGGATATACACCGTCATGGATATACACCGTCATGGATATACACTGTCATGGACATACACTGTCATGGACATACACTGTCATGGATATACACTGTCATGGATATGCACCATCATGGATATACACTGTCATGGATATACACCATCATGGACATACTCTGTCATGGATATACACCATCATGGACATACACTGTCATGGACATACACCATAATGGATATACACTGTCATAGTCATACACTGTCATGGATATACACCATCATGGATATACACCATCATGGACATACTCTGTCATGGATATACACCATCATGGACATACTCTGTCATGGATATACACCATAATGGATATACACTGTCATGAATATACACCATCATGGACATACTCTGTCATGGATATACACCATAATGGATATACACTGTCATGGATATACACCATCATGGACATACTCTGTCATGGATATACACCATCATGGACATACACTGTCATGGACATACACCATAATGGATATACACTGTCATGGATATGCACCATCATGGATATACACCATCATGGACATACACTGTCATGGATATACACCATCATGGACATACTCTGTCATGGATATACACTGTCATGGACATACACTGTCATGGATATACACCATCATGGACATACTCTGTCATGGATATACAGTCATGGACATACACTGTCATGGATATACACCATCATGGACATACTCTGTCATGGATATACACCATCATGGACATACACTGTCATGGATATACACCATCATGGATATACACCATCATGGACATACTCTGTCATGGATATACACTGTCATGAATATACACCATCATGGACATACTCTGTCATGAATATACACCATCATGGACATACTCTGTCATGGATATACACCATCATGGACATACTCTGTCATGGATATACACCATCATGGACATACACTGTCATGAATATACACCATCATGGACATACTCTGTCATGAATATACACCATCATGGACATACTCTGTCATGAATATACACCATCATGGACATACTCTGTCATGAATATACACCATCATGGACATACTCTGTCATGGATATACACCATAATGGATATACACTGTCATGGATATACACCATCATGGACATACACTGTCATGGATATACACCATCATGGACATACTCTGTCATGAATATACACCATCATGGATATACACCATCATGGATATACACCATCATGGACATACTCTGTCATGGATATACACCATTATGGACATACACTGTCATGGATATACACCATCATGGACATACTCTGTCATGGATATACAGTCATGGACATACTCTGTCATGGATATACACCATCATGGATATACACTGTCATGGACATACACTGTCATGGATATACACCATCATGGACATACTCTGTCATGGATATACACCATCATGGACATACACTGTCATGGATATACACCATCATGGACATACTCTGTCATGGATATACACCATCATGGACATACACTGTCATGGATATACACCATCATGGACATACACTGTCATGGATATACACCATCATGGACATACACTGTCATGGATATACACCATCATGGACATACTCTGTCATGGATATACAGTCATGGACATACACTGTCATGGATATACACCATCATGGACATACTCTGTTATTAGCATAATTATACTGTCATGGTTCTACACTGTCATGGACACTTCATCTTTAACCTTGATGTTTATGTTTATGGCCATTATCTCTCAGCTTTGTTTGATTATGGCTGCTGTTGGCAAATTCAGTCAGGAGTTATGACCCTTGAATGATTAAAAATGCCAGATTTTACTTTTTTTATGCTCTAACATCAGCAACTATTAAGCTATCATCAGTTATTAGCTTATACACAATGATAATGGCAACACTATTTCAATGGAGTTCGATTATGACTGATTTTGGACTTAAAATTACAATTTAAGCCCTTGAAATATCAAAACATCACACAGATTTGCAGTTTTTACACTCTAACATTTTCATTTCTTATGCAGTGCAGACAGTGAAGGCAATGTTTCTCAGTTGAGTGACTTCTGGGCCATCAAGGCCTTCTTGTTTGTTTTTTCTGTCATAAATATATGTATATTTCAATATATGTTTTCTTCCTAAAAGATTTCTTCAGAGTACTGTATTAAAGTTGATGGAAATGTATAGGAGTTTCCTGTGTTTTAGTTTCTAGGGAGCTTTCTGAAAACACTGATTTGAAATGAAATGTGACATGACAATGTTTAGTAAAGTTTACTTTGAATCGTAGGATTGTTTCAGAATTTTGCATCTGCCATTAAAGTTGCCTTAAGGGACAGTTTAGAGATGTAGTCATTATTTACCTAGCCTACATTGTTTTAAGTTTGAATTCCCTATACTCCATTGCGTAAAGTTTCAATGTTTTACAATCACCATTAATCTTAAAAGGTTTGCCAGGGTTGCGTAGAACCAGTCTTTAAATTTTCTGATTTGTTGATATATATTGCGCTTGAAACAGACTTCCCTCAAAGAGTTGGCTTACGTACCTGAGTCACGTGTTATTGTAATAATAATATGTCAGTGGATAGCAAAAAGAAACAAACAGAACCAATATGTAACCCTTTACCTCATGAATATTCATATACAAATTTATAACTTGATGAATATTAATTTACATACCTTTGAATGGTAAAGTAAACATTGGCTTTTCCTCTGCCATGCAGACTGTGCAGAATACGAGGATTTTATAAAGAAAGCTCTCTAATCAGGGTCTTTGTTTAAGATAAAGGGTTGAATAATTCTTTGTGCTTATAAATGTTTCAAATTGGTTTTCTGATGGTATATTGTTCAAAATATTTTGCATGCATCATACTATCCTGCTAATATCTAAGCAGTCAGTTATGTGATTGACTTGAAACTTCAAAAAGATGTTCAGGTCATGCATTTGACCATCTAGTTAGGTAAATCTTAATTGAATTTATTTTATATGAGATTAAGGTTCTTGTTTTGTGTGCATCTTAATATTGTTCAGAATAGTCATGTGCTCTTTAAGTCTTGTAAGCTCACCTGAGCCAAAAAGCTCATTGTTAGCTCTTAGGATTATTTATTATCTGTTCTCCATGCATTGTCAACAATCGCTTGGTTTACATTCTAGCAACTTCCATTTCTTAAACATTCTTCTTCAAACTTGGTTGCAATATTTATGGACATAATAGGTTTGATTATGGCTTATATCAGTCAAAAAGATCAAGAGATATGGCACCTGAATTATAAAAAGATGCCTAATTTCACTCCAGCATCCAATTCTAATCAGAGTGATACATTATATTAATATTGCAAAATATAAGCCTAGATTGATTATGTCTGATATTGGATAATTAGATCTAGAGTTATGACAATGTAAATTAGACAGTCACACCATTTTGCAATTAACTTACCAGATCTTCATTTTCATGCAATACTCTTCAAATCTAATAACAATATCAATGGTCATAACTCTTGGGTCAAGTAAAATCATGGGTAATGTAAAGGGTCTCAGGACAACAACCCCTGGGTTCAATTTTTCATACATTTATTCAAGTAAAGAATAATATTGAATATGTTTTGAGGGCCTGAAAACAGCTTTAAACAATAATATAGTTTTTCTCATTTAATCATCCAATGAAGTGTTTGTATTTAGTTCAAAATTTGAAAAATATATTGCATAAAATGAACTGTGAGGTCTTGATAGGAGAATATATAATTTTATAGTGTCTATGTGACCAAAGTATGAGCTAGTTGCAGTGGTCACAGTTTTATGTCATGTTTTGTTAGCTCAAAATATAAATGTACTCAGCGACATTAACTTTGAAGTTTACTTAACACATCATGTGAAAATGTTAATGAAATGGGAGGCAGTTTATAATTCAATGCCAAAGGCAACTCTGTATGGTGTACTTGACAAACAGTAAATATGTAACCGTTTATATTCTAAATTTTATGGATTTATCACAGTGCTCTGCATCAAGTCGCTTGCCATAAATTGCATAAAATTTAAAATGTTAACGATAACTAATATATACAAATGAAATTAATTCAGGCAATAACTACTTGATAAAAGTAGCAGAGGCATTGAAGTAACAATACATCTTAGAATATAAATTAAAACACTCATTAGCATTAACTATACAGAACTATACTATGCATCTAGTGTGAAAACTATAAATATCATGTAAATCTGTCTTTGGGAAAGTCAGATTCCAAAGTCACAGGACAGAAGGGGAAATTAATATATACATATAAGGTTAGGGATCTCTCTCTCTCAGCAGTCACCAAAACCATGCACACCATACAAACATGACCAGTGATATAACACAGTTCACAATGACAGGAATAATAAACTCACAACTAACAGGACTTAGCAATACAAGACAAAATAAACAAGCATAACAATTGAACAAAGACCCTTTTTACACCAATATCGAGCCAGCACTGATCAAGAGTTATTGCCCTTTAATCAGTAATAAATGCTTAACTCACTTTTACATTCTGGCATCCACAAATTTCAAGAAGTCATAATTAAATTTAATAAAAAAAAACAAAAAAACAAAAACACTTACATCATTGTACATTTATGAAAATCAGTGATATCCAGGTGATTGATAAAGGGCCATCATGGCCCTCTTGTTCCAGGGTATTCTCAGGTTTCCCCCACAACATGAGAAGATTTTATATATGAGGTCACATTCTGTCCAATATTTGTAAATTTAAAATAAACCCTTTACCTTATAATATAGATTTGTTTTGATACCATAGCAAATTTGAGCAGATGGATACTTCCTGGAACATACAGATCAGGGACTCTACTGTTTGCTCTTGCTACATAATGTAGCTAAGATCTACAATCTGCACAGCAAAAAACATCTAATGTTTCAGTTATCATTTAAAGTTCAGTATATTAATATTCATCAAATAATTTGTTTTAAAATGAATATTCATGAGGTAAACAAATAAACTTATTTCATCTTGATGTAACAAAAGTGACAGCAGTCAAAGCAAATTGACATGCAGTTTTTGGTTTATGGATTGAATTTGATTATATTAGTATTGTATCATAGTCTTCAGTATGATAAAGGAGGAATTTGCAGTGATCTGCTCTGTGTAACAAAAAGACAGTTACAGGCAAAATAAAGTATCTTTATTTGCCATCTGCATATATTATGAAAAGAATTACCTCTCTCTGTATTTGAAATACAACATGAACTTTGTCAGACTTCTCTTGTCATGAATGCTGTTATATTTTTTTCTAAATATGACATTTTTTTCACATGATAAACAGGGGATAATCTGTTAAACAGAAGTTGCTCATACATAACAGCATCCATTATCAAACTGTCTAAGTCCCAGTGGAAAAGTTCATTTCAAGCAAAGGGGTAAACACTAGGTTTGATTTAAAACAGCAAGTCATTGGGTCTGTTAAAATTAATTATAGTGTTTCAGTAATCTTTCTAATTTATTCACCATGTGTAATTACTGACACATGTGCTCACATGCACTTTTGTCGCTGCATTGTATGCACAGCATGCATGTTTGTGCATTTCTGGAGACTGTTTTATCGCCCATCCGAGACACTGCAAGGGTTTTCAAAACAACCCGAGTCGAGAGGTTTAATTAGCAACCCCTTTGTCTCTTGATTTTCTATTAAAAATTCAGAATGAGACAGAAGTTGGTGTTTTTCAACTGCAACCCAATCCTTTTTGCAATTGCTCTGGTGACTTGAAAGTTGAATTATTGTGTGCAGTGAGTAGAAAATAGGAAGACGGTATTAAACAACAATTAGATCATTTTTGCGTAGCATTTTATGAGATGGATGACAGTGCCAATTATAGCAATCATGTGACGACAGATGCACTGTAGCTCGCATGGATGTTTGATCCAGCAGGGAGTTCAATGCAAAAAGCAATTTGACAGATTTTTATTTGTCATTTAAAAAAAAGATGGAATGATAATTTTCATATAATTATTTTGATAAGACCTTGTTCAACCCTTTCAAACAGTTTTTGGCTTTATCTCTTACCACAGGGCAAAATATTCTGGGATTGATTTTTGAATAGGTTATGCTGAAACGCAATTCATTTTGAAATCACCTTGTTTAATTCAAGAGACAAAAGAAATTTTTTAATGATTTTTTTTTTTTTTTCAGTCTGTTTGTTATATTGACAATGATAAAACTAGATGTGTAAACTGGGGATTTATTTATTTGAACTCTGAGTTAGTAAATTAAAATTAAGTTGTTAAAACCGGACCTGTAAGCTGGGTTTTTTTATTTGAGAACTGTCTGTAAAAATATAATGAAGCTGATATATTCAAAGGATGGAATGTATTGCTGTCTATGGTTTCTGGTCATATAAATCTATCGTTTTGTTGAGGAAAAAATATTTGATAGCTGCATGAAGAAATTTGTGTCCGTTACAACTTCTTGAAAACCAAGTTTAGTTCACAAGGATAGTAAGATCATAAAGCTCAATCAGTGAGCAAGTTAATTAGGTATCCGTGTGATGTATGAGACCCTAACTCCATTTTACAGCCCTTTACCGCATTGTGTGACAAGAGATCATTCCTTGACATGAAGGAATGAGATGTTAAGTGATGAATGATGTCTTCTTCTCACCGGATTATGGCTGGGCCATGATTTATTCATGAGCTGCACTGCAGAGCCGGTGTTTATTTCCAATTGCCCAGTGACATTTTATGCACCGAATACAATCGTAAATCTAAATACATATGAATAATACTCTAATAGATCTTGTGGTGCTACTGGTAGTGCTCTTGTGTTTAAAAATGTATGCAGAATAAAGGGGGGATAAACATATTCTTGAGGAATTCAATGCTTTATCATGCAATGAATATTCACAAGGGACATTTATAGATTACAGATACAGCTAGTAAAATGCTGTAACTGATTTATTCTGTTGTAGATGCGGGTCCTCCGGAATGCCATACCTGCTTCTTTGATGGATTGCAGATAGGTAAAACTTTTAAGTGGTTCCACTTTTGTCTATCGAGATACAGTGATCAAATTGCATATAGATGACTGCTTTCCTGTTCTCTTCGAAATTCTAAATTCAATTTACGAAGGATTTGTGGGATTGAGTCCCAAGATAAATTGTCCGGAGTCACCTCACTGTATATTTGATCGCTGATGCATATTTTGTCTGTAAGGTTTAGTCTGTAAGACATTTTGATGGTACGGTATAATATATGAGACTCGTTCCCAGTTGTCGTAGAGATGCCGGGCCACACAAGATTGATGTTTGGTCATCTTGGTGACCATCACAGTGGTCATCCATCTGTCTGGTCTGGACTGGTCTTGACCATTGTGTCACCTACTTTGTGGAACTTAAAGGTAGCTAAGCAGATCTGACAAAAAAAAAAAAATTAACTTGCATATTTTTTTTTTAACTGACTTCAACTTGAAGATTTATAATGTAATCTGCACTGTTATTGTGTAATTGATTGGTTTGAATGACAGCTGTGACCTATTTTTGGAGGTGATTCTTTCCTCTGTTTTGAGAGGTTGTGAGATATAAAGTATAAACGTGCATCAGTTTCATTGGGTTTTCCATGACCCACAAAGTTATCCATTTTGTCACACAAATTGTCAAAATGACATCCAGATGTTTTAAACATTGTCTATATGTGACCCTCTTTTTGAAAACAACAACAACAAACAAACACAAAAGAGAATCCTGCTTTTATGATGAATAAATTTGTCCATGCATGTTGACCCTAAAATTGTTAAAATGACCATCAGGTATTTCAAAATTTTATCTCTTTATCAAATTTCACTTAAACTCCTATTTAAAAAAAAATGATGATGAATAACCTTGCCTCTAAATGGATCTCTAAGTGACCCTCAACTAGTGAAAAATTTGGCCCTTTATCTACATATCAAGGGGTCACATGACCCCCATTATAAGACTTAGTAAGGACATTTGCTGCAGTATGCAATCCTTTGTATATGGTACAATTCCTCATGGAGATAAGTGGCATAATCTCCTTCCAGAGTTTCATGTTTAACTGAAACATACAATCTTGGAAGGATCCGTTTATAAATGAACTTGATCAGTTTGGAACTCTGGCTATGTAAGTGACCAAAGAATTTTATTGAACATTTAAAAAAAATAATCATTAAATATACTTTATAGTGGATTATTTATGCACCTTAAAAAAACATGTGATTTTACAGGGAAATGAAGCTAGTGAATTTCTGCTGATTAAATTTCTATGATTTCTGGATCCAGGAAGACTGTATTTTTTGTGCCTGTTAACTGCACCTTCCTCTATAATACTTGAAGGGGAGACCACTTTGTATTTACAACTATATCTACTGCCATTAATGACCTATTATTGTATTGTGCCAATACATTAATATGATGTATTTTTTATTTTATGAATCATCATGAACCCTACCCTCATTATCTTACAGCCACAATGGGCATTAACTAAGATTATAATGGAGGTCAGGAATTTTATCCTGCGTGATCTGCTTCCATGGAGGATAAATTTCCATAATTCTTATTTCTGAGGTTTTGTGTCCATATGGAGAATCACTGAAATAAATTACCCGCAGAATTAACCCACTAAATGGCCAAAAAAAAATAAATGAAAAGACTTGAATGCAAAATGATTAACATAAACTCTTTTTTAACGAGATACAGCATGCTAAATAAATTTAAAAAAAACCTATTATATCAAGACCTTTTTTCTATCAATGAAAACAATAATGATAGAATATAATATTACATAATTCTAAAAAAAATTCTTAAATATCCCCTTAGGGAATTAAGAAGCAACATTGGAAAAAAAATCCTTCTGCTATCAATATATAAATCAAATAAGCCTCTTTCAAGGGAAAAAATATAAAGACTTGAATCATTTACATGTTTTTGTTTTGCAATATTCTAACAGTCAGTGCCATGCTGTTGATGGATGTCCAGTAAACAGAGTCTCTGCCTTGTAACTGGGAGGTCCAGTCTCAGTATACAACAGTGGTTAAAAAATGGTAGCGGTATATGTTTCTCATCCTTTGTGCTCAGCATGAGGGTAGTTCCAGGTCTGATTGGCCCAGTGTCAGGATAATGTGACTTATATGGCAGGGAGGTAGCACTATATCAGTTTTATGTAGACAGAGTCTGCAAAGTGACTGGTATAATGTCAGTGGGAATGTTAAATATTAAGTTCAAGCCAAGATCAAGAAGAACTGTGATATTTATTTAACTGTGATACAACGTATCACAACAGGGACCCACAAACAAACAAAGCTGATATGTAAATAATAGTTTTGCGCAATTTCATGGAATTCAGGTACAAACTGTTAACTGTTTTTGTCCTTCAGTTTGTCTAAATGGTGAAGTGAAGCTGTGCAAGGCAAAAGATGCTCTGTAAAAGATTGGTGCATTGAACCACTGTTTTTTGTTTGTTTGCACATTCAAAAATGAAAAATGGACACACACAAAAAATGGTTTTGATGGTCATAGAATAATAAAAAGAAATGCTGGTCTGTACCCAAATTTACTCTGTATCCCAAATTTCATGTTAAAAGAATGTGCTTTTAACTATGAAAAAATTCTCAATTTACCACCTCAACACCTCATCCTAAATAAAGCAGGCCCCCTTCGGGACAAACATTTCTAGTCGGTGTATATCTTGAAAAAAAAAACATGCCATATGCTCACTATCAAAGCTCTTGTGGGGTTATCCAACAAAGTCACCTTGAGGGACAGCTTTAGCTTCTTCAAATTCTTAAACAAAACAATTCAAGAAGTACTCCCCTCTTTGTTTTAAGACTATAAGTAAAGAATGGCAAAAGGAAAAATAAAAAAGGTATTTTGAATATTTGAAAAAACAAAACAAAAAAAAACTTGCAAACACATCAAAGAAAAGACGTGAGCATGATGAATGTCTCTAGAAAAAAGACACAGAACTTGTATCAGTATTATTAACCTAGATCTGCAAGAAATGTTTGTTATGTCTGCCTTGTCACAACAGCTGCATACAGATTCTGGACTGGTTTACATACTGCAATGTTCACCAGCATGCTGCAAGCATAAATCTTCTGTGACCAGTCTCCTATGCAAATCAGTTGTTTACGTTTCAAATGAAGATTATTTTTTTGTATGAATATTTTTGCCTTGTTGATGGGAATAGCAAAGGCAAGATCTTGAGTTTGTGATGTGTGAAATAAAAATGAGTACACACCCTGTTTTTGTTGTTGTTGTTGTTTACTGAAGATTCATGGATGCTGATAGGAAGTTCTGATGTAGATACTGTATCTTATCTTCAAGAGCATTTGGAAATAATAAAGAAAGCACTTCAGAATAGCAAAAACAAAAACATCCCCCAAGTCTTAAAAAAAAAAAATGCCTGCATATATATGCATTGCATTGATATGATCACCATTATGTAAGAATAGTATACTTTCAAAAATCTTTTTTTGGTACAAAATCAATGAAAATAAAAACAGAATTTCTGTAAAAAAAAAAAAATTAACAGTGAAATAAATTATGAAATTTCATTGATTTAATACATATAATGATATCTTCATCATATTTGATTTGATAATCGTTTCCTGCTTTTTAGCTCACCAGAGCACAACATGCTCAAGGTGAACTATTGTAATGATTGGCCTTCATCCATCCATGTCCATTGTGTGGCATCAACATTTTTCTTCTAAAGACATCTCCTCTGAAACCAAATGAGATAGAAATGGATGAAACTTTGCGTAAATGATCTTTGGGTGTCCCTTCACAAAAGTTGCTTAAATGCAGAACTCTGTTTGCCATGGCAACCAACAGAAATTTAGTTAAAAAAAAAAAAAAAAAGACTTGAAAACTCTTCTCTCTGAAAGCAAATTGGTCAAAATTTTATTTCATTTGGCTCATTTTATGATCACCTTATGGCTACCATAATTGCTAAAATAAAATTGATCCCTTGAGAAATAAAGCCTCTAGTCGACTAGTTTCCTTATATATACCCCATAATAAAAATTTACAAAAAATATTAAAAATTTTTCTATAATAAAGCCAATGGTCAGAATTAAATTTCATTCAGCACAAATAGTCACCAAACAGCCCTGTACCATAATTGCTAAAATTAAGTTGAACCCTTGAAAATTCTTTTATTTAAATGGTGACCTTATAGCCCTGTACTATAATTGCTAAAATAAAGTTAATCCCTTAAAAAATGAGGCCCCTTGGGAGTCTGTTTGTTTCCTTAGATATTTCTTACAGAAAATTTAAAAAAAAATCTTCTTTTTGAAACTAGTGGTAAGAATTAATTTCATTTAGTTGTATAGTCACCTCATTACTGTCTAGCATAATTGCTAAATAAAGCTGATCCCTTGAAAAATGAGGTTAGTTTGCTTATATTACTCTCCATATAGAAAATGTCAAAATTTTTCTTCTGTGAAACATTAAATCATCAGAATTAAAATTCTTCTTGCATCAATGGTCACCTTTTAACTGTCTACCATAATTGCTAAAATTAAGTTGATTCCATGAAAATTGAGGTCCCTAGGGGGTCAGCTAGATTCCTTATAAGACCTCCAGGTGAAAGCTTGTTTACTTATGTACTCTTTATAGATAATTTAAAAATTCTTCTCCTCTGAAACTATGTTCAGAATTTAACCTCCTTTTGCACTTATAACCTCATAGTCCAAAAGTTTTATTGCTTAAAAGCATTTTTGATCTTTTTAAAAATGAGGTTTCCAGATGACTGACTAACTGATTGCTGATGGAGGAAACCAAGCGACCTGAATGGTTTTAAATAAGCTTATGTACTAGAGCCTTGTGGTCCTCTTGCTAATATTCTAAGCAGAATAGTATTACCTCCCCATCTCATAATGCCAGACATTAGTTTCACTATCCAGAGGATTGTGGATGAATCAGCTGGGGGGCTCAACACTTAATCAGAAGATATGATACAACAGAATCCTTGATAACATTTTGAAATGCTGTAGACAATGCATTAGAATTTGGTTGGAAGTCTTGGGGGCATATGCGACTGTCTCCAAGTGTCAGACTTTAACATTATCTGTCATACTTTTTTCATTGTTTAATTGGCTATTTCCAGAATTTAATGATACATCATCATTAAATTACATATTATGGTAACTTTTCATTATATTTTGGCCACTAGCAACAATGCAATGAAATGATGAATAAATTGATGTTATCTGAGTCAGTGCTTGTGAAGATATGGAATAATAAAATACCAGAAAAATTCATCAACTGATGCAAAGCTATATTAGTTGTCATGTTTGTAGCCATTCAAAAGAGATATTCATGATTTTTGGCTATATTTCAGTCTTATTTGGCTGGCGACCTTTCATTTCTGGATGGTCAAGGGACATTGATGTCTGTTCATGTCCGATTTTCAGATGATATTTAGCCATGCAAGGCAGTTATTAGGAATTCAAAGAGCCATATATATTCTTTATTGTGTATTGCGTACCTTTCTGCATTGATACATGCCGTCTGCTTCTCAACCAAATTGCGTCTGCTGCAAGTATCATGGAATCCCCTATGACTGCAGTGTCTGCTGCTGATGTCACCAGGGAATACAGGGATGTACTACCCATAAAGCCATTGTTATTTTTAGACAATTACTAGTGAATATAGTTGTCTTTGAAAGATCTGAGGAAACATTAGATTTGTAGGAAATGATAATGCAAAATCTAATGAAATTCTGTTTAAGGCGCAATTTTACAAGAGCAATAATGTGTTTCAATATAGTGCGATATCTAAGTTAAGGTCCCAGTGATATAATGGAGCTACCCTGTATTGTCATGTCATGCCATATATAGATATGGGTTTAGTAAAGCAAGAGTCTGGGGAATAACCTGAAATAGTATTGATACTTAATACCAGTCTAAATAATGAGCTAGTCTCAATTCGGATTTGCATGTAGCATACAGATAGATATATCTGGCTGTTCAGAGGCGTTTTCCCCTCCGAAATTTCTTTCAACAAAAGTGTTTTTCTTCCCCCAAAATTAAAAAAATGGTGCTTTTATCCCCTATATTATATATAAGGTCACTTATCATCATATTTGTATAAAATAATAGAGCATATCAATCTTAAGCTTGAATTTTAAAACCTTGTCCCAAGTGATGCTTATATTTAATTTCTAAATTTTTGACTGTTTAACTATTTGTTGTTTTGGAGTTTACTTGTTTACTTGCTGAAAATTAATTGTCTGAAAGCAAGCAGTACAGACCATGATCAGGTGGGTGATTTTAGTCTGCACTTGTTGCAAAGACAGCCACAAGTACCCTCTGACAGCATTGTAAGGGTTAAATACTTGAACAGATTAGGTTTTTTTTTAACAAATAATTATTATGCATTGAGGCTAAACTAGGTTGTTTTTGTTAATTTGAAAACAAGTCTTTATCTATATGATATTTATTATTTTATCTATATGATATTTATTATTTTATCTTATGATATTTATTATTTTATCTATATGATATTTATTATTTTATCTATATGATATTTATTATTTTATCTATATATTTATTATTTTATCTATATGATATTTATTATTTTATCTATATGATATTTATTATTTTATCTATATGATATTTATTATTTTATCTATATGATATTTATTATTTTATCTATATGATATTTATTATTTTATTATTGTTTCACCTGTCTGTGTGTTGTGTGCAAGCAATTTTGTCCAGGCTGTAACTTTGTCGTGTATGTTTGTGTTTTGAACTAATTTTGTACAAGTGGTCCCTTGGACAAGAAAAGAACCAGGTTGCTAGCTTGAAAGTCAAGGTCGATTGACCTTAAAATTGTGTTAGGCTATTACTCAGTTGAATATGATTGTGTTCTGAAATTACTTGGCACAAATTTAATGATCCCTAAGACCAGATGATGTGATGCAAACAAGATCAAGTAACTTCTTTCAAATTGAAGGTGGTAGCAGTCAGTTGACCTTAAAATCATGTCCTGGCTGTCACTTTGTCGTGTATCATCAAGTTTTAAGTAACTCCTTAATTAATAAAGACAGCGTGATAATGAGCTGCCTTTTTGTTTATGGCCCCCCATGAAATTTTGTCAGGAAAATGATGTAACACCTGTCTGTGTGTGTTAATCTGGGCAAGCAGTCCTAGCTGTAACTTATCTGTGTGTGGTTAAGTTTTGAAATAGCTTCTAGGACAAGACAGTGTCCTGTGAACAAGAACCAGGTTGTTAGCTTGAGGTCTAGGTCACAGCACTTGGCCAAGGACAGAGTCACAGGGCTCATTTGATCTTATAACCATTTTTTTTTATATTTCCAGTTTTTTCATCATATTCACTGACAAAAATATCAATCTAATAAAACAAAATGGTTGGGCACATCTGTGTCCTGTGGACACATTTTCTAATTCTAGGTTAAATTTGACTTTGGCACATGATCCTCTCTTCCCAGTCACATGTAATATTCAAATAGTGTCAAATTTCGTACAAATCATCATTCAGTCAAGCCCTATATCAGTACAAAAACTTATTGATGTCCATGAACGGCTCAGATATTTCTGCCCTAATATTCAAATTAGCTTTACCAGTTGCGCGATTGGGGTTTAACTGATGTTTGTTATCTGAAATGAAACTCATAATAAGACTGCAGCTTCAAAGATCTTTCCTTGTGCTATCTGATATATTGAATGACAAATGAGCTCCGACATCCAACGCAAAATTGGTTATGATTAATTATGAGAAGTTATATCATTAATAGGAAGAATTGTAGGAAGTCTGATCTTGGATTGATTTTTCTTCACTTGGCTGAGCAGTTTCATGGTATCTTGGACATCTTGTTTGGTCATTGAATGCACTATCTTAGGGCAGAGGCCCTGTTTTGGGATAGTGGCGGATATTGAACCTTGCACTTATAAATTTAATTGAGTGGTTATTCTAGCATCTCAGAATCTGATTATGTATGATTGTAACAAACAATCCGACAATAGATATATTAATTAAAGTCTCATTAATGTCTCATTAATGTACAATTTTAAAATCTCACTTTCAATTGTTTAATTTGGAACACTAACACTAATCATTAAAGCTTAAATAAAGTACAATACCACTAGTTTAAGTGTTACGAGATACTTAAACATAGAATTTTGTTGAAACGATAGGGCTTCATTTTCTGTGTCATAGGCCTGTGGGGATATAAATCACTTTCACTGATAGTTCTTATATTATCTACGTAAGACATATTTACAGCAAAATTGCAGTAATATGAGGACTGGAAATGAAATGCTTTGATAATATAATCCCAACATCTACCACTTACTTTGTAACACTGTATATAGATTCAGGGCTCAGTGGTGGACTAAGTTTGTTATAAGGGAGCACATTGTATGGAGCTACACTTTGTGGTATACCCATATGAGCTACTTAGTGCATTTTGCAACCATTCTAGTCCATCCATCATTTAATTGTGGTCATGGTCCATCAAGTGATCACCTGGAATTTTATAGTAAATGCAAGCCTTTATAGACCTAAAGCAAAAGAGCCTATGACTAAGTCGGTGGATGCTTACATCTGCACTTAAGTCTTTTCAAGCATTTGAAGGATCATGATTATAATTTTATGATGGGTGGATTATCTTAAACTGGATCAACCTGCAGATGAAGTGGTTTAAGGAGGGGGAGCGGGGATCAGTCTTTCATATTCTCAGCTGATATACATCCTAAGTTCAAATCCAAGGGGTTTCAGGACTGTACCTGACTTACTCTCAGCAAACTGTCTTACTGATAATGATTTAACTTGACTATGGTCATCTTCTTGAGAACTTGAAGAAATCAACTCTTGTTTTCATATACTCCTGGTGCAAGAGTCATACTGTCCATTTCATTATAAAGGGAAAAGTCATGTAAATCCATTAAGTCACAATGGCGGCCATGTTTGTCCATATATTGCATCTTGCATGGTCATAATTGTCAATTAAGTCACAACTGGCATGGTCATATTTGTCCATTAAGTCACAATGGACATGGCCATGTTTGTCAACATATTGCATCTGGCATGGTCATATTTGTAAATTAAGTCACAACTGGCATGGTTATATTTGTCCATTAAGTCACAATGGACATGGCCATGTTTGTCCATATATTGCATCTGGCATGGTCATATTTGTCCATTAACTCACAATGGACATGGCCATGTTTGTCCATATACTGCATCTGGCATGGTCATATTTGTACATGAAGTCACAATGGACATGGCCCTGTTTGTCCATATACTACATCTGGCATGGTCATATTTGTACATGAAGTCACAATGGACTTGGCCCTGTTTGTCCATATACTACAGCTGGCATGGTCATATTTGTCCATTTAGCCACAATGGACATGACCATGTTTGTCCATATACTGCATCTGGCATGGTCATATTTGTCCATAAGTCACAATGGACATGGCCATTTTTGTCCATATATTGCATTTGGCATGGTCATATTTGTCCAGTAAGTCAACAATGGACAAGGCCATGTTTGTCCATATATTGCATCTGGCATGGTCATATTTGTCCATTAAGTCACAATGGACATGAACATGTTAGTCCATATATTGCAGCTGGCATGGTCATATTTGTCCATTAAGTCACAATGGAGTTGGCTATGTTTGTTCATATATTGCAGCTGGCATGGTCATATTTGTCCATTAGTCACAATTGGCATGGTCATATTTGTCCATTTGTCCATTAAGTCACAATTGGCATGGTCATATTTGTCCATTAAGTCACAATTGGCATGGTCATATTTGTCCATTAAGTCACAATTGGCATGGTCATATTTGTCCATTAAGTCACAATTGGCATGGTCAATTTGTCTATGAAGTCACAATTGGCATGGTCATATTTGTCTATGAAGTCACAATTGGCATGGTCTTATTTGTCTATGAAGTCACAATTGGCATGGTCATATTTGTTCATTAAGTCACCATTGGCATGGTCATAAATGTCCATTAAGTCACAATTGGCATGGTCATTTGTCTTTTAAGGCACCATTGCCTTGTTCACTCCTTAACAGTTCTGTACATAATGTTCACTGAATTCAGTGATATAATGTTGTTAGACTCTTTGGAAAGCCATTGTTCATCTGATAGTGATGTTATTGGATGAATTTAGCTAGACTGCCTTCCTGAGAAATTAAATTTGATCGTGCTCATGGACCATTGTTAATTTCACTTTCATGATTTGATATGTTATCTAGTAAATAAAGTTAGTGATACCCAACTTTTGTGGACTTTTGATGTGAAAAAAAGTTTAAAAAAAAAAGAAATATTTTTTTTTTATTTTATGTTTATTACATTTAGTGAAAACAAGGTCTCACAGCTTATACAGTAAACTCTCTATATACTGACATAATCATGATTACAGTCCATTTACAATAATTCGGAATGCGATTTTTCGTTTTGACGGCATTATTCGAATAAATGTCACGGTCCTTTCAAGTTTTCCTATATATCTCATTTAAAATAAATGCAATAATTCGTTTTACAATTCTGGTAAAGCGGAATTGAACTTTTTATAAACCATTTATTCGGTCATTCAATTGAAGTGATGCAAACCATTGAGAACCATGTGTTGACACGTGTCAAATGATTGTCAAGAGTGTTAAACAATCTGAGTGAATTTTTATTTAACTATAAATATCAGTGAGTGTTTGAACCTCACTTTACTTTTGTTGTATGCTCTGCAAGAGTAATATAACGCTATCAATAACAAAGATTCGTAAATTACAGATGTATTTGTAAGTTACCATTTATTATTCCGAGTAATTTAGTGAAGGACCCAGGTCAGCTGGGAGGAAAGCTGAATAGAGATCGGTAATTTTCAATTTCCAAGTAATTCAGTAAAGGGCCTGGGTTAAAAAAAGGCTTGTAAAAAAATGTTTATTGTTGACTATGTTGTGCTTTAATATGTGATTTATGATTTTTATGCAGAATAAAATAAAACATAACCGTGTCCTTTATTTTATAAACATGCAAATAATATGCCAACTGATTATCACGACGTGTATTTCTTACAAATATACAAAATATCCACCTGTAGGAAAACATGGTAATTCGGATGACACGATTATTCGAATATTTCAGTCAGTCCGCAGACCGTTTGAATTATCGTAAATGGGCTGTACCAGAATTTCCATACATTGACACTAGTTACTTTATTCTTTTAAACTTACAAATTTGTTTTCCGACTCCAAACACTCAGAATCCATGACCAGTTGTAACTAATAGTAGTTATGTTTGATAAACTGACATTGGCCACAGCTGATCTAACCAATAGTCCAGAGGTGTTGAAATGTGGCTTCACAGTGCATTACCGTTTACAATAGAATTAGTGCAACACCAAGAAGTTGTAATTGTTATAGTTTGTTTGTACTCAGGATTAGCTGGGAAATTCCCAGATATTCTTAATTCCAGAGTAACTCTATAGGGAAATATCGGGAACTCACATAACTGGGTTTATCCATGTAGGTACAAACAGGGTGTTCATGTAATGTTGTTGCTGAAAAGTATGCAGCAAAACAGTAATTCTATTAACATTCTTTGTGGGCCTTTGTTTATTTCTAATGGTAAAAATCTGTTTGTACCTACATAGAACTTGGAAAAACTGCTGTTTGTTATTCTTATGTAGGTCTGTTAATGTTGTCACTTCTCATCAGTAAGTGTGAATTTGTTTGGTCATTGTTGACACCGTTATTGCTTATGTTGTAATGGACAAATCTTTGAAACACTGGAGACAGACAAATTGAAGTTTTGATTGAAATTTTATTTATCCACAAGGAATACTCAGTGTAATAAGTAGATATACATGTCTTTTTAGACCAGGTTCATTCCCCTGTGCTAATTTATATGTACTCAGGGTAATGAAGACACATAGAAAATGTCCTTATTAGCTTGTCTGTTTTTCAAAGAAAAAATATTGAGTTGTTTTCATCACTCTGGTATCATTGTTGGCATCATTGTCGTTGACATTAATAAATCCTTCTAACTTCACATACTTCTTCGCTATCACAAGGGCTTACCTTTCTAACAAAGGCCATAACTCTTAGGTCCGTTTTGACAAAATTGATCTCCCCTTTGTAAATAACAGAACAAAAACCAACAGACAAGTATTAGCATCTGCATGTGGTGCTCTTGGTTTATAGGGGATCAAAATAATATGACTGGGTGTGGTATCATGCCATTTGTATATAGTAATTGATAACATAGTAAAAAAACACTCAATTTGTCTTGTGTAGAGAGAGGTCAGAATTACTAAAAAAACTAGTGGTGGAATTCATTGAACCTGAGAAAACAAACATGACAATCATTATACACCATCTTTACAGAGGCGTGTCATGTTGTGTAAGGTTTTACTCTCTCATTTCATGAAGACAAGGTGGGATGTTGGTGGAATTTATCACCTTTAGCGATAGTTTCTAGTTTATCCTTGGTTATGTCCGAAACAGGCAATCTGTTATTTTATGTACAAGAGGTGATTCACGAATTTTTGAAACACTTTGTAACAGTGTATAATTTTAAACTGATATGCATTTTACTGTAACAAATCCTCAATATGTGATCCATGCATGTTGTAAATGAGTCTACATCGCTTTGGCCATGACTGCAAGGTTTTGTTTATAACTGTTGGTTCAATTTTTTTCCATTCATCCTTTAATGCTCATTTAAGACCTGCCAGAGTATTTTACGTTTTTAGTAAACGTCGTTTTAAGATACCCCAAATAGCAAAATCCATTGGTGCTGCATCAGGACTTTTGGGCATCCATTCTTCAGGCGTTACAAAGTTGTTTTTTTGTTGACGCAAGTATGCAAGTGTGTGTTTTGAGGTATGACTGGATGCACTATCCTGGTGGAAGACCATGTCTTTAATTTGGTCTCCAAGAAACATTCTGGGAAGATCTTTATTGACAAAAGGCTTCAGAACTTTATTGATATAGAAGTATGAATGGACTTTTACACCTTTATCAATAATACGGATATCCGTTTTACCATAGAAGCTTACCTCTGCCCAGACCATGAATCCTGGAGCAAACGAATCACGTTTTACAAACTCTAGTTTTGAAACATCATTTAATCCTTTATGGTAATAACAAACCCGACGACAACCATAACTGCCACCGAGATAAAACATTGCCTTGTCGGTGGTGACAAATATTTTCCACTGGTTGTTATTTAAACGTAAATACAGACGCCATGAACGTTGACGTCTTTTCTCAGTTTGATTTGCATTGAGCTAATGAACTTTGCATTTCTTGCGAAGTTTACATTGCAGTACACGTTTAATAATTCGATTAATAGTAGCCTGAGATACACCTAAACGTTGTGCCATCTCTCTCTGGGTTGGAGGATTTACCCTTTGAATAAAAATGGTGACTTTATGAATGATGTCATCAGTTGACTTAGTAGGTCGCTTATGAAACTCACTTGGTTTTGACTTTTTAGTATTAGGATTTTGAGATTTGCCAATGGAATGTTTTACTCTATGTATTGTGGACAAAGATACATAATGCCCCTGCCCCTTTAGCTTCTTCTTTATGCTTTTATAGGAATTTCCTTTCTTCAACAGGTATTCTATAACACCCTCTAAACTTGAGTCAATTTTATGTCTACCCATGATGAAATCAGAACTATGTGTAACATATATGTGTAGTTTGCTATTGAAAGGATAAGATACCGTTAAAATCATGAAACTTGTGCTGCAGGTGTTCGCGAGAAACAAAGCTACATGGTGTTTCAAAATTCGTGAATCACCCCTCGTATATACAACCAACATAATTATTTATAAAAAAAAAATCTTTATTTTACCCAAAACATGGAAAAATGATGTATAGGTCATATTCTAAAAATGCTGAAAAACTCCCTGGAATTTCACTCGCAATCTACTGAAGCCTCCCTTGGCAAGTGTCTTTGACTTAATGTCCCTCAGCTCATCACCGCTGCAAGTTTTTTAAATCCAGGACATGGTCACTTGAACAATTTTCATATGAGGAAGCTGCCCAGCTGTAATTTTCATCCACTTTAAAATAAGTTTGATGTCCCCCGTGCCTCTGTCCTCCACTTGTAATAAGCTTGAAGTCCCCCATGCCTCTATTCTCCACTTGTAACAAGGTAGATGTCCCTCATGCCTCTATTCTCCACTTGTAAAAAGCTAGATGTCCCTTATGCCTCTTTTCACCACTTGTAATAAGGTAGATGTCCCCCATGCCTCTATCCTCCACTTGTAATAAGGTGGATGTCCTTCATTCCTCTGTCCTCCACTTGTAATAAGGTAGATGTCCCTCATGCCTCTATCCTCCACTTGTAATAAGGTGGAGGTCCCCCATGCCTCTATCCTCCACTTTTAATAAGGTGGATGTCCCTCATGCCTCTATCCTCCACTTGTAATAGGTGGAGGTCCCCCATGCCTCTATCCTCCACTTTTAATAAGCTGGATGTCCCTCATGCCTCTATCCTCCACTTGTAATAAGGTGGAGGTCCCCCATGCCTCTATCCTCCACTTGTTACAAGGTGGAGGTCCCCCATGCCTCTATCCTCAACTTGTTAAAAAGCTAGGTGTCCCCCTTGCCTAAGGTGGATGTCCCTTCATGACTTAAATACTGACATTCAATTTCACGAAAATTTTAAACAATTGGCAAAGAATGTGCCAGTGTTCTACATTTTATTGTGCTGTCACTGAATGGTATTTTCAGGAAAAGACTGCTGCCTGCCACTCAGTATTGAACAAAAAATCAAGCCTGTTTAAAATAATTCTTTTCAAGTGCTTCATTTGCTTCAAATCTGATGTTCATCCTATAAAGGAGAGACAGTAGAAGTGTTTAATTATGCTTTTCAAATTAGGTGAATATATTTTGCATTTCATTCTTGAGAAATCTTACCAAGCTTACCAAAACTGGGGAGTTCACAACAGGAAATGATAAGAGGGAATGGTGACCACATCAAACGGTGTCTGCAAACATGGATATAATGGACACTATAATATGGTTATTCATTGTAACATTAGTCATGTTTTGGGAATCAGATGTAGACTACTTTTAAGTACTTATTTTGTAACCAAAGAGTGAAAACCCAAGGTATGTTGTAACTCTAGAAACAAAATGGCAGAATTAATGACTTGTGTCAAATTGTAATACAGGCTGGCTAGGCATTGGTAAATGTTATTGTACTTGTTCAAAAAACCCTTATTTTGTTTTTAGGGATAGGAGTGCTTGCTTTTTTTGTTCTTTTTTTTTAGCTGTTTTTGTTTTGGTCATGTTACATTTAATTTTAGAATACTAAATTAGGTTGAAAAAAAAAAGCCTGTGTAGAGCTCTTTTAATAAGTCATTATAAAGAATAGTTTTATTCAAACTATCCATCAATTTTACATGTGTATGGCATATTGTATGAAGAAAAAAGTTACAATATAGTGGCATTTTGCATTTCAATTCTTCATTTTTTTCCCTTCATATTCTTGTACCATTGCAAAGAGTTTTGATTCAAACCAAATTCTACACTTCTTAGAATTGGGTATGAATTTTCAATTGGAGAAATGAACAATAGCATCAGACCATAGTTCAGTGATCATCAAATGAAGCTATACATATCAAATCCATACAAGGAAAGATTGTGGTCTAATTATCTGGGAGAGGAACCAGGTAATCAGCTGATAAGGTGAGAAAAAAATTAAGAGATTAAGTAGGTATAGATGTTTTATTGAGCAGCCTGGAACTGTGTTCTTGCCGCTTGTTCTCTCTGGAGGGCAGCAACAAGTCCCGAGAGGCCTGTTGCATATATTCACATCATTATTGATCCCTTTGAGATCTAGTGCTACACTTTCTCTCTTCTTTTAGACCCATTAACTTGCCTGGCAAAACCCAAGCTTCTGTAGCAGTCAGACTTTCTCAGAATAGCCAATCAAATCTGGGAGCTATAAATAGAGTGTGACGTTGTGTCTGGGAGAAAAAGAAAGGAAGTAGCGTTTGTTGTCTACAACACTGGAGTGTTAAGCTGTATATGTCTTTTGGCAGACGACACTTTTTTACAACTCGTAACAAATGAAGTATTGGTGTGTAATTGTGTGTGTTTTTTAAATTACTACAGTGTATTAGTTCAGCGTCTTTATATGGAAGTGTCCCCATATGTTAAATAAAAAATCACGGTGACAGTGCGTTATCAGTCTGTTGACTGTCACAGATCTTTCAATAAACACATTTATACCATCCGCTGTGTGACTACTGTTTACATTTTTTTTTCATTTACAACACGCATTACACACATGGTAAAGACACTGTGACATAAACTACTGCATGAAAATTGTACGATAAAGATAACGCAGCCTTTTCGACATGTGGGGAGTCATTTAGACAAAACAGGTAGGCTACTATACAGCAGTATTTGATGTTGTTGATCATATTTTGATACATTTACATTTTTCATTCTGTCGTCTGCTTTCATCAAAATGTCATCTGCTGTCTAGTCACGTATGTCCTCCTCTGTTATAATCGTGTCAAGGCTGACTTGTAGACTAACTATGCATTAACACTGAAACAGGTAACTTTTCTGTTTGCGCATATTAAGTGTTATTTGAGCCAAATTTGTTTTGAGATATCGATTACGCATTAATAACTTCCTGACAAGCAACGTTTTTGTACACACTTTTGTTTCAGTATAGCCCTTTGTTTACAACTTGTTTATGAAGTGAGCTAAGATTTAAAAGTGTACCTGGCTTAAACCATGTGGACCTACCAAAGCTTGTACATAGAAATTAATAACATATGTCACAATTAAATTGATCTTCAATTCACTTTTGTCATCCGCTCAGATAATACAGCATGCTTTATTTCAGGTATTATTTTCTTAAATCTGTTTTAAACACTCATGTATCTTGGTTCTTCATTCAAATCATACATTGTATGATGTAATATCTTCTAATTATGATTTAATCTTCAGGATGTTCTTATTTCATTTCATAAAATACATCATCATCATCATCATCATTGTTGTCAACTGTCATTGCCACCACCACCACCACCATCATTATATCGTCATAATGATCATCACAGCACACATAGAGTATCTTATCTTCTGGGCTTGTATCAAAACTGAAATACATGTGTGCATGTGTAGATAATTTCATTGACAATAATTACATAAGGGAAAAACGGTGTAAAACTACTTTTTTATTCATATGTGGTTACTATAATTACACACTAAACCATTAAAATGAGGAAAATGCAAGCTTATGTAGAGATAGAAATGAAAACATGTTCTTCGAAGTTCTTAGACTTGAAAACTCTTCAATAAATTTTGGATGGCGTGCATTTAGGCCTTTCATTGTGTCTTTACAGAGGCTTATTTATACTTGGGAAAATCATAAACATCAAAAGTGACCTGAATCAATTTCATCTCAGGAACATTTCAAGTATTCGAAGTTTGTGAAAATCGTTTTCTAAACTTTATAATTTGTCTCCTTATGAATGGATGGTCTGCCTTCTTTGACAATCTTTTTTCTCGCTCAATATAGTTATTAATTTATCTCAAATGTTTTCTTATAGTCTTTATACCCCTGTTCTAGTTAATGAAGTGGTAGCTACACCAAATCATTCATGCTGCATCCTTTTCCTGCATTTAATCTTTCTTTTCTAACTATGCTTTATTTCCTCTACTTTTTCTGTAGCTGTGCTACTTACCCATAATTTTGTTATGTCTGAGATTTAGTTCTTGTGATAACTTTGTTAATGTCCAATTAAGAAATGACAGGTGTAAAATTTGTGAACAAATCTACAAAATGAAGACCTTGATTGTCTCTTATTTAACAAACTGGCTCTGTGGAAGCTTTTACTTCTACCAATCCCTCTTGATCTCTTGCAGGTTCCTGGGTTGGATTAGAACTTCTTAAAAGTCTTTGTAAACATAAATTCAAAGATGTATAATAGTATTTTTCTTTTGATTTTTTTTTCACAAAAGGTTTCAGACCCCTGTTCTGGATTCACTCAGGAGTCCTATATGTACCACTCAGGATTCCTATATGTATCACTCAGGATTCCTATATGTATCACTCAGGATTCCTATATGTATCACTCAGGATCCCAGTATGTATCACTCAGGATTCCTATATGTATCACTCAGGATTCCTTTATGTATCACTCAGGATTCCCGTATGTATCACTCAGGATTCCTGTATGTATCACTCAGGATTCCTATATGTACTACTCAGGTTTCCAGTATGTAACTCAAGCTTAAATTGAACATTAAGCTAATATATCAATTACATTGTTTGGAAATCAACGTCTTTCAACTAATGAAAACCTACCACAGTGGTTCCTTGATTAGACCAGTACATACTTCATCAGAAGGTCCTGAACTATTCTTTATCGTCCCAGCAAGGATCAAACTTGGTACCCCCTGATCCACACTGCAGTCAATGCACCTCTAGTCCCTGGCTGCCTTTCTCTTATTTTACAGGAATAAGACTTTCAAGACTGGAAATTTGGGTTGTATCAACAACTTGACTGTCCTTCAACCACACAAGTACAATTATGCAAATGACCTGCATAACTAATGTAAAAGCAGATCCACTGCTTATCACCTACTTTGAGATTATTTAATATTGTGGCTCCATTGACTAGCTGCCTTTGTGACCAGTGCAAACCAAGATCAGCCTGCACATCTATGCATGCAGTCTGATCATTGTCTGCACTGAGTGCTGTTCAGTCAATAAATTTTCAACAAGCACCCCAATAAACAACTCGTGCAACAGTCCAAAATGAAGAAAAGACAAGTCTAATTGAGAAATTTGGCATGTTTAAGGTTAGGAAACACTGTAAATACTCCTCAAAGTGAAAGAATGACAAATTCATTGGTCTAAAATGACTTGAATGACAAACATGGGCAGTAAACAGTAAACAAACACTCCAAGAATCAGTGTATTAACATCTTAGATTATTTTGCATAGACCATTTTCCTACTTGGCATCTAAGGCTTCTCTAAGTACATTAGTTCTAAGTAAGTCTGTTGCAATTTTTCAGCATTGATTTTGCTATTTCTGTTTCATTTCTTTTTCAATTACCAGAGTACATGTTCCAATCTATGCCTTAAATTGACATTTATTCATGACTTGCCTCTCTTCTGTTGTAATTAGCATATGATTTTTGTTTTTTAACCTTTTTATACCCCCAGATACAAAATATATGGGGGCTATGTTGGAGTCACATCCGTCGTTTGGTCAGTCCATCCATCGGTAGACGAGATTTGTCTGCCCTATTTCTCAGCTACTTTTGCTCGGATTTTGATCAAACTTTACAAGACCAGTTGTGCATATCCTTGGCACATCATATTTGTTCAATTTTAAATGAGTTATGGTCCTTTGTTATTTTTCTTAAATGTATTTTGTCCTGTCCTTGCTATTTCTCAGCTACCTTTGGTCAGATTTTGATGTAACTTCACAGCACTAATAAGTACCAAACCAAGTTGCACATATCAGTGGCACATCTTCATCAGCTGGATTTTAAATCAGTTATGGCCCTTTGTTATATTTATTATTATCCACGCTATAATTTGGCTGCCAATGGACTTATTTTGATTGAACTTTATAGCATTAAATAGTACTAAGTCTTATTGTGTATATTGTTGGCAAATCATGACTAGTTTGATTTTATATTAGTTATGGGGGCCTCAGTGGCCGAGGGGGTAAAGTCGCTGACGCGTGGGTTCAAATCCCAGCAGGGTCATTCAGATTTTCATGTTAGGAAGCCTTCCAGCTGGCTTGCGATAGGTCGGTGGTTCTACCTAGATGCCTCCATGCATTCTGGGTACTCCTCCACCTGTAATTAGCTGGACCTCAATATATAACTTCAAATCCAGGCAGGGTCATTCAGATTTTCATGTGAGGAAGCCTTCCAGCTGGCTTGCAATAGGTCGGTGGTTCTACCTTGATGCCTCCGTGCATTCTGGGTCCTCCTCCACCTGTTATTAGCTGGACCTCAATATAGAACTGAAATACTGTCGAAGCAATGGTAAACCCAAATAGTCAAGTCATATAAGTTATGGATGGCCCTTTGTTACATACATTGAATTTATTTTGTCCACAGTATTTCTTGGCTACCAATGGTCTAATTTTGGTTTAACTCCACATTATTTATAAGTACCAATTGTTGCCTATTGGCACATCATGACCAGCTTGATTTTATATGAGTTCAGGCCCTTTGTTATATTTATTGAAGATATTTTGGCCACACTATTTCTTAGCTACATTTCATTCTTCACAACAATTATTAATACCAAGTCTACTTTCTCATATTTAGGCATGTCATATTTGTTTCAGTTTTCTTTTAGGTATCCCCCACCCTTGTCATATTTCTTGTTCTGGATTTGGTGTGTTTTTATTTTTACCCTTCAGCTTTATCAAAACTGTCTGACATGGTAACAGTGCAGTATCTGGGGGTATTCATCATTTTCATTGATAGTTCTTGTTTCTTTAATTGTTAAAAAGTAAAAAAGATGCTTTGAGAATATATTTTTGCCTGTAGGGAGAGGAGACATGACATATGTAGACAGTTTCTAAATCTGTTTCATCAGATAAGCCATCTTGGCATTCTAGTTATGCGTCAAATTGATCTTTGAGTCGGCCATTGTGTGCCACTTTCAAAGGATAACCTTTATACATGAAGGGGTTTTCCTCTCCCTTCATGCAGATAGCTTCTTTTCATTGCAGCTCTGCTTTTTAATAATTAATTGGGTTAGACTTAAGTAAATTGCTTCAAACAACAACGAAGGAGATATAGAGGGTGAAGGAGGGAGAGAATGTAATCATGTGGTTGGAATTAAGCCAGTCTCTTGTGAACATGGTGGGAGATGACAAGAGGAGAAGACTTAATTCAGGCAGAAATGAAGATAATGAAAAATCATTTTTCTCATGAAGATTTTAAATTTTTCAAATTCATTCAATCCAGCCAACAGAAAAACTGTGTGATTTACAGCATTTAATTTTTAACTGCAGAGAAATTTTGGTATTTTTTACCGTTTAAACATGGATTTATACGGCCAGAAAATAATTGACAGCATTAACTTTTTCGTTGATTATTTTTGGATAAAACCCTCAAGGAAATCAACAACAACAACAACAAAAAATGAATGACTAAAAATTTAGCCTTTTTGTTCAAGGAGTGAATGATACTGTGGTTAGTAGGTAGTATACATGACTTTGGAAGTGAAGGCTGAAGGTAGGAACCCTGTTGGTTGCAAGGAGCTTGACCTTCTTGTGACCCAAAGTACTAGTCCAACCCAGGAACTGTTGTGTATAGGAGTCCAAGAACATGTCTCCCTATCAACCTAAAAAAATGTTTTAAAGAAAAAACAAACAAAACGGCAGAAATCGGTGGCATTTTATCACATAATTGATGACATATTCAGCAGAAAAAGATATTTCCGTTCAGCTGCAGTAGCATACCATAACTTCAAATACATGTCCCACATCAAACCTAAGGGACCCCCCCCCTCCTCTCCCTGACTTGAATTTACGACCAATTGTTTACTAATGGGCTATGTTTCATTTCCCAAAAATGGTCTGAAATACCAGGAATCCATGGAGTTGAAACCAGGCATGTGCATATCCTCTTCAGCCAATATTCTTCAAAATGACATGATGTAGTACGGCCATGTTGACAGACACAAGAAGACTAAAGGTTCCTTGATGATGACCCAAAAACACACTTAACACTGTTACAGGTATCATTTCTGGAATCACTCATTTCAGGGATCACTTGAGTCACCTTTGCTTCCTTCAGCTGTTGCTGCACTTTCCAGAAAGTCAGGCTGACACAGACATCAATGTATACTATATTACCAACCAATCAAAACTAGTGTAATAGACAAATTGCAACATCTGTGAGAAATTCGTGTTTGCCTGCTGTGTTGGCTGCTGCCTGTTGTCACAAACCTAATATGATCTTTATAATATTGTTGTGGTCACATGATTAACCCCCATAGAATTTCTCTATTTTGGTCAGGGTTTTTCTCTCCGTCATTTCTACATTATTAATATTGATTCATGTTTGGTTGGCAGCATGGCACAAATTTTGTTCCTGCCCGTTAACATTAGTTTTTGTAAGCATTTCTTTGACTAGAATTGGTGCTTTTGGATATATTTTAACTCACACTGATAGGGTGCCTCATGTTGATTCTTTGATTTGTATGGTAGATTATTACTGTATGAATTTGCAAAATGCTTTTGAATTTTATATATATATACTCATGTGTAGATGCATCATTATAATGGATTTGTGATTTGTTAATTGAACTGCTTTTTGCACATAGATATATGGTACAACATTGTTCAGTGCCTCAATATGGACTCCAACAATAGGGTTGAAATGTAGCTGTTTTATACATGGATATGAACTTTCAAGGGTTTTGCCTTATTTTTTTTATTTTTTTTCCAAATGGAGGTCAAGTGACCCCTTGATATGAAGATAAAGAGACAAATTTTGAAAGATTTGAGAGGTAATTTGATTGTCCAAATGGACAACTATGTGTGACATGGAAAATCCTGAATTAATTGCTATGAATGCTTTTGGATGCACCATTTTCCTGCTACAGTGTGGACAACTTTTAGGCCATCAGTGCACCTACAACATATTACAAAAAGCAACATCACTGTAGGCCTACCTTATATCACATAATTTAAGATTCGCACTTGCTTTTAGTAGTCTGTTAACATTTCATTTTAGGTTAAACTTATCTATTTTACATTGATTAGGGATCAAGCTCTTAAAACTTCTACTTACCCTTTTTGACAGCTCCTGGGTTGGACCAGTACTTTGTGCCTGTTGATATATTGAAGGTAAGTCTTTAATTGAATAAGGCTCCAGTAAGTATGCTGATGAATCTGATGATGACATGGCTGTTACTTTTAAGAACAAAGATTAATGCAACCAAGGTACTCTAGTCTCGTTGTTAGAGTACTTTTCTGAATTATATACAAGACACGAGCATTCACAGACTCTTTTGACTGAAGATTTCCCATAGGGATTGAGAACCAAATCATAGACCTAACACATTATGACAGGCATATTAACCAATTATAACTACTGCACAGCAATGTCTTTGATAATATCTAGCTCGAGGAAAGAAAAATCTGGTTCTTTCCTCGGAATCGGATATGTAAACTTCCATGTTCAATCATCTGATAACATATTCCGGGACCTGGAAATAACTGATACACTGAATCATCAAATCAATGCGGAGATGATGGAGAATGCCAGTCTCACATTTATCAATTTTTAATTTAGTAAAATACTTAAATTCTTGTCAGAAAGTAATGAAGTTTTCTGCAGATACTTCATAAAACATGCTGATAGATAAGCTACAGACATTGATTTTCCGAGGACGTAAGTTCCACGATATCCAAGTCTTTAGCTATTCATTAGATGAAAACTACGCGACAAATTAACGTTTGCATTGAGGCATAATGCCTGATCAGCCTGTAGAAAGTTGCACAGGTCAAAATCTGTTAGTTCTGTCAGAGGTTTAAACTGTGGAAGCTGATGAGAAATAAGGATGGTTTTCAGGCCGATTGGTGTGTAACATAAATCTAAATATTTCATCATCATCATCATTGTCATTATCATCATTTTTGCAACTTCATGATCATCAGCAGTCTCTTTTATCATAATTTCATTTAAAACAACATCTGTCATTATCATTATCATCAGCTGTGTTACCTTTATCATCATTATTGTTGTTATCAACATCATTACATTCATCATCATCATCATCATCATCATCATGTTCATCACTTACACCCCCTTCCAATAAGAGATAAAACACAGTTACAAAAGCCCATAATTATATTGACACAAAGTTTGCTCATGTAATACGAGAGACCATCTGCCTTCTGGATATTTCAGACACAGCACTGGTTTTGTCTTTAATCTTTAAAAATCCATTCTTCACACCTTGGCTTGCTAATCTGGACATTTGTTATTATGGAAATTAACCATTTATGGGGGAAAAGCTAGAGGCGGCGTGTCTTGCCCTGGCAAATTTCTTGAATCATTCAGTCGGGAATTGACGCCTTTAAACCAGTCTTATTTCCAGGAAATGTTTAAGCTTATTACATGGCGCTATGTTACAGGATCTTTGAGTTTTCATCTCGATTTTAAAGAAGACTTTTACACTTTTAGATATATGAAGTGATTTACTGGAGACTTACTTTTTTATCTGTGTATATGCTTTGCGCGTGACATTTCGTATCTTAAAGCCGATTTCTTCCCTAGTTCAAACAAGAATTTCTTGAATATTTTGTGTAGCTTTTAATGCAGTGTTGCAATGATAGTTGACAAAACTTGAAATTCTGGATTTCCATTTTGTAATGCATAGGTTTGACTTCATTTCCCTGGATAGTTAGTGTGGTTTCAGGCATTGAGCAGGCACTGTTAGGAATTTCTGTAGTTCCTGGTGAGATTTATATGACGATCCTGACTTATGTCATCATAAATAGTTCAAATCTCGGCTGATTTTATGCGCTCATCCTCTGACTAAGATTCATTGAATTTTGAGTTATTAATTTAGGCACAAAATGAATGACTAAAATACTTGTTTTGGGCATTGACCTTAGATAAACTGAGAAGGCAGTTATAGTGTAGATCTTAAAGCCCTTATCTGATATAGACATGACGCCTTGGTGACAGAGCAGGCCCAGATCAAACAGCACCTGTCTTTGCTGAATTTCAGTATTGTATACCCTGAGCTATTGCTCATGCTCTACACAGTGAAAGGAGAACCCACAGTTTCATAATTATACCATTTCATGTTTATTAGATGAATGTACATCAAGTTAAAGATTTTTACATGAATATTCATGAGGTAAAGGTTAAAGCACTGTTTTACATGAATATTCATGAGGTAAAGGTTAAAGCACTGTCATATCACTTCACGTCTGCTTTTATCCACAATTGATATAAATATATTGTCAATTTTAAAAGGACCCTTACATTTTCTGGAACATGGCACAGGCTCAATGAAATAAAATGTCAGCAAAGTATCATGAATTTAAATAAATATGTTAATTTTCCAGACGGAAAAAATACAATAAACAGTCAATCACTCTTACTCAACATTTTTAAAATTGTTATTGATAGCAATAACAAAATGGTGACTATTGAAACGTCTTTTATGTAGAACTTGCTAAAAATTCATGGGTTTTTTTTCTTGAGAAAGGCAAACTTTTGCCGAAATATTGAATAAGAGTGAATCTAATTGTTTAATGATTTTACAGTTTGTTGTTTATAGAGATTTGTCTCACTTGCTTACGGTTGTACAAAGGCCTTGACCTCTGTGTGATATAATGGAAATTGTATGTACTTTACAAATTTCCTCTTGAAATTCAATTACTTTAAGTTTATTTGGACTATAAATCAGGGGAAGAATCTAATACATAATGTCATATGAGGGAAAACAGGTCCTTTATAAGGCAGAAAATTGATTCAAATAAATGAAACCTGTAAAATAATGATAAAAAAACTGCCATTTTTATTAGGGAAGGGGGTGGTAGGGGGGCATTATCTTTAATTAATGAAGGACTTGACCATCAGGAAGAAAGTTTCATTATGAATATAATGGTTATATCACAGAAAGGGACTTTAACTAAAAATTTGCCTATATACATTCGAAAAATATAAAGAGACGTTTTAGTTAAAATGTGCGAATATGTTAAATATTGCAAACACACGTGATAATTATTGTGTGTGTATGCGATAGGCTGTGCAAATGCATAAGGTAATATGGTACTAGCTTTCTTGAATTCTTGCACAAACTTATTGTCCAAAACCAGCCTTACAACACCGGTGTACTATTATTAAATTTCATGATTTCATTACACTGCATAACTCTTGAAAGTTGGTATATCAGTCAGTGCTCAAACATCCTCTTGTCCTTTAATTAAATGCTCTTTTTAGTCCCCTACTGGTGTTTAGTTTTGATAAAATTTGATAAATTCTTTATTTTCTTAAATATCTCACTCCAAAACTAAACAACTATTATATACCAGTTTAAGGGAGCATATAACTGCCACGGTAGGCATTTTTATCAAAATTTAGGAATGGTAAACCAGAGGTACCTAACCTTTAATTTATATAGACTCATTTTGACACATTCTTAAGCAGAGGAGACCAAGATCAGAAAGCTCCTATAGGAGCTGTCTTATCAGGGTCTCTATTGGAGCTGTCTGATCAGGATCTCTATAGGAGCTGTCTGATCAGAGTCTCTATAGGAGCTGTCTGATCAAGGTCTCCTTTGTTTGCTCATACAATATTGCAGCTCAGTTTCTAAAAAGTCTGTGTGGTGAAGAAAAAAAACATGATTTCATGTCCTTTTCAAAGTTCAGTGAATTAATATTAATTCAATTTGTACATGAATATTCATGAGGTTAAGGGTCAGTCTTTTTCAAAAAAAGTTCACAAAGGTACTCTCAGCAGTGAGGGGAAGGTAACTTCATTCCAGAGGCTTTGCTATCATGTAACCTTCACTGCTGTGTGTTTGATTCCCACTCATTAATAGTCAGTGACCAGTAAATATCATGTATCAAACACTGACTTTAGTTATGACTTGAGGCTTCTAGGACATGGAACTAGCCAAGTACTTGAGAGTTATGAGAATGCAAAGATGAAACTATGTTAGCGAAATATTTATGAGGATTTTCTCAGTTTTTGAACAGGATTTTGGCATGGGGGAACAGCAGTGATTTAATTTCAGTGAATTTATGTATGATTCCGTCAGATTTGGATTGATCTACGTCAGTTTTCCATATTAAATATAGAATGATGCCTGCTTCCCATCAGATTTTGGCACTCATACATGTTATAAAACGTTGAAGATGCTAGATAGGGAGTAACTAGTTCAAGGTTATACAAAATGAAAACAATTGCTGTACTGTTATAAGATGTCTCTAAATTTGTTATGATGCGTAAAGCAAGATTCTTAGATTTGAAGTTGTAAAATTGTAAAAATTCCATCCAAGATAATGTGGATGATGTTTTGTACATAAAAAAGTAAAATTTGATAATGAATATTGCATTGTTTATGGTTTGTGATTAAGTTTTGCAGTGTTTTGATAGCCGCATAAATTAGAAACTTAATTTTTAATTGAACTGGTTATTGTTGGGTACTTTTCCACAATATAATGCAAAAATTCCAGATGAATAGTCAGGGAAAAAATACAGATAAACCTGTATTAGCAGACGCCTGTATTAGTAGTCAACCTGTTTTATGTTTATCCTTCATTTCACCTCTGTTAAGCAGCCACTTTCCCTCGTTCTCTTGATTGACCGTTTACAACAGGTTTGACTACTGATTCAATCTGGCCAAAAAAATGACAAAATTAGAGCTTTCCTGCACAGGCAGTTTACACATTTTTTGCAATGTAGTTTTTTTTTAGATGGCTACTGAGAGTCGAATCCACACTCTTTAAAAAAAATAAACGCATTATTGGTGGACATCATATTCCTTATTGACTTGAAAATGTTTAGTTTTTCATGTTTAAATAGGAAGATTAAATGGTTATTTACAAATTTAAATCATGTAGAAAGTATTGGTTGTGATGGACGTAAAAAACAACAAATAGCGGACTGTTACCATAGAACAGACTGTGTCCCTAATAAATGTTTTAAAAGGAAGTAGTTTTATCTAGGAAGAAAGAGACGAAATTCTCCATTTACTGCATTGACACTCTGTCTTTAATGGAGGGGGGGTGTCTACAATGTGGTCTTCACATGTCTGGTATACGCTGAGTTTCAAACTGACTGTCCCAAACCAAACCATTTCATATAACATTCTCAATCTCTTCTTATTACTGTAACCTTGCTTCTCGTTATACCAAATTTTATACATCAAAGACTTCGTTGCTTTACATTAAATGCGGGAAAACTTGATACACTTGGACATTGCCCTTTCATTTTTCATATTCAGGGGTATTAGATTATAAAGTGCAGACATCAGATGGGAGTTGGGGACATTTTCAGAGTGGTGTTTATTGACCAGGCATGAAGAGGGACAGATTTATGCCTGCAGTGCTTTTGTCAACAGCAGCTTCTGATTATGATTACAAGTTTCCATCTGACTATGTCACTAGTTAAGGTATTTGGGTCTTATCTTGACACGTCATTTGGTGTAAAACATTTAAACTTGGGAGGTTGAATAATACAAAAAAACGGAGTGGGATAAAAATTTATTATTTTTATATTGTTTTGATGTTATAAATATGACATGCAGTTACTTTTATAGGAGGAACTAGACCCTGAGTGTACAGAGGGATCTGGGAATAACTAACTGATCTGTAGCATAAGTTAACACGTGAAAATTCCAAATATTAAAAAGTAAGTTTATCGTAATAAATTAAGTTTCTATATTTTTATGTCCTTGCTTCACTGAAGTGGGTCAAATCTTGTCCCTCATGCCCTGTCACTAACATCTCACTGTTGGGGTATTAATAATCTTTAGTGAGTTCTGAAAGTAAAAGATGAAGGATTTTTTCCATGTTACACAGTGCAAATCTAAATGAATTTGTTTTAGTACAGTAACAGTTGCTTATCTGAAAGATATTTAATTTACAGTGAATTGATTTATTTCTTGTCAATTGATTCAAGTTTAATCCTCTTTAATGGGCCCTGTGTTGGTCCAGTTATTTTCTATGTTAGGCATTTTTTAAGATTTTGACCTTTTCTCACAATGGATTCTAAGGGCTACAACTTGATTATACCACCATTAAATAAGACCTTAAAGTGCTCTCTTACTTTCACTTATATCTATTACTCTTCATATCAACACGAGGAAGAAGGTGTACTGTATAAAAGAGCTGATATAACTTTCAGTACCCGCAGTGCTTTGATCATGATATGCAAACAAGTACTGTCAGTACTCTGATCAGCACATGTCTCTATCCAGGTGAATTATTTGTAGCAGGACAGACTGGAGTCATTCCAGGTCACTGCATGTCCTCATTTGACTCGATTGTGGTCAGCGTGAGGTCACTCACCTTTACAGCCAGTGTAAAACCAATAAAGCTGTACTGACCACTGGATGTGGTTTGTGTTAATTGTAGTGTTGTGAACTGCGTGGGGAGGGATAATTACATTATTTAAAGAAGGTTCAACCAGCAGTTCATTTGCAATTATCAAACCTATTAGTTCCCTGCCCTTGCTATGAGTGCCTCTGTCTAGGTAAACAAAGTTTTTGAGACCAAGGCCTGTATGCACTTGTTTGTCAAACTTTTGGACTTAAAAGTAACTAAAAGGCTGTCTGACATGAAGTATTGGGTAATTGCTGTTTTGAGGGATGGTAAAACATATGAATACAAAATCACATACATACAATCACATAGTTAAGCATTAAGCACTTAGCAGAATTATATAGATGTCTCGATGATTTCCACGGTAATATCAGGAAAAGTACATTTTGAGTCTGACCGATCCCGGTGGCTGAGTGCTAAGAGCTTCCACCCCTGAATCGGGAGGTCATGGGTTTGATCCCTGGCCGCAACATACTAAAATTTAAAAAAAAAGATACTGGTATAGCTCCCTTGCTTCATGCTTAGCATATAAGGGTAGATCCTGGGTCGAATTCCACCAACAATTCTTAGTGCTTAGTAAAACTTATACTAAAAAGCTAATTCCATTAGTTTTGTTACTCAAATACCTAAATATTTCATTTCTTAACATTTTTTGTTATATATTAAGGCAATAATTCATTTCTCAGCTTATTCATGTACTTGGATATGTCATAAAATAGCAATGGTGGAATGTTTATCTATCTAGTTTAAGAATTTAATTATTACTTAACCTTAAGTATTGTTGGTGGAATTCTAGCCTGGACTGGTTGGCCCGGTGTCAGGTCAATGTGACAGGGTGTGGTATCATGCCATATGTCTACGGCGTGATACTGCATTGGCAGCACTAAATCTGTCTCAAGTTGACATCGTCTCCAAATGACTGAAATACTGTCGGTGAGCTGTTAAACCCAATAAACAACAAACTTTGGTGCTGACTGTGTCTATGTCTTATCCATTTTTGATAATAGATTGATCTGAGTGGTGACCTTTTAATATGTTTACAATCTTACCCACAAACATTGCCATGTGGACTATTGTTATTAGAGCTGGGAACCACAGGTTGGAACCATACCACAGTAAACTTTGGTTTTTAGGTAAATACTGCAGTACGTTCCATGATATACCACCCAAAATATTCTCAGACATTTGTTGAAGACTATTCATATATTAAAATTTTGCAAAGGAAAACAAGTAAAAGCCATTATTGATTACAAGTGAATATTTTCAATTAAAAATGTTTTCTCTAATATTTAGATAGAAAGTACCTGTATAATTTGTCCTTATACTGGTTTGTACCACAAGCTGCTTCGGACAACAGTTTTCCAGTAAAAACCGGTAAAACCACGCACCTCTAATTGTTATATCCTTGTGTGTGGTGAGAATTTAACTGTAATTCATTTTTTATCATGAAAATTCAAAAGGTGAGTTAGGTGTAAAGAAAAAAAATTCTGTGTTTCAGGCAGCGGTCTCAAAAAAAGTAGGTAGGGTCGGGATTGAAGGTTTTTTTTTGTTTGTTTTTTTGGTTTTTTAAAGTCCAATCATAATAGTGAATGAATCACGGAAACATCAGTCTCAAAATGGTCCTCTAATAATGACTGCTAAAAACTTGAAGGGTCAGCAGGTTTTTGCTAAGTAGGGTTCGGGTTGCCCAAAACACAGATTTTTTTTTAGGCCTTATTAACTTGTCAATTGGCATTAGTTGTAAGAATTTTTTAAGGACCCCAAGTCCAGTTGTAGTATACATGGTTGCAGATTTAAAGCCCCTTCTTGGGCAAGATTCTCTTAAGCTCTTCTCTGGCACAAAGTACTGATCCAACTGATAAACCATAGCAAAGGATATGTGTAAGTTTAAAGAACTTGTTTCACCATCTGCGTATAAAAATTATTTGAAAACTAATTGATTGTACAACTAATGTTCAAAAATATACATGCTTGCAGATCAGACTTCTAGTTCAAAATGACACTCCCTTACTTTGGAATGTGACTTATTTGTTGGGTGGAGGGAAAAGTTGTCAGGGGAATCCTGGGAATGTTTCATGTCCATGATTACATCAGAGGTTTCTGTTATGATCACTACCAGCTGGATGATTGGGTGTGGATGTCGTTGTAAAGTGAGGGGGAGGGTCGCTAATGATGTGTGAACAGTCTTAGATTTCTTTGATAATAACCAACTACAGCTTTTAGGGTTTTCTTGTTTATAAATTCTTGTTGTAAAACAGTTTTAGGTTATTTGCAGAGTTTGATATTGCAGGGCCAGCAAGTTGTGAAGTGGCATAATATAAGCATAGTTCCCTCAATTCCTTGGATTACCCTCAAATACTTTTGTGGAGCTTTTGACCTTTGACAGTATGCACTTGACCTTGGATTTGCTCAGGATAAGCTACCTCTCTGTCAGTCAAGAATGACCTTTTGATGTCCAAAGGTGTGAAGTTTTGGGCCAGGCTTGCAATGCTTATGACCTTGACCTTTTGAAAATTACCTCGGGGTTACACTTTCATATCATGAACAACATTTGTGTCATGTCTGAGTCACTTTATAGACCACCAAGACAGACCACGGTCTGAAAATCTTATTTTGTGTTTAAATGTCAAGGTCACATGAAGAAATCCTGTATATCTGTTTGTTTTCAGGCTTGTTATTCTAAATTACCTGGTTTGATTCTGTCTAAAGCAGTACCACATTGCTTGACTTTAGCTCTCCAATTTTGATTTTGTTCAAAGTGCAAGTTTTGGTTTACATCATATTGAAATACAGGAGAACTTTTGTCTTTTATAAGAAAATGAAGTCTCCATATTTGTGACAGAAATTTCTGGGAATTTGCACATATTTTCCCAGCAATGCTGAAACTATTATTTGAATTTGCTAGCAAGGAATGTCTATGCATAACTATAGATATTTGCAGAACAAAAAGAAAATGTCCAGGTCTGTTCTGAAAAACCACTACCTTAAGACATTCAACAAAACCCTGACAGAAATGCTGTAAAATAATTAACTATCACTGGCATCAAATTTCGTGGAATCATAATAAAGTCAATTTTGTTGATACATAAAACACGGAGTCTTCAAAGTAAAATTTTTCGTTGGGTTTAATATTCGTGGATAAAGCCATCAATAAAATTGACAAAAAGAAGTCCCCCACAAAAATGGATGGTTCTACAGTTTTGGCAATTTTATTTATTTTTTGTCTTTTTGGATATGGGGAAGGGGAGGTGGTAATGTCTCATTGCTCAATGTAATAAGGTTTATTATTTTGAGTTACTTTTCCTTCCAGTTTATCCCCTCTCTGATGGAATTAGCCATGGAACCACTTAAGATCAGAGAAACATAGATTGGCCTTTAATGACATACTTACCAATCAGTATCCCACTCCCCCCAATCTTCTTGTCTTTGATTTGTTGTGTTTATATACCCAGATAACAAGAAAACAGAATCTTGGCTACATATTTTATGAAGTCTGGAGCAGACTAAAGTCCGGACAGATAACTTGATCAGACAATAATAAAAGTAAAAGTAAATAAAAAAATAAGTTTATGAGGAACTATAATGATACAATTAATAGACAAAAACCTGATATATGTCAATCATTCATGATGCTTGTTTACTACCTCATCTAAAGCAAGTTGTATATTAGTATCGCCAATTATTTCCTCGTAAACTGATTTTGTGATAGCTCAGTCTAGATTAGGTGGCTCTATTACAAGGTTTGTGAGGTCAGAGTCATAAAAACCACTTGACATAGGAAAGAACAAGCAAAGAAAGTGTTAGCCATATTTACATAGGAATTTTTTTATTGTTGTAAAGGTAAAAAGGCTCAATTGTTTAACAACAGTATGAATGCTGTGCACGTTTTTTTTAATGAATAAACCCAGTAGAAAGGGGCGGGTTGAGTAAAATTTAGCATATTGTGGTGATTGTTGTGGCCGGTTTTTGTATTGATTTCCTTTTGTAATGACTGAATCAGCATGTATAATTAGATATCGAATCTCCTCTATATATATTCATTTTTTTTTTTAAACTTTGAATCATTCATGCAGGAGGGAGTTGGATCGGTACTTTCACTGATTGTCTGATTTAGTATAGTACATCATGGGCCAACTGCAAAACTACTCTAAGAGCATAAAGAACTTGAGGGACATAGAATGACATGCTCTTGAGATGGCTTTAAAACTGGTATATGATATAATTTATTGATGATCTTGGTTTTCACTTATATGTATGATGTTGATGAAAAAAGATTTTCAGCAAAGCCAAAGGACAGCTGGATTTTTATAGTAAATAAAATGTGTTGTTTTATTTTTTGCCTCACAAATAATGCAGAAATAAGCAGTGTTAGCTGTGTAATGATTATCATGTATATGTAATTCCCTGGTCATTTTTCTCTGTCAGAATCAAGATAAGATGTTACAAAGATCTGGCAGGTCCAGCTCTATAACAGAAGCACAGAAGACCCTAGTTCAAATAGGACAGTTATTGACAAAAAATTTTACAGTTCCCAGTCAGTCATATAAACAATTATAACCCTTTCCCTCATATAGACTCATTTTGACGCACTCAATAGGTATCACATAAAGCCTGATCTGCAGAAAACCACAGTTAAACCTTACCAAATTTATTACAAAATCCTCATTTCCAGACCACTGAGGAGCAGCGAACAGCATAAAACCTGATCAGCCTGCAAGTTACTCGCAGGCTGATCTGGTTTTATGCTGTTCACATAGGTCTTTTCATGGTTTCCTCTATGAGGGAAAGGGATAAGGAATACAGTATCATCACTTGATCATTGTGAAGTGTAAAAGAAAAACACACATATATATAAATAATGCAAATACACATAATGTCAATTATGGTGGATGGCCATATTAAGTATGTATGATAAGATATAAAATGATTACTTTCATTGTAGTACTTAAGTAATAAACGAATTTATATACTGTGTTATGTAATCAACAAAATTTGTTTAGTTATACAGAAAAAAAATAATAAATTAGGAGGAAAAAAAAAAAGATAATTACATTTATGTATACAGCTTATTAAGATTTTATGATGAATTACTATGTGACATTAAGCTTCATTTATGAATTCGCCAAGATTGAGGATGATATTGATATTTATGTTTATTTGTTGAATAAATCTGATCATATTTGGGTGTCTTAAGTAAAAAGGTTTTAAATATTTGTTGGATAATCAATATCACAAAATGACCTTAACCTTCCTGTGTCTCTGACAGATGCACAATCATGCAGACTGTCTGCATGTGGTATGATTATTTATTGAGTGCAAAAAGGTTTTGTGTACTGTGATTAGAGTGTTTTACTGTATTTTTTTATTTAACCCTTTCCCTCATAGAGGAAACCATGAAAAGACCTATGCGAGCAGCATAAAACCAGATCAGATCAGGTTTTATGCTGTTCGCTGCTCCTCAGTGGTCTGGAAATGAGGATTTTGTAATTAAATTTGGTAAGGTTTAACTGTGGTTTTCTGCAGATCAGGCTTTATGTGGTACCTATTGAGTGTGTCAAAATGAGTCTGTATGAGGGAAAGGGTTAAGATACATAATATATTCCAGACCACTGATTTGATAGTTGATCTATCATTTAGACACTGATACGGTGAAAACTTCAATATCAAAATACCTGTATTTTTTTTCTTTTGTGTGTGTGTGTGTGTGTCACATTTTGAAAGTAATATGCTATCTATTAATTCATCAATTAGTTAAATAACAACTATCATATCAGGCTGTATCCATAGCAATGTCCCTTCAGCTATCTTGTCCTGTTTCTAACTAGTTAGAATTCTCAACTTGTTTAAAGTTACTTCCTTCTTTTGAATGAAACCATTATATCATTTCAGACTAATCATTAATCTACTTGTAGACACAATCTTTTATGATAATACCATAATTGTTAGTGTCAAAATCAAAAAATAGTATGAAAGAATACATCCATTGTTAAATATTCAATAAGATTAATTGAATGCGGAAATGAGTCAACTGCATTTTCAGTTACAGGAGGATTTATGGTGGCCTGCTGTGATTTTAAAATAATTACCACCATGGCTTGATATTAAGATGGCAGAGAGGACTTGAAAGATAAAGTTTGTGTGTTTAAACCAGTGCCTGTTGCAAGATCCTGTAGGTTTAGTATGATTTCTAGGAAATGTTTACCTGTTCAGTTTGAAACAAATGTTGTTTTTTCTAAAAACTTTTAATAGGAAGGCTCTGGTCATTGTTGACCTATCCAATGATAATATGGTCCAGTATTAGTCTAAGGAATAGTCAGTCTTGTTCAAGATTGTTGTGATTGTCTTAGACATGTTCTTGAGATGGTACTTGACCCTCCTGACCCACATGATTGTCAAGGGATTTTCTGGGTCATCTCAGGACAAGCGGGTTTTGAATCTGACAGAAGGCCTAGAGAAAGATTGACAGATAGTTATGTAGAGTCAGTCAAGTTGGCATATGATGTACTGGCCAGTAGGCTTGTAGATTACCTCCCATGTGGATTCCTTCAGTCTTCTTCCTGTTAACATGCAGGGATCACTCTGATGGATTATCATGAGGGTCGACCTCAAAACATTTCCATCTCCCTCTGTTTCTACCTGTACAATGAATAGAGCCATAGTCAGCCCTCGACTATGTTTGATCATGGTTATTAAGATAAGGGTGATTGTTTTTAAGTTCTCATGTTAAAACTTATGAGTCTTCAGTCTTTTGTCAAATTAAGTAAATTAAGTCAAGGCAAGGGCATATTCACCGACTTTACAGCTTTTGCATAGAAAGTTATGGGTTGAAGTAGAGAATATATTGTAATTATGGAATCCCCTTTGTTTGATTTACTTGTCTTTATGATCATATAAGAATATTAGAATCATAAAACAAACTCCTTGATATGTCAATGTCAAACTGTGTAGGTATCTCTGATGATTATTTAAGGTAATCCATTCATCATTAAATTATAATCATGGTCCTTCAAATGCTTAAAAACACTTCAGTGCAGATGGAAGCATCCATTGCTCTTTTGCTCTTAGTCTATAAAGGCTTGCATTTACTATAAAATTCCCACAATTACTTGATGGACTTTGATCACAGTTTAATGAACATTGGATTACCTTAATAAATGGAAGTTGGGGTGCTTTTGGGGTAGTTTTTTCTTGTCCTGCATCTTGATCAGATGAGGGTATAAATCATTTATAGTGATAGCTCAAGCAGGATATTTAGTTTAGGATTGCAATAAGAGTGTAATTACATTCTTGGAAAGAATGAGAAATTATATGAATTCAGCAACATTCTGAAGGGTTCTGCAAGTGATACTTGTGATAGTAGACATTAGTTCATTGAAAATGATGAAGCATGCCCAATGTTTTTCCTGGCAGTTGTTGACTGCATTGCTGATGAATTATCGGTCTCCGTCTCGACTTTATTTGCGGTAAATCGTCATATGTATGGATGTCCATTTCAGCCTTGTCTGCCGGTTGTTTATGTATTTTTGAGGCTTTATTACTGCATTATGTGAGGGGTCGTCTCAAGCATATTTTTGAAATGATGGATGTTTGACCTGCAGCGTAGGTCGCTTTTTGAACCGCATGTGCACTGACATAAATAGTGATTTAACATATGGCAACAGATTTGTGGCTTTGTGCACTGGCAGGACATCTTGATATTTTGATTATCATTCCTAGCTCTAGAACATGTTCTTTTGGTGGTCCAACAAATCAAGTGTTGCTGATAAAATGGTGCAGAAGTTAAAGGGGGTTTATGAGATGATACCCAGCTTCTTGTCAGATGTGTAGATAAGGGAACCAGAATAGGAGTTGTTTGTTTACGGTTGATTGACATATTGTTTATTCCAGTCATGGAACCAAACCAAATGTTAATGGGAAATTTAGGAAAAAGTAGATAAAGTTACGCCTTAAATGTCATCTCCTGTTTAAAGGGTGTTTATGCTCTGAATCAGCTAAAGTGATAATAGATGCATCGTTTGCAACAAGGTGTAACATATTTGCATTTTATCTTCATACAGAAAGTTTTAAGTGCATCAGCTTGTCAAGATATACAATCTTATCTCCTCAGTTAAATAATTATACAATCTTAAGTTAGTGATGGTTGCACAAAGGGACTTTCCAACAGGGGCATTTGAAAAGAGACATCTCTGTTTGGTACATTAATACAGTTGAAACTACATATCCTAGTGGTCACTTCAGAATAACAGCCAATTTGTGAACAAAAAGTCCCAGCACTTAATGTTTAGAGAAATTAACTGTTTATGAACCACTGCAAGATGTCAGTTTTCATGGAGTGACCTTTGTTTACTGTACATGCATGTATTACCATAACTATGATGACTTGGTTCTTTGATTCAAATGATAAAAAAGATCATACTATTCCATTCTTTAGATATAGGTTTTATATAAAAATAATCTCTTACATATTCTCACACTTATATCAGTTTTTGCTTCCGACCAAGTACAAAAATCAGATTTGCTATATTATGGTATATATGTTTTAATCTGTCATATTGAAATGTTCACAGACTGGCAAAACACCTGATACGTTAGGTATTAAAATCTTACACCAAACTGATTACATTTTGTGCTGTATTTAGGCTGATTTCATCAACTGACACAGTGAAAATTCTGTACATTCCTCTCATGCTAATAAGATCATTATGAATTGTTATAAAGTGGCCAATCCTTTGATCTAATTGAATCAATTAAACTGTTAATTGCTGTGATCTGTCAGTGGCCAGCAGTACTCTTGTGTTATCAGCTTGCTGTATCAGATTTGTACCCAGATAAGCTGGTATCTGAAGTTAAATCACCACAGTAACAAGGGCCATGAAGGATCTCTTGACCAATGAAGTACTGATCTGATATACTGATATGAGCCTTGTATTTGGTTAATTGTAATACTGTAACCATCATGCCTCAGGGTGTACAGATAGGCTAGTTTGGCTTCTGGTTTGGGTATGATATGAATTTGGCTACTTGGAAAGGTTTAGGTTTAGATCTGATTAAAATGTTTTTAACTTCCTGGTACAGAAGGACTTGATGAAGTCAGTTGAAATTTACATTTTTTGATTGTATGAATGAAATGGTATATTATAGTGGTTAAAATGTCACGTTTGGTGGCTGAGTGGTTTAAATGGTATATCAGAGTGGTTAAAATGTCACATTTGGTGGCTGAGTGGTTGAAATTGTATATCAGAGTTGTTAAATGTCACATTTGATGGCTGAGTGGTTGAAATGGTATATCAGAGTTGTTAAAATGTCATGTTTGATGGATGAGTGGTTGAAATGTCATGTTTGATGGCTGAGTGGTTGAAATGGTATATCAGAGTTGTTAAAATGTCATGTTTGATGGATGAGTGGTTGAAATGTCATGTTTGATGGCTGAGTGGTTGAAATGGTATATCAGAGTGGTTAAAATGTCACATTTGGTGGCTGAGTGGTTGAAATGGTATATCAGAGTTGTAAAATGTCATGTTTGATGGCTGAGTGGTTGAAATGGTATATCAGAGTTGTAAAATGTCATGTTTGATGGCTGAGTGGTTGAAATGGTATATCAGAGTGGTTAAAATGTCACATTTGGTGGCTGAGTGGTTGAAATGGTATATCAGAGTTGTAAAATGTCATGTTTGATGGCTGAGTGGTTGAAATGGTATATCATAGTGGTTAAATGTCACATTTGATGGCTGAGTGGTTGAAATGGTATATCAGAGTTGTTAAAATGTCACGTTTGATGGCTGAGTGGTTGAAATGGTATATCAGAGTTGTTAAAATGTCACATTTAATGGCTGAGTGGTTGAAATGGTATATCATAGTGGTTAAAATGTCACACTTGCTGGTTGAGTAGTTGAAATTGGATATAAGAGTGGTTAAACTTCTCATTTGGTTGCTGAGTGTTGAAATTGTATATCAGAGTGGTTAAAATGTCACATTTGATGGATGAGTGGTTGAAATGTCATGTTTGATGGCTGAGTGGTTGAAATGGTATATCATAGTGGTTGAAATGTCACATTTGATGGCTGAGTGGTTGAAATGGTATATCAGAGTTGTTAAATGTCACGTTTGGTGGCTGAGTGGTTGAAATGGTATATCAGAGTTGTTAAATGTCACGTTTGGTGGCTGAGTGGTTGAAATGGTATATCAGAGTTGTTAAATGTCACATTTAATGGCTGAATGGTTGAAATGGTATATCAGAGTGGTTAAATGTCACGTTTGGTGGCTGAGTGGTTGAAATGGTATATCAGAGTTGTTAAAATGTCACATTTAATGGCTGAGTGGTTGAAATGGTATATCAGAATTGTTAAAATGTCACATTTAATGGCTGAGGGGTTGAAATGGTATATCAGAGTTGTTAAAATGTCACATTTAATGGCTGAGTGGTTGAAATGGTATATCAGAATTGTTAAAATGTCACATTTGGTGGAATGTAATGCCGTGATAGTAATAATTTTCAATGACAGGTATTTTTCTGTGTGATTGTTTGGGTTTTTGTTGTTTGTTTAAAATTATTCATTTTTATAGTTATTAAAAATAGTGAGACTTCTTCTTTTTTTTTTTCTTTTTTTTTCCTTTTAGTTCCCGTAGTTTCTTCACAGTGAAAATGCTTTTTTAAATGAGGAAATTTTTAAATTGATTACTATTTTGTTTGCCATTGTTTAGAAAATTGAATTAAATCAACATTTTAAGCTGGGGTGGTTCCCCACCCCTGTTACTATTAGGGGAAAATAAACGGGGATACCCATAAAGGGACCTCAAAAAAAAAAAAAAAAAAAAAAAAAGTTATGAGTCAGAAGATGTTTGTATTTTAATGATGTTTATACATGTAGGTCATGACCTACTTATCACTTCACTTGTCAGTCTAGGTACTGTATTGAGCTTGAAATGACACATGGTTGTTTGTTTATTACATGATGTGTAAGATAAATAATGCGTAATATTTATCTTATTAATATGTAACAATATGTAACCGTAATATGAACGTTTGGTGTAGTCAGTGGAGAAAATTAGTGAAATGCGTACAGTTGAAATGTTGTACTAATCTGGTTCCCGATTGGAAGCCGGGAACCAGACCACTGTTGTGATACAGTAAATTACCAGTAAATAGCTTCATTCGCACATCATTGTATTGGTCATGGAATTAGCCCTATCGGGAAGAGAGCCCAAAAGAATATTTTGCTGCAAGGGGTCGTGAGTTCGATTCCAGCTGAAACCTATTTTATTTTGATTTTTTTATTTATATTTTTTTTTCTTATTTTTATTTTCAAATATTGTTTCAATTTCTTTATCAAAAGAAATAGTAAAATAATAATCGATTCAATAAAAATTAACGTACATAAATGAAAGAATGAAAGTATAATAGGTTAATTAATTCTTGTAAACGTGACACGCAGCAGGGTCTCTGTATATACATATATATAGTATTAAAGAGATCATGCACGCAGTTAGTATTTTTGAAATATTTTTTGGGCTTTATAGTGTGTTTTTTAATAATAAATTTATTCATCCATTATTTTGCGTTTATTTATATTTGCTTCCATAGACCAATTGAACAGGTTAGATTATAAGGTCAAAACAGTAGAAAAGAGAAAGAAAGGGGATTAGTATGCTTATTATCCTTATTTGAAGCCGTCCATTAAAACATTTTGTTTTAATCTTTTCTTGTTACCCATCATATCCCCTTAATGTCAGTCCTCATATGAATGAAATATTATCAGTTTTACCTGGATGCATGTCATCAGTATACTTCATTCCTACAAACATCTGATACGCATTAAGAAAATTCATTGGTAAGAATTGATCAGTTTCTCCTTTTGGGAAGACAGCGGTATTGTTTGATGACTGAATATAATGTGGTAAGGGCAGCGTATGATTAATTATTGTTCCTTACATGTCTTTCTATGTATTTTTTCTCCTTTCCCCAGTGTCTGGGGT
>CM037793.1:31486133-31536133 GCA_021229015.1 Solen grandis | reverse complement strand
GTTTTAGATTTATAGCCGGGATGTTGTTACATTAACTTGTCTTTTCTCCATGTCAGCTAGACATAACTTCAAATGTATCAGCGTTATATAACAACACTTTGTAAATTAGTCGGTCTGATATCGGTGTCTCCTCATCTGATTTATACCCTTAGACTAGTCTTATGCATTAGCAAATCCTGAAACTATAAGAAGAGGTCGCTAATGGAAGACAAGGTTGTCTTTTACATTCATTTCGGAGGATTCTGAGCCTATCGGAGAGAAATCATAGCATAGTGATATATGATGGTTGGACAGTATTGAATAAATTATAGGTGGTTAGAGATGTTGGTATAATGAACATACAAAAACTGAGGTGATTACTTGTAATAATTCCATTTGTTGCTTCTTGATGGTCTGCCCTATGACTTGGAGATTGTGGGTTTGATCCCCGATTGCTGCATAATAAATTTTGTCCAAAATAGTTCTTGATTATCTCCCTTGTGGTTTGTGTTTGCATGTAATAGTTGTTCCAGAACTATATCTGCCTCCCCTTGCTTGGCGCTTAGCATATAGTTGCAGGACTGTTTGGCCCAGTGTCAGGATAATGTGACTGGGTGTGGTAACATGCCACATGTCTATGGTCTTGTACTGCATGCAGTGTGGCATCACTTTTTCTGTCTCAAGTAGACATAGTCTTCAATTGACTGAAATACTGTTGGCTGACAAGCAAACGAACTATATCTGTCTCATGTTGACAAAACCCCCAAATGACTGAAATACTGTTGATGAGTCCTTAAACCCACACTAACAAATATGGTTTCTTACCATGCTTCCTGGGATCAGTTTTTGTTTCATACGTGGGAGCAAGGATCCTAAAAACCGATTTTTTACCGGTTTTGACCGATTTTGATCTCAATCGACCGGTTCAGATTTCAAAAAGTACCAAAAAAATCGGTCGAAAAAAAATCCATAATCCTCGTCTAAAACTTTCAAAATCGGTCCAAACGGTTCATAATAGTCTCTCTTACACACCAATTGACCTACTTCTTGAATTTCCGGTGTGCCCTCGGGGCAGGTGTCAGTGGGGGTCAGGCAGGGACACCCGTCTAGGTCATTATTGGGCAGTTAAGATGAATGGATTGACGGTTTGTACTTAGCGGTTATTTGGACGGTGCCGTGTAATTATCTATGCCGTAATAATGGACCATTGCTTGTTTGCAAACTGTAACCGGTCGACTTTTAAATGCGGTAATTAATGACAATATCAAAGGCTAATCAAAATGTTTGATCTCCTTAGTAATTTGTAAGAACAAAATAAAAGAATTAAAAAAAACTGATAACTGTTTGGTGTTATTACTCAACTTTATATTTGGTATATAAGGGGATGGTATCAGTGACAAGGCTGCATTTCGTTGAAATGGCTCAGCGCAATTTACTTGCGATGTTTAAAAAATCAAATGACCGGCTTGGCAACCCGGCTCATGATGATAAAGAAAACGGGAGCTGGATGTCAGAAAAAGAACGGCTAAATGGTTTTTGGTTTTTGTGATAGCCGTCTACCTAAATGGCTTTTGTGATTTCCGTCTACATGTTTATATTTACATGTAAATATTTATGCTGGATAGTTTTTATAATAAAATAAATAAATAAAAAAAAACAACAAAAAAAAACAAACAATAAACCTTTGTCGAAGTCGGATGTGCTGGGCCTCGACGTGGCACAGGGGCGAACGCTACTTACTTACTTACACACATGGTAGTGGCTAGCTGCAGCACAACGCATTTAAATTAAAAAAATAATCACAAATAAATAAAAGTTATTGACAAAAAAAATATATAAACACAAAGGCACATAATAAACAACACCAAAACGACTGCTTCCAACAATTTATTGATTTGTTAGAGTCATATACAGACCATCATATACATGCACTTCCGGTAAACAAACTTTCGATTTCGTAGAGGTAAATATTGCAGAAAAATACCTTATTATGCCAACAGGATGCTGAAATATAATAAAAGATCTATTTTCACACTGCAAATGATTCAGGGTATGTTGATTGAAAATATCAATGTTATTTTTTTTTCGTTTTTCGGTTATGTTTTTTTTCGGGGGGGGTACGGAACGGAATTGTTGTAAAGGGGGGGGGGATTTTGCCGTCGACCGGTTGAGATTCCAAAATTTTAGGATCCCTGCGTGGGAGGATATGGTAGTCAACCATCCAGACTACACACAGTCATGTACATGCATAAACCGTATACCCGCCTATCATGAGAGATTGTTGGGATAGGATAACATGTTATTATGATATTTTGCCACTTGTCATACATAACCTTGCAGGGGACTGCTGTGCATTATTTATGCAATGTCTCTAAATAACTTGAACTTTGTCGATGTATTGTTAAATCCAGCAAACAAGCAAACATCGGTGAAATATGTAATGGTTTTGATTGTTACTATTAATATGTTTAAATTGCTTTTGGTTTCATAGATATTGATCAAAAATATATTCCTCGGAGGAAACCCTCATGCCCCATCATTCAACCAAAGACCCTTTCACATATCAGACAGACATAGGATCAAACTCGAGTTTCATCGGTGAAAAACATGTGAGTTAACCTCTATGTAGTCCAGACCTCCAGATGAAATAGAGGATGTTTGTTTGTATGGAAGATGCAATTTATTTCATCTAGGGAACTTAGAAAATTGTATTCTCATGAGTGGCATACAATTTTTGAAAGTCACTCGACTTGCATCTTCCACACAAAATAAGCTCTTTTTTTTTGTTTTATGTTGGAAGGAGTGAAATTAAAGTTTTATCATTTTCACTGTGAAATTGTCAAATATAATTTCTTCTATTTATACGGCAGTAATCTTCTCAGAAGCATAAATTAATTATAATAATGTGTTTATGGTGAAACTCTTAATTTGAATGACATGTCAATTAGAGATTCTTTAATTGTCAAATTCCAGACACTGAAAAAAAATCTCAGGGACTTTATATGAACTTGAAGAAAATTGCATGTTTAACTATTTATGTACAGGAGGTTTAGATGGATATAGGCAAACAAAGCCTGGCTGTATTCCAAGGAAATTTGGCATGAGAATGGTCACTTAATTTCATTATTAAAAAAGATGGGAAAAAAAAAAAAAAACTTAAAATTTTAACAGTATGAAAATTATGGTGTACTTGAAGCAAATTAACCATTTGAATGCCCCCAGTGTTACACTGACGAATAAATTTACCATATGTGGTCTCACGTTGCGTGAAATTAAAAGTCTGATTTAAAGCAGCAGTCATAAAGTACCTGTTAAATTATGCAGTCGATGCACAAGTGTGCATTTAAATTTTGACATAATGCACAACATTTTTTTTTTCTATGTATAAGCTAAACCACAGCTTGTAGTGCAATATTTTGTAACTTTTGAATATGGTGAATAGAAAATCTAATTAAGTTGTGGTGTCAATGATGAGGAAATTAATATTATGCATTTGCGTCTTAAGTGCAGACCGCAAGATTTAAAAAAATAAAATAAAAATCTGAGTGGGAAGAGATGTGAATAAGATGTAAACAAGTTATGGACATTTATTCAGGTCCAATGAAAGGAGCCCATTCTTGAATACCGTTTGATGTTTAAGGATCGCTGCAAATATATCACATATTTTCAGCAAACTTGTCAGCAGATGTATGAGCTAAAATTTATATAATTTGCATTGAAAGTAAAACCTTGAAAAATTATTCATGGATGCAAGTTCCTGTGCTGATCACTTGGTGCTGTGTAATCTGATTGGTTGATTTCAAGACCAGATTAGACAATGAAAATGTCTAATAGTCGGAACAACTTCGCAGCGTCCCCTTTTTATTGCAAAGATACAAGGGTGCCATGGTCCAGCGGTGCCTAACATGAGGGTTGGGGGTCTGAATCCCATTTGAGGATGGATGCAAGGGATTACTCCCCAAGCACAAAGCACTGATTCAACCCAGGAACTGTTGAGAAAGATAACAATTTTTGTGTGTGTATATTAAGACAATTAATTTTTTGTATGGAATTCTTCACGCTGACATGAATAATGGTTACTGCGGTTTTTAATGTGGTTGGAACCTGGAATACTCAGAACAAACCCATGAGTCAGAATTTGCGACAAATTTGGTTTAACTCCGTTTAAATGCTCTTGAGGCCTTGCAGTTTTCCCTCATTTTACTAAGGTTGCAAAACAAGCCTGATTAAATGTGCCACTCACTCAAAGGTTTTATTTCTTAAACAAATTTTAAATTTATATTGTGCTTTAGATATTGTTTCGATTGAATACATTTATGTAAACACAGTACTTGCCCTGCAATACGCATTGATACAACAGAGATGCTAACTGCAAATGCTAATGTTAGGGATATGTGTGTGTGTGTGTGTGGGGGATTTTAAACAAAATTGTACAGTAGCCTTACAGTGTCAGGTTGTCCTGGGATCAGATCCTGGTTGCATCTGTAAAAAATCTGTATTACCGGCCCACATTGCATGTGGATACAAAAACAATAACAATTATTTAGGTAAAGATCTGGATATGTTTGTAATTATACGTTCCCTGTTCCTTTTGCATTTGCCTACTTCAGAACAAATTTAATGGCACTCAATCTATCATTTGTTAAGTAATCTTGCAGAAAGCTTGAACAACTTACCTGAAAACATTTAACACTGCCTTTGCAAAGGTATTAAAGACTTTTAAGATGTATATATTGATACCAAAATTTAATGTCATCAGAAATCAGAAACCAGTTTTTACTTCAATTGTGTTGGAAGTTTCACTGTAAGATTTTTGTTATTTAGCAAGTGCTAATGTTGATCCAAACGTCCATGTTTTTGAGATACCACTAAAATTCAGATACCTGATTATGGCACCCTGGGTAATTCGACTGACCTTGGAGTATACATGCTGTTTAAACAGCCCAGGTGTGCTGGGTGGTTGGTGTGCGTAGGTGATGACGTTGAAGCGTGGTGCCCTGGGCAAACAATCCAGGGTGGAACATCATGGAATAGAGACCTCAAGACTTAGGTGTCAAAATCTGGTTCAATTCAAGATTTTCCAGTGGTTAAAAAAGAGGACAAGAGAAGGATGGATTGAACATTTATACAATTGACTGATTTATGTCAAGTAAGAAATCTTGAAAAAAAAGTCAATACAGACATTCGTTAAAAAAACACCACAAAAACAACTTGATTTTGTCATGATCTATGAAAAGAAATTAGAGCTATAAAATAAACTTGCAGTTTGCAATGTTCTTTAAAAATATGAATATTATTTCATTTTATAATGACTCATTATTATCATTATGAGTTCATATTTCTGATTTCAGAAATGCTCTGCCCATTGGCTGCTGATTAAGATTGACTTGGATACTTCTAAGCATGACCAGAGAGTAGATTGACTTGGAATACTTCTATGCATGACCAGAGAGTAGATTGACTTGGAATACTTCTATGCATGATCAGAGAGTAAATTGACTTGGAATATTTCTATGCATGATCAGAGAGTACATTGACTTGGAATACTTCTAAACATGATCAGAGAGTAGATTGCCTTGGAATATTTCTATGCATGATCAGAGAGTAGATTGCCTTGGAATATTTCTATGCATGATCAGAGAGTAGATTGACTTGGAATATTTCTATGCATGATCAGAGAGTAGATTGACTTGGAATATTTCTATGCATGATCAGAGAGTAGATTGACTTGGAATACTTCTAAGCATGATCAGAGAGTAAATTGACTAGGAATATTTCTAAGCATGATCAGAGAGTAGATTCTATGTGAGGATCTAGAGAAGGGGAGAATAAAGATTCGGGCTCAGCCTGGGTATTTAAACAGGATTTTTCTGTTTCTGTATTACCACAAGACCTTTAAAAATTAAAACAAAACATAAGATAAGAACCAGTCCATAAGGCTGAGTGGTTAGAGCGTCTGCCATGGAATTGGTAGGTCGTGGGTTTGATTCCTAGTTGCGACATATCAAAGTTGTAAAATATGGTACTGGTATTGCTCCCTTGCTTGGTGCTCAGCATATTAGGTAGGTCCCGGACTGGTTTGCCCAGTGTCAGGATAATGTCATTTAGTGTGATAGAATGCCACATGTTTACGGCATGATCCTACAGTGTCTCATGTAGACATCGTCTCCAAATGACTGAAATACCGTCGGTGGAACGTTAAACCCAATAAACAAACCAACATAAGAGCTTTAAATTGAGTTTCCTACATTCACCCAGGTTTATACCTTTGCTGGATCCACATAAGGCATTCATTGCTTGGAATATTCTGTTGCAGTTCTGGGTCTTTTATAACTGCTAAGGTCTTTAAACGTTGCATACTTTGATTATGACCATATTTCTCACAGTAACAGCGGGAGATTGTCAAAGTCTTCGTGGATTTGCTAATTAGATGCCTGCAGCCTGAACTTCAAGCTGCAATCCTGTCATATTGACTGCCTTCAAATTAGGCATCAAATACGCGTGCATTATGATATGATGTAAATTTAACGAAATTGCTATTTATAGACATTTAATGCAAATTGCTTCCCGCTCAAATTGAAGTTAGACATTGTATTATGAATAAAAAATATTTTATTTGTTGGAGATTTCCTGTAGGGTTTGCCTGTTTGTGATTATTTCAATGTCAAAATTGTGCTGTATAGACCTTGCTAAAATATAAAATTCAAAATAATCTCCCCAATATCCATAATCTTTGTTTGATTTGAAGAATATCCAAAATTAAATTTTGTTAATATCCACTTTAAGAAGTAGAATATTCATTTTCTTAGTGGATGTTTTGTAAGTTTATTACATGCAGCATACATAATTACATATAATGCTCAACTTATATTTTAGTCTTTGTAGCTTGTTTTTCCCTTGCAATTTTTGGCTTGCTTAATAAGATCATAATTGAATGAGGGGGTGATACAGGGCTATTATGTTTTGATATAAATGTGAGATTTATTGATAAAATAAAAGGTTGAAGTTTTATTTTCCAAGCAATTTACTCAATATATTACATTACAATCATGTACATAAAACACTGGATTTGTTTAAATTATTTTCAATTTGTTGCAGTTCTCCTTAACTCTTTACTAGATGCATAGCCTTAAGTATCAGAGAGAAGTGATTCATACATTTTCCAGCGCTGGATAAATCTGTATTATGCCCCACATCCAGTGGATTAGATAAACAACTTGGGATCTGAAGGTTGTGGGCTCAAACCCCTGCTGAGGGCAAGATCCTTTCATGGCCTGACCAGGTGCAAAGTACTGGTCCAACCCAGGAACCATTGAATGGCATTAGTATAAATTGTAGGAGGTTGTTTCCAAATAGATGAAAAAATAAAGAAGTAAAAACTTATGCCAGACAATGTTTGCATCAACTTCTTGGACAAATCAAAGGAACTTAAAATGACTATAATACTTTAACCCTTTCCCTCATATAGACTCATTTTGACGCACTCAATAGGTATCACATAAAGCCTGATCTGCAGAAAACCACAGTTAAACCTTACCAAATTTAATTACAAAATCCTCATTTCCAGACCACTGAGGAGCAGCGAGCAGCATAAAACCTGATCAGCCTGCGAGTTACTCTGGTTTTATGCTGTTCGCATAGGTCTTTTCATGGTGTCCTCTATGAGGGAAAGGGTTAAAGCAGTAAATTTAATCAAAAACCTGAATATTTAATGAAGCATACTCTAAGCGATATAAACCTTGCTTTCTGCCAATTTAGCATTATTGTTGTTGTTAATGTATTGGGAGGTTCTGTCATGGTGACAGTATTTATGTCATATAGTGATATCCAGTTCAAAATTTTGCCCGGTAGAACCACGACCTACCACAAGCTAGATGCCTTGTAGCAGCCTTGGGGTCAGTCAGGATATCACTCGCAACTGTTAGGAAGTTGGTTTCCTGCTTACATTCTATATGCTTCAATACAATAGGGATGCAAATGCTAATGTTAGCAACTGTTACTGGTAACTGAACAAAGATTAAGGGTCCTTGGTATCGTATCTGTTCGTTAAAGTATTACACATATGAATAGGAAAGACCGCGTCCTTTTGGGGGACATGGAATTGTATTCTAAGCATTGTTACTATGACAACCTCATGGATCTCTCTCTGATCTGACTTTATTGAAATTACAAGTTTCCTTTGGCAGTAACATCATTATCGGGTGTCACTCATCCTTCAGTCATTTTTATGGCAGAAAAAAATCCTCATTACATGCCAGTGTCCTTAATGATATTTGATTGAAAAAAGTTGTTTTGGTTTTTTATAAATGAGGAAAGGGGGGTAATTCAGGAACAATTTGACTGATTGAATAAACAAAGATATTGAAATTTGGTGTCCAGCTTAAACAATTAATAACTTATCCACCTGGATTCCTTGTTTTTAACTCTTTATCCTATGAAAGCAATATGGAAGCTGACTAAAATGCGCAGTAGGACGTTCAAGTTCCTTGGTTTCATAGGTTATCTCCCTCATAAGGAGATATTATTTATCATATTATATCCAATTTTATTCCAGAAGTGATCACAGAAAGTGGCTGTCTCTTGTGTCTCACATACACACACAGTGACACACACACATTAAATATTATTCAATGGAGGTAATGTAGAACACAAAAATCTGGTTTGTCATTGTGAATTCCTTTTACTTTCAACAATGGATGGAATATTTACAATGAAAAATTCAATTATGGCGGCATGGCATTTCCTAGTACAACGTAATGACAAGTAGAGGCCCATTTTCGACAAGACAGTGTTAGTGAGGAGGCGATACAGATTGTTACAGGATATAATCTGAACATACCTTTTTTCTCTGGAGAGTTGAGAAAACACTTGTCACAACTGGATGTAGTATTACACAAAATGAGTTTGTAATAGAATTTGACAAAATTGAAAGAAATTAAGAAGAAAAAAAAAGGAAATAAGATTTTTTTTCTCATTCTAGTCATGTTAATTATGAAGATGAAACATTATAAAGTGTCACTGCAGGGCTTAAACGGCCAGTAATCATATAGCTGTTAAAAAGAAAAAAAAATAGGATACAACTTATGAGATAAAATATTTTAACTGATTTCCATATTTTGCCGATAACATTTTGTCAGTGCAAAGCAACCTTTATTTTTTTCAGTAATAATCTAATGAAAGTAAAACGATGCAAAATTGGTGTGAAGTTTGTACATGAGAGTCTAAAGTAGGATTGACAACTACTGCTGGGATGACGATACTTCATGAAGCGCGCCTGTTATAAGGGTACCCTTCACCCTCCACCCTTATGACTGTGTCACTAACAATTGTATTTGTGGGTTCCAATTTTCAAGAATTTTAGACTGGTTACAGACAGGAATTGCTAGGTGACTTGATGCATCGGCTTTCGTGTTTTCAAATGAAGTTTGACAGCCCCTGTGGTTTTGTTAAAAATAAAATGAAAAGTGAAAACTGTATTTGACAATTTTAAATCCAGATCAGCTTGGGGAACTCTTTGTTACTCATTAGTAATATTTACGTGAGGTTGAAATACTGGTTAATGAGGACAAACAGTCCAGGAACTAGACGAGAAAGCAAAATTGTGAAATCTGTTCAGATGAATATTTGATTTCCATCTGATGAAGTATTTTATCTGCCGAACACACAATAGGGACCCTAAATTTGTTTGCATGAGTTTGAATCTCCCCCTGATGGTATTTTAGTCATTCTGTTCTGGGAGAAGAATATATAAGGGGGTGTCCAAATAGCATAATGGTTAACACACTGGCTTAACCCTTTCCCTCATATAGACTCATTTTGACGAACTCAGTAGGTACCACATAAAGCCTGATCTTCAGAAAACCACAGTTAAACCTTACCAAATTTAATTACAAAATCCTCATTTCCAGACCACTGAGGAGCAGCGAACAGCATAAAACCTGATCAGACTCGCAGGCTGATCTGGTTTTATGCTGTTCGCATAGGTCTTTTCATGGTGTCCTCTATGAGGGAAAGGGTTAAAATCAGTTCAGCCTTGGTTCAATCCCAGGTCAGTCTTGATGTGGTTTGGTCATCCATATTGGCATAGTGTGGGTTGTCTCTTGTCAGTCTAGTTTCCTTCCACATCAAAAACCCTGTTAATGAATGTCACTAACAATGCAAATGAGAAGATTTTCATAAGTGATGTTGCTATCTATCCAATCATTATGAATAAGAAAAGTGTAATTATATATATATATATTTTTCTTTTTGACAAGTATAGTGCTATAATCACACCATAGACAAGTTTGAAATTTGATAAAATGCTTAGTCACCTTATTATGACATCAGGCCAACAACTTAATTATACTTAGCACCAAGCGATGGAGATTTCTTTCTGTAGCAACTTTGCTATGATGCAACCAGGGATCAAATCATCGACCTCCCATCTATAAGGATGACACTGTAACCACTTGGCCACAGCTATTGGTTGGCCCATCTGACTTCAAAGTTTTGAAGGTTAGGGTCCATTGATAAATGTGCAATTGAAAATATTGTCCTTATATCAATATCAACAGAATCAAACTGAATTGTAAATTAAAACAAAAGAAAAAAAACAACAAAAAAACTTGAATATAATTCCAAATCACATGACAGGAACCCACCATTTAGAATTTTCAGTTCCCTACAACATCTCTAATATTCTTTCTTGACTGGAATTTGTCTTTCAAAGGGATTTAAAACATCTTTGATACATTTGATTTCATGAAATGCCCAAGCGTCAAACTGGGAAACAACGTTATTATAGAAGGGAAACATTTTTTCTTGTCTCTTATCTAAAAGATATGGTGAGATCTTTTTTATAAAATACAATTATTTGCTCAGCATATTATCGCATGGAATTAATTTAAAAGTAATGAGGTTTATTAAATAAATGTGTCCTGTTTTTTTTGTTTCTTTCTAATAAAAGCAAATTGAAAGTACTGGGACATGTTTGAAACTTAAATGAGTAATGGGAGAAAAAAAAAGCAGAAAAAAAATAGTTTCTGAATTTTGTCAATGTTAAATCTTCAGAGTTAAATTGAAAACATTTAGGGACAGAACAAAAAAAAGGGCCTAAGAATACAGGAGACAGTTTGATATTAAACAATTGCATTCCTCAACAAGAACAAAGTATTGTAAACTGATATGAGACAGACTGCATTGCTAGGGAAATGATTTATTTTCAAGCAGGTTTGAGAGATTCATTCCAATTCAAACTTATTCATATATATCAACTGGGGAGTTACCTGTGTTAGATCAGTACTTCACACCTGGGAAAGCTGGAAAGCTGAAAAGCCATAAAAAGACCTTGACCCCAAGGGAGGTTAAAAACTCACCTTTAGTGATAGTTCAGTTTTTAATGCCCCTGCATCAATAGATCGCGGGGGGGGGGGGATATTGTTTTTGTTTCGGTCTGTCTGTCATAAAACTTTACCTTGACCATAACACTAGAATCCTTTCACCTACAGCCTCCAAACTTCACTGGGGCATACACCTTGATGTGCTCTACTCACCAGGTGACCTTGACCCCCACGGAGGCATGACGTTCATTCGAACATAGCTTGTTTTCATGGTAGCAAAAAGTCTTTGTCTGATAATTTATTGAACATTTAAGTTCAACTTTCCTAAAAAAAATGTTTTTGGTTACGTATCAAAAATTCATATTTGAAAAGTGTCAAGTCTTATTAAAGGAGAATGAACTTCAAATTCTTTGGATGTTTGTGTAAACTGCCTTTAGGTGCAAGTGTTTAATATAATACGGCAAGTACCTGTTTCCAATTTAGTATTATTTATTAGATTTTGAACCTCAGAATGATTTAGTAGACATTGTGTGTTGATGGAATGCAGACACCAGGCAAATGACGTTGAGGGAATCCGATATTTGAGTCTGTTTGGAAAAAAAAAAAAACCCTGTATTTCCAAGTAGGTTGGAAACCTAGAAATGATTGACAGTTCTCAGACAAGGTCTCAACATAAGACTGATCATTAAACTGCTACAGTTACCTGGTATTATGGTAATAAAAATCACATGCAGTCTATCGATTACCTTCAGTTTGGAGAGCTCACAAACACAGCACGTGACTGTTGCAGAGACAGCAATATTGTAGTCATTAGGTGTGCTTCTCTATGCTCTTTAATTATCTGCATTTTTTTCCCCCTATGACGAGGTGCAGAGTGGTTCGAAGATCTACATTTAGTTTTTTAATCTATAAATATGCTACAATCAATGCTTAGTACTGTCAAGGGCCACATTAACTGTTATTTATAGAAGCATGGTGGGTGGGTGGAACAATGTTACAATTATTAAATCATGCTTTTCTATACAGAGGTCTATGTAATTACCCCTGTTGCATCCAAATAAGAATTGAGCAAGACTGAATGGCTGTCACTGCATATGACACTGTCAGATATATACAGAAACATTGATGACTGCTTTTTAGATATCATAAGTATTTGATGATGATAGCATTAAAACATTCATTAATATTTTTTTCTGAATTGTCACAGTCATATTCATGACTTTTACTCACCAGTATTGATTTTGAATTACTTATATCAAAATATCGTATTAAAAATGTCACTCTATATTAGGCACTTTGTTTGGATGAATGTTCCTCATATGATAACAGCCTCAATTAGTTGAAGTCTCTAATGTCTTCCCTGTCAAAGAATGTTTTATCATTATACAGGATTTTTGATGACGCACAAAATTGTGCGTTTTGACGCAAAATAATCTGAAATGACCCCCATGTTGAATGCTAGTGGGCCGTCATTGACGCATTTTCAAAACCAGGTTCTAAATATAAGACACATTCGATTGATATCATATAACTGTCAGTTTAAACCTACTATATGTGTTTCCTTTATTCTATGTGACCCAGATGCATGTTCATTTTATTTTTTCTGCTTAGCTCTGAATAACAGATCAAGATATGGGACTTTCCGTTTCTTAAAATAGAACCCGGACTGCCGGCATTGCATAAAACAATGATCTCATGTCGTTGTCGTCCCGAATATTAGGCTGTCTGTTTACGTGCATGGAAGCATGTTTTTATTTATGAAAACTAGACTTACTTTGATTTTTTCTCACCATATATGGCCCTTTTATATATTTGGATAAATTTTATCACAGAAAAATTCTCCCTTTATAAATTAGTCTGATGTTCCGTAACGTTCTGTATAACTTAGTCCCAACCAATGATGGAGAGTTGTTGCATAACAACATCATTTGGATCATCGCAAATGCTGTAACAATGGTGCAAGTTTTTCTTTTCAAACGAGAACTCGGAAACGGACAATGCCAATCGTCCTGAACTAAACAGTTATATTACTTTATTTTCCAATGTTTCCATGTAAACAGGTTTTATATAATTATTATAACCTAGCTGCAAGCTTGTCCCCCTAAAATTTCAAATGACCCCTAAATCAAATATTCGAGGGGACACATGTCCCCAAAATGAAAATGTATATATTAAACCCTGATTATACTGCAATAGAAGTGGAGGATATACAGGAATCATGCTTATTACACCTGGTCTTGTCCCTCTAAATCTCTTAGTACATGAATAAATTGGGATTCAGGGGGCCTTTGGTGAAAAATGTCCACATCCCACCCCACCTGCACCAATACCACCACCAAAAAAAAAAAAAAATATAATAATAATAAAAGAATTTTAGTATTGATTCTATGATTTAAGAATAAATCAAGATTGAAAAGACTGATTGAAATCACTCATTTATTTTTCCTGAATATTCATGTACTAACTTATGATATTAATTATTTTTAACCCTCCCTTTTTGGAAAAATTAATTAAAATCTTTAAATGGAATATAAAACAATAAGAATTTATTTCATAGCTGTACTTGATTTATTCTGAAAATGACATTATATAAGAGAAAAAAATGAGAGGTTGATGGCTTCATTAATCAGAAATATACAATAATAAAGGGTTTTTGTGTTGTTAAGATCATTATTGTACAAGTTCAAGACAAAGAGTTAAGGTATTGTTCACTTTGATGTTGTCATTGGTGTTGGCACCATCGTTGTGAAAAACTTTAACTTTGACCATAATACCATCTGTCCTCAAAGTGCATATAATTGTTCTTTATATTCTCACAAAGGGCCGTAACTCTTAGGTCCAATTTGACCTAACTTATCTTCCCCTTTTTGAAAAAAACCAAAAAACAACAACTAATAGACGAGTGTTGCCATCCACAACATGGTGCCATGGTGCTCTTATTGTTTTCAAGAACAGGAGGCCAGGTCTGGTGGTCTTAGGATGAAAGGATGTGGTGTCATGACATTTGAAAATCCCCTCCCTTAGTGTGGTATCATGCCAGTCAGAGCCTGTGACCATGTACCACGGTGATGCAGCACCATACCTGCCAAGTAATAAGCAGTTGGTAAAGTACCCATTTACAAACTTGGAGGTCATTGGTTTGAGACTGATCCTGGCCTCACCTTTGATTTAAGTTAGAAAGTTATCAGTTACTTGTCTTTACAGGTACAACTACAGTCAATCAACTAGACTCCCATTAATTATCACCAAGAACAACTTGCTGGGATCCTGAAGTTGCAAATGTATTGACCTTGACTGTCTGTCACACATAAGTCCCACTAAAGCCAGTGCATTACTCATATGCACTTGTTACAATTTTCCTTATTTGGCTCACTTGACCATCTGCATGCAAAAAAAAAAATGAAAAAAAAAATGTGCAAGCCTTCCTTATGCAAAAACATTTTCCAGTGTTTAGGTTCAGCCTCATGTGTAAAATATTTATATGATATTGTGTTCAAATTTGGGGGGAAACTGTGTCCAATCTTAAACTTGAACCTTTCTTTTGAAAGACTGCCCAATTCTTATGAAAAATTGTGTCCAATCTTTTTATGAAACTGTCCAATCTTAAACTTGAGCATTTTGCTGTTCAACAATGTCCACTTGAGCCTTAAATTATGTAAATCTGTCAAATCTTTAATTTGTGCCAATTGCATATAAGTCTCTCCAATGTTTATGGAAAAACTGTGTCAAATTTTTTATGCTGATATAATATAGATGATAAGACTGTGACCTATCTTTAAGCCAAGCATTTTCCATGCAAAACTTTGCTTAATCATTACATAAAACTAGGTCCAATCGTGAAATTCTTACTGAACTTTATGAAAAGCAGCAAGTGTAAGCCTGATCAACCTGCACAGGAGAAGCAGTTTCACTGGGGTTTAGATACCATTATTGCTCATCATGGCGTGCAGCCTATAACTTGACCAACTAATTAGGTTGTTGGTTCCTCCTGCAACAATCATATTGCTTAATAAATACAGATAGCACTTCTGATACTGATGGCTCTATCAGAAAAAGTATTTGTATTGTAAATTAACATTCTTTGCAGATTAAACTTTTTTCTTGAAATGTCAGTGATTTGCGATATATTTGTGTTTTTGACATTTTGTTCACGAGCTCAGTGAAACATTATCGATTCTCCGTGTTTTATTAACCAGGTTTTCCGAAGGAAAACTGGTTATTAGATTGGGGTATGTCGGCGGGCAGGCGGGTGTAAACAATTTCTTCTGTGTGCAACTCCTCCTACATTTTTCAACGGATTTGGCCCAAACTTTTACAGAAGCATTATTACATAGTGGCCTGGTGCATATTGTCAGGGTTTTGTGGTTCGACTATTTTTGATGCAGTTATGGCCCTTTGATATTTTTTCACATGAATTTCTTCTGTGCGCAACTCCTTCTACATTTTTCAACGGATTTGGCCCAAACTTTTACAGAAGCATTATTACATAGTGACCTGGCGCATATTGTCAGGGTTTTGTGGTTCGACTATTTTTGATGCAGTTATGGCCCTTTGCCCCTTAACGGATGTAATATAAAGGGAAATATTCTTTCATGCACAACTACTACATTTCTTAATAAATTTTGTTCATACTTTAACAGAAGTACCTTCACTTAATCACCCTGGAGAATATTACCTGTGTTTTGCAGTTTGACCATTTTTGATGGAGTTATGCCCCTTTGACAAAATTCCATGTCCGGAGCATAACTCCTACATTATAAGAGGTATTGACTTGAAACTTTATAGGTGCATACATCTCATTGAGGCGGAATGCAGTGCATAGGAACCTCACTCTATGGTTCATAATTTTGGAGTTACATGTTTTCCCCTTTGTAAAAATCCTGATATGGAGCATAACTCCTTAATTTTAAAATATATAGTAATGATTGGTTTTGCAGTTTGACCATTTTTGATGGAGCTATGGCCCTAGTTATTTTTTCAATTACACATGTGTAAGTTATTGAGAAATATTCTTCTGTGTGCAACTCCCCCTACATTTCTCAATAAATTTTGTCCAAACATTTGCAGGGTCACCATCATTTAGTGCTCATTTTAGTATTTCGTGATTTGACAATTTTTGGAGGAATAATTGACCTCAACAGATTTTGTCGAAACATTTGCAGGGTCACCATCATTTAGTGCTCATTTTAGTATTTCGTGATTTGACAATTTTTGGAGGAATAATTGACCTCAACAGATTTTGTCGAAACTTTTGCAGAGGCACCATCAGTAAGTGCCTGTGCGCTTTTTTTTTCTTCAGAAAACCTGGTTTTGTGACCATTCCTGTCACTTGTTTTTCATTCTGTTCACATGAAATTAGATTAGCTTGGTCCCTCAGCCATTTTCTTAAACATTTTTGGGGATTTTAATTTTCAGACTTATCATATAATTTAAAGCTGTATCGAAATTGGCTTGTTTTTGTCTATCTGTTTTTGCGGCATCTGTTTTTGAAGCAAGTTTTTATATGCGCATAAAATTGTTGCGCAGACCCTCCAGAAAATTAAAACACTTATAAATACATGCATCAGTGATAGACATGTCCTTGAGTTGACTAATAAAGACACTTCATCCTGGTGATAAACCTCAGATGCATGCTGTTTAACAGCTATATTATGCCGAATTGCATGCATTAGAATGTCATCATTATCATCCCTCCTCATTTTATGTTAATTTCAATTTCCATTTATCATTTTATACACCTCTCGAGTTACAAACTTGTTTACTTAAACATCTGTAATCTATAAACTTATCAGGACCATTGTGAGACAGCGTTGACTCAGCAGGGTTACCGTATACTTCATTGTAAGAGTCTGCTGGAATGAAGTCTGGTGCGAATGGGATGGATGGTATACGTTCTGTGTTTGAACCGGGTTTTCGTTTGAATCTTTTGATTACTGTGCCATCTTTTTAGCTCGTCCCTCAATGAATTACCATTTTGTAATAATTTATAATGTTGTTTTTTGCTTTATAATCAAATTGTGTTATGTGTACATGTTTTCTTATACAATTGGAGGAGCGGAGGGGGGGCATGTTTATTATAGAGGATACGGGCCTTATCTTTTTCTTATTATACACCTGTTTAGAGAAATAACAGCAAAATATTCAATTATTATTTGAAATAAGTAGAATTGTTATCACTGGAAATAGTAATTTGATGGCTATGCTTTTTTTCGTTCTTTAAATATATATTCAATGAAGATACATAATTTTCCAGCCACCTAAGATTGTATTTCTGTTGGATCTAGATTTAGCCCTTTACCTCATATAGATGCTTTTTGACACTTCGTCAAACGGAGTAGACCCAGATCATATAGCTCCTTTCAGGGTCTCTTCTTTTAAATCATACAATTTTGTAGTTCATTCTACACAGTAACATATTTGTTTCACCATTTAATTTGTTAAATGAATATACATCAAGTTGTAATTTGATCATGAATATTTATGAGGTAAAAGGTTTAGCTTGTCTTATATATAAAGTTATTCATTTTTTGCATATTTAATAGAGACAGTTTCCCTTGTGTTACCCTTGTTTTAGAGAAGAAATATTGTAGCTATACAAAATTGTTTCCTCTTCTTGTATTGACATGTAATAGAAACGAAGTAAAAGTTTATATTTCAAATTAAAATAGTTTTTACCAACGTTTTGGCCATCTCCTGCTGTTGCTATTGTGATTCATATAGAGTTACTTACCCTGAATTGATTATTAAAAAACACTGAGATATGACAAATATTATTTGTCAGTTAACATTAGATACATAAGAAATATATCTTAGTAGTTTTGCATGTCAGTAATTGTGATATTTTGTCTCAGTAATTATTGAATTTAAAATGATAAAATTTCTCAAATCACATGCTTTAAAAGAGTAACATTTAAATTTTCATTTATTATAATTCTATAAATAATGATATCTCTGATTTTTTAAAATGCATTTCAATTAAAAGCGCATTTTCTTTCCAATCTATTTCACAACCGTGAAAATTGCAATGGAAAACCTTAATGCAGGCTAGATAATGCAAATTACATAATCAAATCAAATTTGCTCAGATGTATACCTCTCGTATTATATTTGAAATCTTCTCAGTTACAATCCTGCTCTATGACACAGATATATTAATCTTTTTATCTTTGAATCTGCATTTCAAAGAAATATTTCAATAAATAACTGATAGTGGTTTGATCTTATTACATACACCCAGGTGATAATAAAACAAAACTGTTTTGGAAATCTTTTGTTCATTTTGAATTGAACGAGATTCATGTAAAATGGAAAGTGAGCTGGTTGCCTTTGCAACTCAACCAGGACACATGGTTTTATGGTATCCATGGCAAAATATGATAGTCAAAAGTGTTAGATACAAAATATTTTATCATGCCTAGTTATTTTCTGTGACTTAACCCTTTACTATATGAATGTATGAATTTATGATTTGACCTATAGATATCAATTGACTGAACTTACATGGTATATGAAACCCTGAATTTTTTTATATGCAGTTTGAAGAATCTCTGAGCTTCAATATTGTGTGAGCAATCAAAAGAGACTCTGGTCAGACCCTGCATTCTCAAAAAAAAGGAAGGAGTTGTCTGATCTTGGTTTGCTCTGTTTGTCATTGCATCAAAATTAGTCTCTATGAAGTAAACGGCTTAACAAATCATTTTATATGACATGGATAGTGAAGTATTCATTTTGATGCATGGAGACTGGTGTACCCAAGTAAGACATGAGTCTATTCGGGTGACAACTACACCCTCGTGTACATGATTGAACAAACTTGTTTCTCAAAACGTTATCTTATCATCTGAAGTCATTTAACATCATTAGATATTCACTATCCTGCAGAGGTATTTATATACACAGTTTCACTTTCCACAGTAATTGCTTTCAAAACGTATTCGTGGTCGAGACTCGTTTCAAAACCAAGGTCAGACTCCGCAAAAGGACTCCATTAACAATATTAATCTTCAGGGGAGGCACTGAATCTTAATTACGGATTAGCTATACTTTCTTTTCCTCATTTATGACTAATATCCACACTATTAAGAAATGATACGAAAAGATTTAAAAGGTTTCCAGACGATGAGTTTATAGAAAGGACATGATAATATAAAAGCAACGTGAAATCCCTCATGCAGCGCTTGACATAACAACCTTCACATCATGCCGGTTGGTTTACATTTTTGTTAGTTTTCAATTTGTCATGTTTTGTATGTGGTAAATGTATTTTGGAAACAGGAAGAGGGAAAGAGTATATAAATTGCAAATTAATGCAAATGGTTTGTTGAAATTTTGACGAATCTGGACAGTTAGTGTAATCTTTGTTTGAATCTTTTCGGTAGATTACAAAATTATGTATCTACGTCTTAAGTTAAGAGTGCATGTGTACATACATTTGGTAAAAGCAGTTCTAGAACACTTCTCAGATAAAACATGAATAAACCTCTACCACTCCAATACACCATTCATTACTATGGGTACCATAAAAAAGCCTGATCAAACTAAAAGTGTAGCATACATGACTAGGAACCTGAATGTTTTGGGTTTGAATCCTTTATGTGACATTCCCTACCACAAAGTACTAGTACAACCCTGATCTGTCGAGAAGGATTGGTAGAAGTTGTTAGGATTTGTTTCCAGTCTGATGTAAAAAGTCAGAGAGTTAAAAGTCTTAATACTATATTAGGTATGAGTCCCAGCAAGGTCATTCAGATGAATTACATTTGAGGAAACCTGGCTGACTTGCAGGTTGGTGGTTCAATCCTCTGCACTCTTCAGCCACCTGCAAACAGCTGGACCTGGCTGTATAACAGATATCACTGATGGTAAACTCTAACACAGCAACAAAAGTCATAAAAGTGATTTCCAAGGTATTGAAGGAATAAAGGCAGCAGCCATTCAAAACGTCTAGCTGATAAAGTATTACATTATAAAATTATGCTAAAAATTTCACTTTCACTTTGATCCTGCTTGAAATGGTAGTTTTTTTCTAGCAGGGGCTAAGTATAAGCAGTTTTTCCCTCTCTCTCTATATATATATATATATTTCAATTCTTGCAGTTTTCTCCAAATTTGCTTTTTTCTTGTAGAGAAATGTATTCCCAGTCTTCACAATAATTTTTTCACATACCGGATATTTAGGCCACACAATCTGCACATTTTGCTGCCAGAATTTCATTCCTTTTTAGCTCACCTGAGCACAAAGTGCTCAAGGTGAGCTTTTGTGATCGCCCTTCGTCCGGCGTCCTTCGTCGTGCGTCGTTAGTCGTGCGTCGTCCGTCGTCCGTCGTCAACAATTTGCTTTAAACGACATCTCCTCTGAAACCGCTGGACAAAATTTAATGAAACTTGGCAGGAATGTTCCTTGGGTGAGGCTCTACAAAAGTTGCTAAAATAAAGTTGATCCATGAAGAACTCTGGTTGCCATGGCAACAAAAAGAAAAATAATTTGAAAACTTTAAAAATCATCTCCTTCAAAACTACTGGCCAGATTTCAAAATTATTTGGTACAGATGTTCCTTGGGTCAACCTCTACCAAAATTGCTAAAATTATTCCGATCCGTAAAAAAACATGGCCGCCAGGGGCGGGGCTTATTTGCCTTATATGTATATAGAGAAACCTTTAAACAACATCTCCTCTGAAACCACTGGACATAATTTGATTAAACTTGGCAGGGATGATCCTTGGGTCAACCTTCATAAAAGTTGCTAAAAAAACTTGATCCATATAGAACTCTGGTTGCCATGGCAACAAAAAGAAAAATAATTTGAAAACTTTAAAAATCATCTTCTTCAAAACTACTGGCCAGATTTTAAAATAAATTGGTACAGATGTTCCTTGGGTCAACCTCTACTAAAGTTGCTAAAATTATTCCGATCCGTAAAAAAACATGGCCACCAGGGGCGGGGTTTATTTGCCTTATATGTATATAGAGAAACCTTTAAACAACATCTCCTCTGAAACCACTGGACAGAATTTGATTAAACTTGGCAGGAATGATCCTTGGGTCAACCTTCACAAAAGTTGCTAAAATAAAGTTGATCCATGAAGAACTCTGGTTGCCATGGCAACAAAAAGAAAAATAATTTGAAAACTTTAAAAATCATCTCCTTCAAAACTACTGGCCAGATTTCAAAATTATTTGGTACAGATGTTCCTTGGGTCAACCTCTACCAAAATTGCTAAAATTATTCCGATCCGTAAAAAAACATGGCCGCCAGGGGCGGGGCTTATTTGCCTTATATGTATATAGAGAAACCTTTAAACAACATCTCCTCTGAAACCACTGGACATAATTTGATTAAACTTGGCAGGGATGATCCTTGGGTCAACCTTCATAAAAGTTGCTAAAATAAACTTGATCCATATAGAACTCTGGTTGCCATGGCAACAAAAAGAAAAATAATTTGAAAACTTTAAAAATCATCTTCTTCAAAACTACTGGCCAGATTTTAAAATAAATTGGTACAGATGTTCCTTGGGTCAACCTCTACTAAAGTTGCTAAAATTATTCCGATCCGTAAAAAAACATGGCCACCAGGGGCGGGGCTTATTTGCCTTATATGTATATAGAGAAACCTTTAAACAACATCTCCTCTGAAACCACTGGACAGAATTTGATTAAACTTGGCAGGAATGATCCTTGGGTCAACCTTCACAAAAGTTGCTAAAATAAACTTGGTCCATGTAGAACTCTGGTTGCCATGGCAACAAAAAGAAAAAAAAATGAAAACTTTAAAAATCATCTTCTTCAAAACTACTGGCCAGATTTTAAAATAAATTGGTACAGATGTTCCTTGGGTCAACCTCTACCAAAGTTGCTAAAATTATTCCGATCCGTAAAAAACATGGCCGCCAGGGGCGGGGCTTATTTGCCTTATATGTATATAGGGAAAACTTTAATCAACATTTCCTCTGAAACCACTGGACAGAATTTGATTAAACTTTACAGGAATGATCCTTGGGTCAACCTTCACAAAAGTTCCTAAAATAAACTTGATCCATATAGAACTCTGGTTGCCATGGCAACAAAAAGAAAAAAAATATGAAAACTTTAAAAATCATCTTCTTCAAAACTACTGGCCAGATTTTAAAATAAATTGGTACAGATGTTCCTTGGGTCAACCTATTTATCTCAGGTGAGCGATTTAGGGCCATCATGGGCCTCTTGTTTTAACAAGGGTGAAACCAGAAGTTGTGTCAGCTTCTCTTGTTTTCAGTTGACCGACACCAATCTCAGTGGACTCTTTCTACAGTCCTGTGGATAATTTGGATGACTGTCTGCCATGCCATTCTGTGATTACTAATATTACAGGCTCTTCCTTGGAATCTCAGGGTGAAACACAATGTCAAAAAGATTATTGTTAAATACGCTTAACTGATATTGTAAACAGTGATAAATGTCATTAAACCAGGCATATAATTCCTACATTCAACAAAGATCTAAAATATTGTGTATTGATGATTTGTAACTCGGATCTGACAAAGGAGCCATTAATATGGAGTCAAGTTCATTAGAGATTTTGTCTGGATTTTGTACCACTTTTGTGCCTTTGTGTTGATATCGCGCACTCAGACTGCGAAATTGTGTCTCGTCCACTTTTCAATCATTGAAAATAGAAAAGATCAGTGATATTGTATGTACGATACTAGTGTGGGGGAATCACTGGTAAAAAGATCTTTGTGAAATTTGAATGTCAGGGAGATACAGCATTGTTGTATTGATTTGAGAAATTTTATAATTTGTAGGTAGACTCGTTCTCCATCTGTCTGTAAAATTGGAAATTAATTTCATCTCATACAATACTTTATTTGTAAACTGCTCGGAGAGGTTTAAGATAAATTATCACCCATTATTTGTCTGTATTGAAGTCATTTATCAAATTTACATAGATGTCCTTTCCTTTCTTTGTTGGTAGTTTTAATTGCGAAGGGTAGCCTGACCTGGCTTTTAGCAGGTGGTTGATTTAATGGAGCTTGGTTTATCTAGAAATTGCATCTGATTGGCTGAAATATGTAACACTGTCACTCATTGTCTTTATGCCAAAGAGCTTATTGGATTGGATTTTCAATGAAAAATTCTGTTCATTAAATGATGATGTCCAGGCGGGTGTCAGCAGGCGGCTGGAATCTGCTCAGGTTGACCTTTTTGTGTCACCTGCTGTAGGCAGAAGTGACACATAAGAATTACTTTTCTGTCATCTGTCTGTCCTTCTGTTTGTCTATCACACTTTTTTCATCATGCTTCAGCAGGTGACACATGTGTTCCAAAGAACAATCTTGTTTTTTAATCTGTTATAACATCTATGGCTTCAATATTTTGATATTTGCTTAAGTGGATGGACCTTTACATTATGCATTTGACTTTGTGACCTTGAACTTTGACCTACTTTTGATGAAAAAAGCCCGAATAAATCAGGTCTTGTTAATCTCTCAGCTCATATAGACCCACTTTGGTATATTGGCAAACAGAGCAGACCCAGATCAGACAGCTCCTGGAAGGACAATGTGAGTCTCCTATGTTGAATCCTACAATATTATACAGTCAGAAAAAAGTTCATTGTATCCTATATACTCCTTTTAAAGTCAGTAAATAGATATCAAACAGATCATGAATTTGTATAATATTATGAATATTCATGAGGTAAAGAGTTGAAGGGGCATCCACAGAAAAGAAAAAAAATGAAGCCAGGTAAGCTTTACAGGACACACACATGGGAAATCCTTGACCGCAAGGCACAAAATATGGCCATAATAATCAGAAATAAAAGGATAAGAAGTTTGCACTTTGACCAGGGTTTACATGGTTTTCAATGCAATTATAGCTGTAAGATGAAAGAGTAACACAGTTGGTTTGTTCAGACCAGGAATTGCATTGAATATGATCTGACATTTCAGGTAAAATTATAAAATTTTACGCTTTAACCCTGTTGGCACTTGTGACTACTTTTGCAACCAGTGCAGACCAGGATCAGCATGCAGTCTGATCATGGTATACTCTGTTCACTATTCAGCCAATAAATTTTCAGCATGCATCCCTATAAACAACAAATGGTAAAGTCCAAAATGAAGAGAGAATTCACCAGTTAATAAATTTAGCATGGTCAGGGTTAAATATATAGAGGATAATTCACAAAAAACGTAAAAATTGACCGGATTTCCTCACGTGGTTGATGTTATTTATGACATCATTTCTTGCGTAAATCCCAGCACAAATGATGCTCCAATCAGTTTATTATGTAGGGTCAGGTACAAGTTCCTGATAATTTCGCGGGATATAATCCACTGATATTTCCCTATAATCCACCGAAAAGCATCAAATAAATGCTTTTCTTTGTCTAATGTTCTAGATACTTAATTGATTTTAAATTTAAAAAGAAGTAAAAAAAAATGTAATTATATTAAAAGAATGATTTCAAATTTGACATTTTAGGATGCTAATTACTCTGACTCTTTTTGGTAAGATCAGATTACATCAGAAATATTAGATAGGCAAGGATCAGACATTTTTGTTATGGTAGAAACTACTATATTTCTGATGCTCCGAGTGGTAGCACACATTACTGTGTACCCAATGGTTTTCGGTTCTAACTTCATTGGGGTAAGAATCGTCGATGATCTTCCCAGGTGCAAATTACTCCGGTCCAACCCTGGAATAAGAGAAATAAAGTGAAGGTTTTTTTTTTTTTTTTTTTTTTTTTTTATTTTTTAAACACCAACTGTGAACATACAAATCTTTTAAAATGGTACTGGTATTGGGTATTGGGTGCTCATTGTGTAAAGTAAGTTCTGGGACTGGTTGACTTGGTGTCAGGAAAATGTAACAGGATGTGATGTCATTCCACTTCTGTATGGTGTGAAACGACAGACAGGCTGTACCATATAGATCTTCCTTAATATACAGACATCCTTCACCCTGAACTGAAATAGTCTGTCGGTAGGACACTAAATCCAAGCAAACAAACAACTCAAGAAAATTATAGGCTTGTGTATTTCCCTGTATTTGTATATTAATACCAGAGATAAAATAGATATATTAGATTTAATAATATCTCAGTGTATGCTTTTCTTTAAGGATCTTCTCAAGTATGCAAGTATATTTATTAATGACTGATACCTACCTTCTTAAATGCTTCATACCACAGCTGTACAAAGCACTTGTTTTGTGAATTGACAAAGAAGTCCTTTCACTCCAAAACTTAAGTTTTGTTGGCTTTAAATATAGATGAAATAAAGGTAAAGAGAGTTGGGTTTTTGGTAAAAATATGATGAATAGTAAGGGAATTGGTATTTTTTGTTGTTGATGTATTGAAGGAAGTCTTTGTTGTTTATTGTATCATACTGTGTCTCGTGTTCCAAAAATTTTTTGGATGACATTTAAGAAAGATATTGTTGATGGCTTGGTTAATGTTATGCCAATAAAAAAAAGAATAAATATTTAAAAAAGAGAAAATGGGGGAAAACTTTGTAGATGTTACATCAAGTTTTATGGTGAACGTCTGGAAAGGTAATGAATTATAGATTGACCTGTTGTGAGCCTTGGTCGATTTATGTGAAACTGTAGACTTATAAAACTCTATTTAGTTTTGATTGGGTCAGGGTTATGTGATGGAGTCACACCACTCGGAGTGAAATAATATAAATAATATTGAAATATTGGCCTGAGTATTAATCCATAGGGTAATATAGTTTCAGAATTTCACATCTTTGCGAAACCAATTTATCTTTCTACAGTATGAGCGCATAATATATTTATTTCTGTACAAGAGTATAGGGAAAATCTATTGAATATAATTTGATTATTTGCCAAGATGATCATTACTGTACACAATTATTGAGTAAATTGTTAGCGGAATTAAAAAAAAAGTGATGATTGATGGCGAATATGTCACTAAATGGTACTATAGGTGTAGAAATGGAGGAAAAATGTATAGAACTGATAATATGAATCTGTCTTGCTTTATTAGTCTTTTTCCTAATGAATATTTTACCTCATGAATATTCATATATGAATTAATGAAGCGAATGAACATCTTTTCCCTTTACCTCATATGCAAATTTATGACATGATGAATATTCTTTAAATTTTACTTAATAGGGTATATGAAAATGGATTTTTCTTAGCCATGCAGACTGTGTAGAAACTGAGCTGCAATATTGTATTAAAAAACAGAGAAAACCCAGATCAGACTGCTGTTTGTCAAAGCATCAAAACATGTCTGTATGATGTGAAACATGTTTTTCTAGATAGAGGAAGGGGAAGAGAGGGAAAAGGAAGAGAAAAAGAGGAGAGAAAGAGAAAAAGGAATTGTCTGGAAAACAGGTAGAGAAAGATGGCTGAGATAGAGAAAAGAAATGGTATATATAAAAAGAGAAAAAGGAACAGTTGGAAAAAGAGAGAAAAGAGAAAAATGAAAATTGCAAATAAGGGATTGGAGGGTGGGGATTCAATTTGAGTCATTGTCTTTATGAAAGATATAAAATCATGGATTATTTCAGGGCATGGATATATTGATAATGCATATTTATTGTAATGGTTATTCACTGTTCAGAAAAAGGCTTTTATGGCCCAAATTTTGTGACAAGCTTTTTGCTTAACCATATCTTTTTTATGCATTATTCATAAACAGACATTCTGGGTATTCAGAAGCTGTCAATGGAAATGCATCAGAATGAAATTTCACAAGTCTGATATCAGACTTATCAAATCATGAAAACTAAAATTCTTGGTGAGGCGGAAAGAAGTGTCGTAGTCTCCTGGAATAATATATAAGACGTGCCGTCTGAAATGGGGAAATTTGATTGACATCCTTTACCACAGGGTGTCATGGAAACACCAATTTACACCATGTCAACCCTGATACAAACCAGATCAGACTGAAAGTAATGTACCTTACTTATTATCTTATTGTTCATATTGGACAGTCAGTGATAATTTGAATACATCATTCTGTAATCACTGGAAAGGTTCAGTGACACACAGAACAGGCTTCTTGTTTTGTAATCAGAGTTCATTCTAGAATTGTCACAGAAAGAGCCACTGGTCCATGCTATCTCTGAAAAGGGGCCACCTGTCTTTGTATGCTTATGGCATTTTTCAATGCTTTGTCCTGCTCTAAAAAAAGGCTAGACTTGACAGCAGCACTTATCATTTCATTTATATTAACAAACTCGGTCGGGATTATGCTTGGGCGATCTATGTGGGATACATGGGAAGTTACAACCTCAAGGATGCATGGTTCCGGGCTTGGTTGTTCATTATTTCAATATTCTTCGATTTTTTTCAAAGAAATCGGATATACACATCTGCTTGTGTTTTTGACATTTTGCATTAATTGTGTGATGTGAGGTGAACAGTCGACCAATGAAAGCGTACCTTGATATATCACAGACTGCTCAGATTTGCAAATCTATTAAATGTTTAGAGAATTCATAGAAGTAACTTCCTGGATGCACATAGTTACGGTAAATAAACAAACTGTTAGCGCACTGAGTATCTTAGAAAGCGCCTAGGGCAAAAATTATGCGCTACAGGGGCGCATACATATTTTTTCAAGGGGCCAGTTAAATATTAAGCAGGGCTTTGGCGCAAAAATGCAGCCTTGAATGAACTCTGTTTACTGATTTGTTATATATCCTCCACACACACAGGGGCTTGAAGTTAAATGGGTTGAATGCTGTAGTAACATTAAAAAAAAAGAAGGGAGGCCATTGTTTTGAGACCAAAATTGGGAAATCACATTTATACACAACTATAACATTGTAAATGGAGCAGATTGTGTTGAAAATGAAAGAAATTAAAAATCCTAAACATTATTGTGACAGATTTTCTCTTATAATGATAATGTTGTGGTTTTCATGTTCCAATAGAGTTTTACAACTGTTTGCACTGCCTTTATCTTGTTTCTTTCGCATTGAATAAAAGGGTAAGTTTTCATTGGTCAATCAGAATCGAAGCAAAACTCATTTTTCCAGGGTAAACAGAGTTACAACTATTTTAAAGGATATATTTACCATGGTACTTGATATTAGTCATAATGATGTATATATCTATAATTTTTATGCAGGTTTTGAATTTTCTGCTGAAATTTAAAAAAAAAAAAAAAAAAAAAGGATTTTATATGTATTGGCTGTTCAGAGCCTGACCTTATATTCATTGCAAATTAAACCCGAAGAAGCCAGTACCAGCATTTGTTTAGCTCAATTGAAACATTAAAAATATATTTTTATCATTTAAGATATTAAGAGCAACACAGAAACAGCTTAGGCTCTTAATTCATTTCAGACGTAAATGAATGACATTGCAAAGCGAAATTGCACAAAAATGAAATATTTAAAAATTAGCCGAAAACAGTGTCCTTTCTTCTTTTTGTTATGTAACCATGATATATTACGATATGATTTGACCCATTCAACTTCGAGCCCCATGCCCACACCATTTTTTCGTCAGGCATATGTTTTTACATGAAAGGTGTCTAATCTTTGTACTTAAAAGAGGCTTGTTTCCAACACTCTTTGGAAACCCCTGGTTAAATAATTCCGTTTCTCTTCATGATCAAACCATGGGAAAATAGGCAAGTAAAATGTCTTTACAAAAATTATAATGTCGACCAATGAAAATTAGCCTTATAAAATTCTCACATGGAAAAATTGTGCTGGAACCAATGAAATGGTGTCATTTCATTTATATACAGTTGATTCAAAATCTACTGACCGGTCCTGATGGCTGTATGGTTAGAGTATCTGCTTAAGAATCAGGAACTTGTGGGTTCAATCCTTGGCTTCAACATACCAAAGTCATAAAAATGGCACTGGTATGGCTCCTTTGCTTTGGGCTTAGCATATTAGCGTAGTTCCAGGATATCTGTCTTAAGTATCCAGTACATTAGTCTCCAAATGACTGAAATACTATTTTTGGGACCCAATAAACAAACAAAATCTACTGAAAACAAAACATTGACCCTCTTTTATTACTCTCAATTTTTCAAAATTTTCATGTTTTACCATTTTGATAGAATGAAAAGGTCAGTAAAATCTGATGAAATCTGTTGACTGGAGCCTAAAATTTGTTCAGGCCATGGGTAATAACATCCTTTTTTTTTCATGTTTATTGAATTCATACAGAGGTTTTATACAGCTGGATTTTAACTCTCCACTGATAAACTTTTAATGTTTGTCTTAAAAAAAAAAAGGCAATAATAAACTGGACAAAAGTCGCTAGAGTGAATTAAAAAATTGGGAACAGGAAGTTGGGACGGAAATTGCCGGCATTACAAGAATATCGGCAAGGACTGCATGTTAAAGATTTCTGGAAACATTTTTGGTTTAGTGCTATGTCATGCTGTCTCCATGTGATCTTTGTGGGGATCATGGCAACTAATTTTCAGAAAATTGCTGAAATTATTTTCTGTACATGAGTGATTTAAAAGCCTCTAAAATGCCAGACCCCTCCAAGACTAAAGTGTTTCAATATTTCATAATTTAAACTGATTACTTAATGCACATTAGCCTGTTGGTTTCTGCAGGAGACAAAGTTTGACGGCTTGTTTTTATTGTCGATGAGATGCAAGTACGTCTGCTGCAGATTTTGTTGATGGTGAAGAAAACCGTCTTGCATGTGTGAAAAAAATGATGCGTAACTATATTTTATCACAAAAGAATGCACCCATACAACTTTCTGTTTAATTCTTTTTTAAAGGACCTAATTTTATGGAGTGCACTTAGGGATTCTGGGAGATTTTGGTGTAAAGCATTTCTTAGATTTAAGATTTTTGTTGCTGATTGGAGGATAGAAACAAGATAATAGGTCCACAGCTGAGGTTTTGTCCAAGTTTTTGTGGGTGCAGTTTGGCAGGTAGTTTGAAACTTGATTGGGCTTTTAGTGTCAGGATGGTTTGAGAAAAATACAGCGAAGAATTTGAAGAGAATGTGGCTTCAATAGTCCAGTTCTTATTGAATCCATAGGCTCTCATGGAGCTGGTCCCCGTCAGCTAGTCCTTCTGCTTGTCTATAAAAACAGGAAACCAAGAGTGAATGATTATATTAGTAAGAGATGTCTCATAAGCCAGACTGGCTGGGCTTTTTAGCTCACCTGAGCATAGCTCAGGGTGAGCTTTTGGGATACTTGATTGTCCGTTGGCCGTCGTCCGTCAACAATTTGATGTTTAGTAGGTCAGTAGATGTTGATGTAGGTCAGTAGGTCAAATCTTAGAAAAATCTTGTTTACACACTAGAGGCTACAATTTTAATCCAATCTTCCTCAAACTTGGTCAGAATGTTTGTCTTGATGATATCTTGAACCCTTTCGAAAATGGGCTGGGCCGGACCGAAAAGTAGGTCAGTAGGTCAAATCTTAGAAAAATCTTGTTTATACTCTGAGGGCAACATTTTTGGTCCAATTATCCTCAAACTTTGGCAGAATGTTTGTCATGATGATATCTTTTGTGGATGGGGTCAGAAAATTCCTGAACATTGTTTCACCTCATCATCTTAATTCTAAAGCAATCTGTTTTGTACAGGCAATGAATGATACTTTTCTCAGGTGAGCAATCTAGGGCCATCTTGGCCCTCTTGTTATTAGGATGACACCATCCTTAATAATAGCTTTGATACGATACTAAGTATATGGGGGCTATATTGGGGTCACGTCTAATTGGTCGGTCGGTCCGTCTGTAGACAAGGTTTGTCCGCCCTATTTCTCTGTTACCTTTGCTCAGATTTTGATCAAACTTTACAAGACTAATAAGTGCCAAGCCAAGTTGCGCATATTATTGGCTGATTTCATCAGCTGAATTTTATATGAATTATTGCCCTTTGTTATATTTATTGAATATATTTTTTCCCACACAATATTTTGGCTACCAATGGTCTATTTTTATTTAATTAAATTAATAAACAATTAATTGTCACATGGTCATTTTTATATAACTTCACAGCATTTATAAGTACCAACAGTAGTTGCGTATATCCTTGGCATGACATGATCATTTTTTTTTTCTTCATATTTATTAAAAAAAAATATCAGCAACAATGTTTAAATGTATCAGAACTCTACCTGGTTTTGGTATGTTTTTATTTTTACCCTTCAACTGTCTGACATGGTAATAGTAAATGTGACAAAGCGGTATCTGGGGGTATTTATCATTTTCAATGATAGTTCCTTTTCATTTTGTAAGTCTATTTAAATTGTAATTTTTACACCATTGTCCATTTTATATGAAGTTCTTCCCATATGTAGGTTCCAATTATTGGGATATTTAATGGGAATTTGAAAAGGATGTGGTTTTCTTTTTTTTCTTTTTTTTTTTTTTGATTGATAGTGTAATGTTGTTTTTTTTTTGCTTGCTGTGATTGCCATCATCATCATCATCATCCATATGCCTTTTTGTTACATCTGTAATACTAGATCCATATCGTAAAATTTTCTTCATTATAATTATGATAATTGATGTTTAATTTTATCATTTCATCATTTCACCATTTTGTTTCTATTTCTGTTTTAGATAGGATATTTGAAAGAACGGAGCTTGCAAGGTGGTTACCAAGGCGATAAGAGTCACCATCAGCTATCCTATGTAAGTAGAACATGTATAATTACTTAATGTCACACGTCAGTATACAACATTAATTCTATCCTAGAACTATCAGGAAAGGGACTGATATGAACTATTTACTCATTTGAGCGTTATATATCAGTTATGATGAGTAATTTGCCTTATTAATTAATATGTAACCAACATATCTGATGTCAGAAACAAATATATATATATTAAAAAAAAAAAAGTATCTGGCACCATTATTTAAAAAAAAAGAAAAAGAAAAGAAAAAAAACTAAAATGGTGAAGTATAGCCTCTGTGGAAAATAGAAAAAGAGGGAGCAATTTACTATTTCCCCGCATGCTGGAGGCAGAATAAGTTTCGTGAGCATGTCCTGTCTCATATCTTCACATCAAAAAGTTCAAGATTTTCTTATTATGTAGTACTGAGTCAATGTTTTGTAGCACCTTTTGGTCTTGATTTTTATTTCACAGGTAATTTCCAGCTGAGTGTATAGTGCAGTGGTTAGTGCCTTCCCAGTTTACTTGTATATAGCTCTTAATTTGGAATCCAGTGGTAAGAGGATCCACTCTGGAGTTGGAAGGGTGTGGGGTTTGATCCTCAGCCACAAGTCATACTGATATAGCTACCTGCTTTACACTCAGCATATAAGGGTAATTCCAGGACTGATTGGCCCGGTGTCAGGATAATGTGACAGGGTGTGGTATCATGCCACATGTCTATGGTGTGATACTGCAGTGTGGCAGTCTTAGGTAGATATAGCCTCCAGTTGACTGAAACTGTTGATATTTAACTCAATAAACAACCAAGCCAACTTAATTTTGATTGTCAATACTTATAAGGGAGAAAATATCTTACAAGTTGATCTGGTTTTATACTTGTAACATGGATCAATGTCAGCATGACCTGTGAAACGTTTAAAGTGATACAGCTGTAGCTATGACCAGGGATTTCTCTTGGGGGCCATTTCCGAACTGCGTGAGCTGTTACACGCAAATAGCTGCAGGTTGCAGGACCAATTAGAAATGTGTTTATTTCTATACAATTCCTGACAGCTGTGATTGATGAAATATGAAAGTTGCGTCATCGTGCATTTGTGTTGGTTTCACTGCTGTCTAATACAGCTGAAAATGAGTCAAAGAAACCTTACAAAACATCACAATTGGTCTGCATATTCAATTAACAGTTTGACATGTACATGGAAATCTACAGGCAAAATGTTAGTTACAGTAACTAGATGTTTTACGTGTCAGATATACAGCTTCCAGTCTTGAACTCCTGTCTCCAACAGTCTGATGCTTTATACTTGCATTTATATGTCCAAGGTCTTACTTGACCTAACAGGTGTTTGTTGTTGTGTTTATATTCATGATGTATTCAAAAACATTCTATTATTCTTTAACTTATTTCAATCTTTAAATTGTCAAGTATAATATGCTACTGGATGGTCCCCTTTATTCTTATTGTTTTACCTGTAGTAAGCAGAGGTGATGCATAGCGATCACTTTTCCATCATCTGTCTGTCACACTTTGTCATATATTTTCCATCACTCTTCTTTCAGCAGGTGACACATGTTCCAAGGAACACTTCTTGTTGTTAAAAAAAGACAGTATAAAAACCATGGCAAAAATATGATAAAACATAAGCAATAGAATGAAGTATATTAAAGAAACAAAGCAGGGGTTTTCTTAAGTGGATGCCCACTTGCCCACGCTGGGTTAAAATCACTGCGGGCAAGTGATTTTTCAAAGAAGATAGCCCGGCGGGCAAGTTTATTTATGTAAATGAAATCTTTCGGTTTTTTTTATTTTCTATAGTATATCAGGGTAAAATGCTTGCAAATTGTCTTTGATACATGTTAACTAAAATCCACCTTAATATTGCACATATTTAGTTTTAAACATTAACAAACACCAACGGACTTCAAGATCAGGCAACCTGTTTTCACTGGGGGCTAGTAGATGTTCAAAGTAACTTGCCCCCTGGACAAGTGAAAGTCAAATCCTTAAGAAAACCCCTGCAACGTAAATGATTGTCATACACTAGAGTTTTCATCGTAAAATGAAAAGTAATGGATACTATGGTGGTAGTGTATATAACGGCAGATCTTTGTTTCTGTGGGTTTGAACCCTGCAGGGGCAATATCTATCAATACCTTTGTAGGAGCTGTCAAGTAGAATAGACATAAGTTAAAGGTTAATTTATTTCCCATTTGTCATAAAAAGAAGTTTAAACAGACATACAGAAAAAAAAACGTAACTTTCAAATAAATGAAAAAAGTATAGGAAGAAGAAACGTGACCATAATGGAAGGAAAATTTAAGAACACATTATAAAGTTGCAGGAAACCAGAAAAAAAATAATTGTAGTTTTGCAGACATATTACTGTGGAATAATTAATGTCGAGCTCATATTTTCTAATGGCTGAGGCTTGGAAATGACCATAAACCTCTAATTATTCTTTATTAAGTTCTTAGTTTATGACTCTCTGTCCATACCATGCTCATATTTCCATAGTTAAAGGACAGAAAACTTAGAATAGGCCAAAGCCTTGGTGTAATCAATGAAATATTAAACGGATGTGACTGGAAGGGTTCACAGGTCTGAGGATGGCTCCTGGTGGGGGACCAGGCTAGTCACTGAACGCAGATATTCTAACATTGTCAGAGAGAATCCAAGCACTCAATGTGCTGGGAGACGGCGGCGGGATTAACATGAAAAAGCTATAATTCTAAACGAAGTATTTCAGAAGTGATTGAAGCAAGAGAGCATACCTGTCAACATTTCAGAATGGCAAGGAGTGAGATTTTTACGTGTCGCGAAGACCGGATAGGAGTGTGGGTTTGGGAGAATTACTTTATTTTAAAAAATGTGAGGTCAAAGGTTCAAATCCTACAAAGAACTGACTAAAACAGATAGATCTAGATCTACCTAAAATTTTGATGTCTTTGACTTTAACTTTAAGTCTGGATAAATATTAGCTAGATCTAGATCTATTATATAAATTCAGTCAGTTTTTATATATGATTAAATATATTGGTATGCAATTATATCATTCTAATCATCATATAGTGGCTGTGTTATATGTGAATGACCGATTGATAACAGTAAAAATACCATGTAGACATTCGATTTGTAATGTACTTTCGGTTTAAAAATAATTGTGAGCGGTCTTTTTCACGGCGATTATAACAAAGATTACAATAATCAGTTAGTACTTTTATTGTTATGAAAAGAAGGAACGTCGAAGTATGCTTCAGTGATTCATAATTAACATTTAAGTGTCTGTTTACAAATCAAATGCTGTTGCCATAGTATCAAAATGTCGTTTAGATGGCGCATGCGCAAAAAGTGGTATCAATAATACGCTGACGAATAAATTTGGGTAAATCCGCGTTAATTTGATGTTTTTTGCTGCACTCCATGTGTATTACTTTCAAAATATGTTGTTACGTCGAATATTTTAAACATTCGATATATAAATTTTAAATACAATCGATATATAAATTTTAATTACATAGAAATACCATTCAATTATCTTAAACCTACGACAATAAAAAAAATGAAACGAATGCAACAGACCTCCTACACAGTTTGCAGAAAGCAAAATTGGGTCCTGTGTCAGATTTTGAAAGCCAGGAAAATTCCAGTTCCCACGCGTTGTTGTACTTTGAGGCATAACTCTTTTTCTTCTTTTCTGGAGTCTTCATGTTTTGCAGTCGACATTAAGTGCGCGAATGGTGATCATGCAATGTCCGGGAATTTAAGTAATAGTTACCGATAATTCCCGTATATGACTCGGAGGGATTCGGAAATTCAAGCAACATTGTGATTGGTGGATTTTCTCTCGGGAAGCCCTGGAATGCCCTGGGATATACGAGTATAAGCAAGACCGGCGATAACCAGTTTTGTGACGTACCCTGTATATTGGAATGCCCTAGACAAGCGTCACAGGGTGGGCTGTATATTGGGGCTTGCATCCTGTGTTGTTTTAACGATTAGAGAAGGTAAAATAGACAAAATTTCTGACCCACAATGTTTTTGGTATTTTTTTATAAAAAATCGTGAGAAAATGGCCAAAAATCGTGAAATCGTGGCCATGAACTTAAAATCGTGAGAATCACGATTTAAGCGTGAGACTTGACAGGTATGAGAGAGGCAAAGGTCTTGTGATGCCAAAAACTCAACATGCTTTCCTGCAACTATAGTTGCTACAGGATCAGTTGAAATCAATCGCTCTCTGTTTCTTACATAATAATCTGGAATAAGGGTCATGAACATGATTTCATTCAAAAGATGTATATCAAAGTAGGTAATTCCCTTTCTTTAGTACTATGATTCTATCTGTTGTTTAGTATTATAGAAATTGACAAGGTATTTGATTATTTAAGATACTTGAATGTTTACCTTTTTATTTCAAAGTTAAAAAATTCTCTCGGAGGAACCTAACTCGTCATTGTGCAAAATTACATATGGACTACTTTAGGTGAATTTTATACATTGGAGTTTCTAATGTGGAGCGCTACTTTTTTCTTCTTACAGGAGTAGATCTTCATTCATGCAAAATGGGTTGCTGTTCTAATTAAGAAATGTCACGGATATTTTGTTCACGCTTAAAATGTTTCCAGTGCAAAATTATGGTAAAAAAAAAACATGTTAACAAACAATAACACATTAAAAGCAGTTACAGTTATGATTAAAACGTATGTGTAACATATTCCACTCCTATTCGTTAGTACAGATGGATACACACTAAGTGCAGAGAGGTGCAGTTAAATTTGCCGTGGAAAATATGCAACTCAGCAAGGTCAGCAAGCCCTGTTTTGGATTTCCAGCTTCTAAAGATGGCTGCCGCCATCTTAAAATCCCACAAACACCATGTATACACATGATGAAGATATATGCAGTGAGAAAACAACCCCTATATTTTAAGAAAGAGAGGAAAACAACAACTTACTGTCCATATACTTACATTGCAGGAAAACTCTTAAGTCTGAAAATATGTGAAAAATATTTAAAAGCTGACTGACTGATTTACAGTTTAACAGGTTTCCAAATTACAGGTTAAGAAGGTTTCGTGGGAATTATTGGTTATGATTTTGTCAAATATAATTGTTCAGAAAGTTGAAGCAGTCAAAATACCATGTTACTGTTGATTTTTCCCCTCTATAATAACCATATGTAATTTTTGCATATAGGTCTAAGATTTGGAAAAAAATGAATTTACAGAAATTCCCTTTGGCTGTTCACACCTTACTTAACAACAGTCTGCACACAGTGCCGGTCTCATGGATTTACTGATGTACAAACAGTTTCTAATTTTCAAACAATTTTTTGAAAAAAAAACAAAAAAACCAAAAAAAACCCAGGAAACTAAAAAAAATTTGGCTCTTCTCACTTTGTATGATAAGTGAAAAAAAAAGGTTATCCATGAATAAATAATAATGGTTTTATTAAATCATGCAACTAGTGTACTATAAATCTTCAGTCTGAAGAGGTTTAACCCTTTCCCTCATATAAACTCATTTTGACGCCCTCAATAGGTACCACATAAAGCCTGATCTGCAGAAAACCACAGTTAAACCTTACCAAATTTAATTACAAAATCCTCATTTCCAGACCACTGAGGAGCAGCAAACAGCATAAAACCTGATCAGCCTGCAAGTTACTCGCAGGCTGACCTGGTTTTATGCTGTTCGCATAGGTCTTTTCATGGTGTCCTCTATGAGGGAAAGGGTTAAACATAGTCACATTCTCATTATAATAGTCACATTCTCATTTTAATAGTGCTCCTGAGTAAATGTGATCATATGTCGTATCAAATAAACATCAGAGTCAAAGACCTTAAATGTATATATCAAGCCGGGGGGCTTATTAATTTTGCAGCAAGTACGGCATCAGGGAGACATGGAGCAAAAAAACATGTTGATTTATCTCCCTCTGTAATCGTACACTGTTGCCTTGTATTCCAAAGAGTCAAGTTTTAATGAGTCTGCATGCACTGTCATTCAGAGAGAAGCTGTCGGTTGGTTCCCATCTGTTGAATGGAACCAGTCTGACAGTAGAGGGTCACATGACCCTTTGTCCACTGGACTAGATTTCAGTCTTTTTTTTTTTATCTAGGATATAGGAGGCATGTTTTTTGTTCAATTTTGTTTTTTTTATTGGAAATAGTGGCACTTACTCCCCGATTGTTTCTAATCTGATGTTTTATCTAGACACTGCGTCTGATGTATCGAACTGAGGGCGGGTAATATTGCGGCACAACGGAAGTCACATGACTCTGAATATATAACCGGTATGGCGCAATTTGCAGGGAATCTTGGGTAATATACACGATATCTCATCCATGACAAAAGTGGATGCTATTTGATACCTGGTCTCAAAGAAGCAATGGTTCATGACATTTATAATGGAGACATGGAGCTACACAATTAATTTGATTCAGATTTTGATATCTTATTGATTCTTCGGGGAAAAATTGTAATCATTGTTCTGGCGTAATTTCGCTAAATTCCTAGGTGTTTGTCGGCACAGGATTAATATTTCTGGTTGTCTTCTTCGAATATTGCGTTTTATTGTTGTTTTTTTATTGAGGATAAAGGATCTGAGGATTTTCTCCTTTTCCTGGATACCAAGGATCATATTTATATTGTGTTTTTGTTTATCAGCTGGTGTTATGCCACAGTGTTGATATTCCATTTTATCCTTATTTAGACAAGCTGGATCAGACAGAAGGAATTTACCATGTCTGAACATGTTTTACTGTGTTGCTTTCTCATCTAAAGGTATTGAAATTGAGCAGTTTAAATGATAAGCCTGCAGCTTTGTTACAAGCAGATTTTGATTCATTGTGTGCAGATACATCATATTATGTGTTACTATCACTGCTATCAACTGTCGGTCGTATCATGAATGCCAGTAAAACATGAGACATTACGTCATGAATGCTAGTAAAATAGCTCCATTATTTCATGAGTACCAGTCTAACAAGGATTGTTATATCATGAATGCCAGTATAACACTGTTCATTATATTATGAATGTCAGTTATATCATGAATGCCAGTATAACACTGTTCATTATATCATGAATGTCAGTTATATCATGAATGCCAGTATAACACTGTTCATTATATCATTAATGTCAGTTATATCATGAATGCCAGTATAACACTGTTCATTATATCATGAATGTCAGTTATATCATGAATGCCAGTATAACACTGTTCATTATATCATGAATGTCAGTTATATCATGAATGCAGTATAACACTGTTCATTATATCATGAATGTCAGTTATATCATGAATGCCAATATAACACTGTTCATTATATCATTAATGCCAGTTATATCATGAATGCCAGTATAACACTGTTCATTATATCATTAATGTCAGTTATATCATGAATGCCAGTATAACACTGTTCATTATATCATTAATGTCAGTTATATCATGAATGACAGTATAACACTGTTCATTATATCATTAATGCCAGTTATATCATGAATGCCAGTATAACACTGTTCATTATATCATTAATGTCAGTAATATCATGAATGACAGTATAACACTGTTCATTATATCATGAATGTCAGTTATATCATGAATGCCAGTATAACACTGTTCATTGTATCATGAATGCCAGCAAAACAATGTTCATTATATCATGAATGCCAGAATAACACTGTTCATTATATTATGAATATCATGAATGCCAGTATAACACTGTTCATTATATCATAAATGCCAGTATAACACTGTTCATTTTATCATAAATGCCAGTATAACACTGTTCATTATAACATGAATGTCAATATAACACTGTTCATTATAACATGAATGTCAGTATAACACTGTTCATTATAATATCCAATTTTTAAAAAAATTAACACTGTTCATTATATCATGAATGCCAGCATAACACTGTTCATTATATCATGAATACTTATATAACACACTCCATTATATTATGATTACTTATATAACACACTCCATTATATCATGAATACTTATATAACACACTCCATTATATTATGATTACTTATATAACACACTCTATTATATCATGAATACTTATATAACACACTCCATTAATATATGATTACTTATATAACACACTCCATTATATCATGAATACTTATATAACACACTCCATTATATTATGATTACTTATATAACACACTCCATTATATTATGATTACTTATATAACACACTCCATTATATCATGAATACTTATATAACACACTCCATTATATTATGATTACTTATATAACACACTCCATTATATCATGAATACTTATATAACACACTCCATTATATTGTGAATACTTATATAACACACTCCATTATATCATGAATACTTATATAACACACTCCATTATATTATGAATACTTATATAACACACTCCATTATATCATGAATACTTATATTACACACTCCATTATATTATGAATACTTATATAACACACTCCATTATATTATGAATACTTATATAACACACTCCATTATATTATGAATACTTATATAACACACTCCATTATATTATGAATACTTATATAACACACTCCATTATATTATGAATACTTATATAACACACTCCATTATATCATGAATGCCAATTTAACATGGTTTATTCCTTGAAACTGTTTATATTGCAAGGTTTGATATAATGCAGCATCAGGCTATGGCTTCCCAAAACAGTTCATAATGGATCAGCAATGTGTATTTTGTCATATGGCTTCCCAAAACAGTTCATAATGGATCAGCAATGTGTATTTTGTCATATGGCTTCCCAAAACAGTGTTATAATGGATCAGCAATGTATATTTTGTCATATGGCTTCCCAAAACAGTGTTATAATGGATCAGCAATGCTTATTATGTCATATAAGTACTCTTGTAAAGTAAACATTTGAAGACATAACCTGAAAAGAAATTCTGAGAAACACTCAGAATATTTCAGTACATTGATGTTGCTAACACACAGGGACAATATATGATCACAATCAAAATTGGCTTCCAGGCAGAAGAATTTCTGGAACACAACCCATGTGTTCTTTTTAATCTTTTAAAGTCTGTTGTATTCTTTCAAATTTACAGCCTGTTGTTTTGCTGCATTATTTTCTGTAATGGAATAGACAAAAAGAATTTAAGATTTTGTTCAATTTGAGATGTGTTTTGAAAGATAAAGCTCTGGAAGATATGGAGGGTTTAAAACTCAGAACTGTTTTTCAGGAAAATGAAGTACCTCTAAAGAACCAATAGGCTGCATATTAGTGTAAATTCTCAGTTAAATCCCCATAATAAGTTGCCATATCAACTACATTTTATTTTGAATATAGTATGTGCAATAAAAGGAATGTTCAGGTTTATTTCAAGTTTTATTAAGTGACAGGATGATTTTCTGTCTTATATGTAATTCTTACTTGGGACGAAACTATGAATGGTTGCGCTGTGTATGTTGTATTGTGTATCACAGTAACTCTGAAATAGAATGCAGTCCTTTAATATGCTTAAGCACGCACAGACGATTGTTGAGAAATCAGAGATGATGTAAAAAGAAGTAATCTTGGTGAGGGCGAGGCTCAGACCATGTAACAAGGAAATGGTGGGTTCCAACCTTGATCACAACATACCAAAGTCATTAAATATAGAACTAGCATATCTCCCTTGCTTGGCACTCAGCATTTATGGGTAGTTTCAGGATTGGTTGGCCCGGTGTCAGGATGATGCGATTAGGGTCAGCTATCATGCAACCTGAAAACAAAGCGACATTGCAGTGGGGCATCCCCATATCTCCCTTAAGTAGAATAAGTCCCCAAATGACTTAAACACTCTCAGTTTGTTCTTTCCAAACAAACAAAGGAGCTTTCAGCCATACAATCGATGTCTGTCTGGTTTGGCTTTGTAGTGTTTTAACTCTTTAATTCATAGAGACCAATTTTGACGCATTGGCAAACAGAGCTACTTTTAGGGGCTGTCTGACCAGGTTCTGCTCTGTTTTCTCATCAGTCTGCATGGCAAAAACAAATCAAATTCCATTTTTCCATATACCATTTAAAGTTCACTTAATAAATATTCAACAAGTACATATATACATGAATAATCATGAGGTAAAGGTTAACATGGTTAAAAATAGTGTTACTAGATCTGACATGGTAAAGGATGAAGAAGTTGTCATCCCAGTCTGATGAAACCATTTTCATTTCCCACAAGAATTTTTTGCGTGTGAAATTAATATGATCCTTTTGATGATATTTTCCACAAATCTTAACAATGACAAATCTGTAGAAGTCAGAGTTTGTGTCAACAAATTTGCAGAGTAATTCGAAGAGCAGTTCAAAAATCCTGATGTGTAACATCACCCAATTTACCAAAATAACACATTAATTTTGAGGGATGAATTTCCCGCTGGTGAAAACAAGATTTGGAAAAAAAGGGAACTCCAAGACTTGAAATCAAGTTGATGTTAATAATGTAATATGGTTGCTAGAGGAAGTGTTCAGATGGCAAAGTTCTTCAATGAAAGAATTTCTGTGGGTTGAGAAGCCATTCCTAGTCTGCTGTGATCTAAATTTGTTGGCAAGGCATGATACTATTACCAACAAACGCCTTTCTGTGTACTTGCAGTTGTTTTTCTACATATTTTTGTAAAGTTTTTTTTTTTCTTGTCTTTAATGTAACTTTGAATTTATTTACAACGATTATTTCATGAAAATCTTCTTATTGATACTGATGGTGGTATTCAGGTGGTACTTGCAGAGTACCTGTAGAAAATTTGTGTGTTTGAATCACTGACTCAAATTGCACATTCATATAAAATATCACAGATGCAGGATCAAGCCTTGGCACTGTGTTCACAAAAAAATCTTATCCTACTGAAATCCCTATTGAAACTAATGGGCATAGTGAGTCTTAAGTATGAAAATCATACTTAAATACGATTTTTTATTTTCGAGAACATTGGGCCAGGTTGAAATGTGTGAAGCTGAATGTTATATAGATACTATGTACAAAATTCTTTCCATGGTCTCATACAGACGTATGTAGTATACCACACCCAATGTTGCATTGTCATCTCAAATTCAATATCTAAGCAGGACATATTTCAAGCACTTAAACCATTGACTAAATAATAAAATATATGTTCATATAGTGGGCACATGTCCTGGAATTTAATGCCCATTAAAATCACCTCACCTAGATTTGAATGAGTTGTATGGAACATGCAATTGAATCTGCTTTTAAATTGCTTTTAATTCAAAATATGTGGCAATGTCATGCCAAGAACATATATTAATATACTTTGGGAATGAAACTAATATAATTGCCGTTAAAAACAAGATACAAATTATAAAAATTCATGGCCATTAATTTTTAGCTCACCTGAGCACAAAGTGCTCAAGGTGAGCTTTTGTGATCGCCCTTCGTCCGGCGTCCGTCGTCGTGCGTCGTGCGTCGTCCGTCGTGCGTCGTCCGTCGTCAACAATTTGCTTTAAACGACATCTCCTCTGAAACCGCTGGACAGAATTTAATGAAACTTGGCAGGAATGTTCCTTGGGTGAGGCTCTACAAAAGTTGCTAAAATAAAGTTGATCCATGAAGAACTCTGGTTGCCATGGCAACAAAAAGAAAAATAATTTGAAAACTTTAAAAATCATCTCCTTCAAAACTACTGGCCAGATTTCAAAATAATTTGGTACATATGTTCCTTGGGTCAACCTCTACCAAAGTTGCTAAAATTATTCCGATCCGTAAAAAAACATGGCCGCCAGGGGCGGGGCTTATTTGCCTTATATGTATATAGAGAAACCTTTAAACAACATCTCCTCTGAAACCACTGGACAGAATTTGATTAAACTTGGCAGGGATGATCCTTGGGTCAACCTCCACAAAAGTTGCTAAAATAAAGTTGATCCATGTAGAACTCTGGTTGCCATGGCAACAAAAAGAAAAAAAAATGAAAACTTCAAAAATCATCTCCTTCAAAACGACTGGCCAGATTTCAAAATAATTTGGTACAGATGTTCCTTGGGTCAACCTCTACCAAAGTTGCTAAAATTATTCCGATCCGTAAAAAAACATGGCCGCCAAGGGCGGGGCTTATTTGCCTTATATGTATATAGAGAAACCTTTAAACAACATCTCCTCTGAAACCACTAGACATAATTTGATTAAACTTGGCAGGGATGATCCTTGGGTCAACCTTCACAAAAGTTGCTAAAATAAAGTTGATCCATGTAGAACTCTGGTTGCCATGGCAACAAAAAGAAGAAAAAAAATGAAAACTTTAAAAATCATCTTCTTCAAAACTACTGGCCAGATTTTAAAATAAATTGGTACAGATGTTCCTTGGGTCAACCTCTACCAAAGTTGCTAAAATTATTCTGATCCGTAAAAAAACATGGTCGCCAGGCGCGGGGCTTATTTGCCTTATATGTATATAGAGAAACCTTTAAACAACATCTCCTCTGAAACCACTAGACAGAATTTGATTAAACTTGGCAGGGATGATCCTTGGGTCAACCTTCACAAAAGTTGCTAAAATAAACTTGATCCATGTAGAACTCTGGTTGCCATGGCAACAAAAAGAAAAAAAAATGAAAACTTTAAAAATCATCTTCTTCAAAACTACTGGCCAGATTTTAAAATAAATTGGTACAGATGTTCCTTGGGTCAACCTCTACCAAAGTTGCTAAAATTATTCCGATCCGTAAAAAAACATGGCCGCCAGGGGCGGAGCTTATTTGCCTTATATGTATATAGAGAAACCTTTAAACAACATCTCCTCTGAAACCACTAGACAGAATTTGATTAAACTTGGCAGGGATGATCCTTGGGTCAACCTTCACAAAAGTTGCTAAAATAAAGTTGATCCATGTAGAACTCTGGTTGCCATGGCCACAAAAAAAAAAAAAAAAAATGAAAACTTTAAAAATCATCTTCTTCAAAACTACTGACCAGATTTTAAAATAAATTGGTACAGATGTTCCTTGGGTCAACCTCTACCAAAGTTGCTAAAAAAAATTCCGATCCGTAAAAAACATGGCCGCCAGGGGCGGGGCTTATTTGCCTTATATGTATATAGGGAAAACTTTAATCAACATTTCCTCTGAAACCACTGGACAGAATTTGATTAAACTTGACAGGAATGATCCTTTGGTCAACCTTCACAAAAGTTCCTAAAATAAACTTGATCCATATAGAACTCTGGTTGCCATGGCTACAAAAAGAAAAAAAATATGAAAACTTTAAAAATCATCTTCTTCAAAACTACTGGCCAGATTTTAAAATAAATTGGAACAGATGTTCCTTGGGTCAACCTATTTATCTCAGGTGAGCGATTTAGGGCCATCATGGGCCTCTTGTTCAGGAAACACTTGGATTTTAATGATGAATTTATATGCCCATTGAAGACAGGACGTATTATAAGGATACACCTGCGGCGGCTTGGTGGGTGGGTGGCATCCACTGATGTTGTCAGCTCTCTAACCCAAACAGACATGAACTGATCTTCACCAAACTTAGTCACAATGTACATGGGCACAATTTCTCTGTTCCTTTTGATAACCAGCCATATTGTCCCAGACAATACCAAGTTATGGCCCTTGAATTGATAAAAAATGGTAAAATTATCAGTGTCCACTTTACCACACTTGCTCACAATGTATATGGACACAATATCTCAGCCAAGTTTGATTACCAGCCAGAATGTCCCAGACATTCTGGAGTTATGGCCCTTGTATGGATGAAAAACTACTGAATTAAAAGTGTCCGCTCTCTAACTCAAACAAACATGAACCAATCTTTACCATACTTGCTCACAATGTATATGGGCACATTATCTTGGCTAAGTTAGATAACCAGCCAGAATGTCCCAGATTTCTAAAGTTATGGCCTTTTAATTGATGAAAAATTGCTAAATGATCAGTGTTGGCTCTCTTTCTCTTACAAACATGAACTGATCTTGTCCACAATGTAAATGGGCACAATATCTCAACATGGTTTGATAACCGGCCAAAATATTTTGAACACTTCTTAGTTATGGCCTTTAAATTGATGAAAAATAACAAAATAGTGTCTGCTTTCTTATACTGACAAACATGAACTGATCCTTACCAAACTTTGTCGCAATGTGTATTAGCACAGTATCTCAATAGTGTTCGAAAACCAGTCTAAATACCACAGACACTCCAGAGTTACGACCCTTGAATTGATAAAATTGCAGCATATTTTGAGATAACCAGTGCTCTTGTTACCTTATTCACAACCATTAAAAGGATTTTTCATGGTATTTTGAAGTGTTACCCATTAAAATATGTTATCCAGTTAAATAGATCACAAGAATCTATTTAGTTCATTTATGGTTTTTACTGTTATAATGGACATTTAATAGGAAATTACCAGTAATTAGATGGTTTGTGCATGCAGTATAGATAATATCCAAAAAAATTCTAGAAAAACAAATACAGATGCTTTTACATAATTATCTGTTCAAACATTTAGAAGGATTGTCACTGTGTGTTTGTATAGCATTTACTTCATGGAGACTCCTTCTGATGCATTGGCATTCCTCTGTTTGCTCATACAATATTTAAGCTCAGATTCTACACAGTTTGCATGGAAGAAAAAATATTTTTCCATATACAATGAAAAGTTTATGAAAAGAATGCATCATGCCAAAATTTTCATGAAGCATAAGGTTAAGCCTGCATTTTACAGCTGATATAAGGTCTGCTGGGTTATATTCAAAAGAAATTCATTACAGCAAATAAGTTTTATTATTTTTTTTGTTATTTATATTATTTCTTATTGAATATATGCAATTAAATATATCGTGATCTCAAAAGGCTTGATGTCTTGAAATAGACTGTTCTAATATGTATCCCTTGTGGACAGCTAATTGAATTTAGCTCACATCATAAATATACAAAAAGATCTGTCAACTGAAAATCCGAGAAATTAATAGGATGTATGAAAAAAATATCCCATATGAATTTAACTCAAATTGGTTATGAAAATTTTTTGCAAATAGATATAAATATTTCAGAGTTATTTATCACATGAGTTTACCATGTACTTTATGAATACAAATTACTAATAGGGCAGTCTTTCAACAACCTTTCAACAAGTATATTTAGAGTAGGTCCATTGTAACACACTCAATTTGTGTAAATACAAACTACAGATTTTAATTTTGTAATATGTTTAGTTCACATAGGTAAAATGCATTTCAAAATAATGCAGTCAAGTTTTTTTTTCCTAATTTTCTTTTTTTCTTTTTTTTTATGCTCCCACTTGAAAAGTGGGTGGCATATAACATTGTTGCTGTCCGTATGTTGGTCCATACATAGGTACATCCATCCATATGACCAAAACTTGTCTGATCATTAACTGGAGAACCCCAGGGCCTGGGTTTGTGAAACCTGGTAGGGACATTGGCCATGACCAGTAGATGAACCCTGACTGTAACCTTAAGTATGAAATCCTTGTCAGACTGGACAAAGGTTCTTGACATGCTATCATTAAACAAAAAAAGCAGTTGTGGGGGCATCTGTGTCCTATGGACGCATTTCTAGTTTTCTTCATATCAGGCATCTTGCCTTCTGAACATTCTTTGAAATTCATTCAGTTTCTGCAAATACAGTAGAACCTTGCTAAACCAAACATCATTAAACTGAATTCCTCGCCATTTCGAAGTTTATTTTCTGTTTCGATTTCTTCCCTTCTTATTTCAACTAAAAATAAAATGTTTAATCCGAATTTTGCTATTTCAATTTTTTAGCTATTTGAAGTAAAAATCCCGGTCCCAAGGTCACAATTCATGTATATTTTTCAATTCTTATTTCTAAGTCAAATTTCATAAATTTTCGTGAACTAATTATCGTCCTTATTATCAATCGTATCCAGGTCAGTAACCAAGTTTATTTTGAGGAGGCACCTGGAGTGATGGCTCAGACAAGTTTTTTAGACCTTTTTTTGAGATTTGGTTGGGCAACGTGTGTCCCACAGGAACTGTTGAATATTGCTCATCGTATCTGACAGGTTGCATAATATGCACGTGCCAGCAGATAGACCCAGGTGTTAGATCTTTAGTAATTTTATATCATCACGTTCATCACTGGCATGCGATGCTACCTGAAGCAGCAGATTGACGGTAAAAATATGTATCATTGCTTGACATGGTAGAATGATTATGTTCATCAGAGGCATCAAAGTAGATCATGATATATTTTCATTACTTTTCATAACTTGCAAATAGTATATACGTACACCTAATAGATGGTTTTCAGGGCATAACGATTTCCACAATATGCACCAGAAATGAAAACACAAACTGAAATTTCCATCGGATTTTTAATCCGAATAATGGTTATTTCGAAGTTTTCAGCTTGGTCTCAAGGACTTCGATTTAATGAGGTTCTACTGTATGCAAATTACCCAAGGACTTTTCTTTCCACTAAACAAGAAAAAGGCACATTGCCCCAAACCCAAATATTGTATTAAAGGGCCCCTTTCCCATCATATAGAAAAAAAGGTCTGGCAATATCTAGACTTAAACCCTGAATGTTGTTTTATAATGGAGCTTCAAGTTTTTGATCAGTGATACTGTTTGTATCATCTTTTGTCTGACAAATTATTTGTCTTTACCTGACAAAGACAGATTTTCAATCAATAAAACAAATTAACCTTTGAAGTTTTAATTTGCCGTCTTGCTTGCTGCCTGAGTATCAAGGCTATATTCCTGATGATACATGTAATTAATTACATAATTGAAATGATAAATGAGCTTTCTGGAGTTTCCAAGGAAAGGATAGATTGTTAAGATTGTATATTTAATAGCAATATAACTTAAATGATTAAACAGACTTAAGTAAACAGGCCAGTTTTTTTGGACAAAAATAATGTAATCTTTTTTCAGTCATACAGAGCTTTGATGTTTCAGGAGGTTTGGAAAAATGTCTCCATTGCTAGTTTACTAGGCATGAGAATCAAAACATAAGACCTTAAATGTTATTGGGCGGGTAAGGCAAACATAAGACCTTAAATGTTATTGGGCAGGTAAGGCAAACATAAGACCTTAAATGTTATTGGGCAGGTAAGGCAAACATAAGACCTTAAATGTAATTGGGCGGGTAAGGCAAACATAAGACCTTAAATGTTATTGGGCGGTAAAGGCAAACATAAGACCTTAAATGTTATTGGGCGGGTAAGGCAAACAAATGACCTTAAATGTTATTGGGCGGGTAAGGCAAACATAAGACCTTAAATGTTATTGGGCGGGTAAGGCAAACATATGACCTTAAATGTTATTGGGCGGGTAAGGCAAACATAAGACCTTAAATGTTATTGGGCGGGTAAGGCAAACATAAGACCTTAAATGTTATTGGGCGGGTAAGGCAAACATAAGACCTTAAATGTTATTGGGCGGTAAGGCAAACAAATGACCTTAAATGTTATTGGGCGGGTAAGGCAAACATAAGACCTTAAATGTTATTGGGGCAAACATAAGACCTTAAATGTTATTGGGGGTAAGGCAAACATAAGACCTTAAATATTATTGGGCGGGTAAGGCAAACATAAGACCTTAAATGTTATTGGGTGGGTAAGGCAAACACAAGACCTTAAATATTATTGGGTGGATAAGGCAAACATAAGACCTTAAATGTTATTGGGCGGGTAAACACAAGACCTTAAATGTTATTGGGTGGATAAGGCAAACACAAGACCTTAAATATTATTGGGTGGGTAAATATTTAAAAAAATGTAAGGACCGGGGGGGGGGGACCGGGGGGGGGGGGTGACATAGGATTTTAAATATTCTTTGAGGGGGTCAAACAAAGGACCTGAAATGTTCTCTAGAAGGCCAAACCTAGTACCTTTAGTACCTTCTTTGTGGGGCCAAAGGACTTATATGTTCATTGGGAGGCCAAACAAAGGGCCTTAAAGAAATGCAGACTTTCTTTTTAGGGTTAGATAAATTTGACATCTGATATACTCTTCTATGACCTAGCCATTCTATATCTGCTTTTTTTTCTAGACAGTAAAGACCAGTACAATAACATTTAACAGGTTAAGATTTTAAAGGTGTTTGCTACCATGG
>CM037793.1:31443690-31486033 GCA_021229015.1 Solen grandis | reverse complement strand
ACCCGCTTTCATGAGAGATTGTTGGGATAGGATAACATATTATTATGATATTTTGCCACTTGTCATACATAACCTTGCAGGGGACTGCTGTGCATTATTTATGCAATGTCTCTAAATAACTTGAACTTTGTCGATGTATTGTTAAATCCAGCAAACAAGCAAACATCGGTGAAATATGTAATGGTTTTGATTGTTACTATTAATATGTTTAAATTGCTTTTGGTTTCATAGATATTGATCAAAAATATTTTCCTCGGAGGAAATCCTCATGCCCCATCATTCAACCAAAGACCCTTTCACATATCAGACAGACATAGGATCAAACTCGAGTTTCATCAGTGAAAAACATGTGAGTTAACCTCTATGTAGTCCAGACCTCCAGATGAAATAGAGGATGTTTGTTTGTATGGAAGATGCAATTTATTTCATCTAGGGAACTTAGAAAATTGTATTCTCATGAGTGGCATACAATTTTTGAAAGTCACTCGACTTGCATCTTCCACACAAAATAAGCTATTTTTTTGTTTGTTTTATGTTGGAAGGAGTGAAATTAAAGTTTTATCATTTTCACTGTGAAATTGTCAAATATAATTTCTTCTATTTATATGGCAGTAATCTTCTCAGAAGCATAAATTAATTATAATAATGTGTTTATGGTGAAACTCTTAATTTGAATGACATGTCAATTAGAGATTCTTTAATTGTCAAATTCCAGACACTGAAAAAAAATCTCAGGGACTTTATATGAACTTGAAGAAAATTGCATGTTTAACTATTTATGTACAGGAGGTTTAGATGGATATAGGCAAACAAAGCCTGGCTGTATTCCAAGGAAATTTGGCATGAGAATGGTCACTTAATTTCATTATTAAAAAAGTTGGGAAAAAAAAAAAAAACTTAAAATTTTAACAGTATGAAAATTATGGTGTACTTGAAGCAAATTAACCATTTGAATGCCCCCAGTGTTACACTGACGAATAAATTTACCATATGTGGTCTCACGTTGCGTGAAATTAAAAGTCTGATTTAAAGCAGCAGTCATAAAGTACCTGTTAAATTATGCAGTCGATGCACAAGTGTGCATTTAAATTTTGACATAATGCACAACATTTTTTTTTTCTATGTATAAGCTAAACCACAGCTTGTAGTGCAATATTTTGTAACTTTTGAATATGGTGAATAGAAAATCTAATTAAGTTGTGGTGTCAATGATGAGGAAATTAATATTATGCATTTGCGTCTTAAGTGCAGACCGCAAGATTTAAAAAAATAAAATAAAAATCTGAGTGGGAAGAGATGTGAATAAGATGTAAACAAGTTATGGACATTTATTCAGGTCCAATGAAAGGAGCCTATTCTTGAATACCGTTTGATGTTTAAGGATCGCTGCAAGTATATCACATATTTTCAGCAAACTTGTCAGCAGATGTATGAGCTAAAATTTATATAATTTGCATTGAAAGTAAAACCTTGAAAAATTATTCATGGATGCAAGTTCCTGTGCTGATCACTTGGTGCTGTGTAATCTGATTGGTTGATTTCAAGACCAGATTAGACAATGAAAATGTCTAATAGTCGGAACAACTTCGCAGCGTCCCCTTTTTATTGCAAAGATACAAGGGTGCCATGGTCCAGCGGTGCCTAACATGAGGGTTGGGGGTCTGAATCCCATTTGAGGATGGATGCAAGGGATTACTCCCCAAGCACAAAGCACTGATTCAACCCAGGAACTGTTGAGAAAGATAACAATTTTTGTGTGTGTATATTAAGACAATTAATTTTTTGTATGGAATTCTTCACGCTGACATGAATAATGGTTACTGCGGTTTTAATAGCATAAATACGTTACCTGTTATTACTTCAGGTATGTGTCTATTTGTGCACAGCTTCCAAAACAGAGTCCGCAAAATAAACCATTCCCTAAACCCCCTAGTTACCGGAAGTGTAACCCCCGTTCTCCAATTGTGTTTTGGAAGCCATCGAGTTTCAGTGGGTTACCTTGTGTGTCCCTTTCTTGATAGCTTCTGTGCGCTACAGCTCTCCTTTCTTATCTTTTCATAGCCTCGGCTGTGTTGTTTATATTGTTCTCTTAGTTTTATTCTATATTCGTGTAGAATTCCCATTTCCGTCCCGTATCGGGACCTTTTGCCTTGTGTCACGGGTTTCCGTGCTTCGGCTCCCGTGACACTGGTTTCCCCTTCAGGATCTCTAGGGTCGACACTTGCACCGTTTGCGCTTCGTGGACAGACGAGATATGGAAGAAAGCCTCCTCCCGTCGGTCTTACTCTTCCCGGAAAAGGAAGGCCTCATCTTCCTCCTCCTTCTCCGGGTTCAGCGCTGCTGGGGGTCGGAGTCCCTCCCCTCCTAGGAAGAAGGCTTCCCGCCCCTCTCCGGAGAGGCCGCCTTCATCTCCTGGCTCCCTTCCCGGCTCTCCTTGTGTCAGCCCCAGGGGAGCAGTCAAGGAGACCACTCCGACCGGTCACCGGTCACCGGGCATGACCGGTCAAGTACGTGATCGTCCCTAGCAAAGCTCCCGACCGGTCACCGGTCAGGTCTAGCCACCGGTCACCGGTCAAGACCGGTCACCGACCATCACGGGACCGGTCACCGGGTATAACTGCCAGGGACCGGTCACCGGTCAGGACCGGTCACCGGTCACCGACCACCGGTCACCGGGCACCGGTCACCGGTCACCGGGCACCGGTCACCGGTCACCGGGCACCGGTCACCGGTCACCGGTCAACAGGCACCGGTCACCGGTCACCGGTCATCATTCACCGGGCACCGGTCATCATTCACCGGTCACCGGTCAACATCGGTCTCAGAGACCCAAGACCGGTCATCACCGGTCATCGGCGAGAGATCTGCACAGATCGACGGCCAGGTCGGCCCATCACGCTAGACGTGTGGGTCGCCGGTCTTCGCCGATTTTGTCCGAGAATTCGGATTCGAGTTTTTCATCAGGCAGCCCTGCGGTTTCTCCGCTTCGGCCACCTCCTCTTCCACGTTCAAGGGTGCCCAAGAAACGGTCCCACAACCGTTCCCCGGGTCTTTCCGGTCACCGGTCCCCTAGCTCTGCTACTCGGGACCGGTCACCTTTACGCTCCACCACGTCTTCGAGGGTTCAAAGTGCGGATGTCTCAGCGCAACCCCAGACTTTTGACCCTTCCACATGGTGGTCCCACATGATGGGGGAATACGCCAGGCAGTTCAGCTCTGCCTCTCCCCCGTCATTCCGGGTGAACCTTCTTCTTCTAGGAGGGATCGGGTTTCTCTGCCACCAGAGACCCTTGATCATAGACTATTCCTTCAGTCTCCTCCCTCCTCGGGTCCACAGGGCTCTTCTTCCACACAGCCCCCTATGTGGCCCTTTTTCCCTCCATTTCCTTTCATGGGCTTTCCCCCTCAGGATGCTCCCCCTTCGCGCCCTGAGGCTGGGTCTCCGCCCTCGACTCGCAATCCCCCTACTAGTGGGACTGCTACGAGTGGACAATTGGAGGATGAAATCTCCCTTCATGCTCCGGAGGAGGACTCCTTATTTGCTGAGGACGTGCCTCTTTCTTCCACCTCGCGCCGATCCAGCGCTCATTCCGAACCTCGTACTGACAATCCTCTCTCTGATGAGGACGAGGAGTCAGACGAGAATCGGTTTTCCATGGACAGGGCTGTTCAGGAGGTCTTTGCTACCCTTCCTGCATCAGTATGCAAACCGGCCCCTCCTCCCTCCCGGAAGAGGTGCGAAGGTTACCTTGACCTTGTCGGTAAGCCTAAGGAGTCCAAATCAGTCGAACCGGAGTTACTCCCTTTCTCTCCGGTCGTCCGTTCGGCTTTGGAGGATTTTGAATCTTCATCCTCCTCTAAGCCAGGACCGGGCTGGTTTATTCCAACTTCGGACCTTCGGCCTTTGGGTTTTAACCCCAAGACCTACAAGTTTCCGGAGGGTGATTTTTCTATCCACCCCCCGAAACTGGACCTAGATGCGAGTCGGCTCCGGCTCAAGGTCCCCTCCTCTTTACCGCTTCAGCAGAAGGTCCTGGATCGCTGGGAGCAACGCTCCCGCTTCCTTTCCGGCATCTCGTCGCATACTGACTCCTTCGTGGCCGCTCTTTCGGTCAAACTACAACAAAAGGATGCTTTATCTGCTTCCGTCAGGCTTCTTTTAGAGGCCTTAGCAGCGACGGCAAAACATTCGATTTTGCTATCTCTTTCTCTCTCTTCCGAGATGACTCGCTGCAGGCGGGATGCCATCCTGGACGGCCCCAACAAGCTACTTCTCTCTTCTTCTCGAGAAAAGCTTAGGTCGGCCCCTCTTTCTTCCTCGTCCCTCTTTGGGGGCCGAATCAAGGAAGTAGCGGACGCCTCCAGGGAGGAGCAAATGCACGGCGCGGTGGCCTTCCAGCCCCGCACTCCTACTTCGGCTCCCCCTAAATTCCGGATACCGAAGAAACCTTCGGCTTCTTCCGGTAAATCCCCGAAGGACTCGGAAAAGGGCAAGCCTCAATCTCCTTTCAGAGGCAATCCCTCTTCCAGGGGCGCTCGCCAATCTGGTCCGCAGCGACCACGATTTCCTCCTTCATCGCCCCCCACCCCTTCTTCTACCTCTACCAATCCAAGGGGTAGGAGTAAGCCCTAGGGGTGCGTCCTTTCTTCCGCTTCCTCTTCCAGACGTTCGATTAGGAGGAAGAGTGTTTCTGCCCCTTCCAGTAGGCGGCAGACTCACTCATTTCATTCATCATTGGGAGACAATCACCGACGACCAATGGGTCCTGTCTATCGTGAGACACGGGTATCGGGTTCCGTTCAGTCGTCCCCCTCCACTATCACGCTCTCCCATTCATCTCTCCTCCAATCATCATCGTCTGGGACTCGCCATTTCAGATCTTCTGGAAAAAGGAGCGGTAGAAAGGGTCTCGATTCCAACCTCTCCGGGGTTTTACAGCCGTCTCTTTCTGGTTCCCAAGAAGGACGGCGGGTTTCGACCGGTCATAGACCTGTCTCATCTAAACTCCTTCATTCCGAAGGAACACTTCAAAATGGAAACAACTTCGTCGATCAGGGCAGCCGTCCTCCCCGGTCACTGGGCTGTTTCCCTGGATTTATCGGATGCTTACTTCCATGTATCTATCCATCCTCATTCCAGGAAATACCTTCGTTTCACGGATGGCCGAACTGTCTACCAGTTCAAGGCCCTTCCGTTCGGCCTGTCTTCGGCCCCCAGAATCTTCACCAAAATAGTTTCGGTTCTGGTCGCCAGGGTTCATTTTCGCGGCTCACGCCTCCTGGCGTATTTCGACGACTGGCTTCTTCTTCACATGGACCCAGTCGCTCTTCTCGACGAGCTTCGATGGGTGACAGACCTAGCTCTCCGGCTAGGCTTCATCCTCAATTCCGAGAAATCGGAGTTGATCCCATCCCAGAACTTCACGTTTGTCGGGATGCAATTTCTGACCGACCTAAACAGGATCAGAATTCCGGAACCCAGACTCATGTCTCTTCTAACTCTGGTTCGGGGGTTTTCGCGTCGGCAATCGATCTCAGCCCGCGAATTCCTATCGCTTCTCGGAGTACTCAATGCAGCAGCGGATCTTGTTCCGCTGGGCCGCCTTCACATGCGACCTCTTCAGTTTATACTACTCTCGATCTGGCGTCCCAGTCGAGACCATTTACAGACCATTCTTCCGGTTTCTCCGGAATTGGTTCATCATCTCAGTTGGTGGAATTCCCCCTCGTTTCTCCGAGAGGGTGTTCCTCTTTCTCCTCCTCAACCGGAACTGTTCCTCTTCTCGGATGCCAGTCTGTCCGGCTGGGGTGCTCATCTGGAACCTCTGGGTCTCACGGCCTCGGGTCTTTGGTCCCTCAGGACAGTTCTCTTCATATCAACAACCTCGAACTCAAAGCGGTTCTACTAGCCTTACGACAGTTTTCTCCTCTCATTCGAGGCAAATCTGTTCTAGTATCTACGGACAACACGACTGTTGTCTCTTACATCCGCAGACAGGGGGGGACGCACTCGCCTTCTCTGTGCATGGAAGCATGGCACCTTCTTCATTGGTGTCAGGTGTCTTCGGTACTCATTCAAGTCAGACATCTTCCGGGTCGTCTAAATGTTCTAGCGGACCAACTGTCCCGCAGACATTCTCTTCTCCCCTCGGAATGGAAGTTACTTCCTCGGATCGCGACAACTCTGTTTGCGATTTTCGGGTCTCCGTCTGTCGATCTATTTGCTACCAGGCTGAACAACCAGCTTCCGCTGTTTGTGTCACCGGTATCGGATCACCGGGCTTGGGCGATAGATGCTCTGTCTGTAAACTGGGATCATCTATTTGCTTATGCGTTTCCACCGTTTTCTCTGATTCCCTTAGTTCTAAGGAAAATCCTGCGATCTCAGTGCCGGATCCTCCTTGTAGCTCCACTTTGGCCAACGCGATCTTGGTTCGTGGATCTTCTGGATCTTCTGATAGACGATCCTGTAGAACTCCCCCAGGTTCCGGACCTTCTGTCACAAGGTCGGAACAGGGTCCTTCACGACAATCCCTGCGCTCTTCGTCTTCACGCTTGGATGTTATCCAACAGCGAGTTAGACAGAAGAAATTTTCGGCAACAGTTGCCTCTATTATCTCTAAAGCCAGGAGACAATCTACTCGATCTGTCTACCAGGCAAAGTGGAAGGTCTTCCGTGATTGGTGTATCGCACGGCAGATTAATCCGGTCAAAGCTCCTGTCAGAGAAATCGCTAACTTTCTAGTTTTTCTTTTTAACGAGAAAAAACTTGCGGTCAGTTCTATCAAGGGTTATAGGTCTATGTTATCGAACACGCTTAAGTTTCACAGATCCTCTTCCCTTGGTTCGGATCCTTATCTTTCGGAAATTATTCGTTCATTTGAACTGTCTAGGCCGGTTTCTCGTTCGTTAACTCCGAAGTGGGATCTTTCTTGTGTTTTACTGGCTCTTACTAAGGCACCTTTTGAACCTCTTTCTGAGGCGTCTCTACTGCAGGAAGACGGTCTTTCTTATAGCAATGGCGTCTTCTAAACGTCGTTGTGAAATTCATGCCTTTTCTACTGAGGAAGGTTTTTTAAATTCTCCTGTGTCTTACTGGCTCTGTATCTTTGAGCTTTCAACCTGGTTTCCTTGCGAAAACCCAGCTCCCGTCGGTCTGTCCCCCTCCGGTAGTTATTCCGAGCCTTGCTAGGTCTTGCTCCAGGGGAGATCCTGATCGGCTTCTTTGCCCAGTTAGAGCCTTGAAGTTTTACCTCCAGAAGGTTAAATCTTTACGGGTCGTCGTCTTCGACTTTTCCTCCCAATAAAAGGGGGGGGCGAAGTTTCGGCAGCATCAATATCTCGTTGGGTAGCCTCAACTATCAAGTTTGCCTATTCGGATCTTTCGGACAGGGATCTATCCTTTTTAAGAATTAGACCACATGAGCTCCGTGCTTTGTCTGCTTCTTGGGCTTTCTTGAATAAATCTCCCATGGACGATATTCTCAAAGCGGCCTCTTGGAAGTCTTCTACTACGTTTTCTTCCTTTTATCTCCGCTCACTGGCTAACCAATCACAAAACCTTGTGGATTTGGGTCCACTTGTAGTGGCTCAGACAATAGTTTAATCATCATGTCTGACGCCTCGGCGGCTTTGGTCGTTTTCTACTTCGGGTATCGCTGCAATCAAGGTTCTTTGTTAGCAACCTCCCGCCTTAGCGACGAAGTCATACCTGAAGTAATAACAGGTAACGTATTTATGCTATTAAAATGAAATTTTTGAAGTAAAATTAATTTTAATTAGTAAATACTTACCTGTTATTACAGAGTCCCACCTCCCTCCCCGCTTGCTGGCGGTTGTATCCCTCGATGGCTTCATATACAATTGGAGAACGGGGGTTACACTTCCGGTAACTAGGGGGTTTAGGGAATGGTTTATTTTGCGGACTCTGTTTTGGAAGCTGTGCACAAATAGACACATACCTGAAGTAATAACAGGTAAGTATTTACTAATTAAAATTAATTTTACTTCAAAAATTTCATTTTTAATGTGGTTGGAACCTGGAATACTCAGAACAAACCCATGAGTCAGAATTTGCGACAAATTTGGTTTAACTCCGTTTAAATGCTCTTGAGGCCTTGCAGTTTTCCCTCATTTTACTAAGGTTGCAAAACAAGCCTGATTAAATGTGCCACTCACTCAAAGGTTTTATTTCTTAAACAAATTTTAAATTTATATTGTGCTTTAGATATTGTTTCGATTGAATACATTTATGTAAACACAGTACTTGCCCTGCAATACGCATTGATACAACAGAGATGCTAACTGCAAATGCTAATGTTAGGGATATGTGTGTGTGTGTGTGGGGGGGATTTTAAACAAAATTGTACAGTAGCCTTACAGTGTAAGGTTGTCCTGGGATCAGATCCTGGTTGCATCTGTAAAAAATCTGTATTACCGGCCCACATTGCATGTGGATACAAAAACAATTACAATTATTTAGGTAAAGATCTGGATATGTTTGTAATTATACGTTCCCTGTTCCTTTTGCATTTGCCTATTTCAGAACAAATTTAATGACACTCAATCTATCATTTGTTAAGTAATCTTGCAGAAAACTTGAACAACTTACCTGAAAACATTTAACACTGCCTTTGCAAAGGTAATAAAGACTTTTAAGATGTATATATTGATACCAAAATTTAATGTCATCAGAAATCAGAAACCAGTTTTTACTTCAATTGTGTTGGAAGTTTCACTGTAAGATATTTGTTATTTAGCAAGTGCTAATGTTGATCCAAACGTCCATGTTTTTGAGATACCACTAAAATTCAGATACCTGATTATGGCACCCTGGGTAATTCGACTGACCTTGGAGTATACATCCTGTTTAAACAGCCCAGGTGTGCTGGGTGGTTGGTGTGCGTAGGTGATGACGTTGAAGCGTGGCGCCCTGGGCAAACAATCCAGGGTGGAACATCATGGAATAGAGACCTCAAGACTTAGGTGTCAAAATCTGGTTCAATTCAAGATTTTCCAGTGGTTAAAAAAGAGGACAAGAGAAGGATGGATTGAACATTTATACAATTGACTGATTTATGTCAAGTAAGAAATCTTGAAAAAAAAGTCAATACAGACATTCGTTAAAAAAACACCACAAAAACAACTTGATTTTGTCATGATCTATGAAAAGAAATTAGAGCTATAAAATAAACTTGCAGTTTGCAATGTTCTTTAAAATTATGAATATTATTTTATTTTATAATGACTCATTATTATCATTATGAGTTCATATTTCTGATTTCAGAAATGCTCTGCCCATTGGCTGCTGATTAAGATTGACTTGGATACTTCTAAGCATGACCAGAGAGTAGATTGACTTGGAATACTTCTATGCATGACCAGAGAAGTAATTGACTTGGAATACTTCTATGCATGATCAGAGAGTAGATTGCCTTGGAATATTTCTATGCATGATCAGAGAGTAGATTGCCTTGGAATATTTCTATGCATGATCAGAGAGTAGATTGACTTGGAATACTTCTAAGCATGATCAGAGAGTAAATTGACTAGGAATATTTCTAAGCATGATCAGAGAGTAGATTCTATGTGAGGATCTAGAGAAGGGGAGAATAAAGATTTGGGCTCAGCCTGGGTATTTAAACAGGATTTTTCTGTTTCTGTATTACCACAAGACCTTTAAAAATTAAAACAAAACATAAGATAAGAACCAGTCCATAAGGCTGAGTGGTTAGAGCGTCTGCCATGGAATTGGTAGGTCGTGGGTTTGATTCCTAGTTGCGACATATCAAAGTTGTAAAATATGGTACTGGTATTGCTCCCTTGCTTGGTGCTCAGCATATTAGGTAGGTCCCGGACTGGTTTGCCCAGTGTCAGGATAATGTCATTTAGTGTGATAGAATGCCACATGTTTACGGCATGATCCTACAGTGTCTCATGTAGACATCGTCTCCAAATGACTGAAATACCGTCGGTGGAACGTTAAACCCAATAAACAAACCAACATAAGAGCTTTAAATTGAGTTTCCTACATTCACCCAGGTTTATACCTTTGCTGGATCCACATAAGGCATTCATTGCTTGGAATATTCTGTTGCAGTTCTGGGTCTTTTATAACTGCTAAGGTCTTTAAACGTTGCATACTTTGATTATGACCATATTTCTCACAGTAACAGCGGGAGATTGTCAAAGTCTTCGTGGATTTGCTAATTAGATGCCTGCAGCCTGAACTTCAAGCTGCAATCCTGTCATATTGACTGCCTTCAAATTAGGCATCAAATACGCCGTGCATTATGATATGATGTAAATTTAACGAAATTGCTATTTATAGACATTTAATGCAAATTGCTTCCCGCTCAAATTGAAGTTAGACATTGTATTATGAATAAAAAATATTTTATTTGTTGGAGATTTCCTGTAGGGTTTGCCTGTTTGTGATTATTTCAATGTCAAAATTGTGCTGTATAGACCTTGCTAAAATATAAAATTCAAAATAATCTCCCCAATATCCATAATCTTTGTTTGATTTGAAGAATATCCAAAATTAAATTTTGTTAATATCCACTTTAAGAAGTAGAATATTCATTTTCTTAGTGGATGTTTTGTAAGTTTATTACATGCAGCATACATAATTACATACAATGCTCAACTTATATTTTAGTCTTTGAAGCTTGTTTTTCCCTTGCAATTTTTGGCTTGCTTAATAAGATCATAATTGAATGAGGGGTGATGCAGGGCTATTATGTTTGGATATAAATGTGAGATTTATTGATAAAATAAAAGGTTGAAGTTTTATTTTCCAAGCAATTTACTCAATATATTACATTACAATCATGTACATAAAACACTGGATTTGTTTAAATTATTTTCAATTTGTTGCAGTTCTCCTTAACTCTTTACTAGATGCATAGCCTTAAGTATCAGAGAGAAGTGATTCATACATTTTCCAGCGCTGGATAAATCTGTATTATGCCCCACATAGTCCAGTGGATTAGATAAACAACTTGGGATCTGAAGGTTATGGGCTCAAACCCCTGCTGAGGGCAAGATCCTTTCATGGCCTGACCAGGTGCAAAGTACTGGTCCAACCCAGGAACCATTGAATGGCATTAGTATAAATTGTAGGAGCTTGTTTCCAAATAGATGAAAAAATAAAGAAGTAAAAACTTATGCCAGACAATGTTTGCATCAACTTCTTGGACAAATCAAAGGAACTTAAAATGACTATAATACTTTAACCCTTTCCCTCATATAGACTCATTTTGACGCACTCAATAGGTATCACATAAGCCTGATCTGCAGAAAACCACAGTTAAACCTTACCAAATTTAATTACAAAATCCTCATTTCCAGACCACTGAGGAGCAGCGAGCAGCATAAAACCTGATCAGCCTGCGAGTTACTCTGGTTTTATGCTGTTCGCATAGGTCTTTTCATGGTGTCCTCTATGAGGGAAAGGGTTAAAGCAGTAAATTTAATCAAAAACCTGAATATTTAATGAAGCATACTCTAAGCGATATAAACCTTGCTTTCTGCCAATTTAGCATTATTGTTGTTGTTAATGTATTGGGAGGTTCTGTCATGGTGACAGTATTTATGTCATATAGTGATATCCAGTTCAAAATTTTGCCCGGTAGGACCACGACCTACCACAAGCTAGATGCCTTGTAGCAGCCTTGGGGTCAGTCAGGATATCACTCGCAACTGTTAGGAAGTTGGTTTCCTGCTTACATTCTATATGCTTCAATACAATAGGGATGCAAATGCTAATGTTAGCAACTGTTACTGGTAACTGAACAAAGATTAAAGGTCCTTGGTATCGTATCTGTTCGTTAAAGTATTACACATATGAATAGGAAAGACCGCGTCCTTTTGGGGGACATGGAATTGTATTCTAAGCATTGTTACTATGACAACCTCATGGATCTCTCTCTGATCTGACTTTATTGAAATTACAAGTTTCCTTTGGCAGTAACATCGTTATCGGGTGTCACTCATCCTTCAGTCATTTTTATGGCAGAAAAAAATCCTCATTACATGCCAGTGTCCTTAATGACATTTGATTGAAAAAAGTTGTTTTGGTTTTTTATAAATGAGGAAAGGGGGGAAATTCAGGAGCAATTTGACTGATTAAATAAACAAAGATATTGAAATTTGGTGTCCAGCTTAAACAATTAATAACTTATCCACCTGGATTCCTTGTTTTTAACTCTTTATCCTATGAAAGCAATATGGAAGCTGACTAAAATGCGCAGTAGAACGTTCAAGTTCCGTGGTTTCATAGGTTATCTCCCTCATAAGGAGATATTATTTATCATATTATATCCAATTTTATTCCAGAAGTGATCACAGAAAGTGGCTGTCTCTTGTGTCTCACACACACACACAGTGACACACACACATTAAATATTATTCAATGGAGGTAATGTAGAACACAAAAATCTGGTTTGTCAATGTGAATTCCTTTTACTTTCAACAATGGATGGAATATTTACAATGAAAAATTCAATTATGGCGGCATGGCATTTCCTAGTACAACGTAAAGTCAAGTAGGGGCCCATTTTAGACAAGGCAGTGTTAGTGAGGAGGCGATACAGATTGTTACAGGATATAATCTGAACATACCTTTTTTCTCTGGAGAGTTGAGAAAACACTTGTCACAATTGGATGTAGAATTACACAAAATGAGTTTGTAATAGAATTTGACAAAATTGAAAGAAATTAAGAAGAAAAAAAAAGGAAATAAGATTTTTTTTCTCATTCTAGTCATGTTAATTATTAAGATGAAACATTATAAAGTGTCACTGCAGGGCTTAAACGGCTAATAATCATATAGCTGTTAAAAAAAAAAAAAATAGGATACAACTTATGAGATAAAATATTTTAACTGATTTCCATATTTTGCCGATAACATTTCGTCAGTGCAAAGCAACCTTTATTTTTTTCAGTAATAATCTAATGAAAGTAAAACGATGCAAAATTGGTGTGAAGTTTGTACATGAGAGTCTAAAGTAGGATTGACAACTACTGCTGGGATGACGATACTTCATGAAGCGCGCCTGTTATAAGGGTACCCTTCACCCTCCACCCTTATGACTGTGTCACTAACAATTGTATTTGTGGGTTCCAATTTTCAAGAATTTTAGACTGGTTACAGACAGGAATTGCTAGGTGACTTGATGCATCGGCTTTCGTGTTTTCAAATGAAGTTTGACAGCCCCTGTGGTTTTGTTAAAAATAAAATGAAAAGTGAAAACTGTATTTGACAATTTTAAATCCAGATCAGCTTGGGGAACTCTTTGTTACTCATTAGTAATATTTACGTGAGGTTGAAATACTGGTTAATGAGGACAAACAGTCCAGGAACTAGACGAGAAAGCAAAATTGTGAAAGCTGTTCAGATGAATATTTGATTTCCATCTGATAAAGTATTTTACTTGCCGAACACAAAATAGGGACCCTAAATTTGTTTGCATGAGTTTGAATCTCCCCCTGATGGTATTTTAGTCATTCTGTTCTGTGAGAAGAATATATAAGGGGGAGTCCAAATAGCATAATGGTTAACACACTGGCTTAACCCTTTCCCTCGTATAGACTCATTTTGACGCACTCAATAGGTACCACATAAAGCCTGATCTGCAGAAAACCACAGTTAAACCTTACCAAATTTAATTACACAATCCTCATTTCCAGACCACTGAGGAGCAGCGAACAGCATAAAACCTGATCAGCCTGCGAGTTACTCGCAGGCTGATCTGGTTTTATGCTGTTCGCGTAGGTCTTTTCATGGTGTCCTCTATGAGGGAAAGGGTTAAAATCAGTTCAGCCTTGGTTCAATCCCAGGTCAGTCTTGATGTGGTTTGGTCATCCATATTGGCATAGTGTGGGTTGTCTCTTGTCAGTCTAGTTTCCTTCCACATCAAAAACCCTGTTAATGAATGTCACTAACAATGCAAATGAGAAGATTTTCATAAGTGATGTTGCTATCTATCCAATCATTATGAATAAGAAAAGTGTAATTATATATATATATATATATTTTTCTTTTTGACAAGGATAGTGCTATCACACCATAGACAAGTTTGAAATTTGATAAAATGCTCAGTAACCTTATTATGACATCAGGCCAACAACTTAATTATACTTAGCACCAAGCGATGGAGATTTCTTTCTGTAGCAACTTTGCTATGATGCAACCAGGGATCAAATCATCGACCTCCCAGCTATAAGGATGACACTGTAACCACTTGGCCACAGCTATTGGTTGGCCCATCTGACTTCAAAGTTTTGAAGGTTAGGGTCCATTGATAAATGTGCAATTGAAAATATTGTCCTTATATCAATATCAACAGAATCAAACTGAATTGTAAATTAAAACAAAAGAAAAAAAAACAACAAAAAAACTTGAATATAATTCCAAATCACATGACAGGAACCCACCATTTAGAATTTTCAGTTCCCTACAACATCTCTCATATTCTTTCTTGACTGGAATTTGTCTTTCAAAGGGATTTAAAACATCTTTGATACATTTGATTTCATGGAATGCCCAAGCGTCAAACTGGGAAACAACGTTATTATAGAAGGGAAACATTTTTTCTTGTCTCTTATCTAAAAGATATGGTGAGATCTTTTTTATAAAATACAATTATTTGCTCAGCATATTATCGCATGGAATTAATTTAAAAGTAATGAGGTTTATTAAATAAATGTGTCCTGTTTTTTTTGTTTCTTTCTAATAAAAGCAAAATTGAAAGTACTGGGACATGTTTGAAACTTAAATGAGTAATGGGAGAAAAAAAAAGCAGAAAAAAAATAGTTTCTGAATTTTGTCAATGTTAAATCTTCAGAGTTAAATTGAAAACATTTAGGGACAGACCAAAAAAAAGGGCCTAAGAATACAGGAGACAGTTTGATATTAAACAATTGCATTCCTCAACAAGAACAAAGTATTGTAAACTGATATGAGACAGACTGCATTGCTAGGGAAATGATTTATTTTCAAACAGGGTTGAGATCAGATTCATTCCAATTCAAACTTATTCATATATATCAACTGGGGAGTTACCTGTGTTAGATCAGTACTTCACACCTGGGAAAGCTGGAAAGCTGAAAAGCCATAAAAAGACCTTGACCCCAAGGGAGGTTAAAAACTCACCTTTAGTGATAGTTCAGTTTTTAATGCCCCTGCATCAATAGATCGCGGGGGGGGGGGGGGGGGGATATTGTTTTTGTTTCGGTCTGTCTGTCATAAAACTTTACCTTGACCATAACACTAGAATCCTTTCACCTACAGCCTCCAAACTTCACTGGGGCATACACCTTGATGTGCTCTACTCACCAGGTGACCTTGACCCCCACGGAGGCATGACGTTCATTCGAACATAGCTTGTTTTCATGGTAGCAAAAAGTCTTTGTCTGATAATTTATTGAACATTTAAGTTCAACTTTCCTAAAAAAAATGTTTTTGGTTACGTATCAAAAATTCATATTTGAAAAGTGTCAAGTCTTATTAAAGGAGAATGAACTTCAAATTCTTTGGATGTTTGTGTAAACTGCCTTTAGGTGCAAGTGTTTAATATAATACGGCAAGTACCTGTTTCCAATTTAGTATTATTTATTAGATTTTGAACCTCAGAATGATTTAGTAGACATTGTGTGTTGATGGAATGCAGACACCAGGCAAATGACGTTGAGGGAATCCGATATTTGAGTCTGTTTGGAAAAAAAAAACAAACCTGTATTTCCAAGTAGGTTGGAAACCTAGAAATGATTGACAGTTCTCAGACAAGGTCTCAACATAAGACTGATCATTAAACTGCTACAGTTACCTGGTATTATGGTTATAAAAATCACATGCAGTCTATCGATTACCTTCAGTTTGGAGAGCTCACAAACACAGCACGTGACTGTTGCAGAGACAGCAATATTGTAGTCATTAGGTGTGCTTCTCTATGCTCTTTAATTATCTGCATTTTTTTCCCCCTATGACGAGGTGCAGAGTGGTTCGAAGATCTACATTTAGTTTTTTAATCTATAAATATGCTACAATCAATGCTTAGTACTGTCAAGGGCCACATTAACTGTTATTTATAGAAGCACGGTGGGTGGGTAGAACAATGTTACAATTATTAAATCATGCTTTTCTATACAGAGGTCTATGTAATTACCCCTGTTGCATCCAAATAAGAATTGAGCAAGACTGAATGGCTGTCACTGCATATGACACTGTCAGATATATACAGAAACATTGATGACTGCTTTTTAGATATCATATTTAGTTTTGATATGATAGCATTAAAACATTCATTAATATTTTTTTCTGAATTGTCACAGTCATGTTCATGACTTTTACTCACCAGTATTGATTTTGAATTACTTATATCAAAATATCGTATTAAAAATGTCACTCTATATTAGGCACTTTGTTTGGATGAATGTTCCTCATATGATAACAGCCTCAATTAGCTGAAGTCTCTAATGTCTTCCCTGTCAAAGAATGTTATATCATTATACAGGATTTTTGATGACGCACAAAATTGTGCGTTTTGACGCAAAATAATCTGAAATGACCCCCATGTTGAATGCTAGTGCGCCGTCAATGACGCATTTTCAAAACCAGGTTCTAAATATAAAACACATTCGATTGATATCATATAGCTGTCAGTTTAAACCTACTATATGTGTTTCCTTTATTCTATGTGACCTTCCAGATGCATGTTCATTTTATTTTTTCTGCTTAGCTCTGAATAACAGATCAAGATATGGGACTTTCCGTTTCTTAAAATAGAACCTAGACTGCCGGCAATGCATACAACGATGACCTCACGTCGTTGTCGTCCCGAATATTAGGCTGTCTGTTTACGTGCATGGAAGCATGTTTTTATTTATGAAAACTAGACTTACTTTGATTTTTTCTCACCATATATGGCCCTTTTATATATTTGGATAAATTTTATCACAGAAAAATTCTCCCTTTATAAATTAGTCTGATGTTCCGTAACGTTCTGTATAACTTAGTCCCAACCAATGATGGAGAGTTGTTGCATAACAACATCATTTGGATCATCGCAAATGCTGTAACAATGGTGCAAGTTTTTCTTTTCAAACGAGAACTCGGAAACAGACAATGCCAATCGTCCTGAACTAAACAGTTATATTACTTTATTTTCCAATGTTTCCATGTAAACAGGTTTTATATAATTATTATTACCTAGCTGAAAGCTTGTCCCCCTAAAATTTCAAATGACCCCTAAATCAAATATTCGAGGGGACACATGTCCCCAAAATGAAAATGTATATATTAAACCCTGATTATACTGCAATAGAAGTGGAGGATATACAGGAATCATGCTTATTACACCTGGTCTTGTCCCTCTAAATCTCTTAGTACATGAATAAATTAGGATTCAGGGGGCCTTTGGTGAAAAATGTCCCCATCCCACCCCACCTGCACCAATACCACCACCAAAAAAAAAAATATATAATAATAATAAAAGAATTTTAGTATTGATTCTGATTTAAGAATAAATCAAGATTGAAAAGACTGATTGAAATCAGACTCATTTATTATTTCTTAAATCCTCTACATCATGAATATTCATGTACTAACTTATGATTTGATGAATATTAATTTATTTTTAACCCTCTACCTCATGAATATTCATATACAATTTTTGGACAAGATGAATATTAATTCAAAATCTTTAAATGGAATATAAAACAATAAGATTTATTTCATAGCTGTATTTGATTTATTCTGAAAATGACATTATATAAGAGAAAAAAATGAGAGGTTAATGGCTTCATTAATCAGAAATACACAATAATAGAGGGGTTTTGTGTTGTTTTTTCAGGATCAAGTTGGTAAGTTCATTATTGTACAAGTTCAAGAAAAAGAGTTAAGGTATTGTTCACTTTGATGTTGTCATTGGTGTTGGCACCATCGTTGTGAAAAACTTTAACTTTGACCATAATACCATCTGTCCTCAAAGTGCATATAATTGTTCTTTATATTCTCACAAAGGGCCGTAACTCTTAACTTATCTTCTCCTTTTTGAAAAAAAAACTAAAAAAAACTAAAAAAAAACTAATAGACGAGTGTTGCCATCCGCAACATGGTGCCATGGTGCTCTTATTGCACCATACCTGCCAAGTAATAAGCAGTTGGTGAGGTACCCATTTAGAAACTTGGAGGTCATTTGTTTGAGACTGGTCCTGGCCTCACCTTTGATTTAAGTGAGAAAGTTGTCAGTTACTTGTCTTTACAGGTACAACTACAGTCAATCAACTAGACTCCCATTAATTATCACCAAGAACAACTTGCTGGGATCCTGAAGTTGCAAATGTATTGACCTTGACTGTCTGTCACACATAAGTCCCACTAAAGCCAGTGCATTACTCATATGCACTTGTTACAATTTTCCTTATTTGGCTCACTTGACCCTCTGCATGCAAAAAAAAAAAAAAAAAAAAATGTGCAAGCCTTATGCAAAAACATTTTCCAGTCTTTAGCTTCAGCCTCATGTGTAAAATATTTATATGACATTGTGTTCAAATTTGGGGGGGAAACTGTGTCCAATCTTAAACTTGAACCTTTCTTTTGAAAGACTGCCCAATTCTTATGAAAAATTGTGTCCAATCTTTTTATGAAACTGTCCAATCTTAAACTTGAGCATTTTGCTCTTCAACAATGTCCACTTGAGCCTTAAATTACGTAAATCTGTCAAATCTTTAATTTGTGCCAATTGCATATAAGTCTCTCCAATGTTTATGGAAAAACTGTGTCAAATTTTTTATGCTGATATAATATAGATGATAAGACTGTGACCTATCTTTAAGCCAAGCATTTTCCATGCAAAACTTTGCCTAATCACTACATAAAACTAGGTCCAATCTTGAAATTCTTTATGAAAAGCAGCAAGTGTAAGCCTGATCAATCTGCACAGGAGAAGCAGTTTCACTGGGGTTTAGATACCCTTGTTGCTCATCATGGCGTGCAGCCTATAACTTGACCAACTAATTATGTTGTTGGTTCCTCCTGCAACAATCATATTGCTTAATAAATACAGATAGCACTTCTGATACTGATGGCTCTATCAGAAAAAGTATTTGTATTGTAAATTAACTTTCTTTGCAGATTAAACTTTTTTCTTGAAATGTCAGTGATTTGCGATATATTTGTGTTTTTGACATTTTGTTCATGAGCTCAGTGAAACATTATCGATTCTCCGTGTTTTATTAACCAGGTTTTCCGAAGGAAAACTCTGGTTATTAGATTGGGGTATGTCGGCGGGCAGGCGGGTGTAAACAATTTCTTCTGTGTGCAACTCCTCCTACATTTTTCAACGGATTTAGCCCAAACTTTTACAGAAGCATTATTACATAGTGGCCTGGTGCATATTGTCAGGGTTTTGTGGTTCAACTATTTTTGATGCAGTTATGGCCCTTTGATATTTTTTCACATATGTAATATATAGGGAAATATTCTTCTGTGCGCAACTCCTCCTACATTTTTCAACGGATTTGGCCCAAACTTTTACAGAAGCATTATTATATAGTGACCTGGCGCATATTGTCAGGGTTTTGTGGTTCGACTATTTTTGATGCAGTTATGGCCCTTTGCCCCTTAACGGATGTAATATAAAGGGAAATATTCTTTCATGCACAACTACTACATTTCTTAATAAATTTTGTTCATACTTTAACAGAAGTACCTTCACTTAATCACCCTGGAGAATATTACCTGTGTTTTGCAGTTTGACCATTTTTGATGGAGTTATGCCCCTTTGACAAAATTCCTTGTCCGGAGCATAACTCCTACATTATAAGAGGTATTGACTTGAAACTTTATAGGTGCATACATCTCATTGAGGCGGAATGCAGTGCATAGGAACCTCACTCTTGGTTCATAATTTTGGATTACAGTTTGCCCCTTTGTAAAAATCCTGATATGGAGCATAACTCCTTAATTTTAAAATATATAGTAATGATTGGTTTTGCAGTTTGACCATTTTTGATGGAGCTATGGCCCTTAGTTATTTTTTCAATTACACATGTGTAAGTTATTGAGAAATATTCTTCTGTGTGCAACTCCCCCTACATTTCTCAACAGATTTTGTCGAAACTTTTGCAGAGGCACCATCAGTAAGTGCCTGTGCGCTTTTTTTTTCTTCAGAAAACCTGGTTTTGTGACCATTCCTGTCACTTGTTTTTCATTCTGTTCACATGAAATTAGATTAGCTTGGTCCCTCAGCCATTTTCTTAAACATTTTTGGGGATGTTAATTTTCAGACTTATCATATAATTTAAAGCTGTATCGAAATTGGCTTGTTTTTGTCTATCTGTTTTTGCGGCATCTGTTTTTGTAGCAAGTTTTTATATGCGCATAAAATTGTTGCGCAGACCCTCCAGAAAATTAAAACACTTATAAATACATGCAGCAGTGATAGACATGTCCTTGAGTTGACTAATAAAGACACTTCATCCTGGTGATAAACCTCAGATGCATGCTGTTTAACAGCTATATTATGCCGAATTGCATGCATTAGAATGTCATCATTATCATCCCTCCTCATTTTATGTTAATTTCAATTTCCATTTATCATTTTATACACCTCTCGAGTTACAAACTTGTTTACTTAAACATCTGTAATCTATAAACTTATCAGGACCATTGTGAGACAGCGTTGACTCAGCAGGGTTACCGTATACTTCATTGTAAGAGTCTGCTGGAATGAAGTCTGGTGCGAATGGGATGGATGGTATACGTTCTGTGTTTGAACCGGGTTTTCGTTTGAATCTTTTGATTACTGTGCCATCTTTTTAGCTCGTCCCTTAATGAATTACCATTTTGTAATAATTTATAATGTTGTTTTTTGCTTTATATCAAATTGTGTTATGTGTACATGTTTTCTTATACAATTGGAGGAGCGGAGGGGGGGCATGTTTATTATAGAGGATACGGGCCTTATCTTTTTCTTATTATACACCTGTTTAGAGAAATAACAGCAAAATATTCAATTATTATTTGAAATAAGTAGAATTGTTATCACTGGAAATAGTAATTTGATAGCTATGCTTTTTTTCGTTCTTTAAATATATATTCAATGAAGATACATAATTTTCCAGCCACCTAAGATTGTATTTCTGTTGGATCTAGATTTAGCCCTTTACCTCATATAGATGCTTTTTGACACTTCGGCAAACGGAGTAGACCCAGATCATATAGCTCCTTTCAGGGTCTCTTCTTTTAAATCATACAATTTTGTAGTTCATTCTACACAGTAACATATTTGTTTCACCATTTAATTTGTTAAATGAATATACATCAAGTTGTAATTTGATCATGAATATTTATGAGGTAAAAGGTTTAGCTTGTCTTATATATAAAGTTATTCATTTTTTGCATATTTAATAGAGACAGTTTCCCTTGTGTTACCCTTGTTTTAGAGAAGAAATATTGTAGCTATACAAAATTGTTTCCTCTTCTTGTATTGACATGTAATAGAAACGAAGTAAAAGTTTATATTTCAAATTAAAATGGTTTTTACCAACATTTTGGCCATCTCCTGCTGTTGCTATTGTGATTCATATAGAGTTACTTACCCTGAATTGATTATTAAAAAACACTGAGATATGACAAATATTATTTGTCAGTTAACATTAGATACATAAGAAATATATCTTAGTAGTTTTGCATGTCAGTAATTGTGATATTTTGTCTCAGTAATTATTGAATTTAAAATGATAAAATTTCTCAAATCACATGCTTTAAAATGAGTAACATTGTATAATGTTTTCATTTATGAGAAAAGTGAAACAAGCAATCATTATGTAGAAGAAATTGTATGAACAGGCATGAAAATTCAAAGAATATTTTTTGAAACTTAAACTTACAAAATAATTCTATAAATAATGATATCTCTGATTTTTTAAAATGCATTTCAATTAAAAGCGTATTTTCTTTCCAATCTATTTCACAACCGTGAAAATTGCAATGGAAAACCTTAATGCAGGCTAGATAATGCAAATTACTTAATCAAATCAAATTTGCTCAGATGTATACCTCTCGTATTATATTTGAAATCTTCTCAGTTACAATCCTGCTCTATGACACAGATATATTAATCTTTTTATCTTTGAATCTGCATTTCAAAGAAATATTTCAATAAATAACTGATAGTAGTTTGGTCGTATTACATACACCCAGGTGATAATAAAACAAAACTGTTTTGGAAATCTTTTGTTCATTTTGAATTGAACGAGATTCATGTAAAATGGAAAGTGAGCTGGTTGCCTTTGCAACTCAACCAGGACACATGGTTTTATGGTATCCATGGCAAAATATGATAGTCAAAAGTGTTAGATACAAAATATTTTATCATGCCTAGTTATTTTCTGTGACTTAACCCTTTACTATATGAATGTATGAATTATGATTTGACCTATAGATATCAATTGACTGAACTTACATGGTATATGAAATCCTGATTTTTTTTATATGCAGTTTGAAGAATCTCTGAGCTTCAATATTGTGTGAGCAATCAAAAGAGACTGGTCAGACCCCGCGTTCTCAAAAAAAAGGAAGGAGTTGTCTGATCTTGGTTTGCTCTGTTTGTCAATGCATCAAAATTAGTCTCTATGAAGTAAAGGGCTTAACAAATCATTTTATATGACATGGATAGTGAAGTATTCATTTTGATGCATGGAGACTGGTGTACCCAAGTAAGACATGAGTCTATTCGAGTGACAACTACACCCTTGTGTACATGATTGAACAAACTTGTTTCTCAAAACGTTATCTTATCATCTGAAGTCATTTAACATCATTAGATATTCACTATCCTGCAGAGGTATTTATATACACAGTTTCACTTTCCACAGTAATTGCTTTTAAACGTATTCGTGGTCGAGACTCGTTTCAAAACCAAGGTCAGACTCCGCAAAAGGACTCCATTAACAATATTAATCTTCAGGGGAGGCACTGAATCTTAATTACGGATTAGCTATACTTTCTTTTCCTCATTTATGACTAATATCCACGCTATTAAGAAATGATACGAAAAGATTTAAAAGGTTTCCAGACGATGAGTTTATAGAAAGGACATGATAATATAAAAGCAACGTGAAATCCCTCATGCAGCGCTTGACATAACAACCTTCACATCATGCCGGTTGGTTTACATTTTTGTTAGTTTTCAATTTGTCATGTTTTGTATGTGGTAAATGTATTTTGGAAACAGGAAGAGGGAAAGAGTATATAAATTGCAAATTAATGCAAATGGTTTGTTGAAATTTTGACGAATCTGGACAGTTAGTGTAATCTTTGTTTGAATCTTTTCGGTAGATTACAAAATTATATATCTACGTCTTAAGTTAAGAGTGCATGTGTACATACATTTGGTAAAAGCAGTTCTAGAACACTTCTCAGATAAAACATGAATAAACCTCTACCACTCCAATACACCATTCATTACTATGGGTACCATAAAAAAGCCTGATCAAACTAAAAGTGTAGCATACATGACTAGGAACCTGAATGTTTTGGGTTTGAATCCTTTATGTGACATTCCCTACCACAAAGTACTAGTACAACCCTGATCTGTCGAGAAGGATTGGTAGAAGTTGTTAGGATTTGTTTCCAGTCTGATGTAAAAAGTCAGAGAGTTAAAAGTCTTAATACTATATTAGGTATGAGTCCCAGCAAGGTCATTCAGATGAATTACATTTGAGGAAACCTGGCTGACTTGCAGGTTGGTGGTTCAATCCTCTGCACTCCTCAGCCACCTGCAAACAGCTGGACCTGGCTGTATGACAGATATCACTGATGGTAAACTCTAACACAGCAACAAAAGTCATAAAAGTGATTTCCAAGGTATTGAAGGAATAAAGGCAGCAGCCATTCAAAACGTCTAGCTGATAAAGTATTACATTATAAAATTATGCTAAAAATTTCACTTTCACTTTGATCCTGCTTGAAATGGTAGTTTTTTTCTAGCAGGGGCTAAGTATAAGCAGTTTTTCCCTCTCTCTCTCTATATATATATATATATTTCAATTCTTGCAGTTTTCTCCAAATTTGCTTTTTTCTTGTAGAGAAATGTATTCCCAGTCTTCACAATAATTTTTTCACATACCGGATATTTAGGCCACACATCTGCACATTTTGCTGCCAGAATTTCATTCCTTTTTTTAACAAGGGTGAAACCAGAAGTTGTGTCAGCTTCTCTTGTTTTCAGTTGACCGACACCAATCTCAGTGGACTCTTTCTACAGTCCTGTGGATAATTTGGATGACTGTCTGCCATGCCATTCTGTGATTACTAATATTACAGGCTCTTCCTTGGAATCTCAGGGTGAAACACAATGTCAAAAAGATTATTGTTAAATACGCTTAACTGATATTGTAAACAGTGATAAATGTCATTAAACCAGGCATATAATTCCTACATTCAACAAAGATCTAAAATATTGTGTATTGATGATTTGTAACTCGGATCTGACAAAGGAGCCATTAATATGGAGTCAAGTTCATTAGAGATTTTGTCTGGATTTTGTACCACTTTTGTGCCTTTGTGTTGATATCGCGCACTCAGACTGCGAAATTGTGTCTCGTCCACTTTTCAATCATTGAAAATAGAAAAGATCAGTGATATTGTATGTACGATACTAGTGTGGGGGAATCACTGGTAAAAAGATCTTTGTGAAATTTGAATGTCAGGGAGATACAGCATTGTTGTATTGATTTGAGAAATTTTATAATTTGTAGGTAGACTCGTTCTCCATCTGTCTGTAAAATTGGAAATTAATTTCATCTCATACAATACTTTATTTGTAAACTGCTCGGAGAGGTTTAAGATAAATTATCACCCATTATTTGTCTGTATTGAAGTCATTTATCAAATTTACATAGATGTCCTTTCCTTTCTTTGTTGGTAGTTTTAATTGCGAAGGGTAGCCTGACCTGGCTTTTAGCAGGTGGTTGATTTAATGGAGCTTGGTTTATCTAGAAATTGCATCTGATTGGCTGAAATATGTAACACTGTCACTCATTGTCTTTATGCCAAAGAGCTTATTGGATTGGATTTTCAATGAAAAATTCTGTTCATTAAATGATGATGTCCAGGCGGGTGTCAGCAGGCGGCTGGAATCTGCTCAGGTTGACCTTTTTGTGTCACCTGCTGTAGGCAGAAGTGACACATAAGAATTACTTTTCTGTCATCTGTCTGTCCTTCTGTTTGTCTATCACACTTTTTTCATCATGCTTCAGCAGGTGACACATGTGTTCCAAAGAACAATCTTGTTTTTTAATCTGTTATAACATCTATGGCTTCAATATTTTGATATTTGCTTAAGTGGATGGACCTTTACATTATGCATTTGACTTTGTGACCTTGAACTTTGACCTACTTTTGATGAAAAAAGCCCGAATAAATCAGGTCTTGTTAATCTCTTAGCTCATATAGACCCACTTTGGTATATTGGCAAACAGAGCAGACCCAGATCAGACAGCTCCTGGAAGGACAATGTAAGTCTCCTATGTTGAATCCTACAATATTATACAGTCAGAAAAAAGTTCATTGTATCCTATATACTCCTTTTAAAGTCAGTAAATAGATATCAAACAGATCATGAATTTGTATAATATTATGAATATTCATGAGGTAAGGAGTTGAAGGGGCATCCACAGAAAAGAAAAAAAATGAAGCCAGGTAAGCTTTACAGGACACACACATGGGAAATCCTTGACCGCAAGGCACAAAATATGGCCATAATAATCAGAAATAAAAGGAGAAGTAGTTTGCACTTTGACCAGGGTTTACATGGTTTTCAATGCAATTATAGCTGTAAGATGAAAGAGTAACACAGTTGGTTTGTTCAGACCAAGAATTGCATTGAGTATGATCTGACATATCAGGTAAAATTATAAAATTTTACAATTTAACCCTGTTGGCACTTGTGACAAATGGTAAAGTCCAAAATGAAGAGAGAATTCACCAGTTAATAAATTTAGCATGGTCAGGGTTAAATATATAGAGGATAATTCACAAAAGACGTAAAAATTGACCGGATTACCTCACGTGGGTGATGTTATTTATGACATCATTTCTTGCGTAAATCCCAGCACAAATGATGCTCCAATCAGTTTATTATGTAGGGTCAGGTACAAGTTCCTGATAATTTCTCGGGATATAATCCACTGATATTTCCCTATAATCCACCGAAAAGCATCAAATAAATGCTTTTCTTTGTCTACTGTTCTAGATACTTAATTGATTTTAAATTTAAAAAGAAGTAAAAAAAAAAATGTAATTATATTAAAAGAATGATTTCAAATTTGACATTTTAGGATGTTAATTACTCTGACTTTTTTTGGTAAGATCAGATTACATCAGAAATATTAGATAGGCAAGGATCAGACATTTTTGTTATGGTAGAAACTACTGTATTTCTGATGCTCCGATTGGTAGCACACATTACTGTGTACCCAATGGTTTTCGGTTCTAACTTCATTGGGGTAAGAATTGTCGATGATCTTCCCAGGTGCAAATTACTCCGGTCCAACCCTGGAATAAGAGAAATGAAAGTGAAGGTTTTTTTTTTTTTTTTTTTTTTTTTTTTTTTTTAAACACCAACTGTGAACATACAAATCTTTTAAAATGGTACTGGTATTGGGTGCTCATTGTGTAAAGTAAGTTCTGGGACTGGTTGACTTGGTGTCAGGAAAATGTAACAGGATGTGATGTCATTCCACTTCTGTATGGTGTGAAACGACAGACAGGCTGTACCATATAGATCTTCCTTAATATACAGACATCCTTCACCCTGAACTGAAATAGTCTGTCGGTAGGACACTAAATCCAAGCAAACAAACAACTCAAGAAAATTATAGGCTTGTGTATTTCCCTGTATTTGTATATTAATACCAGAGATAAAATAGATATATTAGATTTAATAATATCTCAGTGTATGCTTTTCTTTAACGATCTTCTCAAGTATGCAAGTATATTTGTTAATGACTGATACCTACCTTCTTAAATGCTTCATACCACAGCTGTACAAAGCACTTGTTTTGTGAATTGACAAAGAAGTCCTTTCACTCCAAAACTTAAGTTTTGTTGGCTTTAAATATAGATGAAATAAAGGTAAAGAGAGTTGGGTTTTTGGTAAAAATATGATGAATAGTAAGGGAATTGGTATTTTTTGTTGTTGATGTATTGAAGGAAGTCTTTGTTGTTTATTGTATCATACTGTGTCTCGTGTTCCAAAATTTTTTTGGATGACATTTAAGAAAGATATTGTTGATGGCTTGGTTAATGTTATGCCAATAAAAAAAAGAATAAATATTTTAAAAAAGAGAAAATGGGGGAAAAAAGGACTTAACTTTGTAGATGTTACATCAAGTTTTATGGTGAACGTCTGGAAAGGTAATGAATTATAGATTGACCTGTTGTGAGCCTTGGTCGATTTATGTGAAACTGTAGACTTATAAAACTCTATTTAGTTTTGATTGGGTCAGGGTTATGTGATGGAGTCACACCACTCGGAGTGAAATAATATAAATAATATTGAAATATTGGCCCGAGTATTAATCCATAGGGTAATATAGTTTCAGAATTTCACATCTTTGCGAAACCAATTTATCTTTCTACAGTATGAGCGCATAATATATTTATTTCTGTACAAGAGTATAGGGAAAATCTATTGAATATAATTTGATTATTTGCCAAGATGATCATTACTGTACACAATTATTGAGTAAATTGTTAGCGGAATTAAAAAAAAGTGATGATTGATGGCGAATATGTCACTAAATGGTACTATAGGTGTAGAAATGGAGGAAAAATGTATAGAACTGATAATATGAATCTGTCTTGCTTTATTAGTCTTTTTCCTAATGAATATTTTACCTCATGAATATTCATATATGAATTAATGAAGCGAATGAACATCTTTTCCCTTTACAAATTTATGACATGATGAATATTCTTTAAATTTTACTTAATAGGGTATATGAAAATGGATTTTTCTTAGCCATGCAGACTGTGTAGAAACTGAGCTGCAATATTGTATTAAAAAACAGAGAAAACCCAGATCAGACTGCTGTTTGTCAAAGCATCAAAACATGTCTGTATGATGTGAAACATGTTTTTCTAGATAGAGGAAGGGGAAGAGGGAAAAGAAAGAGAAAAAGAGGAGAGAAAGAGAAAAAGTGTTAAAAAGAAGAAAAAGAAAAATGAAAATTGCAAATAAGGGATTGGAGGGTGGGGATTCAATTTGAGTCATTGTCTTTATGAAAGATATAAAATCATGGATTATTTCAGGGCATGGATATATTGATAATGCATATTTATTGTAATGGTTATTCACTGTTCAGAAAAAGGCTTTTATGGCCCAAATTTTGTGACAAGCTTTTTGCTTAACCATATCTTTTTTATGCATTATTCATAAACAGACATTCTGGGTATTCAGAAGCTGTCAATGGAAATGCATCAGAATGAAATTTCACAAGTCTGATCAGACTTATCAAATCATGAAAACTAAAATTCTTGGTGAGGCGGAAAGAAGTGTCGTAGTCTCCTGGAATAATATATAAGACGTGCCGTCTGAAATGGGGAAATTTGATTGACATCCTTTACCACAGGGTGTCATGGAAACACCAATTTACACCATGTCAACCCTGATACAAACCAGATCAGACTGAAAGTAATGTACCTTACTTATTATCTTATTGTTCATATTGGACAGTCAGTGATAATTTGAATACATCATTCTGTAATCACTGGAAAGGTTCAGTGATACACAGAACAGGCTTCTTGTTTTGTAAACAGAGTTCATTCTAGGATTGTCACAGAAAGAGCCACTGGCTCATGCTATCTCTGAAAAGGGGCCACCTGTCTTTGTATGCTTATGGCATTTTTCAATGCTTTGTCCTGCTCTAAAAAAAGGCTAGACTTGACAGCAGCACTTGTTATTTCATTTATATTAACAAACTCGGTCGTGATTATGCTTTGGCGATCTATGTGGGATACATTGGAAGTTACAACCTCAAGGATGCATGGTTCCGGGCTTGGTTGTTCATTATTTCAATATTCTTCGATTTTTTTCAAAGAAATCGGATATACACATCTGCTTGTGTTTTTGACATTTTGCATTAATTGTGTGATGTGAGGTGAACAGTCGACCAATGAAAGCGTACCTTGATATATCACAGACTGCTCAGATTTGCAAATCTATTAAATGTTTAGAGAATTCATAGAAGTAACTTCCTGGATGCACATAGTTACGGTAAATAAACAAACTGTTAGCGCACTGAGTATCTTAGAAAGCGCCTAGGGCAAAAATTATGCGCTACAGGGGCGCATACATATTTTTTCAAGGGGCCAGTTAAATATTAAGCAGGGCTTTGGCGCAAAAATGCAGCCTTGAATGAACTCTGTTTACTTATTTGTAATATATCCTCCACACACACAGGGGCTTGAAGTTAAATGGGTTGAATGCTGTAGTAACACTAAAAAAAAAGAAGGGAGGCCATTGTTTTGAGACCAAAATTGGGAAATCACATTTATACACAACTATAACATTGTAAATGGAGCAGATTGTGTTGAAAATGAAAGAAATTAAAAATCCTAAACATTATTGTGACAGATTTTCTCTTATAATGATAATGTTGTGGTTTTCATGTTCCAATAGAGTTTTACAACTGTTTGCACTGCCTTTATCTTGTTTCTTTCGCAGTGAATAAAAGGGTAAGTTTTCATTGGTCAATCAGAATCGAAGCAAAACTCATTTTTCCAGGGTAAACAGATTTACAACTATTTTAAAGGATATATTTACCATGGTACTTGATATTAGTCATAATGATGTATATATCTATAATTTTTATGCAGGTTTTGAATTTTCTGCTGAAATTTAAAAAAAAAAAAAAAAAAAAAAAAAAAGGATTTTATATGTATTGGCTGTTCAGAGCCTGACCTTATATTCATTGCAAATTAAACCCGAAGAAGCCAGTACCAGCATTTGTTTAGCTCAATTGAAACATTTAAGAGCAACACAGGAACAGCTTAGGCTCATTTCAGACGTAAATGAATGACATTGCAAAGCGAAATTGCACAAAAATGAAATATTTAAAAATTAGCCGAAAACAGTGTCCTTTCTTTTTTTTATGTAACCATGATATATTACGATATGATTTGACCCATTCAACTTCGAGCCCCATGCCCACACCATTTTTTCGTCAGGCATATGTTTACATGAAAGGTGTCTAATCTTTGTACTTAAAAGAGGCTTGTTTCCAACACTCTTTGGAAACCCCTGGTTAAATAATTCCGTTTCTTTTCATGATCAAACCATGGGAAAATAGGCAAGTAAAATGTCTTTACAAAAATTATAATGTCGACCAATGAAAATTAGCCTTATTAAAATTCTCAGATGGAAAAATTGTGCTGGAACCAATGAAATGGTGTCATTTCATTTATATACAGTTGATTCAAAATCTACTGACCGGTCCTGATGGCTGTATGGTTAGAGTATCTGCTTAAGAATCAGGAACTTGTGGGTTCAATCCTTGGCTTCAACATACCAAAGTCATAAAAATGGCACTGGTATGGCTCCTTTGCTTTGGGCTTAGCATATTAGCGTAGTTCCAGGATATCTGTCTTAAGTATCCAGTACATTAGTCTCCAAATGACTGAAATACTATTTTTGGGACCCAATAAACAAACAAAATCTACTGAAAACAAAACATTGACCCTCTTTTATTACTCTCAATTTTTCAAAATTTTCATGTTTTACCATTTTGATAGAATGAAAAGGTCAGTAAAATCTGATGAAATCTGTTGACTGGAGCCTAAAATTTGTTCAAGCCATGGGTAATAACATCCTTTTTTTTCATGTTTATTGAATTCATACAGAGGTTTTATACAGCTGGATTTTAACTCTCCACTGATAAACTTTTAATGTTTGTCTTAAAAAAAAAAAGGCAATAATAAACTGGACAAAAGTCGCTAGAGTGAATTAAAAAATTGGGAACAGGAAGTTGGGACGGAAATTGCCGGCATTACAAGAATATCGGCAAGGACTGCATGTTAAAGATTTCTGGAAACATTTTTGGTTTAGTGCTATGTCATGCTGTCTCCATGTGATCTTTGTGGGGATCATGGCAACTAATTTTCAGAAAATTGCTGAAATTATTTTCTGTACATGAGTGATTTAAAAGCCTCTAAAATGCCAGACCCCTCCAAGACTAAAGTGTTTCAATATTTCATAATTTAAACTGATTACTTAATGCACATTAGCCTGTTGGTTTCTGCAGGAGACAAAGTTTGATGGCTTGTTTTTATTGTCGATGAGATGCTAGTACGTCTGCTGCAGATTTTGTTGATGGTGAAGAAAATCGTCTTGCATGTGTGAAAAAAATGATGCGTAACTATATTTTATCACAAAAGAATGCACCCATACAACTTTCTGTTTAATTCTTTTTTAAAGGACCTAATTTTGTTGAGTGCACTTAGGGATTCTGGGAGATTTTGGTGTAAAGCATTTCTTAGATTTAAGATTTTTGTTGCTGATTGGAGGATAGAAACAAGATAATAGGTCCACAGCTGAGGTTTTGTCCAAGTTTTTGTGGGTGCAGTTTGGCAGGTAGTTTGAAACTTGATTGGGCTTTTAGTGTCAGGATGGTTTGAGAAAAATACAGCGAAGAATTTGAAGAGAATGTGGCTTCAATAGCCCAGTTCTTATTGAATCCATAGGCTCTCATGGAGCTGGTCCCCATCAGCTAGTCCTTCTGCTTGTCTATAAAAACAGGAAACCAAGAGTGAATGATTATATTAGTAAGAGATGTCTCATAAGCCAGACTGGCTGGGCTTTTTATTAGGATGACACCATCCTTAATAATAGCTTTGATACGATACTAAGTATATGGGGGCTATTTTGGGGTCACGTCTATTGGTCAGTCGGTCCGTCTGTAGACAAGGTTTGTCCGCCCTATTTCTCTGTTACCTTTGCTCAGATTTTGATCAAACTTTACAAGACCAATAAGTACCAAGCCTAGTTGCGCATATCATTAACACGTCATGATTCACCTGATTTTAAATGAGTTATGGCCCTTTATTATATTTCTCAAATTGATTTTGTCTGCGCTATTTCTCAGCTACCTTTAGTCAGATTTTGATTTTTTAAAGCATTAATAAATACAGAGCCAGGTTATTATTGTTGGCACGTCTTCATCAGTTGATTTAAACTGAGTTATGGTCCTTTGTTATATTTATTGAATATATTTTTTCCCACACAATATTTTGGCTACCAATGGTCTGATTTTGATTTAACTTAACAGCATTAATAAGTACTAAGTCTAATTGTGCATATTGTGGCACATCATGGTCATATTTTATATAACTTCACAGCATTTATAAGTACCAACAGTAGTTGCATATATCCTTGGCATGACATGATTAGTTTGTTTTCATATTTATTAAAAAAAAAAATCAGCAACGATGTTTAAATGTATCAGAACTCTACCTGGTTTTGGTATGTTTTTATTTTTACCCTTCAACTGTCTGACATGGTAATAGTAAATGTGACAAAGAGGTATCTGGGGGTATTTATCATTTTCAATGATAGTTCCTTTTCATTTTGTAAGTCTATTTAAATTCAAATTTTTACACCATTGTCCATTTTATATGAAGTTCTTCCTATATGTAGGTTCCAATTATTGGGATATTTAATGGGAATTCGAGAAGGATGTGGTTTTCTTTTTTTTCTTTTTTTTTTTGATTGATAGTGTAATGTTGTTTTTTTTTGCTTGCTGTGATTGCCATCATCATCATCATCATCCATATGCCTTTTTGTTACATCTGTAATACTAGATCCATATCGTAAAATTTTCTTCATTATAATTATGATAATTGATGTTTAATTTCATCATTTCACCATTTTGTTTCTATTTCTGTTTTAGATAGGATATTTAAAAGAACGGAGCTTGCAAGGTGGTTACCAAGGCGATAAGTGGAGTCACCATCAGCTATCCTATGTAAGTAGAACATGTATAATTACTTAATGTCACACGTCAGTATACAACATTAATTCTATCCTAGAACTATCAGGAAAGGGACTGATATGAACTATTTACTCATTTGAGCGTTATATATCAGTTATGATGAGTAATTTGCCTTATTAATTAATATGTAACCAACTTATCTGATGTCAGAAACAAATATATATATATTAAAAATAAAAAAGTATCTGGCACCATTATTTAAAAAAAAAACACACAAAAAACTACAATGGTGAAGTATAGCCTCTGTGGAAAATAGAAAAAGAGGGAGCAATTTACTATTTCCCTGCATGTTGGAGGCAGAATAAGTTTCGTGAGCATGTCCTGTCTCATATCTTCACATCAAAAAGTTCAAGATTTTCTTATTATGTAGTACTGAGTCAATGTTTTGTAGCACCTTTTGGTCTTGATTTTTATTTCACAGGTAATTTCCAGCTGAGTGTTAAGTGCAGTGGTTAGTGCCTTCCCAGTTTACTTGTATATAGCTCTTAATTTGGAATCCAGTGGTAAGAGGATCCACTCTGGAGTTGGAAGGGTGTGGGGTTTGATCCTCAGCCACAAGTCATACTGATATAGCTACCTGCTTTACACTCAGCATATAAGGGTAATTCCAGGACTGATTGGCCCGGTGTCAGGATAATGTGACAGGGTGTGGTATCATGCCACATGTCTATGGTGTGATACTGCAGTGTGGCAGTCTTAGGTAGATATAGCCTCCAGTTGACTGAAACTGTTGATATTTAACTCAATAAACAACCAAGCCAACTTAATTTTGATTGTCAATACTTATAAGGGAGAAAATATCTTACAAGTTGATCTGGTTTTATACTTGTAACATGGATCAATGTCAGCATGACCTGTGAAACGTTTAAAGTGATACAGCTGTAGCTATGACCAGGGATTTCTCTTGGGGCCATTTCCGAACTGCGTGAGCTGTTACACGCAAATAGCTGCAGGTTGCAGGACCAATTAGAAATGTGTTTATTTCTATACAATTCCTGACAGCTGTGATTGATGAAATATGAAAGTTGCGTCATCGTGCATTTGTGTTGGTTTCACTGCTGTCTAATACAGCTGAAAATGAGTCAAAGAAATCTTACAAAACATCACAATTGGTCTGCATATTCAATTAACAGTTTGACATGTACATGGAAATCTACAGGCAAAATGTTAGTTACAGTAACTAGATGTTTTACGTGTCAGATATACAGCTTCCAGTCTTGAACTCCTGTCTCCAACAGTCTGATGCTTTATACTTGCATTTATATGTCCAAGGTCTTATTCTTGACCTAACAGGTGTTTGTTTGTTGTGTTTATATTCATGATGTATTCAAAAACATTCTATTATTTTTTAACTTATTTCAATCTTTAAATTGTCAAGTATAATATGCTACTGGATGGTCCCCTTTATTCTTATTGTTTTACCTGTAGTAAGCAGAGGTGATGCATAGCGATCACTTTTCCATCATCTGTCTGTCACACTTTGTCATATATTTTCCATCACTCTTCTTTCAGCAGGTGACACATGTTCCAAGGAACACTTCTTGTTGTTAAAAAAAGACAGTATAAAAACCATGGCAAAAATATGATAAAACATAAGCAATAGAATGAAGTATATTAAAGAAACAAAGCAGGGTTTTCTTAAGTGGATGCCCACTTGCCCACGCTGGGTTAAAATCACTGCGGGCAAGTGATTTTTCAAAGAAGATAGCCCGGCGGGCAAGTTTATTTATGTAAATGAAATCTTTCGGTTTTTTTTATTTTCTATAGTATATCAGGGGTAAAATGCTTGCAAATTGTCTTTGATACATGTTAACTAAAATCCACCTTAATATTGCACATATTTAGTTTTAAACATTAACAAACACCAACGGACTTCAAGATCAGGCAACCTGTTTTCACTGGGGGCTAGTAGATGTTCAAAGTAACTTGCCCCCTGGACAAGTGAAAGTCAAATCCTTAAGAAAACCCCTGCAACGTAAATGATTGTCATACACTAGAGTTTTCATCGTAAAATGAAAAGTAATGGATACTATGGTGGTAGTGTATATAACGGCAGATCTTTCAGTTTCTGTGGGTTTGAACCCTGCAGGGGCAATATCTATCAATACCTTTGTAGGAGCTGTCAAGTAGAATAGACATAAGTTAAAGGTTAATTTATTTCCCATTTGTCGTAAAAAGAAGTTTAAACAGACATACAGAAAAAAAACATAACTTTCAGATAAATGAAAAAAGTATAGGAAGAAGAAACGTGACCATAATGGAAGGAAAATTTAAGAACACATTATAAAGTTGCAGGAAACCAGAAAAAAAATAATTGTAGTTTTGCAGACATATTACTGTGGAATAATTAGTGTCGAGCTCATATTTTCTAATGGCTGAGGCTTGGAAATGACCATAAACCTCTAATTATTCTTTATTATGTTCTTAGTTTATGACTCTCTGTCCATACCATGCTCATATTTCCATAGTTAAAGGACAGAAAACTTAGAACAGGCCAAAGCCTTGGTGTAATCAATGAAATATTAAACGGATGTGACTGGAAGGGTTCACAGGTCTGAGGATGGCTCCTGGTGGGGGACCAGGCTAGTCACTGAAAGCAGATATTCTAACATTGTCAGAGAGAATCAAAGCGCTCAATGTGCTGGGAGACGGCGGCGGGATTAACATGAAAAAGCTATAATTCTAAACGAAGTATTTCAGAAGTGATTGAAGCAAGAGAGCATACCTGTCAACATTTCAGAATGGCAAGGAGTGAGATTTTTACGTGTCGCGAAGACCGGATAGGAGTGTGGGTTTGGGAGAATTACTTTATTTAAAAAATGTGAGGTCAAAGGTTCAAATCCTACAAAGAACTGACTAAAACAGATAGATCTAGATCTACCTAAAATTTTGATGTCTTTGACTTTAACTTTAAGTCTGGATAAATATTAGCTAGATCTAGATCTATTATATAAATTCAGTCAGTTTTTATATATGATTAAATATATTGGTATGCAATTATATCATTCTAATCATCATATAGTGGCTGTGTTATATGTGAATGACCGATTGATAACAGTAAAAATACCATGTAGACATTCGATTTGTAATGTACTTTCGGTTTAAAAATAATTGTGAGCGGTCTTTTTCACGGCGATTATAACAAAGATTACAATAATCAGTTAGTACTTTTATTGTTATGAAAAGAAGGAACGTCGAAGTATGCTTCAGTGATTCATAATTAACATTTAAGTGTCTGTTTACAAATCAAATGCTGTTGCCATAGTATCAAAATGTCGTTTAGATGGCGCATGCGCAAAAAGTGGTATCAATAATACGCTGACGAATAAATTTGGGTAAATCCGCGTTAATTTGATGTTTTTTGCTGCACTCCATGTGTATTACTTTCAAAATATGTTGTTACGTCGAATATTTTAAACATTCGATATATAAATTTTAAATACAATCGATATATAAATTTTAATTACATAGAAATACCATTCAATTATCTTAAACCTACGACAATAAAAAAATGAAACGAATGCAACAGACCTCCTACACAGTTTGCAGAAAGCAAAATTGGGTCCTGTGTCAGATTTTGAAAGCCAGGAAAATTCCAGTTCCCACGCGTTGTTGTACTTTGAGGCATAACTCTTTTTCTTCTTTTCTGGAGTCTTCATGTTTTGCAGTCGACATTAAGTGCGCGAATGGTGATCATGCAATGTCCGGGAATTTAAGTAATAGTTACCGATAATTCCCGTATATGACTCGGAGGGATTCGGAATTCAAGCAACATTGTGATTGGTGGATTTTCTCTCGGAAGCCCTGGAATGCCCTGGGATATACGAGTATAAGCAAGACCGGCGATAACCAGTTTTGTGACGTACCCTGTATATTGGAATGCCCCTAGACAAGCGTCACAGGGTGGGCTGTATATTGGGGCTTGCATCCTGTGTTGTTTTAACGATTAGAGAAGGTAAAATAGACAAAATTTCTGACCCACAATGTTTTTGGTATTTTTTTATAAAAAATCGTGAGAAAATGGCCAAAAATCGTGAAATCGTGGCCATGAACTTAAAATCGTGAGAATCACGATTTAAGCGTGAGACTTGACAGGTATGAGAGAGGCAAAGGTCTTGTGATGCCAAAAACTCAACACGCTTTCCTGCAACTATAGTTGCTACAGGATCAGTTGAAATCAATCGCTCTCTGTTTCTTACATAATAATCTGGAATAAGGGTCATGAACATGATTTCATTCAAAAGATGTATATCAAAGTAGGTAATTCCCTTTCTTTAGTACTAGTGATTCTATCTGTTGTTTAGTATGTATAGAAATTGACAAGGTATTTGATTATTTAAGATACTTGAATGTTTACCTTTTTATTTCAAAGTTAAAAAATTCTCTCGGAGGAACCTAACTCGCCATTGTGCAAAATTACATATGGACTACTTTAGGTGAATTTTATACATTGGAGTTTCTAATGTTGAGCGCTACTTTTTTCTTCTTACAGGAGTAGATCTTCATTTATGCAAAATGGGTTGCTGTTCTAATTAAGAAATGTCACGGATATTTTGTTCACGCTTAAAATGTATGTTTCCAGTGCAAAATTATGGTAAAAAAAAACATGTTAACAAACAATAACACATTAAAAGCGGTTACAGTTATGATTAAAATGTCTGTGTAACATATTCCACTCCTATTCGTTAGTACAGATGGATACACACTAAGTGCAGAGAGGTGCAGTTAAATTTGCCGTGGAAAATATGCAACTCAGCAAGGTCAGCAAGCCCTGTTTTGGATTTCCAGCTTCTAAAGATGGCTGCCGCCGTCTTAAAATCCCACAAACACCATGTATACATATGATGAAAATATATGCAGTGAGAAAACAACCCCTATATTTTAAGAAAGAGAGGAAAACAACAACTTACTGTCCATATACTTACATTGCAGGAAAACTCTTAAGTCTGAAAATATGTGAAAAATATTTAAAAGCTGACTGACTGACTGATTTACAGTTTAACAGGTTTCCAAATTACAGGTTAACAAGGTTTCGTGGGAATTATTGGTTATGATTTTGTCAAATATAATTGTTCAGAAAGTTGAAGCAGTCAAAATACCATGTTACTGTTGATTTTTCCCCTCTATAATAACCATATGTAATTTTTGCATATAGGTCTAAGATTTGGAAAAAAATGAATTTACAGAAATTCCCTTTGGCTGTTCACACCTTACTTAACAACAGTCTGCACACAGTGCCATCTCATGGATTTACTGATGTACAAACAGTTTCTAATTTTCAAACAATTTTTTGAAAAAAAACAAAAAAAAACCCAGGAAACTAAAAAAAATTTGGCTCTTCTCACTTTGTATGATAAGTGAAAAAAAAAGGTTATCCATGAATAAATAATAATGGTTTTATTAAATCATGCAACTAGTGTACTATAAATCTTCAGTCTGAAGAGGTTTAACCCTTTCCCTCATATAAACTCATTTTGACGCCCTCAATAGGTACCACATAAAGCCTGATCTGCAGAAAACCACAGTTAAACCTTACCAAATTTAATTACAAAATCCTCATTTCCAGACCACTGAGGAGCAGCAAACAGCATAAAACCTGATCAGCCTGCAAGTTACTCGCAGGCTGACCTGGTTTTATGCTGTTCGCATAGGTCTTTTCATGGTGTCCTCTATGAGGGAAAGGGTTAAACATAGTCACATTCTCATTATAATAGTCACATTCTCATTTTAATAGTGCTCCTGAGTAAATGTGATCATATGTCGTATCAAATAAACATCAGAGTCAAAGACCTTAAATGTATATATCAAGCCGGGGGGCTTATTAATTTTGCAGCAAGTACGGCATCAGGGAGACATGGAGCAAAAAAACATGTTGATTTATCTCCCTCTGTAATCGTACACTGTTGCCTTGTATTCCAAAGAGTCAAGTTTTAATGAGTCTGCATGCACTGTCATTCAGAGAGAAGCTGTCGGTTGGTTCCCATCTGTTGAATGGAACCAGTCTGACAGTAGAGGGTCACATGACCCTTTGTCCACTGGACTAGATTTCAGTCTTTTTTTTTTTATCTAGGATATAGGAGGCATGTAATCAATAATTGTACAATGGCAGCTTAGTTGGGAGGAAGATTTATTGTTCAATTTTGTTTTCTTTTATTGGAAATAGTGGCACTTACTCCCCGATTGTTTCTAATCTGATGTTTTATCTAGACACTGCGTCTGATGTATCGAACTGAGGGCGGGTAATATTGCGGCACAACGGAAGTCACATGACTCTGAATATATAACCGGTATGGCGCAATTTGCAGGGAATCTTGGGTAATATACACGATATCTCATCCATGACAAAAGTGGATGCTATTTGATACCTGGTCTCAAAGAAGCAATGGTTCATGACATTTATAATGGAGACATGGAGCTACACAATTAATTTGATTCAGATTTTGATATCTTATTGATTCTTCGGGGAAAAATTGTAATCATTGTTCTGGCGTAATTTCGCTAAATTCCTAGGTGTTTGTCGGCACAGGATTAATATTTCTGGTTGTCTTCTTCGAATATTGCGTTTTATTGTTGTTTTTTTATTGAGGAATAAAGGATCTGAGGATTTTTCCTTTTCCTGGATACCAAGGATCATATTTATATTGTGTTTTGTTTATCAGCTGGTGTTATGCCACAGTGTTTGATATTCCATTTTATCCTTATTTAGACAAGTGGATCAGACAGAAGGAATTTACCATGTCTGAACATGTTTTACTGTGTTGCTTTCTCATCTAAAGGTATTGAAATTGAGCAGTTTAAATGATAACCTGCAGCTTTGTTACAAGCAGATTTTGATTCATTGTGTGCAGATACTCATATTATGTGTTACTATCACTGCTATCAACTGTCGGTCGTATCATGAATGCCAGTAAAACATGAGACATTACGTCATGAATGCTAGTAAAATAGCTCCATTATTTCATGAGTACCAGTCTAACAAGGATTGTTATATCATGAATGCCAGTATAACACTGTTCATTATATCATGAATGTCAGTTATATCATGAATGCCAGTATAACACTGTTCATTATATTATGAATGTCAGTTATATCATGAATGCCAGTATAACACTGTTCATTATATCATTAATGTCAGTTATATCATGAATGACAGTATAACACTGTTCATTATATCATGAATGTCAGTTATATCATGAATGACAGTATAACACTGTTCATTATATCATTAATGTCAGTTATATCATGAATGACAGTATAACACTGTTCATTATATCATTAATGTCAGTTATATCACGAATGCCAATATAACACTGTTCATTATATCATTAATGCCAGTTATATCATGAATGACAGTATAACACTGTTCATTATATCATTAATGTCAGTTATATCATGAATGACAGTATAACACTGTTCATTATATCATGAATGTCAGTTATATCATGAATGCCAGTATAACACTGTTCATTATATCATGAATGTCAGTTATATCATGAATGCCAGTATAACACTGTTCATTATATCATTAATGCCAGTTATATCATGAATGCCAGTATAACACTGTTCATTATATCATTAATGTCAGTTATATCATGAATGCCAGTATAACACTGTTCATTATATCATTAATGCCAGTTATATCATGAATGCCAGTATAACACTGTTCATTATATCATTAATGTCAGTAATATCATGAATGACAGTATAACACTGTTCATTATATCATGAATGTCAGTTATATCATGAATGCCAGTATAACACTGTTCATTATATCATGAATGCCAGCATAACACTGTTCATTATATCATGAATGCCAGCATAACACTGTTCATTATATTAATGAATATCATAAATGCCAGTATAACACTGTTCATTTTATCATAAATGCCAGTATAACACTGTTCATTATAACATGAATGTCAATATAACACTGTTCATTATAACATGAATGTCAGTATAACACTGTTCATTATAACATAAATGCCAGTATAACACTGTTCATTTTATCATAAATGCCAGTATAACACTGTTCATTATAACATGAATGCCAGTATAACACTGTTCATTATAACATGAATGTCAGTATAACACTGTTCATTATAACATAAATGCCAGTATAATACAGGTCATTATATCATGAATTCAAATATAACATACTCCAATTTTTTCACAAATTTATATATAATAATAACACTATTATATATGAATACTTATATAACACACTCCATTATATTATGATTACTTATATAACATCATCCATTATATTATGATTACTTATATAACACACTCCATTATATCATGAATACTTATATAACACACTCCATTATATTATGAATACTTATATAACACACTCCATTATATCATGAATACTTATATAACACACTCCATTATATCATGAATACTTATATAACACACTCCATTATATTATGAATACTTATATAACACACTCCATTATATTATGAATACTTATATTACACACTCCATTATATCATGAATGCCAATTTAACATGGTTTATTCCTTGAAACTGTTTATATTGCAAGGTTTGATATAATGCAGCATCAGGCTATGGCTTCCCAAAACAGTTCATAATGGATCAGCAATGTGTATTTTGTCATATGGCTTCCCAAAACAGTTCATAATGGATCAGCAATGTGTATTTTGTCATATGGCTTCCCAAAACAGTTCATAATGGATCAGCAATGTGTATTTTGTCATATGGCTTCCCAAAACAGTTCATAATGGATCAGCAATGTGTATTTTGTCATATGGCTTCCCAAAACAGTTCATAATGGATCAGCAATGTGTATTTTGTCATATGGCTTCCCAAAACAGTGTTATAATGGATCAGCAATGTATATTTTGTCATATGGCTTCCCAAAACAGTGTTATAATGGATCAGCAATGTTTATTATGTCATATAAGTACTCTTGTAAAGTTAACATTTGAAGACATAACCTGAAAAGAAATTCCGAGAAACACTCAGAAAATTTCAGTACATTGATGTTGCTAACACACAGGGACAATATATGATCACAATCAAAATTGGCTTCCAGGCAGAAGAATTTCTGGAACACAACCCATGTGTTCTTTTTAATCTTTTAAAGTCTGTTGTATTCTTTCAAATGTACAGCCTGTTGTTTTGCTGCATTATTTTCTGTAATGGAATAGACAAAAAGAATTTAAGATTTTGTTCAATTTGAGATGTGTTTTGAAAGATAAAGCTCTGGAAGATATGGAGGGTTTAAAACTCAGAACTGTTTTTCAGGAAAATGAAGTACCTCT
>CM037793.1:31420636-31443590 GCA_021229015.1 Solen grandis | reverse complement strand
TATGCTGTTCGCATAGTGTTCTTTTCATGGTGTCCTCTATGAGGGAAAGGGTTAAACATGAATCTGTAATCAATTTATAAGAGAATTCACTTAACCTCTCAGCTCTCACAAATCCCATCTTAGTCGTACAGCAGTCAATGATCTTCTTCAAAAAATGCGAAATGCGTGCCTCAAACAGAACAAGTCACTGAACTTTGATTCCCTTAGTGACTATGATTACCCAGCACTTACTGGACTTACTCATCAACAGTTTGATGACCTATGCAGGCACTTGGTTGACAAAGTTAAGAATAGCCAAATAGGTCCTCAAGAACAAGTATCAGTTTTGTTTTCTTTTGAAGTTATTTTCTGGTATGTCCAACAAACTTCTGTCCACAATATTCGGACTCAGCAAGTCAAGTGTTCGTTGGGCAGTGTCAACAGTACGCCAGTCTTTCATGCTTAGTTTCGTACAGTGGTGCTAACGTATCAGTTGTCAAAAAATACGATTGGAATACGATAGAAATACGGACGATATACGATATGCGATATACGATCTGCGATAGGTTTACCTTTACGATTCGTTACGATGCGATGCGATGCGTTTATAATCTGATACCATACGATATACGAATTACGATCTGCGATATACGTTATGCGATATACGATACAGGATAAGCACGGTATAAATGGCATTTTTTACAACTGTATACAACTAGATTTTACAATAAGTTCAAAAATATGAAATATCAACTAAGCTTTTAACAATATTTATCACAACCGTGTTTTCATCTGAAATAGACAGCGAAATAAACAAAACGGAAACAGGAAATGGGGACAAACTAAATTGCGGGTCCTCTAGAAATGTTACGGACTCTGTTGTTCCCGTCAAAAACAACCTAAGCACGTGTAATGAAAAAACGATTTTTTTCCTAATGAGGACTCATAAAAAAATGTATTAATTATGCTTTATTATTATGTGTTTTGATATTAATCACATTAAAAAACAAACAAATGATACCAGTAATCATTTAATATCTAGTACGCTGTCATTTGTGCTAATTAAAACAATATCTTCGGGCATTTTTCAAACTTTGCATTTAATCCATCAAACTTTAATGTATATATAATTTATTGGATGTATCAAATATCAAAAGAACGCGAGTGAGTGAGGTAGAATAGCACCGTATCTATTTTCTTATTAGAATATTCGTATATATTACAAGTAGGTAACTGTCATAGGTATAGATTTAATATAAATATGTTTTCATATACTTTAACCAGAAGCTCGGAAAATCCGCTTTGTTTTTAAAAGCCCTAAGCCCGAAGAATTGTTGTTGGAAATTGACCTTGGTAATTAAACAATTAAATACATGTACATTAACATGGGTCGAAAAGCTATCTTTGTCGAAAAGATGCCATGAGTGAAGAGGCCGCCGTTTAAACCCGGGTATTCGTGAGAAATGTCATACGCCGCCATGCGTATACAGTTTAATATGATTTGTTTCGTTAATCGAGTACAAGAATAAAATAGTTGCCAAATCGGTTATATCTCATTTGACTACACCCAGTTCATCTACTGTATAAAGTTATTTCACACCTTTCCAGACATGTTTCCAGATTGTCTAACACATGCATTACTACATGTAAAGGATATATAACTAATTGTCTCTTATTAAGTAGGGAAATATCATCATGTGTTGGGCTTTCAATATTTGTAATGGTATCCATGTTTTTGACCAAGTATTATTGTAAAATTATTTAAAATGTAAAGTATTTAATATTTTATATAAATATTTATGATATAAAATTTATATTGTGTGCATATGTATCATCCCCGCACTAATTCACTGTGTCTTCCGCATTAATATGCATTCATCTCTCCTCCTCCTCTCTCTCTCTCTCATCCTATATTTTGAGCTAATGGTCATTAATGTTATCATGTATGTGGTTTCGAGACACATTTTTAATTTGCAGAGATTTTGATTTGTAGACACAATGGGTTTCAATCGGAAGAACAAATTAAAAAAAAAAAGTCTATTCAAAATCTGTGTATTTTACTCGCCGTTTTTAACAATCAAAATATTTTAAAGAATACCCTATGATTCGCTCATTTGTGATATAAAAATAAGTCCATAAGTCATACACATGTGTGCCCACACACTCCCTTACAAATGTATTTTTGATACATGTATCGATCATTTTCATCATCGTGTACATTTAAGATTTTTTTTCTCTCTTCGAAATATATTCTGTGCCTCATACCTGATTGGAAACAGTTTTATTATTATTATTATTATTCTATGAATATTGGTGTGTTTAAAATAGAATTTCAAATTATTGCTAAAAATTGTAATCTTTTAGTACCGGAAATAACATTCACCCTGTGTACATGTCAAAAGTCTTCTCCTCTGGGGATGGTATACCGGCAGCGGCGAGACATAAAGGTGACATATCCGGTCAAAATAAACACATGCTGTGCCTGCTGATAAGAACTTATGGCACGCCTCCGGTATGCGAAACACACTTTTTTCACTTAATTATACATAAAAGATTAGGGATATGCAAGAAAATGTTCTAACCTATTATATCTCTAGCAAACTGTAATAATATGGAAATGAGATCTTTAGCGAACTGTAGTAATATGGAAACAAGATCATTTTCTTTTAACTATTATCATGTCAGTGAACTCTGTGTTATCACGGAATAAAATACATCAGTTATTTTATAACAAATCTTCCATTCCCATGTAGGTTTTATCTTTATCTTTCTATTGTTATGGCTTGCAATAATTCCTGGTTTATCATATTAAATATTAAGACATAGCAGTGAAGCATATCACGAAAATGTGGTCCCGTTTTATCATTGTTTTTTTTTTCCATATGAAAGAGACAGTTGTTGGATACAATTAAGTTCGGGTGTGATACCCATGCTAATTTCGCAAATATACGTGTCCGAGGTATAGCACCGATATACTGTAAACATGTTCCTGTGTAGAACTAGTACTTAGAGCTCCGTGTTCTCAAAGCAATACCGATGCATCTTGTACACATCATATACGTACAAAACATGTATTAGGATTTACGCGATCATCGGAAAAAATGCTCCGGTTTGGATTTTCAGTCTCCACCTACCTGAATTTTGATTATCTCCGTACTGATGAAAAAGGGGGAAAAAAGAAACATAATTTGCACTCATTCATCCAATTTTTTTGGAAGTGTGTGTGTGCGTGCGCGTGTGCGTAATGAAAGAGAGATAGACAAACCTAAATAAAATAGGAAATAATTAAATAAATAAACTATATTCGTAAATTACAATTATCTTTTGTTCACGAATTAATTAAATAATAAAGAAAAATGGGCATTCGAGTAAATACAGCAGTAAAAAATGTCCCGGGAAATAAACAATTACACGAAAGCAACATTTCGGACGATCTTGCATAAGTAGGTAAGTTTTAATTTGTTAGTTTTTAGACAGGTTAATAAAGCAAACATTGATCAAACATATCGATTACACATATCTTAAAATTATTCCACTTTATTACTGATATAGTCACGAAGCTATATTAAAGGTATTTACGTCTCTGGTATAGTACTTTTCACACGTGCATCAAATTATATAACATCGCATGGCGTCTGCTCCTGAAAGTCACGTAGGCCATAACACATGTATAAAATAATAAAGTAAAAGAAATATAACTATTACAATTGGTAAAATATGAAAAAAATGTACTGCATAATGTGATTTAATGATCCACCATTAATAAACTTAAGCAAATATTAAATTTAAAGACACGAACATTAATTATTTCTGAAATATCGATGGTGTCCCGTAACTTACACTGTCCTAAGCCACTGGGTGGTTCAATATGATATACGTTATGCGATTTACGATATACGATTACCGATATACGGTTGCCTTACGAATTCCATACGTTACGATGCGATTGAGTAATATATACGTTACGATACGATGCGATACGAACGATATACGCTATTTTTGACAACTGATACGTTAGCACCACTGTACCCCTGTACCTCGGGATAGATTGCATGACCAGGGAATCAATCATAGAAAACCACACTCGTCCTCTAGCAAAAACCTTGTTTGGAACAAATGAAAACCAACTGATTCTAGTCTTAGATGGCATGTACATATACATAAACAAGTCTAACAACTTTCAGTTTCAAAGACGTACCTACCGTATGCATAAAGGACGCCCTTTAGTGAAACCAATGGTTGTCGTTACCACTACAGGTCATTTTGTAACAATTGTAGGCCCATATTTAGCTGACACCAAAAACAATGATGCAGCTATTTTGAACCACATGCTACAGGCAAACATTCAAGACCTAAGAGACTTTCTACAAGAGGGAGATGTCATTGTAGTTGATCGCGGGTTCAGAGATTCCCTACCACTTCTTGCTGATCTTGGAATTCAAGTGGAAATAAAGGTATGTAATTCAACAAGTCCTTACACAACTTCTGCAGTTTTATAGACCGGTATACCTACTACAGGTTTATTTATGCATATTTTTTTTTTATAATTTTTTGTTATTTTTTAGATCCGATGGGTGGTTGAGTCAGCCAATGCCAGAATCAAGCGTTTTAAGTACCTTGACCATGTTATGCCTAACAGCCAAGTGCCATTCATAGGTGACTTTGTTCGCATCGTGTGTGCTCTTTCGAACAAATATTTCCCTCCACTTAGTTCACCTGGCCAAACAGACAAGGACGATGAAATTGCAACCCAGATGCTGCAGCAATCTCAGAAAACCAACGAGTTGAAGATTATGGTTGAGGAAAAAGGCTTGAACAGGAAGGTTAAGGTTTGGAAAAGTGTTGATGAATGTGACATTGTTAATTTCCCTCGCCTTAGTGATGAACAGTTAAGTGAACTAACATTAGGTGTTTATCAGTTATGTTTAAGCTCAAGCTATATACAGGAACATTTGGAAGGGAACTGTGATATCCATGTACATGTTGATGAGCCCAAGCTTCTTTCAGTGAAAATGCAGAGTCGGCAAGAAAGGGCAGGTTCTCATGTTGTTGGCATGTGTTCCCATGTATCGGCCATAATCTGGTATTTGTCATTTGCCAGATACCAGGAGAGAGAATCGTATGGTGTTCGCAACTGGGGCATGCACCTGTCTGATGCCGCTACATTTCAAGTTGATGAAACATCTAGCAGTGAAAGTGATTAGTTCCTTTTCACGTGAATGGATGGGCACACGTTTGTCATGTACATATATGGTCATCCATTTTTCATACATATATGAGCCAGGCAGAACTGGGAAATGGTTAGTCATAAGAACTGATCAGGTTAACATTACATAGTACAGTATTCAATTACTGCTATATTTTGAATGTTGTTTCTTTCATTTGTAGGTAGTCAAACACATTGCCATGAAGACAGATTTTTTGAAAATGTTTTGTATAAGATGTATCTTGTGCAAATGAACACAATAATTATGATAAGTATTCAATAACTTATGTCCCAAAATGATTTATTTTGTAAAGAAATATATTACTGAGTGAATATCACATGAAAACAGAATATTGACTTTATTCAATTAATTATTTATGCTACCAGAGTAACAGCTGCCATATATATTTGTTGATTTCTTTAGTAAAAAAAAATATGACAAACTCTAATTTGTTGCAGTTTTGTGTAAAAGAGCTGTTAAATCAAGCAAGAAAATACATAAAAAATTACCTTATTTGTATCATTTAAGCAAATATAGCTGTCCCATTGTTGTCATAGCAACCAATATTATGTATGGAATTCATAAAGGAGGATTTATGTAATATATTAGCATAAATTGTTGTTTTCAAAAAATAATGTTGAATGCATAAAATAAGGCATATTGAAAACATGTAAATTTTGTGTTCTTATTTTCGTTTCCATAGCAACCAATATTTTAAACAGGTGAATAAAAAAGGAATTCAAGAAGATATTGATTTACATTCAAAAATGAAAAGAATATGCAACGGTTTTAGTAGTATGACCATTTCTTCTATTCTATTGAAAAAATTCAAACCGTTGCTATGGCAACGGCTGAATTTGAAAAACCTAAATATTTACATTTTTTGACTAGCCATGAGTTTAAATTTAAGCAGAACTTATTTCCAATTAATTTGAATGTCGGGCCATTTTCACCTATTAGTGAACCAAGCCCTTTCTTGATATTACTTAAATTCTTAGATATGGTAAAAACCCATTTCCACTGTTTTCAAGTACAGGACTAAGTTGAAATAAATAATTACCTTAATAATAAAATTAATAGTTGAGAAATCAAATATTTGGGTATTTTTATTACAGAAACGAGGATAAAGAAACACATACCTAAGTACCAAGTATTACTAAGCGTTAAGAAGGGGCCTTGTAACATGAAATGATGCCAAGTCTAAGATCAGATGAGACATATTTCCTAGAATCAAGGCTGTTTATGACACTTTGGTTGAAATACTGAGGATGTTATGGTTGAACAACAAATACCTGGAAGAAGCCTACAAAATGCAGCAATCAAATTCCACTGCCTCAGTCTGAATATTCATGATTAACTATTGTGAATAGGCATGCATACTGAACAGGCGTATGAAACTTCAACAAGCAATTGCTTGCTGTCAACAGCTTTCTTTTGTTATTTAACAGACATTTGGGCCAAGGATATGCCAATATTTACGTGGCAATTGCAGGTGTTACAGATGTTTCAAACATTAATTTGTGTTGCAGCATTTTTTTTATTTTTTTTTTTGCTTTTTGGCCCAACACTTATTTTTTCATTTTTCAAATAGAAATTTCTATTTGATTCATTTATTTTTTCTACCTAGATCTTTATTGCAATAATAGAGAGAGGAGGAAAAAGAAAAGTGAAGGTGAACTAAACTTTAATAAATACATTTTGAAGTATAGTGTTAGTCTGAGCTTCTTGTAACTTCAATGCTTTCATATGATAGCAGGTAAAAACAGATTGTAGAACTGTAGCTCTTCTCTTTCAAATTGCCTTTTTATTTCATATTGGAAGACTCTAAGCTATACCTTGTGTCAGTTTTACGACTTTAATTATGCCATTATATTGAGCTGATGCACAACTAATAGCTCAAACATACAATTAACTAATAAAGTCTCTGTATAAATTTGGATAGAAAACGAGCAATTAAACTTTTATATCTCAGACTAATTCCACAAAGAACAAAGGAAGAAAGGCTTTAAATTCTACAGAGATGAAAGAATCCTGTTCTTTTTTTATGCCTGAAAACTAGTCCATCTCCAGAATTTATTCCTAGCACACAATTGGCAAGTACAATTTTTTAACTGATTTTAGGACAAGCTGACCTTACAGTACCTGAACCTTTTATTCAAAAATGATAAAAGAAAAGCACATTAAAAATAGAATTATACAGTCCCTATAATGTTTTTATTTAGTATCATATAAGGCTGACTAATTCTTTAAAAAAAGAATAAACTAGAGGGCCTAGATGGCCCTGTGTCGCTTACCTGAGTAAGATGGCTGTGTTAGGCATAATGACAAAAAATCTGGCATCTAAAGTGTTTTTCTAACATTTGACTAAGTGACCAACGTATTGATCCTACCTGAATTTGCACTCAACTGGGAATTCATGCAGTCATCATTCATATCAAGTTTAATGAAGACTGGGACAAAGATGTAACCCCTAGAGTGTTCACATGATTTTTCTAAGATTTGACCTGGTGACCTAGTTTTTGACCTCATGTGACTCATTTTCGAACTCATACAATATATCAATTAGACAAACATCCTGACCAAATCTATTGAAGATTGGGCTAAAACTGTGGACTCTAGAGAGTTCACAAGGTTTTTCTTAGATTTGACCTGGTCACCTAGTTTTTGATCCCACATGACCCAATTTCAAACTCATGCAAGATATCATGTAGACAAACATCCTGACCAATTTTATGAAGATTGGGCCAAAACTGTAGCCTGTAGAGTGTTCACAAGGTTTTTCTAAGATTTGACCTGGTGACCTAGTTTTTGACCCCTTATTACCCATTTTCGAACTCATCCAAGATATCATGTAGACAAACACCCTGACCATTTTTCATGAAGATTGAGCTAAAACTGTGGCCTCAAGAGTGTTTGCAAGGTTTTTCTAAGATTTGACCTGTTGACCTAGTTTTTGACCCTGCGTGACCCAATTTCAAACTCATCTGAGATATCATGTAGACAAACAACCTGACCAAGTTTCATGAAGATTGGGCCAAAACTGTGGCTTGTAAAGTGTTCACAAGGTTTTTCTAAATTTTGACCTGGTGACCTAGTTTTTGACTCCACATGACCCAATTTTGAACTCATCCGAGATATCATGTAGACAAACATCCTGACCAAGTTTCATGAAGATTGGGCCAAAACTGTGGCCTTAATGTTCAAAGGTTTTTCTAATTTGACCTGGTGACCTAGTTTTTGACCCCACATAACCCAATTTCAAACACATCCGAGATATCATGCAGACAAACATCCTGACCAAGTTTCATGAAGATCGGGCCAAAGTTGTGGCCTCTAGAGTGTTCACAAGGTTTTCTGAGATTTGACCTGGTGACCTAGTTTTTGACCCCACATTACCCATTTTCGAACTCGACATCCAAGATATCATTTAGACAAACATCCTGACCAAGTTTCATGAAGATTGGGCCAAAGTTGTGGCCTCTAGAGTGTTCACAAGGTTTTTCTAAGATTTGAACTGGTGACCTAGTTTTTGATCCCACAGGACCAAATATCAAACTCATCTGAGATATCATGTAGACAGACATCCTGACCAAGTTTCATGAAGATTGGGCCAAAGTTGTGGCCTCTAGAGTGTTCACAAGGTTTTTCTGAGATTTGACCTGGTGACCTAGTTTTTGACCCCCTATTACCCATTTTCGAACTTGACATCCAAGATATCATGTAGACAAACATCCTGACCAAGTTTCATGAAGATTGGGTCAAAACTGTGGCCTCTAGAGTGTTCACAAGCAATTTGTGACGACGGACAACGCATGACGCATGGCGGACAAAAGGCGATCACAAAAGCTCACCCGAGCACAAGTGCTCAGGTGAGCTAAAAAAATCCTAAAAGGCATGTGGTTTTGTTTTGACATGTATGTCATAGAAAATTTCAAATCAACATTAAAATTACAAGAATAACTCAAATCACATAAAAATTCCATAAATTATTTCTGTTGAGTAAAAAACAACAACAGGTTTTTTTTACATTTTTTAGCACTGTACCTCCACACCTAACAAAGTATCCTATTTCAAGTTTGAAATGAATCCATGAAAAAATGTTGAAGAGTGAGATAACAACATGAATGACAGCCAGTTATCCATTTTACCAAGGCAAGAAAAAAATTAATTCATTTTGGCCAAAACTTAGATACTCTTTCCACACAAGCTGTTGATGATAAACTGGTAAATATATCCCTTGCTATTATCTAAGGTTTTATTTTGTTACTAATTCCTCACACAAAATTCACAAATCTTAAGGGTCTACCCAATACAGTAAAAAAATCCCTTGTGACAGTTACATTTCCTGACCCTGGTTTAGATGAAAAAAAACCCCCCAAAAAACATTTAAACCATCATCAACCTTTACCTTATAAAATTCCTGGTAATATTTCTAATATTGATGATTGAAATGTATTATGGCATATGAAATAGTGTTTTTTCTTTACCATCCAAAACAAGTCTATATGAGGTAAAGGGTTAAATTCTAAAAGAGAAGTGGGATTTTAGATGAGAAATTAGTGATAAAGATTTCAGAACAAGAATTCACATAAAGGATCCTAAACCTGTAGAAGGGAATTCTGTAAACTTTCACGACCCTCGGACACTGTGCACACATTCCTTTTGAGAACTTTTCACTATAAACATTAAACATGGCAAATATATATATAAAAAATGTCTGGGTTTTTTTTGTGTTTTTTTTAACGAGGCATTAAGTCTGGACTTCTGTACATCCTCATCCCCAGGAGGACTTTTGAAGCTATTAGAAAATTTTTTGTAGCATCTGTATCTGAAAGTTTGCTTGATGTTCATACAATATTGAGAGAAGTCTGTCTACCATCCTGTAAGTCCAAGACCATTTATAACACATCTGCAGCTGTCATTCTCAGGGAGTTTAACACATATTGTATGTACAACAGTAAACCTGCCCCTGGGCCCAGTGGTTAGTGTCCGTCCTGTAAAAGGAAGGTCATGGATTAGATTCCCAATCGTAATATATACAGTAGAAACTCACTTAGCGGGCACCTCAATAATACGGGCAACTTCTAATTACGGGCAAAATTCGCGGTCCGGATCGCTTTGCTATATGTTTATTTGCCCGCAAAACTCAATAATGCGGGCACCTGGCTATTGCGAAATGCAGGCACCATTTCGGTCCCGATCGGTGTTTACAGTGCAAAATGAACCTAGCTAAAGCGGGCACCTGTCCAAGGGCGATAACACTTTCGATTTTTTATCTGACTGGTTACGTAAAATACCGTCGTAAGTTATGTTAACCAGTCTCAGTATTTTGCAAACCAGTCTGTGTTTCACGCGCCCGACATTTTGACACTTTCTTTTGTTTTGATAGCAGTACACAAGAAACAAACTGACAACAGGTCCAAGTGTCAGTTTGTTTCGAAAAATGGGACGTTAATGGATCCCTTTATCAAAAGCGATGTGTATGATGTTTGCATCTTTTTGTCCAATAAATTTAGCAAAAGGCGGCGTTTGATAACGCTATGTTTTCGATGCATCGTCATTATCAACATCGACATCAAACTGATGGTAATTAATACTTTAATTAAAATATTAGGGACATATGAATTGATGATTATGGGTAATTGATAGTCGGCACGTCTGTTTTGCAAACTTTATAGCTAATTAGTAAATATTCATATTAAAACGATGATAAATAATGTGCACTTCATGAAATGCATTCAGAATTCATTTTGCATTTCTTACGTTCACTATAACTATCAAAACTATGAGTAAGAAACGTAAAGAACTTTCTCTCAAAGACAAAATTTTATTGATTAATGATAGCCATGGTAAATCTCATCGTGTTCTAGCTGAACAGTTTGGCATTGGAAAGACTCAGGTATAAAACATGAATCAATATTCATTATCATTAACAGCAACCTTGATTATAATTTATATTTTAAACAATATGATTTTTTCTTCGGAGTCTATGCCTAAATGACTTCCGATATGGATGCAATTATTCTTTTAGATTTTCTTTTTAACAATTTAAAAAAATAAAACTTATAAAAATGAAACTTAAAATGGCTTATTTAATGAGTTATTGAATAATCAATTGATTACACAAAACTCACATAGCAAACACAACACATAACACACAAGTGTAGGGTTGATGTGTCAAAGGGACATAATCCCTTTTGACTTTGTGAAACCTTGCTATTAAGGCCAAATTTCAAATTAAGGCCACTCGTGCCCGGTCCCATACGTGGCCTTAATATTGAGGTTCCACTGTACACCAAAGTCAATGAAAATAGTACTTGGTTCTTGGCAATAAGAGTAGTTCCAGGACTGGTTGGCCCAATCAGTCAGTAAAGTGGGTCAAGTCACTTGTCTACAGTGTGATATCATAGTGTGGGTTCTAGTAGTTATAGTCCCCAAATGACCAAGCAAACAAATCAAAACAATATGTCCTTCCTATGAAACAACAGGGCCATGATGGCCATGGGATTGCACACCTGAGAACCAGGTATTAGTTGGAGGAAAAGAACAGCAAATACCTAATTATGGAAAATGGGCTCTGCCTCCTTCCAGCCATAAATCCATTGCATACTTTGGCACGAGAAGATTTTTCAAATTTGTACTATATACAAATAAGGATAATTGGCTCTGCCCCCTGGCAGCCATGTTTTTCAATGGATAAAATAATTTGAACAATCTTGGTAGAGAGTGACCTAAGGAACAGTGTGCCAAATAACTTTGAAATCCAGCAAGTACTTTTGCATAATTTTTCAAATTTATACCATATACATATAAGGAAAAAAGGCTCTGTCCCCCTGCGGCCATGTTTTTCAACAGATCAAAATCATTTGAAAAATCTTGGTAGAGGGTGACCCAAGGAATATCTGTGCCAGATATCTTTGAAATCCAGCAAGTACTTTTGCATAAAAAGATTTTTCAAATTTGTACTTTATACATATAAGGAAAACAGGTTCCACCCCTGGCAGACATGTTTTTCAACAGATCAAAATCATTTAAATAATCTTGGTAGAAGGTGACCCAAGGAATATCTGTGCCAGATAAATTTGAGAACCAGCCAATATTTTTGGAGAAGACGACTTTTGAAGTTTTTACATTTCTTCCCCTTTTAGTTGCCATTGCAACCAGATTTTGGCATGGAATTAAATTCTTTGAACAACTTTGGAAAAGTACCACCCAAGGAACATTCCTTTAAAATTTTATGAAAATTGGCCCAGAAGTCTAGGAGGAGAAATCCTTTAAGTTAAATGTTGATGACGGACGCCAGACGCCGGACATGTAACAGTCAAAATAGCTCACGTTGTGCACAGGTATGCTAAAAACAAGTGTGCTGATTATCAAAAATATATGCCTATGCTGCAAATTCACCAATTCAAGGGCCATAAGTATTGAGTGTCTGAGACTTTCTGGCTGCTTATAACTTGGTCAAGATAATACATATTGTGACCAAGTTTGGTAAAGATGAATTCACATTTGTCAGAGTTTGGGCATGGACACGATTAATTTTACAATTTACAATTTTTTCATTAATTCAAGGGTTGTATTAGAGTTAAAAAGCAGCTAACCTGCGTGGACACCTGCCTTCCTGCCATATCAGACCAGTGGTAGCATACAAAATATATTCTCAATTCAAATAAAGGTGATCATGACATACCAACGTTATACCCAATTTAGCTTGGAGACTTAAAAATGCTGTGAAGTTCCAATTAAAATCCTTCCAAAGGTAGCCGAGAAATAGCACGGACAAAATATATTCAAATAAAATATCAAAGGGCCATAACTCATTTAAAATCAAGCCTATCATGATGTTCTAAAGATATGCCCAACTAGGCTTGGTACTTATTAATGCTGTGATGTTATATCAAAATCCAACCAAACTTAGCTAAGAAAAAGCGCAGGAAAAATATACTTAAGAAATATAACAATGGGTCATAACTAATTTAAAATCAAGCTGATCATGACATGCAAATTGATATGCACAAGTAGGCTTGGAACTTATCATTCTTGTAAAGTGTAATCAAATTAGACAAAAAGTAGCCAAGAAATAGTGCAGACAAATCCATATATACTTTGAATCTGAAGGTATTATAATAAATATATTGAAAAACTAAATTAAAATTGGGATAAATTACTCATTTATGTTTTGTTAATTGGCAACTATGGAAAATAATTACTGTATAGGGCTTTGCTTTTAATGTTGTTTTGCCTTTATATAAAAAGCAGTCATTTGTGGGTGTATAAATTTGCTCAATTTGGCTTAAAATGTATAACAGAATATGTGTCATAAATATGCATATTTTATATTTTATAAAACAAGGGGGTCATAGAAGCCCTGGATCACTCACCTGAGTATAAGGTTACCCAAGAAATATTGTGTGAGCTCTAAATGAATTAAGTTTATTTTAGCAAATTTTGTGAAGCTTCACCCAAGGAACATCCCTGCCAAGTTTAATCTAATTCTGTCCAACGTTTTCAGAGGAGCATGATGTCATTTAAAGATTTCACTATTTATACATTTAAGGCAAATTAGCCCCGCCTCTGGCGGCCATGTTTTTATACGGGTTGGAATAACTTTGACAAACTTGGTTGAGAGTTACCCTAGAAACATCTGTACTAAAACATTTTGAAATCTGGCCAGTAGTTTTGAAGGAGATGAATTTAAAATTTTCATATTTTTTTCTTTCCATTGCCATGGCAACAAGAGTTCTACATGGATCAAGTTTATTTTAATAACTTTTGTGGAGATCCACCCAAGGATCATCCCTGCCATGTTAAATCAATTTCTGTCCAGTGGTTTCAGAGGTGATGTTGTTTAAAGTTTCCACTATATACATATAAGGCAAATTAGCCCTGCCCCTGGTGGCCTTGTTTTTTTACAGATTAGAATAATTTTAGCAATCTTGGTAGCGTGTTACCCAAGGAACATATCTACTAAAACATTTTGAAATCTGGCCAGAAGTTTTGAAGGAGATGAATTTAAAGTTTTCATATTTTTTTTCTTTCCATTGCCATAGCAACCAGAGTTCTACGTGGATCAAGTTTATTTAAATAACTTTTCAAAAGATTCACCCAAGGATCATCCCTGCCAAGTTAAATCAAATTCTGTCCAACGGTTTCAGAGGAGATATCATTGAAAGCAAATTACTGACAACGAACAACAAATGCAGGGTGATCCTAGTAGCTCACCTTGAGCACATATTATTCTGGTGAGCTAAAAAAAAGCAGATATAAATTTACCATAAACATTCAATGAAATACAGTAGCATCTGTATGAAACTCTTCTGAGTGGGAACATCATCTTATTTGGTATTTATATTTTTAGCAGTATATAATGGACATGAAACACATCAAATGATGCGTAACCAGGTTTTTAAGTGCCGCTCATCCCAAGCAAGCAAAACTATTTTTAGTAACAGTGACCATGTCCCTATTGACCCAAAAATCAATCCCAATCTTCCTGACTCTCCATATGGTATCTATCTTCTAAATCTGATCATCATAACTCACTCCTTAAATTATTGTTCCATACCTTCCTTTTCAGCTTGTACCGGCCAGTATTTTGAACAGCTCATTCCAACCACAAGGTACCCTGCCTGAGATGAACACCCTAAGGGATTACAAGGCTAATCAACAGCTAAGCTCCTCATGTGCCCTTTGCCCAATGTCAGAATGGGAACCAACATATGTCTCCTAGCAAACTTCACTCTAGGCGGACTTAAATACATCTTAAAAGATCAATTATTCATTCAAGGAACCCATTTCTCTGCAATGACTGTTATTGAAAACCAAAAGGGTCAATCTATTCCATCCAACCATTAAATGGCTCCTCCATCAATGTCACAGTTAAGACTGAACAGAGATTTGGGGAGTATAATAAATGGGGCCCAACGGTAGACCTGGCAGCAAGGCTCCAAGTGCACAGGCCCCCATACGGATTGATTAGATTTTTTCCCCCCGTTTTTTAAATTTCCTTTAAAAAATGTATCCAAAGCTGATTCATCTGTCACTCTAGGAAATGGAATTTTCTTGTTCTATTTAAAAGCATTATATATTTGTCATTCTTATTTTACCAGGTATAAAATAACAAAAGTGACCTTGAACTTATCACCCTGACCCCAAGATCTATAAAATAAATGATAGAGGGATTCTGGTCTGGTTGCAATGTCCCTGAAACTTCAAAAGACCATATACCATGTATCATCTTGCTTAGATATAAATCAATGACCTTTAAAATTATGTTAAAGAACATAATCTGGCCACAAAATATACCTTTAATCTTGTGACCATGACCTTGAAGCTGAGGTCATGATTGTTGGTACAGTTAAACCTGTGTAGTATATAACCTGTACTCAGGATCAAACCTGTCCTACACAGACTATTTCCAGTTTCTCAAATTTTCTCCTCTTTTTTGTCTCTTTTTCTTCTTTTTTTTAAGAATTTACTTCAATTTAGCACCAATCACTTTATTTGTATCCCTTGAATGACTACTAACGCAGCTGTGACTGCACAGTAAAACACTGTTAATTAATTTTAGGTTCTTAAGTTAAAAGTGGGATTTTCTCCTTTCCATGCATGGTCAAAATTTGGCAATGGATATTTGTTATGATTTTCGAGGGGATTGAAAAAGCTTGTCAATTGTAGCATCTTAAGATATATCATGCTTTTGGGCAGGAATGTGTGCGAAGATGATTGTGTTACTGCATTAAATTGCTTTAAATTTTTTAAAAGATGAATTAAAGTCGAACCCCGGCTATTCGAAATCCCGGGGAACAACTTTTATTTCGAGTAAGGCATGTATTTGAATAACCCAAATCACGTTGATCGTTGAGACAAAAACCCATCCCACCCAATTTTTTCATGCAGTGAACGTATAATGTACACTTTTTAAAATATGTTATGATTAAGTAATTTTAATGAAAACAACTATAGATAATCAATTTTTATTTTACAACTTTCATTATTGCATAAATGATTTCGATACATAGATATTAATCAATTCATTTATCAGGTCTCACTAAATCACAAGCGACTACATGTTCCTAATATAAACGCTGTCTTGAAAACAGCAATGGATAATTAATATTTAATTTACCAACATTTATTTCTGCATATATGCATACATATATCAACATTCATCATGTCTGACTAAACCACAAGTAACTACATGTATCAATGTTACATCAACGTCGTCTTGAAAAACGGATGTAATCGTGGTCTGCTTGTTACACTTGTTTAAGTTTTCCTTTACCAGCGTATCCGAAATACTACAATCATCACCTTTATGACTGAAATATACAAACACCCAATCAATTAACAATTTATGTAAACTATAAGCGGCTGTCTCCCCCCATTTCAGTATTTAACTGACATTTGCACCTTTCCATTGTTCGTTTTCAAAATGTCGCCAGTAATTAATGCTCGTCAGTGATTTCAAATAAGGAGGTGTGAAAATCATACGAGTTGATTGGCACGGGCCAAAATATCTTTTCGGATAAGGCCAGGTATTCGAATGGCACAAATCTGAATAACCCAGATATTTTTATATAGAAATAAGAAGGAGAGTGATCGGGACCAACAAAGTATTTTGAATACGCCGGGTATTTGAATGAGAGGTGGTGGAGTAACCGGGGTTCGACTGTAATTGCTCTATGGAATATTTATGTAAAGCATTTCTTTTTGTCTACAGTCTATCATAGTTATAATACAGTTTGTCAAAAATCTAGATCATAATTTGAGAAACACTATTAATTAAAAAAATTCAAAAGTTTTATAAGAAATGACTGGTAAATTTAAGTTTCCAATTCGTTAAATGTATAAATAAATGTTATTACAGTCAAACTTGTATTAAGCAGCCACCCCAGGGACAGGCAACAATTGGCTGCAAATATAGTATCGGCCATTTTTGATAGTACATGTCAATGTATATATACTTGCTTGTATGTATGTATGTATGTATGTATGTATATGTATTTTACCTTTTTATATGTATATTATACCTATACACAAACTCTCTCTCTTTTTCTCCGCCTTTCAATTTTTATCTCTCTCTCTTTCTGAGTCTTATACCCATAACAAAGTAAGTATTCAACTCATAAGCACATGTATGTTTGTATGAACATGTATGTTTGTATGAACCAGTGGTGACAGATATCGTTAAATTATCGTTGGGTGTTGTTCGCCATGATCTTTTTAGGTCTAAATTTTTGCTCTCTCAAACTCTTCAAGTAATACCTGTTCTCTTTTTGAGATATTCTGGATCTGAGCCAAGCCATTGTTAAATTCAGCTGCTATTATTCCTGAGCTTTTCCCAGCTTCAAAACTTTCATTCTGTCTTCTAGCATCAGACACTTTCGTTTAGACATGATGGCATACGCGGACACATTACCGTTATGTTCTAAATATTCCATTTTATATCACTAGCGATTTCTTGTTTTTAGCAGAAAACAGTCGATATTCTTTGATCAAGCAATTAATAAAAACACCTTAATAACTCTCGAAAGATAAAAGATGTCCACATTCATAATTCCAACATTAACACCGATCGGTGATCATCTAGTCAGCCGAGCAAATCGAATGTAGAAGAATCGAGTGCATAACTGTTCATATACATGATGTGTATTTCATCAAACTTCTAACTATGCTTAGATAAAAGGCAATCGGGAATAATTAAAACACTCATTGATGGTTGGTTGGTTAAGCCAGCCCTTCTCAAACAGCGTGACGTTGGCAAACACTGTAAGTTTGCCAGCGGGGGTATGCCAATTATGCCTGCAGGTGGGGAGCAGGGGATCAATGGGCACGCGTTCAGTGCGGGATCACACCAGCTGATTGACCGCTAATTAGTAGTAAGATTATCCCATATTTAAGGTGAGCGTTGACCGCATATGACAAGTGACCGCTTATTACACGACAATTAAAGGAGAATTTGCTCGGGAGGACCTGACATGACCGCTTACGTCATGGTGACCGCTTAATACACGTGGCCGCTATCACAAGTTTGATTGTAAATCTGAATAAAAAATATAGAGGTTTAAAACATGGACATTTGAAAATCATATTGCAAAGTCATATTGCCCAGATATCCAATTTATTGCATATACCTACCATTTACCCACTATAAAGGTTTTCTTTTACCAAAAATATTGTCCATGTACACCAAAATTATAGAGACTCTTTATATGAAGGGATACAAAGTTAAGAAAAACAGCAATTGTACCCCTAGTTTCAAAAATCAGTGGGAACCCTGAGCATTTTATAGGACATTTGTTAGGTAACTTTAGTATACTGAGGGACAATTACAAAGTCCTGGAAGCATTTAAACAGGGGTTATATATGTTTTGGGTTCACTTGTATATCTGTTTAAAGGTCATTAAAAACTTGAATCACAGAAGTTCATTGTCTGAGCAGTACCAATTTTTTGGCAAAGGAGAGCACCGAAAACATTACCTCAGCTTATTGATTTATTAGTTGAAAATATTTTTGGTGTAGCTGTCTTATCTCACTTTTGACCTACTTAAGGATGATAATGTATTATTGACAGTGCTGAATGAGCATTTACCAATTTTCATTGTTGGAATGATAACTTAACTGAAATACATACTTGATATAATCACAAAATCTTCAAAATTATTCTGACTGAATTACAGTTCCTTTGATAAATATTCAGTTCTTTTATCAAATACTTCACATTGATGCACATTGAGTCTTATTTCTTGCCGAACATTATAAATATCTGCAGTATTCCTTTAATTCGAACTTATATCTGCAGTATATTATAGTCCGTTTCACTGAACGTTAAATATCTGCAGTATATTATAGTCCGTTTCACTAAACGTTATAAATATCTGCAGTATATTATAGTCCGTTTCACTAAATGTTATAAATATCTGCAGTATATTATAGTCCGTTTCACTGAACGTTATAAATATCTGCAGTATATTATAGTCCGTTTCACCTTCTCTGTAGAACTGAAAGACGCTTTTAATTACAACGTTTACTCTGCGGATTGCGGTGCAAAGTTTTTATCTAGATGCTTATTTTATTTTCCTTAGGATGAAATGATTCACAGGTAATAATGTAAACATATAACTGTTCTATATTCTCCATTACTTAAATCCCCATCAAAAAAGATTTTTGCTGCTGAATTCCCCTTCCTTCTTTCTCCTTTAAGTCAATGTGTTATCAATGTAATAGTGTGTGTGTGTGTGTGTGTGTGTGTTGTGTGTGTGTGTGCATGCTTATGAGTTGTTTGTTGTTGTTTGCTTTATTTTGTGTATAAAGTTATTTTCACTTGAGTAATCTCTCTCTATCACTCTGTTATTAAGAAAAGAGAAGAAATGCGCAGCTTCTTATACACAATATTTTTATTAATTATTTGTAGATTAAAAAATAATGCACTAAAAAGTATGTAATGATAAAAATTTAGTCATTAATATCCTCGTTCCCGGGCAATCAACGTCACCTTTTCCTGTCTCCATTTACATTACTCTCTTAGTCCTCTAAAACATCAGCTTTGTGCTTGAGAATTGACTGAAACTGTGTTTTTCCACCAACTTATTCCTCGGCTTTTTTCCTAGAACTCTTAACTTTTGATAGTTAAGTCACATTAAGTCGTTCATGTAGAGTCAGCATGTATTGACACGACAAATTGATTACAGAATTGAAAATGTGCATACAATATTAAAAGGGGATCTTTATTAACCTTGGATTAAAATTGCGATGACTCCATGATATTGTTTGGTTTAAACTGCCTACCAGTTAAAACAGTTAATTTAATGAGCGGCCATTTAAAAAAATACTCCTTTGAAATACCCGGATGAGTAAACAAGATGTGGCTACCTTCTGCATTTTTCGAGTCATTTCTATTGTCTATTTGTTGCGAATGGCTGAAGTATTTTTAGACAATGTGTGGAAAAACCTATATAGCAAACAATGGGGGTCATAAACAGTGCCCAGGTGGGGTCAGTCAAACAAAAGATGGTACACAGCTGATTGCTTCATCACGCCCTTCTGCAAATAGGGGTCACTGAATACAGGTTTGTTTTAGTTGGCCGTGAGTGCTAATTAGCAGTCGCTGGTCGCGTAAAGGAAAAGTCGTTCAATAAAATACATATTTAGAGTAAATTCTTTTGGGGGGAAATTAAATGGTCATTTAAGACAAAAAGTCGCTTTAAAGACGTGGTCGTTTGAGAAAAGTTTTACTGTACTGTAAAATCATTAATTTTTGTTGACATTAAATTTCGTTGGGATTAATACTCGTGGAAAAAAAAACACCAAATATATATGTGTGTGTGAAAAGAATCTATTAAGAAATGAAGAGTGGCAGACAAAGAGGTTTTGCAAGAAGCCAGAGAGATGCAGCAGGAATACCTTAATATTTAAAAAAGAAATATAAAGAGGTAATAAAAACCTTTGCAACAATAATTGAAAACACAGTAGCAATGCTGGTTTTCGAATTAAGTCAATGCAAATATAATGATAAACAAAATCCCAGGGTTTCTGTTGGTAAGCTCGGTTTGCAATATGTGCAGGAATATTCCAAGATAAACACAATTTGTGCATGTCTCTTAGATATTTAATACCCTAAAATCAAGGATAAATATCTTTGTTTGCTTCAAGATTGTACAAGAGAAACAATCTGAAACAAATCTTGGCTGGATTCTTCAGATTTAATCTTACTGGGTAACACATGCTCTGCATTTGAAGTCAGGTAAACTTCCTTGGAACATGCACAAATTAACATACCTCTTGTCATTTGTTTTTCTTTTCTTTCAAAACAGATTTGATTGCATTAGACTAACAGCATCAAGATATTTTATTTATGGTAATAATACAAGAAACTGACTCAAATTTGCATAATTTTAAAATATTTAAAACACCAGTGCATTTTCTAAAATCTCATTATCTGAGAATAGACAAAATACATAATCATGTGAATGTTTTGAATAAACTATGTAAATAAGCTTCTGGAAGCAGATATATATCTTTGGAGAAATATAAATGCATTGCTGGAAACCAACAAATGATAAACTGTGATTTGCAAAACGGTAATTTTTAAAAAAAATTCTTTTTCAAATATATAAAGCTACAAATGTAGCTGATCAGAGATAGAACCCTAAAAAGGCTTCCAATATGAAAGTAGGTCAAATAGCAGTATCAATATGAATTCTTTTTTCTTTCTCCACATTACTCTTGCAAAAATCACTGTACCAGAAAATCCCTGCTTTATGCATTTTTACCTGTTTAGAAACTTGAGTTGTGCTTTCAAGAGACCATGTTTAGAAAGGCATAACTATTGCAAATATTGATAACATCAAAATCCCTGCTTTGTGTAAATCTACCCAGTATAGTAATGACATTGCCAAAGTTTTGAAAAGATTAGGTCAGAAACATACAAGGAATTGCATTCACAAGGCTGAAATATCAATCAGCAATAGAGACTAAGTTTCAAGGGACAAAAATCTTGCAAAAATTAATGAACTGGAAAATCGCCACTTCATGCACATCTACCCATTAAAGTAATGCCACAGATCAAGTTTTGAAGAGATTCGTTCAGAAATGTAGGAGGAGTTGCATTCACAAGGTTGCAATATCAATAAGCTACAGAGACTAAGTTTCAAGGGACACAAATCTTGTAAAAATCAATGAACTGAAAAATCGCCACTTCATGCACATCTACCCATTAAAATAATAACACTGACCAAGTTTTGAAAAGATTCATTCAGAAATGTAGGAGGAGTTGCGTTCACAATGCTGCAATATCAATCAGCTACAGAGACTAAGTCTCAAGGGACACAAATCTTATAAAAATCAATAAACCGGAAAATAGCCACTTCATGCACATCTACCCATTACAGTTATGACATTGACCAAGTTTTGAAAAGATTCATTCAGAAACAAAGGAGTTGCGTTCACAAGATATGAGATATGGACGTACGTACAGATGTACAGATGGACGGACGGACAGACGGAGAAGATGACGCCAATATACGACCGCCTCAAGCGGCGTATAAAAATATACATAAAAAAAAAACAACATCAATGTCTATTTATTTATATATTCATCTATTTATATTTAAATGCTGAGTCAAGGTGTCAAACTTTCTGAATCATCCTATTCTATTTTTCTTACAAATGGCTGATATCCATCCATTACTCTTGATCTCATTTGCAGCTCCACTTCAATTTATGCAAATTTATTCAGTTTACAACTAAATTACGTGTGCATAGATGAAATTAATATTCAAAATAAGAAAATGCATCAAATCTAATTACACTGATGCATGTGTTTATTCATAAGAGTTTAAATATGCACATTACTAAAGAAGCAATGGCTTTAATACACTACTGATACATCGATATTGGGTCAATTATAACAGTGACTCAAACCAGGGGCCCAAAGTCAGTTAATTGTTACCATAGTTACAATGTGGTCAAACCAATATCAACATAATTCAAATCAATTCTCAGCAAGATTTACCTATCAGGAGAATAACACAATGACAAAAGGTCAACCTTTCCCACCCTTTTTACTGACTGGTGAAAACAAATTTAACATTTAGACTATCAGCAACAGCAACATGGCAATTCCAAAAAGACATACTAGTATGAAAAAGGAAAATTAAAAGCATCAAAAGCTTGATCCAATAATCACCCCATGAAAGCTATCTATGTCCTATATTAAGTCATGGAAACCATTTTCTATATTTAGTAACAATGACCATGAGTGGAGT
>CM037793.1:31377498-31420536 GCA_021229015.1 Solen grandis | reverse complement strand
GTAATCATCCATCGCCACAACAAGCTCCGCCCAATTAGTCCAAAGATCACGTAGGCAGCATACACTCATATTCCCTCCATATCAAGACCTTACGGATCATTTTATGATGCATGTATTTCCAATTTGGAACAAACTGCAAGCATCTCACTGGACGATTAAGTTGGACAAACTGTAAGTCTCTGTACATGTATATATTTACACAATGATTGAGGAGCAGAAAAGAAAATTATTGATTAATTTTCTTTTCAGCTTAACTACAATTGAAAGAATTAAATGAAAATGAAGAAAATTTAAACACGAAAAAAATTTAACCTGCTACAATGTTTGAACCCTCACTTCATATTGACTTATTTTGATTGACGCATTGGCAAACAGAGCAGACCCAGATCTGACACTTTCTCCCAGAAGCAGTATGAGCTGGGTCTCCTCTGTTCATACATTATTGTAGCTCAGAGTCGACACTTTCTAAATGGCAAAGTGAACACAATTCCATATAACATTTAAGTTCAGTAAATATAATTAAACCAAATTTTGAATATTCAAGAGGCAATTAGTTAAGTAGCCAGTTAAAGAAATTAAACAAAGTGGCTGTTTAGAAAATGTGGCTATTAAATAGAGGTGAAACAAGTAATAAAATGTCTGTTTTGGGAACTTAATGCTGGCTGCTTAGAAATTAAGCTGTGACATACCTGAACCGGACTCTAATCTGACTACATTTATCATTCAGGAATTCAGCTTCTTTTGGAGCAACTTTTCTCAATATTTCCTGTGATATGGAGTTTTCCTGTAATACAGAGAATAGATTGTCATCAACACAATTATCCTCCAAATAAAAGCATATCCCTCCAAAATTCTTTCCTATTTTGCTTTACATATTCATATTATACCCTTATGAGAATGCATTCAGAAAGTATTGAGAGTACACTGCGGGCTGACCATGGAACCATTCCACACATAGGACAGTCTCTATGACAGTCCTTGGATATATATTAACTTCAAAGTTTAATTTCAAAACTAGAACTATCACTGAAGGTGATTCATACCCCCACCCCCATCTTTGACACAGGATGTATTCACATGACACATAAAACGAATGTTCACACATAGGATTTGGGCTTATAAGCATACCAAAAAAAAATATTATCACTAAAGGTGATCAATACCCACACCGGAAGTCTGTCATGTGTAGGAATACAGTTTCAAAAGTTTGCGTGAGTGAAAGACTACATGTATGTAAGGTTTAAAGTTAGTGTGAGCAATGGTTCAAAAGTTTTGGACAATGCTAAAAAGTTTTGACAGACAGACAGATAGACAGAGAGACACACATACAGACACACAGAAGAAAACAATTTGCCCAAAATGACAAAAGGCAATAACTCCTTTCAAAATACATGCAGAGTTATGGTTCTTGTGCACTGCACTTCCTCTCATCAAGATCAATCTACATATGAAGTTTCATCAACCTAGCAACTTTAGTATTGGAGTTATGGTCCGGACAAAATCAAAAGATTAAAAATGACAAAGGGCAATAACTCCTTTCAAAATACATGCAGAGTTATGGTTCTTGTGCACTGCACTTCCTCTCATCAAGATCAATCTACATATGAAGTTTCATCAACCTAGCAACTTTAGTATTGGAGTTATGGTCCGGACAAAATCAAAAGATTAAAAATGACAAAGGGCAATAACTCCTTTCAAAATACATGCAGAGTTATGGTTCTTAGGCACTGCACTTCCTCTCATGAAGGTCTATCTACATATGAGGTCTATCTACATATGAAGTTTGATCAACATAAGTACAGTAGTTTTGGAGAAATGCTCCGACAAAAAAAAAAAAAACAAAGGGAATAACTCCTTTAAAAACATGAGAGTTTGGTTCTTATGCACTGCACTTCCTCTCATCAAGATCAGTCTACATATAAAGTTTCATCGACCTAGCTACTTTAGTATTGGAGTTATGCTCCGGACAAAATCAAAAGATTAAAAATGACAAAGGGCAATAACTCCTTTCAAAATACATGCAGAGTTATGGTTCTTGTGCACTGCACTTCCTCTCATCAAGATCAATCTACATATGAAGTTTCATCAACCTAGCAACTTTAGTATTGGAGTTATGGTCCGGACAAAATCAAAAGATTAAAAATGACAAAGGGCAATAACTCTTTTCAAAATACATGCAGAGTTATGGTTCTTATGCACTGCACTTCCTCTCATCAAGGTCTATCTACCTATGAAGTTTCATCAACATAGGTACAGTAGTTTTGGAGAAATGCTCCGGACAAATATTTGTAGACCAACCGCCGGACCGCCGGACCGACCGACAGGGTGACTCCTATATACCCCCCCCAAATTTCATTTGTGGGGGTATAATGAGCATTTTAGATCATTTTCACAAAACCATATGATATATGCAGGTGACATGTATACAGGTAAAGCTGTTAATTTCTGTTATCTATTATTTGATACTTACAGCAGCACAAACTGCATGTTTCAGGAGCCGGAACATTTGTCGGTCTCTATATCCAATCCAGGCTTTCTCAATAATGGTGGCTGCTGCCTGCCTAATCAACCTGCAGACACATTAAGTATATTTAAACTGAGAGTGAGCAATCCTGGCAAGGAGAAAACTTATGCAAATATTAATACAAACATTTACTGTATATTGTTAAAGTAGTCAACTTAAAATCCTCCTTTATGTTAAAATATGTTCTATGTTATTAATTTTTTTTACTGTTGATATTTATATCAAATGCCTGTGTTTGCTTTAACCTAAACAAGAGTGTTCTTTGGAACATGTGTGTCACCTGCTGAAGCGTGACGGAAAAAGTATGTCGGTCACAGACGGACATATGGACGGACAGATAGGTGATGGAAAAGTGATCCCTATGTGTCACTTCTGCTTACAGCAGGTGACACAAAAACTAGACAATATACATCAGGGATTTTTCCCCTGATTTGGGAAGGTGACCTATACAACAAATCTAAGGAATTGATGCAAAGGATATATTGATCACTTTATCAACAACTGCTGTTAATAAACTACCTTTGTGGAAAAGCTTTTGACTTTGTCTATTTGCTTTACCAAACTGAACTTTTTTTCTTTTTTATGAGAATTCATTGGGATTTTTGGAATAAAATTGGTAAAACTTATACTCTCTGGCACTGAGAATATACCGGTAGCCGAATAGTCATACAAAGCTGGACAAAAGGCATGTACATATATATATATACCTAAAGTTCTTAACTGAAAAAAAATTAGAAATATTCATGAAAATGAAACTTATCATCTGAATCTGTTACATCTTAATTTTAAAATATCTAGAAGAACATATTAAAATATGTCTAAAGTATGTGTAATATAAAAAGCTAGCTGCATCTAAAACAAAAATTAACAATATCCGGTACAATGTACTATCTCTTGGTACCAGAAAAAAAAATTTGTATATAATAAACATTAGTTTGCTGAAAGTGTTTTAAACTAAAAACTATCACTGAAGCCAGTGAAGGTGATAAATATGCTTGCTACATTGCCTTGACTCAACAATTGAAAATATATTGAACGTTTTGTTGTAAAACAGGGTGAAACGGGATCACACAAAACATGACATTCATAATGATTATATAGTCTCCATTACCCTGTTTGAGGAAAGGGAATGCATAAACAGACAAAAAATGTCAAATCTCACTCTTTTTCAGATGTTGCAGGCTGTCGTAGATGACGTCCAGGTGTTGGACTGCGATTATCGCCCTTTGAACTGACCGGTGTGGTGATGTGACGATACTGACCAAATTCCTGGCCCTCTAGTGTGGCCACAAACTCTCCTGAGAGTTGGGGTGCTGATGGAGACTTCCTAGCATCAAACTGTGATCAGAGATAATTATAAATCTTGATAAGTATGTAGTGACTTGCATACTCAGTTCTTAAAATAAGTATGTGTTTTACTTTTTCACAAAAGGGATGACAATACCTCGATTTTTTTCTATGAAAAAAACAGAGGAACTAAAAAGTAAACCAGCTGTTGTACACTGACTGTACAGTGCTGCAGCATTCCAAAAAAATGAAATAAGAATGACATCACATTGTACAATTACATTGTTAAAAAAGTTCTTTTTTAAGACTTTAAAGACAGGAAAACATGGAAAAGTAATAATTCATAAAATGAACAATTTTTGAATTAACTACAAGCTATTTAATTTCATTCCAAGTCATACGAAATTGATATTTTCAAAAATGACTCTAAATTCAAAATCATTTATTTATGCCAATTTGGAGCTTATACTAGCTTCTCTCAACTATTTCTGGTTTATACCAGAACTTTGCACCCTGGGAGGTCATGCTAAATCTCACCCCAAGTGGTGGTCAAACTTCATAATAGTAGTCAGTATCTGATTTATTTTAAACTCAGACAGCAATCATTACCAATTCCTCTGTTATACCTGGAGATGTGTAGGAGTCTTACGGAGACTAGCTCCAGGGCTGCTGGCCTTCTTTCTCTGATCCTCATTAGTATTTGCTGAGGGAAGCTTCACGTTGATAGAGGTTTTACTGGTAGAGCTTTTAGCATCAGCATTCTTACCCTCAGGGGAATCTAAAATTCAAAATGAATTTTAGATATTTCAAATATTAGGCTGAAGAAAAATGCATGTCTGGTAAAACTGTAAAATGTTTTCCTCCTCTTTGTTAGTTTTAAAACCATAAATTAAAAATTTTAAAAGTTCTGTAAAAAAAAGCACCAGCTTGAATTTAAAAACTGAAATTTACACCCATTGAAATTTTAATGTCATTGAGAAAATCACTTTCTGATCAATTTTCATCCACTACTACTTTTAAAAAGGACTGAGAAAGACCTATGTTTTATTAAACAATTAAATTCACTCTTATTCAATATTTTGGCAAAAGTTTGCCTTTCTCAAGAAAAAAACATGAATTTTTAGCAAGTTCTACATTATAGACGTTTGAATTGTCACCATATTGTTATTGCCAAATACAACAACAAAGTGGCCACCAACCCAAGCTTTAATTTACGTGTCTGGCTATCCATGTAATTGCATTGCACAATAGTTAGCTCAACTGCAAATCCCTATTGTTTAGCCAATATCCCTATTGGAGTTTGAACATCACAATGTACATGTACAACCCTGCAGCATGGTCACCATATAGACTATCTGCCCCTTTACATTGCCAGTAAAAGTCTCATTGTATTAAACACATCTACAATCAGAGATTCAGAGGCAGGTCTGATGCTAATCTTTGCCACAAATGTAGCAAGGCTGACATACAAGAATCTAAATAGTGACATCCAATGTTCACAGTGTTCTAAGCCATTCAAAATGACAGCTTAAAATAAGATTTTAGCAGTTCACAATCAAGCTGGAAAGGATTTCCAGCTGACCTCATTAAGTCTTTTAATTATCAGAAACTGGGAATTCTTGAGAACACTTCACATTAACATTTTTTTTAAACTTTGTTTGCTATCTCTTAACTTCCAATTTACAGTATAAGAGTCAATTGAGGAATATGTCAAAATTATATTAAGCAGTCATAATGACACTGAAGCAGGTTTTATTTGGGCCAATTTACAGTCATTTAAGGTAATTCTACATGTTACATTAATTCAGAGTTGGTCTACCATATGATAACACAGTGACAATACCAAAACCCAAAAAGGTTTTTTTGGCCCAATTTCTGTATAAAAATACCCAGTCAGAAATTAAAAAAAATCATTTTAAACATAATTATCTAAAAACAGAAACTTGGCTCTGTTGGCTTCTAGGATATTAAGTTTGGTGTATAATTTTGTCATGTACAAATTAATGTCAAAACTGTTTTTGAGTATATATATATATAACTTAAATGATTATTTGTTAAAAAAAATCCCAACTTTACCAAAAACAACATGCAAGTTCCTAATTTCCAAAAATTAAAAAAATACTGAAAAAAAAACCTTAAGAAGACAAAACGCACACATTCACATTATCATCCCAACTAACAGATCCTGTCTTGAACTACCTGTGCAATCATTGTATGCAGATACTGGTAATCTGATAATCATTGGATCTAAACACACATGCTTCACACAAATACGTGCTAAGGTTCAGTTCCCAGAGCAGTGATATTGTAGGTGCTCAACAAATTGGGCAGGATGGTTTCATTTCCCCCATAAGTAAGAACATAACCATGTTCATTTTGCCATTATATATAATATGTTGAATATGGGCAATAAACAGAAGAAGAAGACATAAGTTACACCAAAGGCTCTTGAAATTAGCTCATGTATATACATGCAGTGTTGTGCAACTGTTTTATCTTAATAAATAAAATTTAGTATAACATTAAAGCGTTTAAGATTGATATTTTACCACATCTTTATCAATATAATCTTATATGACAGGCTATACATTGTAATTTACACATCATTTTACTTAGATGAACATTGTTTACAATACCCCACCCACTTTTTCATCTTACGGAATCAATTGAACATTACCCATTTTTCAATTTATTCTTTTATCATAGTCTATCTAGTATATATAGTTGGAGTTATAAGTAACTCGACAATCAAAACTGGTGAGATTTCTTTTTTCTTCGGTTGGCTACATCTTAAATGGATGTAATAAGAAATTGACAGATCGGTATCCACTGAAAACAAATGGCGACTCCGTAGCGAAGCTATTGCTAAAACCCATACATAATACCCTACCATACTAACAGAAAAATAAAGAAAGACAACTCTTGATAGTTTTTAGGACTAATTTCCGCTCATGCGCAGTGGTTACATTCCTTTTCGACTGTCTGCATCTACAGAGTTTGTATTAAAAAGTGGATTTGTGATTGGATTTTTAGTCTGTTTTATCAACACATCTCTTAAGGACAAGAAAGAAAAGAGAGAGCCATGAGGCTCAAAACTACACTTCAAAAAGAAACAAAACATATCCTTTTTGAATGTTAAACGGAGTTTCTAGCCGGTAATCAGTACCCCACCCACCTGACAACTCAGTAAACAATACTGATATTCTCGTGTACATTCATTGTTTTCTAACCTTTTTTGTCCGACTAAACGTACGAATTTTACAAGCTTAAATTCAGACATTTTACATGATATCATCACTCACAATAGACTTGCACCATTTTAGAAATACGGACTGACTTTATAAAATGGGTTATTGTTAAGTCTAAACTTGTATATTTCATGAGAAAATATGAAACTAAGCTGATAATGAAAGCTTTTTTGTGTGATTTTTTTTTCAAATATCAATAAAGATATGACAGTCCAGGAAAGAACAGGTGGGTACCAAGGTTTTTTTAGGGTAGACAATATCCTACCCCTATTCTGGATATGTAGTGGTTTCAGATAGTATCATGGATTCTCTGGTATTCTCGTTTTGTCAGGAAAATTTTCCAATTGTCACCGAGTAAAATAAAAAAAAATAATTGATCATGTTATCACAAATGGTCAGAAAAACTAATTTCTTGCTGTAAACCAATTTCCTTATATTGTGAGTCAGCTTATCATTCCATGTCCATCGAGAAACAGTTTATTGTATGAATAATCAATTGACAGACTTGACAGCCACTAGAACTTCATATGCATTGCATACATGCCATATTTTCAGTAGGTCTCCCAGGGAGGTTTTGAAATTTTCACAGGGAGATTTGGGGTCCAGCCAGGGAGATTTTACGACATATATCAAAGAGACGTTATTATTAAAAAAATATATAAAAAAATACACATTTGATTACCCTCCATTAAATTCATTAACAGATTATATTATATACTGTGTATTGCATTAATGAAAATACCTTTAAAAAGAATATCTAAAAAAATCTCAAAATTTATTAATAGATATCTTAAATTTCACATTAAATGCAACACTACCTTGTAACAAATCAGAGGTCATGCCACTTACATCAAACACATTTAAATTGATACAGTATCTTTGATTTATTGAATGATTTCTGATCATATGGTTTTAATCAATGGGGATGAATAAAGATAAAGAGTCAGATCATATTTAATAATATTTTCACCTTTTGTCTTTTTTTTTTTTTTTTTTTTTTTATAATTAAACTGCTTCTAGCTAAAATATTATTTCGCTGAAAATATTTATCGTGTACGGTATGGTGATATGGTTACCCAACTCTTCCGATCAGCACATTCTCATTATAGTAAATCATTCAGCAGACGATATCCGTTGTCAATCAAATCAGCGTCGGTGTGAAAATTGCACTTCATTTGCAATTTACCGCTAGCTGAGGTGTACTTTATATGATGTGTCTATATGACGAGTTTTGTTAAGATTTAAATGATTGGTAAACAGCTGATCTAATTATCATTTATTGTTAAGACTTCCGGTAAGTAAGGATTAGCTATTCTCCGGGACCTTTTTATCCCTGGTATGATATACTAAAGAAATCATTTACGTCTTTATTACAATGTACCAAATGCATTCTAACCTTACTCATTCTAGCTTTAGTATTGCCTTGATAGCTGCTAATGACCTGACGATAATTGTTTCAACTGATAGACTGGCGAATCTGCTACCTGTCTGAATCACGCAATTTGATTGGATAAGGACAATCACACATTGCTTGTGGCTGTGTACAGCACACTGGTCAGGATTGATACTAACACATGTTCTTACGTAACCTTCCTGATGCTGTATCATAGTTTGGTAATAGAATGGATTATACTGAGTTCAAAGATTTCAGTCAGACCGGGAGATTTTCACCTCCCGGCGGGAGATCGGGAGACAAGTCGAAATCCCGGGAGATTTAATCTCCCGCCGGGAGATATGGCATGTATGGCATTGTTTTTTTTTAATGATAATTGTTTTGATCATGTAGTGATTAGAGTTTGGTCTTTTTATGAAATAACCATAGAATCGTGGGAAGTTATTAATATGTTATTAGATAGGCTGAAACATATAGATTATTTTCACATTATTTTCACATTATGGCACAGAGGTGGAATAACAGTGACACACGGAAACAAATCGAAGATAAGATTTGATGATACTTCATTTCTGTTCCAGTCATTAGTAACACAATACAACTTATTACGGGAGAATCTACTTATGATTTTAGAAAGATTTCAAATCACAGTATTCTGAAAAATATGAAAATATATATATATATTATACAGTCTATTCAGATGGAACGAAATCGTGGAAAAAATGGAACGAAATATGCACTGGAGCGAAGTATGTATGTGGTCCGATTTGCTAATTAACAACTGATTAATGACGCGTTCGAACGAAGTGTTGGTCAGTTTTCACACCTACCCGAGTGACACCTGTCGCTTACTCGCGTCCGCCATTATATTGTCTGTAATCAGCCTATTAGCACGCCATCCGTGATGTTGTTGCAAACTGACACGAAGCTTACAAGCGAGTTTGTTTGTTTGTTACAAAGATTAATGAGTGATTTTATTTCAAAACTTAATAAGCAGCAGTATAAATATTGGTCTCCAGGTCTGACTTGTCATTCCATTCTACTTCATGTTAATACGAACATATAAATCTAAGACTACTACAAATACAATTTCATTGAATATCTAATAGCAATAGTCTGAGTAATTCAGTGAAGGACCCAGTTTACCTGGGGGGATAACTGGATCAGAATTTTATTAGATATTTTTTCCTAGTAACATTGTGAAGGGCCCGGGTCATCCGGGAGGATAACAGGATAGGAAATGGCAAGCGAAAAGAGGGGAGTGAGGAGAAAAACACAGACCATAGAAGTGAAATATAGAGAATCAAATAATGAAAAAACATCACACTACATATTACGACACTAAATATTTACGACAGTACCTGGTTTTCGGCAATACATACTAAAACACGACATAAACAAACGAGTGAGCACACACATAAAGGGATTCTCAATCGTCAATATGAAAGATGCGATGGAACGAAATACGCAATGGAACGAAATAAATGCTATTCCTGGGGCTACTTCGTACCATCGCAAATGGACTGTATATATATATATATCTGATTTAAATGCTTAAATCTATCAGTAAGAAGATTGTTTATTATCAGGAAACTGATGACTAATAAGCCTCAGCATTTACATATATTTTATGTATGTTTGTATATATAGAAGCAAGTCTGAAAGCATACAGTAAAAGCAAACAACATCTTGCAAAACTACTTAGCAAAAATTTAACCACTTGTCTTGCAAAAAGTTACTCATTGAATTCATTGAAAATTACTTTCATTTATTGACCAACTTTGAAATATATTTTATAACCCAATAATTTCCAATATTATTAGTTTTTACTCTAATATATCATCAGTTTTTTTCTCATAAAACCCTTTTCTTGTCAACCCTTCCTGAGTCTTATGCAGACTTTAGATATTAGTCTATTTGAAGAATGACCCCAGGAAGCACATTCATCATTTGAAAGGTGGCAAAGTAGAACTTTTCTATGAATCCTTAACTGTTGCTACATTCTGAACTTGTTAGCTGTGTGGGATGGACTACACCAGAGGAACTGTATTCAGGGGCTGATGATCATCTGATACTGAAATGGAATTTCACCAACAACGAGACCACAACCCTGGTCAAGTTGCCAGAGGAAGTCTATCCAACGGATATGCACTGGTTCCCTAAAGCAGCTGCAGGAGGTGGGAAGAAGGCAGGATCGGACCTGTTTGTCCTTACAGCTACTGATGGTAGGGTCCCTGGTGATCTTCATATTTTATACAAATTAATGAATTAAATGTTGTTTTCACATGAGTGCAGCAATTTTATTAAGCCTATTGGGAACGGGTCCTTTCAAATTGGGAATTTTTTAATCACGAAAATTTAATATAAGTAAATTGGGGAAAAAAAGAATCGCAAATCATGAGATTGGGAAATTGGTTGTACATTTGAAAAAGCCCTAAACAGGTTATTTTACTATGCTGAGATACTGGTTTAAAGTAATTCATTTAAGAAAAGAACAAACTTAAGATACTTTTTAACTTTGCTACAACCTAAAGTTGTTGAAATTGATATTTCATCATTAAGAAAAGGGAAATTTATGTCTTTTTTTTAAATTGGGAAGGGTCCTTTTACAATTGGGAACGGGTCCTGTAGGCATTGGGAACAGGTCCTTTTACAGGACCCGTTCAAACAAGGAAAAAATCGCTGAAGTGATTTATGCTTTTTAGCTTATTAACATTCAAAGTGACATACTTTAAAGGTTAAAATGGGCAAGTGTGCATGCATGGCTCTAAGCTACCGGGTAGACCAATTTGCTTTATACATTTTCAGCGATATTTACAGAATAATGTCCATATATTAACATATTAAAGATTTGGGGATTGAAATGATAGGATTATAATGTACTTTTTTTTTTTTACCTGAACTAAAGTTTTGATTTACAAAGAAGATGGAGAATTGTTGTCAAGGATTCAGTATCTAGAGGTTCCGATTTTGAGTCCTGTCTTAGACACTGATAATTTCCTTGAAGAAATTTTTCTTGCTTTGTTATGCTTCACCCAGGTGTTTATGGGTACCTGAGAGAGCGTTTTAATTCAGTGGCGCTATGAGTGAAGTGGAAGACTCTCCAGAATGATCAGTAGATGGATACTGCAATGTAGTAGCCCGATGACCAGGAGTAAAAGCTGTTAAGTCTGTGAACTTGCCAACGACATGAAACTTAGACTGTAAAATGCCTTTACTTCACTTAAATTCAAATTAACTTTCTATTACAATAATTATTTTTAATGCCATTATTTAGGCAAGTTCCATGTCATCAGCAAGACAGGGCGTGTGGAGAAGAGTGTTGAAGCCCACAAGGGAGCAGTGTTGTCTGGCCGGTGGAGTTACGATGGGTCAGCCTTATTGACCGCAGGAGAGGATGGCCAAGTCAAAATCTGGTCACGGAGTGGCATGCTGCGTTCAACACTTACACAGAACAGTATGTTTTTATGTTCAAAGTTTTAATCTTATTTTACAACGTTTAGACAGAAAATAATGTGGCTTACATCTTTTTGGGGAAGGGCCATATTACCATAATTTGATGGAAATGGCACTTTTGGGAAAGAAAAATCCTGGGGTAAATGGGAAATTTGGGAAAACTCTTAAGAAGATCTTTTTGGTGACACTGACAGTGATGTTTTTGTGTTCCATGATGAGGAAGGAAACCATAGCACCCAGAGAAAAGTTGTTACCAAATACTTTTTGACATACATCAACGGACCAATCTTTTTTTTAATGTTAATTTAAGTACTGACACTGGTTCCCTGTCTGTGTATCTTCAGGTACAGCAGTGTATGGTGTGGCGTGGGGTCCAGACTCGGATCAGGTACTGTTCACCAATGGTCGACAGCTGGTCATCAAGTCCCTCCAGGCCAACGCCAAACCCATCATGTGGAAGGGTCACGAAGGAGTCATACTGCAGGTGGATTGGAACCCTGTCAACAATTTCATCCTCTCTGGCGGAGAGGATTGTAAATACAAGGTGCATGTTATGTCTGATATTCAAAGTCATTGTTTAAATGTATCTGTCAATAGTGCATTACTTGAGGATGTTTCAGCTGTCAGATTACCACTGATTTTAATTTTGATACTGTACATTTTTTTTTTTTTTAAGTTTTCAAATTTTTATTGAGAATATTAAAGGAGTCCCTAATTTTAAGATTCATGTATTAAAAACATAATTAAAAGTATATTTGCCAAATTTTGAAGGCCCTAAAAGTCTCACTTTAGTGATTTTATGCATATTTGGCTAAAATTTCAATATAAAAGCATAGCTTTTTGTATACATTTTGTTCCTGACACAATGAAGATTTTTGTGCATTTAGTATTTTCCATGTATGTTCAACTATTTTCACCTGTGACTTATAAAAAACATTAATTTAATATGTTATTAAAGGATTTAGAATGCAATCTTTCCAATTTTTTAATGCTTTGATTTTTTCAACAAATTTGAGCACAGTGATGTGTTTTCATAAGTTAAATCTATAAAACAAGTATGGACACCCCCTATTTTTAGTTTAGTTGGTTAATAATACCATTTTTAATCCCCCGCCGCGAAGCGGGAGGGGGGTTATAGGAATGCACTTCGTCCGTCCGTCAGTCCGTCCGTCAGGCCGTCAGTCCGTCAGTGTGTCCGAAACACTTTCGTGTCCGCTCCATATCTCATGAACGCTTGGACACATTTTCTTCAAACTCGGCTAAAGTGTTAACCTCATTGAGCTGATGTGCAGAAGGCATGAGGGGTCACGCTGGCTCAAGGTCAAGGTCATACTTGAAGGTCAAATGTTATTTTTCGTGTCCGCTCCATATCTCATGAACGCTTGGACACATTTTCTTCAAACTCGGCTAAAATGTTAACCTCATTGAGCTGATGTGCAGAAGGCATGAGGTGGTCACGCTGGCTCAAGGTCAAGGTCATACTTGAAGGTCAAATGTTATTTTCTTGTCCGCACCATATCTCATGAATGCTTGGACACATTTTCTTCAAACTCGGCTAAAATGTTAACCTATTGAGCTGATGTGCAGAAGGCATGAGGCGGTCACGCTGGCTCAAGGTCAAGGTCATACTTGAAGGTCAAATGTTATTTTCGTGTCCGCTCCATATCTCATGAACGCTTGGACACATTTTCTTCAAACTCGGCTAAAATGTTAACCTTATTGAGCTGATGTGCAGAAGGCATGAGGCGGTCACGCTAGCTCAAGGTCAAGGTCATACTTGAAGGTCAAATGTTATTTTCGTGTCCGCTCCATATCTCATGAACGCTTGGACACATTTTCTTCAAACTCGGCTAAAATGTTAACCTCATTGAGCTGATGTGCAGAAGGCATGAGTCGGTCATGCTGGCTCAAGGTCAAGGTCATACTTGCAGGTCAAATGTTATTTTCGTGTCCGCTCCATATCTCATTCAGGAGTGTTCCCCTTGCCTTACACAGACCACTTCTTGACCTGGATTACTGCACTTCCACAGTGATTTATTGTACTCGGTAAATAATAGTATGTCATGTTCACAATCATACAAATTATTTCATGATATATAAAGTTTTTAATTGAGTTACACATGTACTTTGTGGTTACCTATCACATCCTATACTTCATTGATGTTCACTTTTTGTACTGTTTCCCATGTAAAACTTGTCAGTAAACTTTTAATATATGTGCCTCCGAATTCTGAAATTCATACATAACTCCGGAAAGTTAAATTGTCTTAAACTGATCTTCTATGTCTGCTACAACCATGCCAGGTTAAGGTGAACATAATCCTATGACCAAACAAATTCTAATATTTGGCCAGCGGCGGGGGATATAGCTGTCCTTTGGACTGCCTTGTCAATTTCAATGTTGTAACTTTTTTCACTACTAACAAGTCAAAAAACATGTTTAACCCTTTTCCTCATAGAGGAAACCATGAAAAGACCTATGCGAACAGCATAAAACCAGATCAGCCTGAGAGTAACTCGCAGGCTGATAAGGTTTTATGCTGTTCACTGCTCCTCAGTGGTCTGGAAATGAGGACTTTATAATTAAATTTGGTAAGGTTTAACTGTGGTTTTCTGCAGATCAGGCTTTACGTGATACCTACTGAGTGTGTCAAAATGAGTCTATATGAGGGAAAGGGTTTACACTTCACCCTGACACCTTGGAAAACAGGATAATCCAAGATCAGACCGCCACTGGAATGATCAGGGTTTCCTTTGTTTACATATACAGTGGAACCTCTCTAAACCGCACGGTGCCCGGACCAGATAAAATGTCCGGTTTTCAGAGGTGTGCGGTTTACAGAGGTTTTTGCTCTTTCAGTGCTTATTTTGCTTTATGTATGGTTAATTGTATGTGAGGTGTAATTGTTCATTTCTCATGAACGTGTTCAGAGGTTCAGACATTTTTTTTTTAGATACACCTTTTATTGTAACCTTATCAAACTAAAAGAGATATGACAAGGAAGTTAAAGAACCCTGAATATATCTCAGCCGTCATATTTACTCAATTAAAGTTTATCACAAAATGCATTCCACAGAATTAATATCAGAAAGAGCCGATTTATTTAGCTTCATTTTGTCCGGTAACCATCAAACATTTATGAAGGAAACGAAATGATGTGTTTGTTGATGGTTTTCTTTTTAATTAATCTCTGATTTAATTATTATACACTTCTGATGCTCATTAAGTTTTATTAACACTATTATTACCGTATTCTTTAATTGATCAACCCAGTCATTGTAAACAAGCACCGCTAATTGTATTTTTCACACATAGTGGATAAAATTGCAACACCGATTAATCTCAAACCATATTACGGCCATAAACACATAATTACAGTACAGAATTTCAAATTAATCATGCGTTTTTTTTCTTGGACAGAAAATTTGTGTGCGGTTTACAAAGGTTAAAATAGGCACAATTTATCTAAATATCCCAAAATTTTCGTGCGGTATTCGGAATCGGAGGGTCTGGTTTAGAGAGTATTTTTCAAAATGAAATATATAGGGGAAAAATCGGGACTTTTGAAATCGTGCGGTTTAGAGAGTATTCCTGTTTTCAGAGGGTGCGGTTTAGAGAGGTTCCACTGTACAGTATTGTGGCTCAGATTCTAGTTTGCATTGCAAAGGAAAATACCATTTAAAATTTCTTTAAATTAATATTCATCATTTCATATATGAATATTCATAAGGTAAAGGGTTAAAGTGGATTTTTGAAATTCATTTGTCTATACTTTGTAGGTATGGGACACATACAGCCGGTTGATGTACAGTAGTTCTACACACGACTACCCCATCACTTCTGTGGCCTGGACCCCAGATGGTGAACTGTTTGCAGTAGGGTCCTTTAACACACTTCGTCTGTGTGACAAAGCTGGGGTAAGTATGAATGTGATTAAAAAAAGTTCTGTCAGTAGATGGTTTGTCCCCAAGAATTTTTTTTTTTTTTTTTTTTTAGAAATGCTACTCTCAGATATCATGTCTGTGATTCGGCTATAGTTATAAAGTTATACTAATGAGATTAATTATGTTGAAATCGTCTTCACATATTTAGAAAGTTTCAATTTTTTTCTATCAAAATTAAGGGAAAAATTCATTATTTGATGGGTTTTTTAAACACTTGGTGTTGGCCATTGGGTGTCAGCGGGTGTTCGCTCATGTTGACTTTTTTTTTTTAAAATCTGCTATTACTTTTATGTCATTCATTGGATTGCTTCAATATTTAGACAGTTGCTTAAGTAGATGGACCTCTCATTATATAGTTGACCTTGAACTTTGGACCTAAATTTGATGAAAAAAGCCATTCATAATGCCATCAGGTCTTGTTATCTACATGTTTCATATGCCAACATTTTTTCAATATCACCATACTTCTTTGGTCTTGATGGCAGTGATTGGTAGATTGTCGTCACAACCCAAGTAGCACTGGGTGGAAAAATGAGAAACCTACTCAGAATTATTCATATAAATTTAAAAAAACTAATTTTGATCAAATACTAAACCTATAACAATAGCTATTTTCATGAAAACACTGCTAATGCTGACATAAAAGTATCACCTGCACATTTTTCTTCCTAATTCAACATTTGTGTCCTTTTCTTTAAACACTGATTTAATAAATAGGGAATGCTGATCCTCAATGCTGAAGTTAAATGTATTTACACTGGTACCATAACTAATGCTCTTGACACTATATTTTTATTAATGTTTTCAGTTTAAAAGTGTAAACTTGATTTATTTTGCATAGGTTGTGAAACAACTTCTGTTGGTGGAACATTCAACACAAGCTAACATGCTAGTTTTAATTTTGGACAAATGTTAACTTGTTTACAGTGGTCCTATGCTCTTGAGAAGCCCAATACAGGAAGTGTGTTCAAGTTGAGTTGGTCTGGGGATGGTACCCAGGTAGCAGGTGCCTGCGGCAATGGCCAGGTGCTCATAGGACACATCATAGAAAGGTAGGGCTGGGTACCAGCCATTTTGTGAATTCTGAAATATATGAATTATGATATTTCTTTGAAGTATTTTCTTAATTAAGTTGTAAGCTTTCAATATTTTTTTTTGTTTAGGAGATGTCACGAATTTCTACATGAATTACATCTTTGTATATTAACATTGATTCTGAATTTACCCATTTTCTATGTTAATGTTTTTGATGGTTAGTTGCATTGTGAAGTGGGGGCTAAAAAGAAATAACACTCATCATGTCATGTCCCTTCCTACACTCATATTACATGAAGTTTGGTAACTGTTGTTGACGTCTTCACACTTTGAATAATGGTTTGTCTTGATAAGACCAATCAGCAGACAAGTGCAGATAACTGTGTTAAGGATTTTGTAAGAATTATAACCCCTTTTTTCTTTGTCAAAGCGGCATGTTTTTTTTAATCATCTTAGTAAAATTTTTAGTTTAGAATAGGCAACCTGTGCTTACTATGCACTCTTAAAAGATAAATTCATTTTGAAAATTGTTGGAAACATTATTGACTTGGGTGGTACTTTCTACTGGCTGGCTACCCATAGGAAAAAAACTTTACAGTTTTAATAGGAGACATAATTTTGTCATACGCTTCAGATAGAAATATCCAGTTAAAATTTCATTTTTCCATCCTCACTGGCAACTTTTCTTTCAGATTTGTATCATGTGCATGAAACAGAATTGTTCTTCTTTTGTCTTCAGGCGACTAGAGTGGAGTAACTTTGAGGCCACTGTGGTGGAGAGCAAACGGATTCAGATTCGAAATGTGCTCAATGAAACACATGAGAAGTTGGACTTCCGGGATCGTGTCATCAAAGCATCCCTAGCATTTAATCACCTGGTGGTGGCCACCTCATCTCAGTGTTACATTTATAGGTATGGACATTTTTTAAGTGATCTGTTTGTGAGTTTTAATTCTTTTATCATAGTGCCTTGAACTTAATACACTACATATATATATATCTGTATATTTTATTTTTTACCTTGTCAAAGGCAATTTTTGCCAAAATATTGGTAAAGAGTGATTATTTTATATTTTTATGATTTTTTTAATTTATTTATTTATTGGGGGGGGGGGGGACATTTACATGCATCAGCCATTAAAAGTTGTATTTTATTCTATAAAAAATGTACGTATTAGTTATATATAAAACAAATTGCTTTATTTTTATTTTGAATATTGAAGTAACGGATGATTACTGAAGTAATGGATGTTTACTGAAGTAACGGATGATTACTGAAGTAACGGATGATTACTGAAGTAACGGATGATTACTGAAGTAACGGATGTTTACTGAAGTAATGGATGATTACTGAAGTAATGGATGTTTACTGAAGTAACGGATGATTACTGAAGTAACGGATGTTTACTGAAGTAAAGGATGATTACTGAAGTAACGGATGATTACTGAAGTAATGGATGATTCTCTGTGCTTTCAGTACTAAGAACTGGAACACCCCAATGATCTTTGATCTGAAGGAGGGCAATGTGTCACTGTTACTGCAGGCTGAGAAGTGAGTACAACCATGTTACTTTGAAATTTGTTCTGAGTTGTAAAAAAAAGTAGTGTTATGTTTCAAATATTGTGTCGGGCTGTCTCCCAAGAGAACACGCTCTGCGTCAATAAAAAAAAAAGAATTATTTTAAACCTGTTTCTGTTTTAATAAGGACTTTAATAAGGCCATCATTAAACAGTTGTTGGCTTGTAGGTGCCCTACCCACACAATTATCCATTGGTAGGTAGAATTTTTTTTCATTTTTTTTTTTTTTATTATCCCCCGCCGATGAAATCGGGAGGGGGATATTGTTTTGGCGTTGTCCGTCCGTCCGTGCGTCCGTCCGTGCGTGCGTCCGTCCGTCCGTCCGAATTTTGTCCGGAGCATAACTCTAAAAGTATTCAAGCTATTGCTTTGAAACTTCACAGGTGGACAGATCTCATTGAGGAGAAGTGCAGTGCACAAGAACCATAACTCTCATTAGCCTAATTTTGGAGTTATTGCCCTTTGTTATTTTTCATACTTGATTTTTGTCCGGAGCATTACTCCAAAAGTATTCAAGCTATTGCTTTGAAACTTCACAGGTGGACAGATCTCATTGAGGAGAAGTGCAGTGCACAAGAACCATAACTCTCCTTAGCCGAATTTTGGAGTTATTGCCCTTTGTTATTTTTCATACTTGATTTTTGTCCGGAGCATATCTCCAAAAGTATTCAAGCTACTGCTTTGAAACTTCACAGGTGGACAGATCTCATTGAGGAGTAGTGCAGTGCACAAGAACCATAACTCTCCTTAGCCGAATTTTGGAGTTATTGCCCTTTGTTATTTTTCATACTTGATTTTTGTCCGGAGCATATCTCCAAAAGTATTCAAGCTATTGCTTTGAAACTTCACAGGTGGACAGATCTCATTGAGGAGAAGTGCAGTGCACAAGAACCATAACTCTCATTAGCCTAATTTTGGAGTTATTGCCCTTTATTTTTTCATACTTGATTTTTGTCCGGAGCATATCTCCAAAAGTATTCAAGCTATTGCTTTGAAACTTCACAGGTGGACAGATCTCATTGAGGAGAAGTGCAGTGCACAAGAACCATAACTCTCCTTATCCGAATTTTGGAGTTATTGCCCTTTGTTATTTTTCATACTTGATTTTTGTCCGGAGCATATCTCCAAAAGTATTCAAGCTACTGCTTTGAAACTTCACAGGTGGACAGATCTCATTGAGGAGAAGTGCAGTGCACAAGAACCATAACTTTCCTTAGCCGAATTTTGGAGTTATTGCCCTTTGTTATTTTTCATACTTGATTTTTGTCTCCTACCCATGAAATAGGGAGGGGAATATAGTTTTGAGTGATTTTTTTGGCAACTACTGTCATAATTTCTCATTATTCTATAATTGCAGACTAAAATGTAACATAATTAATAGTTTTATGTGAATCTGCCTCCCCTTCTTATCCCATATAAGTTTGTATATCTCAATCTGCTTTGAATATGTTAATTTATCACTCTGTTTCTTCCACTGTCCTCGACATTCTGTGCTCTTCTTAAATTAATACACCAGAAAAAGCTTATGGTATAGTTTGTTTATATATTTAGTTGTGTGTATATATATAAACTTTTCTCCATGTTGTATACTTGGAAGTAATAAAGTCTCTTCTTGTTCTGTTCTGTTATATCAAGAGGCAATAAGGAATTATAATCATATTGACAGCATGACCCAGTTTGATCTTTTACAATGGAGTTACGGCCCCTGATTTATGTTCTGTAAAAACAGCTCCCATTCATGAACTAAATATATTCGGCGGGGGATTTCGTGTCTGTGACACAGCCTTGTTATTATTTTAAGTAATAGTTCCATAAAGAGGGTGATAAAAAAATGAGTATGGTCATATTTGGTGAAGTGGTTACAATACTGAAAACAAGCAATTGTTTAACTATGGTTTAAACCTCACAAAACCAACTTCTTTCAGACATTTTCTGCTGGTGGACACGTCGGGGGTTTATGTGTATACATATGATGGACGTATGGTGTGCGCCCCCAAGTACCCGGGCCTGCGGGCGGACATATTGAATCTCCAGACAGTTTCCCTCAGTAATGACACAGTGGCAATCAGAGACAAGGCTGATGAGAAAGGTGAGTAGCTGATGATGTATGTCTACAGTATTTACAGAAATCACCACCTAAATTTGTCCTTTTTGATATCAAAACTAAAGCTATACTATATTCCTCACCCAAATTTTACATTTTTTGGCTGAATTACAATAGTATGTTGTCAAACCAATCATCATGAAACAGAATTTCTTGACATTTAAAATTTTTTTTTTGTTTCTTATTTTTACCCAAAATATATAAAATGTTTAATTCAGAGTTAACTATTTTGATTTTGCTATTTCAAAGTAAAATTCTGGTCCTGACTTTGTAATTTATTTGTCATTGGCTGAGGTATTTTAAACCTTGCAGAAAACTGAATATGCAGAACAAATGCTTACATAATTGAGGAGGATGTCAAAGTACTGATAATTTAAAGATGGAAAAATCTGTGTTCTTGGATATGTTACGCACTCAGTAGTGACCTGTGAGTGAAATGTTCCAGGTGCAAGTACTGGTATGTCTGCCTAGTTTTCTCAGCCTATGAAATAATTTTACTCTATGCCAAATGCTTATATTTTCAGTGGTATATGTATTTGATGCCCAGAGTGGAAAGCCACTGGGAGATGGAAAACCAATCACACACAAGGTGAGGATTTGGCCATTTTGTTAGGTTGCAAAATTTGATGTTAGGTAAATGAGAAAAAAGGAAATATCTGTTCTTTGAAGAATTGTTTTATTTTTAATCTTGCAGTTTGCTTCAAGTGGACAACTGGTTTGGGAATGGGGTATGTGGGGGGTATCTGTTAGCCTTTGGCTTACAGTCCTAGTTTATTTTTGTCCTCCTTCTAAAGTATGTCTTCCTAAAAATGTGAGAGAAAAGCTTTTTGATTATATTGGCTTCAATATATTTATCTTCAAATCATATTTTTACAATTTTAGTTAAAACAGGAAAGAAATTTTCTTATCCAGCTGTTTTTTCCTCTGTCTGTAGTTGGAAGTGATGGAAATAGCACTTGACCAATGTGGAACAGCCACAGAACGTCGACTGGCCATCATCGACAAAAACAGAGACCTCTATCTTACCACAGTTCGAGTGTTTGGCACGGACAGAAAAACTGTTAAACTAGGTAAGTATGTACTGTGCTTGTGTGCTTAAGGTAAAGTCCCTGTAATTGTTCCGCCACGTCTTGGACACTAATCATAAGATACATAGGTACCTTGAACTTAGGAAACCTTGGTATTCCGGGAAGGCCATTACAGGGACTATTACTTAAGTTCCTAAATTTTACTTACTAAGTAAATTTATCATAATGAAGTAAGTTTGGTGTGTGTGATAGTTTGGGTAAACGTTAAATGCCATTATTCTCCACCTAAATATTTAATTCCACCTAAGACACGAACTTCCAAAAAGTAAACACTGGAACTTCAGATTTGGAACACATTAATGTAACAATTTGCTCGTACAAACAAATAATTAACACAATTCTTAAAAATACTTGTACCAAGATAACTAAGCTTAAGTAATCTAAAAATTAGTAAAAACAAAGAATAAATTTAAAAATTATTAATAAATCTCAAATGACAACCGGTTTCAGACAACATATTCTTTCCTTCTCAAAGTACACGATGGATCACAGTTATTAATCCCCCGCCCTAAGCTGAGGAAGGGGTAATAAATGCCTTTCAGTCCGTTCATCATCAAGTGTGTCCGAAACATTTTCGTGTCCGCTCCAATCATCAATGGAAGCTTGTGCACATTCTTCAAAACTAAATGGTTAACCTCATTGGTTGTCGAAGATCGAATTTTAAACTGCTGCTCATTTTGGTCAGCATACTGAGGCAACAATGTTTTTGCGGCGCGCTTTCTTTCTGATAACCCTTTGACCATTTTCTTCAACTCGCTAAATGTTAACTTTGAGCTGAGTGCAGAAGGGAAGGCATACTGCCTTAAGTCAATTGAGTACTTAAGGTTCAAATGTTTCTTTAGTTTTCCACCGCATATCTTCATGAACCTGGACAATTTCTTCAAACTCGCTAAAATGTTAACCTCATTGAGCTGATGTGCAGAAAGGAATGAGGCTGTCACTGCGCTTCAGGTAAGGCTCCTTTGAAGGTTTCTATTGATTTTTGTCCGCATCCTTTCTCATGAACTTGGACTTGAATTCTTCAAATATGTGTTTTTAAGCTTGAAGTGAGTGTGCAGAAGCAAGTGCGTGCTAGCTTTCAATTCCCCTTCATACTTTAGAAAGTAATGTTAAAGACTTGTATCCGCTCCATATTCATGCACCGCTGATGTGACACATTTAACACCTCAAACTCCAAAATGTTAACCCATTTAGCAATTGTTAAAAGGCTTAAGGCGGATACGCTGCTCAGTCAAGTCATTACTTGCAGGTTCAAATTTTTGATGTCCCTCCCTATTCATGAACGCTCTTGACACATATTCTCAAACTCGTTAACAATTAACCTCAATGAGCTGCATGTGCAGAACATGGGGCGTCATGCTGCTCAAGGTCAAGTCATCCTTGAAGTCAAATGTTATTTTCGTGTCCGCTCCAATCTCATGAACCTGACACACTTCTTCAAATCGCTTAAATGTTAACTCATTGACTAAGTGCTCAAGGTAAGGTCATCCTTGAATCAAATGTCTAAGCCTCCACTTTTTCATGTCATCTCGATATCATTGTCATGTTCACATATCAAGAATTATTGCTGTCAATAATAAAGTTTTAATTGAGTTACACATGTATTTTGTGGTTACCTAACACATCCTATACTTCATTGATGTTCACTTTTTGTACTGTTTCCCATGTAAAACTTGTCAGTAAACTTTTAATATATGTGCTTCCGAATTCTGAGATTCATACATAACTCCAGAAAGTTAAATTGTCTTAAACTGATCTTTTATGTCTGCTACAACCATGCCAGGTTAAGGTGAACATAATCCTATGACCAAACAAATTCTAATATTTGGCAAGCGGCGGGGGATATAGCTGTCCTTTGGACTGCCTTGTTTCATTTAGCTTCTTCTTAACAAAATTTTAAAAAAAATTAAGCCTATTAAAAAAACTGATGATAAATGGTAGCTTGTGTCAAATAAACACCAATCTCCAAAGAATGCAATAATGGAGACATAGTGGCATTGTACTGGAAATGATCAGAATTTTAAACATTTGTGCTAATTCATTTATTGTGTCGCCTGACTAGTCAGGCAACATATAGGGGTTACTTTTGGCGGCGGCGGTGGCGGCATCTGCTTGTCCGGAGCATAACTTTGTCACCATCAGTTTGAATGACTTGACACTTGATATGTATGTTTCTTACAATGACCCGGAGTGCAGTCCAGAAGAACCATATCTCTACCTTGTGCACTTTTTGAGTTATTCCCCTTTGATAGATTTTCTTTGAGAATTTCTTGTCCGGAGCATATCTTTTTCACCATAAGTTTAAATGACTTGAGACTTGATATGTATGTTTTTTGAAATGACACTGAGTGCAGTGCGCAAGAACCATAACTCTACCTTGTGAATTTTTGGAGTTATTCCCTTTGATTGATTTTATTAGTGTCTTTCAAGTTAGAATGAGATACATAGTTAAAGGAACTTGTAAGAGCTTCACAAATATTATGTGTCACCTGACATGGATTGTTTATATGAAACAAGCCTCTCGCAAAAGCTTCACAAATATTATGTGTCACCTGACACATACTTGTTAAATATGTTTAAGTTATAATAGTCCTTACATTTTTTATTTGATCTTTATAAGCCTTTCTCTGTTTGATGGCAACATCATTGCGCATTAATACCCCATCTTTAAAAGAAAGTGACAAATTGGCATCATTTTCTGTCAACAGATAGGTCATCATCTGGCGACACATCCGGCTCGCGGAGTACTAGTACTTAAAAGACAGATTTGCATTATTAAAACAAAACATTTGCTTTCTTTAAAACAACTTAATTTGAAAGCAAAAATATAAATATTACACATTTCATTAATTATGTCTTGTAAAAAATTTGACTTTAAAATATGATTCATAATATATCTCTCACTACTGTAGATTCAAGTCCAGGCAAGGTCACTTGTATTGTTAATATAAGGAATTATTTCAGCTGGCAATACAGTAGGTTGTTAGAACTACTTGAGTGCCTCTGTGCATGCTAGATCTACATGTAGCTGGATTTTGTGATATGACTAAAATGCAAATGCAGCGATGGTAAACTCCAGCATCACATTTTACAAGCAGTGCAAACAAAATCTTCAGAAGCAAGAATGCTTTGTGTTTTATCACTTTAAAGAGAATAATGTTCAAACTAAAGCACTTGATGGTTGGCATGACCAGTTGACAAAATTCATGACTTGTGATATGATATGATGATTGTATACTTTCAGGTACCATGATCAATTCGCTGTCCTGGAATGACCAGACCAACATGTTGGCTGCCCTGGCTGATGGCAAGTTCACTGTCTGGTACTATCCGAGTGCTGTGTACGTTGATCGAGACCTACTGCCCAAAACTGTGTTCGAGAAGGAGGCAAGGTAAGTGTAGGTCTATTGTCATGCAACTGTGTAAGCAAAGAAGAAGACTTTGAATTTAGTATAAAATCCGAAACCATGGTGTAAAGGGTCATTGTGACTTTTTCAAATTGGCAATAGTGAAGTCTGTAATTTAGCATTGAAAATTTGTAAATGTAGCAAATATAAATTCTCTAATGTAGCAGCAAGTGTTTGGTCTCCAATTGGATTATGATTTAAATTCACAGTGATGATTTTATGCACTGATTTAATGGTGATTCTTTCATTTAAAATTGCATGGATACAGGGTTTTGAAAAATAATAACTTGCAAATGGATTAGTATTCCAAATTAACACAAAAAAAAACCTATTCTCTTAGAATGAAAACATTAATTTACTATCAGAGATTCAGATTGGATCAGCCCTTCGGTCCAGGGCCGATAAAAGCTGCAGATGACCGGAAAAAATAAACTCAGTACGCCCATCGGGCCGATAAAAATACAGTTAATCAGACAATGTGACCGACAAATTTCTGTACTGGACGGTGAAATTTCGACAATTAACCCTTTACTTCATCTAGAGACTCATTCTGACGCATATACTTGTAACTTCATACAGACACATTTTGACTCAAATACCCGTAACTTCATGGAGACTCAAATTGATGCTGTCGGCAAAAAAGACTAAATAGCATTTTTTTAATCATGTTAAAAATGTGTTTGTTCTGCAAATAATTACGTTAGAAATGATTTTTGATACTTGGGGTCGCCGGTTTGTATGCAAGTTCATAGGACTCCTACGTTCTGAGAATTTCGACCACTGGAAAGATCTATATTTTCCACAGTTTTTACGTATGCGTATGTTTCTTTTTCATAATTACATGATTCTTTAAAATCAAATACGTATATCAATCTATAAAATCAGGAATATGACTAAATAAATAGAATGATGCATGTCAAGCTTTCGTGTTTTTTTCTTCTTCATGCTATTCAAGTTTTATCCAGTGGAAAATTACCTATGCAAATTTAATCTTCTCATGCTTTTTTTTTTAAACAATAGCGTCTGTCTATAAAAAGAACCAATAGAATTGTCAGATACGATAAATCACGTGCCACAAGATGTGGTCATTTGATTGTCTAAACAAGTGTCATTAAAACCGGAAATCGGCGAGTCTTCTAAGAAATAAACAGGCCGTTATAAAATGTCGGCAAGAATCTGTCAATGATGATTGAAAAACAAAGAGTAGATAAGGAATCAAAGGATGTCGATTTATTATTGGGGGAATAAAATATATATATTTGTAACTGATTTGTCAGCACTTTCAAATTAGACCGTATTTATTAGAACACGACTGTCGCAGAATGGAAAATCATTCTGACGAGTCTGATTTCTCAGATTTTGCTGAATTCGCCTTAGAATTTGATTAGATAGTAAGTCATATAAATTACAATTCTATATTTATTCAATTTGATAATCAAAATATCCTTATATGTCCAATCTTTCTCTCACTCATCATCTTCAAAATCCCAGAAATATGAATGATCTCACATTTAAAGTTAAATAATTTATTATCACATGCTGTTTTCTTGAGTCAATAAAATTGAAAAGATATATATACATGTATATTTGCTTTTATTTGTAAATTTTTTTATGCTTAAGGGTTGGGTGGGTTCTCTTTTGTGACACTAATTTCATGCTGAAGAAATGCATCCCTCCAAATACTAACTTGAATAACAATTATTTATTTCATTCCAATATGAGTGAACAAGGTATCAAAAGATAGTCATAACAAAATATTTACCAAGAAATTATTTAACTGACTGAAGTTCTGAAACAATTGAATAAATAAAGTAAACTTGAAAGTATCATTAATGTCTTATAAATCATTTTGCTATAACAAATTTGTCTGAAGTTTTTCTTGTAATTTAGGACAAATGACTTAAAAAAAAAAGACCATTTAGGACAACTGTCCTAAGGAAAGTGGGTCCAATCTGAATCACTGACTATTCCAAAATTTTTGGTTTTCAAATAATAATTGATTTAGTAAAGGTGCAAGATAACAGATTGATATCTGTTGAATGGATACAGTCAACAAAATTCACACATAGAAAGAATAGGTATTCTTCCTATTTTTTATCACTAACAAAGTGTTCTGGGGTTAAACTGTAAATCAGCCTGTCAGTATGTTGGTCAGTAAGTCTGAATTTTGTAGTACAAACTATAAGTTCCACTTCTTCAGTTTACAAGATTTTTCAGTGTAACTCGGCATGTGTTATCACCTCAATGGTAGTTGTAAATAACATATTAAAAAACATTAATTCCTTGCAGATTAAGACCCTCAGAACTTTCTCTGCATAATATATAAAACTGTGAAATCATTAATTGTCATGGGGAATAATTTTTCGTTGATTTTATGACGGTCACATCAACAAATTTTTGTTCAACGAAATAAGTCATTTGGAATCTACGAAATTTAATGCCAAGGTAAATTAATGATGTTAAGTATATGAAGTTGTGCCTCTTAGTTTTAGAGATATTTAATTGAAACTCAAATTGTTTAATGGCAATCAAGGGTAGGTTCGAATGAAAGACTATTGATTATATTCATGAATGCATATCAGAGTTAAAAAACTATTTTTTTCTTTTTATTTGATATATAGAGAAAACTGTGGTGAAGTGTCCTACTTTTGGAGATTTTTCATTGAAGGTTGGCATGTGTTATTCCCAGGAAGTGTGTTAAACAAATTATTTTATGGAACCTGTGAACTAATTGTAGAGACTTCCAAGAATAATATATAGTAAAAGCAAAAACCTCTTCTTTCTTTTAGATATTTGATAAACCTTTTTTTTTTTTTGGTAAAGAGTCAATTACTGATCATAGTTATAGGCCAATGTAACCTCCATGAGACTTTCTGTAGCATATTGGTCCTGAACATTTGACCCTTAATTCATCTAATACGAATAATTAAGGTGATTTTTACACAAAGGCGAAAAAATGGCATCTCATCAGAGATTGTTGTATGAAGTGAAACAAAGCTGTACTTAGGAATATATTAACCCTTTACTTCCTATAGACTCATTTTGGCGCACTGGCAAAAAAAGCAGATCCAGGTCAGACAGCTCCTATAGAAGCTGTCTGATCAGGGATCTACTCTGTTTGCTCATACGCTATTGTAGCTCAGTTTCTACACAGTCCATGTAGCAAAGAAAAGTCCATGATTTCATTTACCATTTTAAGTTCAATCAATTAATATTCATTAAGTCATAAATTTGTACATGAATATTCATGAGGTAAAAGGTTAACAACCTTCAGTGATAACGCTAGTTAAACCTCAGCTTGGCAGAGTGAGATATAGGTTATATAGGAGTAATTCACCTTTTCTTGTCATGTCAAATTTCACAAATAGTTTCCAAAATTGTTGAATCGTGGCTACAAGCCAGGGATATTTGTCGTATTTTCTTATTTCCTTTATTTTTGTTGCTCTCCAACTTATAATAATTTTAATGATAATAATAAAAGGGATGATTTTACTTAGAATCTCCTTGCTTCTTTTACAGTAAAACAAAAGTAGATGAATGTTTGTTCCTTTTTGTAAAAGAACCTAAATTAAATGGGAATTATTTGTAATATGTGTGAGATTTTGAAAGATAACCTGCATATGACTCGTAATATTCCGTATTTAGCTGTAAAGAGGAGTGAATATTTATTGCAAATAAATTCAATAGTCTCGTTTATGTCTCTTACAATAAATAATCCGGGAGAAAAAAAATTAAAAAGACATTAAGCAGACATCTTCCCATAAGAAAGGCAAGTTTAATATGCAGGGCCATGTCCTTGGGCCATGATTTTTCCCTTGTTTAGTAGGAAGCAGAATAATAAGTCTTAATAATACTTTCTCATAAAACATAATTTCTCCCTTTTATTTTGTCTCAGTAAATATCAGTGTATAATTATGCAAATGAAGGTAGTAAAATATGAAATAGTGAGGACCTGGAGAGAATGCTGGGATGTATGTTATTAAATACCAGTATTCATGACGTATATTTCGCATAATAATTGGATGTAACAAAAGAGAAATATTTACTTGCAAGGACAATGCAGGGAGTGACTAGTTCTTCCCAAGTTTAAGAGTTTTATAAGGTTTATAGAACTTTCCTTCAGAAAAGAAGGGGGGGGGGGAGCAAAGCTGGGTAACTCTGTTTTTTTCTTTACAAAAACTTACCTTAAATTATCTCCCTTATATAGGATCTCCCAAATTGTTTTGAATGTTGAATAATAGCAAGCACATAGGGTTCAATTAAAGATGTTATATAGGAAAAAAAATTGATTCTAACTGAAGATTATTCAGGGAAAGAGTGATACTGGGAAATATTTTGGTGACAATTTTATTTATGTAAATCTAAAATGAAAATTAAAACATTTCCCAGACTGATTTCACTTGAAATATATTGGTGCTAATTTCATTGCTGTTTTAAGCTTTCTTATGAGATAAATTATTTTAAGCTTCACCTTTTACTTTTCAACAATTTCATCCCTTAATAATTTTGGTCTTGTCAATGGGGCCTATTATGATTAAGAAAAATGTGATTTTTCCTCCTCAAATATAGTTTGAAAGATTCCAAATCGATAAAGAGAGAAAAAAAAGAAAACATTTTGTTCTGTAGAATTGATAATGATATTTATTAATATTAAAAAAATGATTTAAAGATATTGGAAAAAAATTATTGTGAATATGACCAAGAAAAAAATGGTTCCAAGAATAATAATTTTACATAATTATCATGTGAGAATATGCATATACCAATTCTATTATGATTTTTGCTCTTAATTTGGTAAATGTACTGCAATAAATGAAGTAACATTTTTTTTCCTCAAAGAAATAAAGAATGGTTCCTCTCACATAGTGTTAGGTATCGAGTTTCAAACCCAGATCATACTAAGAATTCAACTCCATCTTGGGTGATCTGATTACAATATAATTATCATCGTTAGACATGACTTATTCAAGTATTCTGTGTTGCATGCTTGTCTGTAGATAGCTTCCACCCCAGCCTGTCCCTTGCATCCCCCAGTGTCAGGCCAAAAGCTTTGAGGTCCTCCTGTATTTTGTCTTCCTAGTTTGCCTGAGAGACGGCGTCTAGCTGGTTCCCACTCTTTCCAAACCCATTTGCGCCTGTGGGCACAGGGTTATAATTCAAAAGATATAAAACCTTATGAGCCTGACAAGAAATACAATCTGCTGACGATAGTCTAAATTTTTCTGTGAACATTTGAAGTTTGCAGGGAGGGTATTATAACTTATAATTATAAAAGAGGAAAGGAAAAAAAATCACAGAATAAAAAGTGTGGAAAATATACTTCAGGTCACTGTTTTTAAGAGAAAAAACATTCATTTTGCTTACACATTCATTTTTTATTTATTTTAAGTCTTTATGTAACTTGTGATATAAGGATTTGATGCACAAAAACCTTTCAATTATAACCCAGAATGTCTGCAAAATGTCAGACTGTAATTGAATCATAAGCAGTTTTTTGTAAAGCATCTTATTTCTTAATTTATTAGAGCTGAAATAATTATTTCAAATGTATGATTTTTTTCTTAATTTTTTGTTTTATTAATAGGTCTTTAAGACACTCTGTGGTAAACATATTTCAAGATGTCAACAACAAGAACAAATTTATTAATTACTAATTTTTTTTTTATATATATATTTATATATTTATACTTAATTACCATTTTTCAATATTTTTCTGAAATCTTGTGTCATTAATTATCTATCAGCTCTAAAGCCATATTTCAATTTTTAATGAAGTAAATCTAAAAAAAAAAAAAAAAAAAAAAAAAAAATCAACAGTGTTGTTTGTTTAAGTGACTGTTTTCATTGAAATAGGGTGCCTTCTTGGCAAAGGTTTGTAGTGCATCTTTCAAATTTTTAGCAGAAAAATTTCAACCCCAACTTTCCCAATCATGGCTATTTCAATTGCCTGAAAACAGTATCAAAAAGAAATTGTATATTCTTTTTTTGTAAGCCAGGTCAACCATCGACTGCCTGTTCTTCCTGTGTAGCTATTAGATAGACTGTAAGTAAATATGTTTACATCTGTACACACAGGAAAAGTCCATTGTTTTAATGCAAGTTTGGAAAATGCAGATCTCACTTTTCATGAGTTATCTTGAATGTAATCCTTGAAGAATTTTGTGCAAGAGTTGAAGATAGTTTTAATGTTCCAAGAAAGTCTGTTATCAGCTCAAATCTTTGTTGAATGTAATTTTAGGCAAGTCTAGTTTATGAAATAGGGACGGAAATTGGAAATTAAGATTAGATATGTACTCAATGGTTTTGAACATATGGGTGTAAGTTTTAGTTTGAAAATTGCATGAGTGATGCAAGGTTTACAGTGTAAGCTTATCCCTTTCCCTCATGAAGGACACCATGAAAAGACCTATGCGAACAGCATAAAACCAGATCAGCCTGTGAGTAACTCACAGGCTGATCAGGTTTTAGGTTTTATGCTGTTCGCTGCTTTAACTGTGGTTTTCTGCAGATCAGGCTTTATGTGATACCTATTGAGGGCGTCAAAATGAGTATATATGAGGGAAAGGGTTATAGAGAGAGGTTAAACAAGTCATAGAGAGGTTTAGTTGTAATAACTATGTAATTCATTTCTCAGTCGGTGAAAAGAAATAAGCTGCAATTATAACCATGGGATGAATTTTAATGTTAAGCACTAAAGGGCATCATCATAGGCTCAACAGATTTAGTTAATTTTTGATACACATGTTTTATATAAATATGTTTAATTTTGGAAGAAACCCATAAAATTTTGACGTAGTTAAGGCCCTTTTTCGACTCAAAATTTGCTAAATAAGTTTTCATATTCTGTGTCAAAGTGCTGTGTGAGGGTATTAGTTACCATTATCTTCAATGATAGTTCAGTTTTAATTGTTATAAACTTGTTACAACATGGTGCAATATCAAATATCAAGTTTTGGACCCCTAGTGCACCTATTACCTATGTAATGGATCTACCTTATTTGCAAAAAGTAAGAAGAATTTTTAAGATTGTTATAGGGTCTTGTTTTTGTCAACTGTGCTCTCGTTATCAGGGGCCAGTCAAAGGATTCTTTCCAACTGAAAATTTCATTAATTCATTTTCCCAAATATGCTATTTATCCAAGTATTCTTTTCCCTAAATCAAGAAAATGGCCATTAACTGTATTGTGGAAAAAAAAAAATGAAGGTTACACTTTTAATAAATTCTCAATTCACCCTCCATTCCCATTAGTTACCAAAACATATCCATTTAACACTGTTGTGAAATGTTATGATCTAAGAAAACAGAACTTTTATAATTATGTATTTTAAATAATATTGGGTGTTTGTTATAAGGAAAGTATTTTATTATAAGGGATGTTTTATAAGTGGATCTATGAAATAGCATAATGTCAGAGATGTTTACATACAAAGCACTGCTTCTGGTAGTCATGTGACGAGTATGTCCGCCCTGTAATCAGGAGGTCATGGGTCAAATCTCTAGCTGAGATATACCAAAGTTGCTAAAAATAGTGCAGGTTTGCCTCTTGCATGGTGTTCAGCATGATAGGCAGGTTCCAGGACTGGTGATGTATCGTGCTCTTATTTACAACATATCATGTTTTATCTGTCTCATGTAGACATGTCCTACAAGTGACTGAAATAATGATCACAAATAAACAAACTAGCTATTACAGAAAATTTAAAGGGGAAAAAAAAAGAGACAAAAATCACATGGGACTAATTATCCAATCTGGACGGCCATCTTAAGTGCTCTTGATGATTATTGAAAATGAGGCAAACAACCTCTAGATTGTGTCTACTATATATAAGTGATGTGTCTACTATATATATAAGTGAAGTATTTGTTTACAGTACTGTTGTATTTGTGACTGACTCTGCAGCCAGTGCAGACCAAGATCAGCCTGCACATCATGCATTCTGATCATGGTCTGTATTATTTGCTACTCAATATATTTTCAGCAAACACCCCTGTAAACAACAAATGGTACATTCCAAAATGAAGAAAGGACATGTCCAATTACAAAATTTAGCATGGTTAGGGTAAATCAATGTGTGACTATTAGCAGGGAATGCTATCTCTGTAATTTGTCTTTATTACAATGATCTTTTTATTGTTTTAACTAATGAATAGAGGGAAAAGAAATAAAAAGCACAAAACAGAACCCCAGAACACTTTATTGTTGATGAATGTATTTGAAAGCATCCATTTTCTTCTTTTTGCTCCTTGAACAACTTATCTTGCATTAAAAAGAAAGAAGAAAAATGTCAGAATTTGTCTGCCTGTTTTAAAATTGCTTATCACAATTAAGATGTTTTACATCATTGTTCCTGTGCGATTTATGAGCGTTCACCAAACATACGGATTAAAACCTTTTACATCATAATTTCAGCAGAATTTACGAGTGTTTCTAAATGTATAGTTAATTTTTGATGTCTATGTTTCCTTTTGCAACTGTTAATTATGTTTTATGTGACAGACAAGCCCCAGGTATTCCGCATATTGTAGATATATCTGTAAAATCCTATATTGTGTGTATTTTAGATATAGTTTTGCAGCGAAATGCTTTTAAAATTTATGTTAGGAGCGTAAGAAGTGGATGAAACAGGTGTAAATAGTGTACCAGCATTCAAAGAAAGAGACAGGCCTCTTGATAATGGTGAAACCTTGTTTAAGTGAGCTTATTTATATCTAAATGCACATATTTTTACTGAAATGGGCCTTATCTATAAGTTCTTTATAATGTTACCTAGGGAGTTCCTCCTCAAGAAATGTTTCTTATATTGAACTGAAGTAATATAGCCTATATTAAGTAAATCCTGCAGTTGCACATTTTAGATCCAAACAGGAAAACAAACTTTATTACTTGAGCAACAAAAAGCGGAGGAAAATACAAACTGTTTTTTTTTAAAAGGAAATAGAACGCCTTGTGGAAACACAGTTGGTGTCTATATTGAGATTTGTTTTGTAATTTATTTATGTATTTTAGAAGAGTCTAAAATGTCAAAGTACTGTAACTTGTAGAATGGTTTTGATAAGGAATCAGAAGAACTGTGGTTTTGTAAAAGTGCTCTTAAACATTGAATCCAAGGGTCTGGATTTCGATTTGAGGTTGAGTTGGGGGGAGGGGATTTTTACATGACCTTCCAAAATTCAGGTCCAGCCCGGGAAATGTTGAGGGGGATCAATACGAAATGTTAAAGAAATAAGTTAAAATGATACAAAAAAGTTATTTAAAAAAAAGAGAAGAAAACACACATTTGACCAGCAGTTAGTATTACCAGAGTTGTTGATAGGTTGAAAACTTGAATATAATAGCTTACACAGTGCCAATTAGTAATGCATTTTTTAAATTTTATCAAAATTTATACCTTGAAACCCATTTGTAAGTAATACAATACACAATAAAATGATAGCCCAGTTCTTACAGTAGAAGTATTAAGAGCAGTACAGATAGCCATTTAGATATAGCTCTTGTATGTTCACAAAAAAGAAAGGGAAAAAGAAACTAGAGCAGTGGACAGATAAAATCATCATGACTGCAAGTTTAAGGTTGATCTAGTTTTAATCCATAGATATGAGAAGATGTTGAGAAGTGCAAACTACAAACAACATCAGAATTAGATAATTTATTGGATCCAACTACACTGACCCAAAATGAAAACTTTACACCTGTTTTAAATATCGATATATCAATATGCATTTCATATAGAAATTTGATGTTAGCTAATTGTGAAAGCTAAATGTATCGGTAATGTATCAGTGGAAGAAAGATTTTGAAATGTGGACATTTTCCTTGTTTTTGTCATCAATTAAGAGGAAAGGGGTGAAACTGAAGAATACATACATGACAGAATTCCATTGCCGCTGCGTAAAGCGCAGATGACGTTGTGCCCATTGAAGTCGGATGGCTCGATGATGGCGTGTCAAAATTTGACCAGTATAAGGTCGTCGGGCGCGAATAAGGACCTGGTTTTGCCTTAAACGATTTATGATGGTCTGAGCATGAACCCCATAACGTCGGGCAGTGACGGTTGCAGGTAAAAATCGATTACGCAAATGCGTTAACGTAATTGCGCGATCAGTACGTTGCGTTGTTGCACGTGCGCGACCGGGCCTATGTCGATCATGGACAGATCCAGTTGCAACATACCGACTTTGTAAGTTTTGAATAGTCTGCCTAGAACAGCCAAAATGAGCTGAGACAGCTACTGCTGTTGAACCCGCCAATAACATACCAATAGCTTGGTTTCTTTCATTTTCAGAAAGGCGTGGCATTGCTAATTATCAATAATTTTCCTTATTAAATGTGTTTTTTCAAATTTCTGGTAAAGACTGAATGAGTCTGTGCCAATAACAAATTTGTAAGTGAGCCACGTGGTGCTGTGCACGTGCAAAGTGTGAAAACAGTTAATCCACTCTATATCGTGAAATACTCGGGGCAAACATTATTCTGTTACATACAAAATTTTATAATTTTGAATAGAATTACATTCCCTGAAGTAGTAAGAAAGATGTACTTACAGTTTTAATCCAGGATGATATTTTAGTGAACATTAGCAGTTTTGATTCATTAGTAATTACTGCAGACTTTGTGTAACCCTTTCCCTCATAGAGGAAACCATGAAAAGACCTATGCGAACAACATAAAACCAGATCAGCCTGCGAGTAACTCGCAGGCTGATCAGGTTTTATGTTGTTGCTGCTCCCCAGTGGTCTGGAAATGAGGACTTTATAATTATATTTGGTAAGGTTTAACTGTGGTTTTCTGCAGATCAGGCTTTATGTGGTACCTATTGAGTGCGTCAAAATGAGTCTGTATGAGGGAAAGGGGTAACCCATGTTACATTTGTGTGTTCCAGTGAGTTCGGTAAGAACCCACAGCTGCTGCAGTTTGTCGGGAACCACGTAGTGATCCGGCGGGCGGAGGGTTCGCTGGTCAGCACCACCATCTCCCCGTACCCTGCCATCCTGCACAGCTACGTACAGGCTGGACGCTGGGACGATGCAGTCAGGCTCTGTAGATTTGTCAAGGTCAGTTTTTGTAATAATCCCTGGTATCAAAAGTCTTCTCCAGGTATTGAAGAATTCAGATATTTCAGAGTAAAAAACGGCAAAAGTTTATTTTGCAAGCATTCTGTTTCCTGTCCTTGTTTTGAACCTCTGGGGCTATACAGTCAAATTTGTCTTCTGTTGTCAGTCAGGGGAACAAGAGAATGTGACTGCATAACAAAGGTGGTTGCTAAATGAAGGTTAAACATATAACAAAATGCTAGTTTGGAAATATTAAAACTGACTGCAGATTGACTGCTTAATCAGGGGTGTAAGATCCACTTGCCTGCTCGCCCTGGTCAGTGAAAACTAATGCAGGGCGAATGAAATCTCTTTGTTATTTTCTTGATTTTATTATCTCAAATTTTGGAAGGGCTAGGCAGGGTGAGTGATAATTTTAGGAATTTTACACCCCTGTTAATACAGGTCCAACTGTGTGTGTGTGTGTATATATATATATATATATATTGACCAACACAGGCCTTCTTGGTTGAGTGGTCAAAGCAACTGACTTATTGTCAACTAACCTGGTTAGAGTCCCTGAGTCAGTTTGCAGTAAGTCTGTGGTTCTATCAGCGTGCCTTTATGCACTTTTGGGCTTTATGGTCTGCATTCTTCTGAAATTAACTTGACACCATTTTAAGCTAAAATACTGCTGCAGCGATGTCAAACTTAAAAACATCAACGTTTTAATTCATTCTTTTTATTTTCTATTTAAAAAAGAAAAAAGAAAAAATGATCAAGATTTATTTAAGAAATCATGTTCTCTGATATAATATTGTAACTGTCCAGTAATGTATTCCTGGTCTCTATACCTTCAGGACGAGACCCTGTGGGCGTGCATGGCAGCAATGTCGGCCTACGCCAAGGAGCTGAACACAGCCGAGGTGGCCTACGCTGCTATACAGGAGGTGAGACCTACTGCCCCACCCACCATCCCCGGGCATTATATCCACTTTGTCTTTGTAGACACAGTTTGTAATTATAAGATTCATATACTGAAAAAAATTAAGTTTAGCTATACTTTTCATCTCTTTGAAAATAATAACATATTTTTCATTAATACCATAGGTATATTTGGTAATTTAACTAGCATTTGACAGTAGATATTTATGAATGTAAAATATTTAAGAAACCTTCTCCAAGGTCAAATTAAACAATATATATATATATATATATATATATACACACACAAGAAAACTCAGTATATGTATGAATGTAAAAGATGATGACCTTCACTTTCAAAGTGACCTTTTCATAGGTCAAATTTCAACAACAAAAATAGCAGTAGATAAACATTGTCTACATTCTTTTTTACCCACAACCACTATAGTAAGTGCTGTTGCTGTTATTGCTATGTATAAATCAATTATGAATTACTGTTTTAGAGCAGAAAAGTATGCCATACTTTCATTAAAGCATAGATGTTTGCCTTTAGGCGTCGATGATTTATAAATATGTAAACCAAATTAGTGTAAAAAAAGGCGAAATAAAAGAGAAATGTGAAGAATTTAGGAGAGTTTTGTAGAGTATTGTAAATAAAGACAAAAATATGCGCTGTAAATTTCATATATTTTGTATTAACATGTAGATCTTGTTGCTTCGTCGTGCCACTACATCAAAATTTAGCAAGAGCGTGCACGAACCATAAAACCAAACCACAATAAACTGTGCTTATGTTGTCTCTTCCATGAAAACACCTAGTTTTAATTGCTACAGCACATGAATATAGTGTTTTGTGGGCAAAATTATGACAGGATGTGCAAAATGTGCACTAATTAGCTTTTAAGTAACTTGTAGAGACAAGTTGATTAGTAATCAAGGTTTTCACCTTTCTTTTCGTTCAGCAGTTGAAAAGGTGTGAGAGTTTCATCATAATAGAGAGAGGGAGAATGAGATAGAGAGATTGTGTGTGTGGTCAAATGTAATATATTTTTACCAGTCATATATGCTTTTTTTATCCCTTTTCATGTATACTTTTATGACTTTATGAATATTAATTTACTAAAGGTTATAATTATGGTAAATGAAACAATGGATTTTTCATTGCCATATAGACTGGTTAGATTCTGTGCTGCATTGTTATATGAGCAAACTGAAAACCTTTAACCTTTTCCCTCATAGAGGAAACCATGAAAAGACCTATGCGAACAGCATAAAACCAGATCAGCCTGTGAGTAACTCACAGGCTGATCAGGTTTTATGCTGTTCGCTGCTCCTCAGTGGTCTGGAAATGAGGATTTTGTAATTAAATTTGGTAAGGTTTAACTGTGGTTTTCTGCAGATCAGGCTTTATGTGGTACCTATTGCGTGCGTCAAAAAGAGTCTATATGAGGGAAAGGGTTAAGTCAGATAGCTCCTGGTCTTATCAGGGTCACATCTGTTTGCGAATGTGCCAAAATGAAGTTGAGGGTTAAACATGAGACAAGCCAGATCAGACTGAAAACATTTATCTCAGGAGCTCTTCTGCCATTTATTTCTCATCCATAACTTTGGAATGGGAAAGTAACATTAGCCAGGCTAAGGATTGCTTTAATCTGATCCGGTTTCGAGAGATTGATCATGGTTTAAGATGGAGTGTGATCAGTCACAGTGGCCAAGTGGTTAGAGTAGTTGTCTGTTACCTGGAGGTCATGGGTTGATCCCTGACCTTCATATAGCAAAGTCACTAAGATTCATTCTGACATAACTCGTTGACTCCTAACAACATGAGGGAGTTTCCAGGACTGGTTGGCCCAGTGTCAGGGTAATGTGACTGAATATGATGTCACATATCTATGGCATGACATTGCAGTAAATCATTATTTTTGTCTCATTAAGACAAAGATCCCAAATGGCTTGACAAACTGTTGATGAGATGTTATATCCAAGCAAACAAACGGAACAAAATTGAGTATCGAAGTGTAGAAGGATTAAATCTATAATTGTAAAATAATCTTTGATATTAGTGTCAGATCCCGTATAAAAATATTTCACGAAGAATCATTGATTAGCCTCAAATAGTAGGAATCCTAAACAAATTACAAGATGCTTGCAGGCTGAACTAGCTTTTATTTGGGTTGTATTTCTCATCACAGAGTCCCTTAAGATAAACAGCTAATTTAACACAATCAACAAGTTGATCATAAAAGCACCTCTCTCCCTCAAGAGCAATATTTTATCAGTTCCCCATCATGGTTTAATTATAGACATAATAGCATTTAGTTTTGTATTACACTCCTCAACTACAGCAGTAGTTGCTTCTTAATTTACAGTTCATTTTCTGCTCCAATTAATTGCCTGTTAGTTTAGAAAATAAGACGTTGCTGTATCAATTTAGGATGGGAGAAGTAATGAACATTCTTATGCATGACACAAATAGGTCTACCACCAGCTTCTCTTCTTGTTTGGAATTTTGTGACATCATGCCCTATTTTAATGATCTCATTTAAGATTCTAAGACTTACTTTGATTGCCCAACATAATGATCATCAATAAGATGGTTGTTTATGAGATGTAGTTATGATGTTTTGTTTGTGCTTTTCAGTGTGTTAAGTAGTGCACTGACAAGGATGTGAATCCTGATTTTCCCTGAATTTGCAAAAAAGAACTTAGGTGCCTTCTCATATGTTAGGTTTTGGCACTTTGATGATGTCTTATAAATGTACCTTTAGGATGCTTACAAGTATTTTCAAATTAACTCCTAAGATTATCCAAAATATAATTTCAAGAGTCCCCCCCCCTTTTTTTTTTACGTTCCAAGAGACCCCAGGAAAGAGTAAGTTATTTTTTAGTTCAAAACTAATGATACTGTAAAAAGCCATTTATAGTGCACATCCATGTATAGTATGGCCCCAACTATGAGGTTCAAAACCCCATTTTTTTTTTCTTCACATTTACTAAAGATCATCATCCATGACATTTGCAACAAAAAAAAATGCTTCCTAATATTAAAAAAGTTTTTTGTTTGGGAAATTCCCTTCTTGTTTCAAACCCTTTAGATGATTTGAGGGTCAAAATGGACATTTTGTGTTTATCATTGAACTGAATTACCTTAAGTTTATACAAAAGAGCAGATGGATTATTTATCATTGATACTGATTGTTTGCAGTTGATCTAATTATGAATGGAATATAACCATTGACCATGTGTACAGGTGCAAAAATAGAAATGTCCATTGTACTATCAGTAATTTCAGTTGAAGTTGGACAGAAAATAGCCATTGGATGAAATTGAGTAAAGACAAATTGAATATGATACACCATATAACCCTATAAAATGCCCGCGGGACTTTTCCGGATTCCCTCATTCTCTAATTAATCTGAAATTGCAAAATGCACTGCATGTCCTTAAGTTCTTAAAATTAGTAAAATGCAATCTGCCATACCTGTTTTACAAAATATTCAAGTACAAGACTAACTTGACATGAAGTATTACTTAGGTATTTAGGAAATGAAATATTTGGGTATTTTAAGTAGAGAAACAAGAATGAAGTTCACCCCTAAGTTTTCAAGTATTATTCAGTGTTAAGTATGGTTGTAGGGAAGAAGATTCAGGAATGGTCTTCTGATTTTCCTATGAAAGGGGATTGGACTTTTAAATGAAGAAATACATAATCTCATTAAAATCATATCCTAATTTGCGCTCCTCTGCTATAGAGATTAGGATCTGACAACATCGCATAAGGGTCACGTAAGATTGACCTTTTAAGTAATTTATATGCATAAACAGGCGCTTAATTTTAATCCAATCAAATTGCCCGTTTCAAACCTTTTGATTTCAGTTCTTCTTTTTAGTTCACCTGAGCACAACATGCTCATTGTGATTACCTTTTGTCTGGTGTCCGTTCTTCGTCCGGCGTCAACAATTTTCTTTAAACGACATCTCCTCTGAAACCAAATTCACCTGTGATGTTCTTTGCATGAAGCTCTACCAAAGCTGTTCAAATGGTTTCGGTCTGTTGCATATTTTAAAAAAAACTTCTTTCCCGAAACCACAAGGCCTAGAGCTTAGATATTTGGTATGTGGCATTGTCTTATGAACCATTACTAAGATTGTACAAATCATGACCCTGGGGTCAAAATTGGCCCTGCCCCAGGGGTCACTTATTTTACAAAGACTTATATAGGAAAATCTTGAAAAATCTTCTTGTCAGAAACCACCAGGCCTGGAGTTAAGATATTGAGTGTGTAGCATTGTCTAGTGGACCTCTACCAAATTTGTTCAAATCCTGGCCCTGGGGTCAAATTGGCCCTGCCCCAAACCCCAATTTGATTGGCTTATACAAAGGTCAGGAGCCGATCGTCTATACGATGTTGTCAGATTCAGTTAGCGATACTGAATCTGATTTTAATGAGATTTGGAAATATTGTATACGTGTGTATATGGCATATGACAGGTTAGCCATCAGGAAGATGTAATATATTAATATTAACTGCATAAATTAAAACACTCACATACACATAGTTGCCGGTCATTTTTGTTTTTACTTCTTCAAAATGAAGATAGATCAAATACATCGTCTGGTATAAACTTGAGCTTGCGTGTGATTATTAATTTGTGTATTCAACAAGCTTTTGTGTTTTCTCCAGGGAACTTCCTGGCTGCTGTGGCTAAGTAGTTTTAGTGGCAGACTTACTTTTACATATGTAGTCTGCCTCATTGCTTTGAGTTTGAATCCCTGACTGGTTAGTCCAGTTTTTCATGTAGTAAGCCTTCCAGTTGGCTTGGGGTAGGTTGATTGTTCTACCCGCATAGCCTCTGTGCTTGAAATAATATACTAAAATTCAGTAAATTAATATTCATCAGGTCATAATTTTGTACATGAATATTCATTAGATGTTAAATGAAATAAGAGTTATACCTATCTCAGGGGTGTTGACCAATAGCTAATAATATAAGATCAAACCAGCTCTTGATTTACTGCTTTTATATTGATCATATAGGTGTATTATCTCCTCATTATATGTAAGCTTATCTTTAGAAAAGGGTAAAGATTGAATGATTTTTTGTCAGTGATTAATAGTAGCATGTCTGGGAGAAAAATCGGATATGAGAGGATATAAGGTTTTATGAATGAGTTTGCACCAAATAGTATACCCATCAAATCAAGTTAAAAATACTTTTGGATATGAATGCAATGAAATTTTACACACATTATCCTGACTTCTCTTCCACTGGAATATCTAATCATGGAGTAGGTAAAATTTTGGACACTTTCAATTGCCAGCGGGCAAACATTTGGCTCATGTCTACCATTTTGATTCCAATAATGAGTTTAAAATCAAAAAATTTGTCAGTCACATCTTTCAGTTCAACGATTATCAGAGATTCATGACCCAGGACACATACCTTCTGCTTCAGGAGGAACATTTCAAGTATGCTGTTTGTTCACATGGTCTTTGAACAATTTTCTAATTTTCTGATAACGTTAATTAGTGCATACATTAATCATGATGAAAAGTTCAAATGTTTTAATTGCATGAAAATTAAATCTGGTTGATATATCCCTGGGTCATTACTTATCATTAATTTTGCTGCGTCATTCTTTCAGTGCAAACTGGAGATATAATGATGTTAAAAGCCTGGTGAAAGGTATCTTTGCAGCTCTTTTCCCAGAACGACTTAGTTCAAATTAAGATTGTTTATGATATTTTATTAATGACATGGGAACAGCATAGATCAGGCATTTTATGTCACTGAAAGTTAATTTTAGCTAAATTTACACTTTCATTTATATATTTTAAGCTAGGTTGTGATAATTTAAGGACTTGCAAATATTTCTTTTTAAAGTTTTAGGGATGATAGAAATGCACCAATAAAATACAATTAGTGAAGGTTAATTAGTTAATAATGATTTTATGTTAAAATAAAATCACAGGAAATGCATGAATGTTTTTTTTCTGGGGTGTGTGTTGGAACC
>CM037793.1:31342647-31377398 GCA_021229015.1 Solen grandis | reverse complement strand
ACTGAGGAGACTAAAAAAACAATGTAGTAAATGGAAAATATCCCTATCAGTTTGTAGTCCAATATCTTACTTCCTGTACGGAATGAAGAAATGCCCTTGATCTTCTGTTATATCATTGTCTGAGAAGGAAAACATCAATCATATTGGTTAAACTAATGATATCATACTAAAGTGCCTCTGACTGCTTATATACTCACCAGTTCACTTTCATTTCTGTTGTCTTTATCTTTCCAGGAAGTGGATATCTGAAAACAAAATCTTATGTAAAATATTCTAAACCTGAACTATCACTAAAGGTTATTAATATCCCTGCATTGTGTCTTTGTGTAATGAGAGTGTAAGACCAGACATGACGTGAAGGAATGTGACTAGAGGGATTACTATATTGCCCCCACTTGTGTGTAACGAGGATATAAAAATAAAATGTAAAAATCCATCATCCCTGAGCTGAATTTATACTCCAGATTTTCTGTTTGTATGTCACTGACAACTACTTTAGCAACCCAAATTCACTCTTGAGTATGAAGGTATTAGTAGTAAGGTTTCCTTTTTTTTTTCTTTTTTTTTTAAATTTTCATTAACGGGAACAAGTCACTCTTTGTGTAGGATATACAGAAAAGATTGAAACATTTGATGTGTCAATATGGTCAATCTGCATGTCATGGAAAAAAACAAAACATTTGGCAGGTATACCTAATTAAATTACTCAAACAGAATTATCAATAACTAGAACTATCACTGAAGGTGATTCATACCCCCACCCCCATCTATGACACAGGATGTATTCACATGACACATAAAAAGAATGTTCACACATAGGATTTGGGCTTATAAGCATACCAAAAAAAAATATTATCACTAAAGGTGATCAATACCCACACCGGAAGTCTGTCATGTGTAGGAATACAGTTTCAAAAGTTTGCGTGAGTGAAAGACTACATGTATGTAAGGTTTAAAGTTAGTGTGAGCAATGGTTCAAAAGTTTTGGACAATGCTAAAAAGTTTTGACAGACAGACAGATAGACAGAGAGACACACATACAGACACACAGAAGAAAACAATTTGCCCCCAAGATCTGTAGCTGAGGAGAATAAAAATGCAGTCTAATTATGGTTCATATCCATATCTATTGTTTGCAAAAACCTTTTAAAATTTACATTGGGTTTTCTTTGCATTTCCTCTCATCAAGATCAATCTACATATGAAGTTTCATCAACCTAGCTACTTTAGTATTGGAGTTATGCTCCGGACAAAATCAAAAGATTAAAAATGACAAAGGGCAATAACTCCTTTCAAAATACATGCAGAGTTATGGTTCTTGTGCAGTGCACTTCCTCTCATCAAGATCAATCTACATATGAAGTTTCATCAACCTAGCTACTTTAGTATTGGAGTTATGGTCCGGACAAAATCAAAAGATTAAAAATGACAAAGGGCAATAACTCCTTTCAAAATACATGCAGAGTTATGGTTTTTATGCACTGCACTTCCTCTCATCAAGGTCTATCTACCTATGAAGTTTCATCAACATAGGTACAGTAGTTTTGGAGAAATGCTCCGGACAAATATTTGTAGACCAACCGCCAGACCGACGGACCGACCGACAGGGTGACTCCTATATACCCCCCTAAATTTCATTTGTGGGGGTATAATAAGCAGACAATGAATGGTGAATTGACTTACACTTTCACAAAATAAAAAGTCATTCAGAGAAATGATTTAAGCTTAACAAATGCTAGAGATTTTCCAATATACTGATATATTGCAATATGCATCTGGAAAGATAAAAGTTTTGTATCAAAAGAATCTGTATAGACCATATTGACTGTATCTTCTGTTCACGAAAATGTTGGACCAGCCCTTTTCAAAGGATGGGGAAGGGACCTTAATATTGTATTAATATTATTTTTGGGGAAAAGTACCATTTTCTTTGCAATGGGGAAAGTAAAAAGCAAATTTTGAAAAAAAGTTGAGAGGGGAATACACCTATGAACAGCCCCTGATAAAAAAGAAGAAAGAAAAAAAGTCTTGCAATCATGGCACGAAAAGCATTAAAGGTTTTGAAGCGTTGAAAGAAATTGCCCCCTCTATTTATGCTTTTCAAGATCTTTTGGTTTCTTGATAAACATGTTATTGATTTTTTTTTCTTTGAATATCACTTCTAGTCAAACATTAAGCAAATGAAAAATATACTACATGTATACACTGCCAAGCTTGTTATTCCCAGTATTGCAATACTTATTGAATTGGAATCAGCCTTGCAAAACATGGCCCTAACAAATGCATATGATCCTTGATCTTGATCCTAAAAAAAAAAATTCTGTGTTTCGAAATCCAACCCTACCTAGTGAAAATCCGCCGACCCTAAAGTTTTTAGCGGCCATTTTCGGACCGCCAAACTGCCTGTTAAGAATTTGTAATTTGTTCACTGTTATGACAAGACTTTGAAAAAAAAAAAATGTTTAAAAAAACAACAACAAAAAAACACTCAATCCTACCTTACATAACTTTATTGAGACTGTTGCCCAACACAGATTTTTTTGTTGTTGACCTTAACAGCTTTTACTTTTTGCAATATTTAAATGATAGGCATTTATTTGAATATATTCCAAATTTTGCCATTACAAGGTCATTAAGTGACCAACCTGACAGTGATTCTATTCTTGTCCCTGTTTAATGTGTTCAGACTGCGTTTCTCACTGGTTCGCAGGGTGATATCTGCAAACTCTTCACACTGACTCAGGATTCCCAGCTGTGGGACAAAGAATATACAAGGGAAAATTAAAGCACTCATAAAACTGTCACGTAGATTTATATTTAAAAAATGTGATACAGTCTGTCTGTTACAAATCTGTAAAAGCATGTATCTCTACCCCTCGTTTTACCAAGTGCTCCTCCACTACTAGAAGTATTTTCAAAAATATAGTCCATGCATGCCAAATATAGCTAAAGAAAAGAAAACAACAACAAAACTAGAACAATAACTGAAGATGAAAAATACCCCTGAATCCCACCTTGTCATCATGTAAATATTTATGATGTGTAACAGGATGTGTGATGTTACAGGATGTGACTAACATGATATGACCTTGATCTACCTAATGTAAGAATTCTGAAACTAGTTTTTGGATGTCCATGATGATATTTGGTTAAAATGAAAGATGTCATATCATACTAGACAAAACAATTTATACAAATCTGGCAATATCCCCCACCCTGATCCATCAGGCTTTTTCATTCCAATACAGGTTTCAACACCAAGCTGATTAGCCAGGTTTGACTGGGGACATCAGGCACTTTTCACAATAGATCTGCACAATGCCAAGGGACCACTTACCAGCATAGGGACTGTCTCCATCCCTTGAATACCATGGAACAGTTCAGCTGTCCGGTAGGAAATACAGTACCTGGCCATCAGACGTCCTGTCTCTGAAACATACTTACAATTCTGTCTTATTGATGGGCATGGCAAAATTCATTTAAATTGATATGTACTAGTTAGTTAAATATTATGAATACAGGCTATAAAGTTAATTAAAAAAAAAAATCAAGATAATGTGACAGAGATTTTATGGCCACTATATGGTTATATACCAAATGCCAAAAATGGTATATTTTCCCCCAATTTGATTGCAAAATGTCCCATTGAATCTTCAGAAAAATAAGAGGTTTGAAAACTTTTTTCCACTCAGGCAACTTATACTGATCAGTATATTCCTTACTTTCACCCCTCTGGATTACCTGTAACTTCTTGACAATTTTATCCAATATCTAAAATCTTTGCGTGAAAATTTCCAATATGAAGGTTATAGGTCATCTTTCTGAAACTTAAAAATAATAAAGTCCCTGTGACCAGTTGAGAATAAAATCCTTGAATGCCTGAGCACTGCCATTTACAAACCTTTCATTGCTACAGGTTCCTTGAGAGTCCACTACACACTTCCAACCATTTTGAACTTCATCCATAATTTTCAGAGAGACAAAACAACAGCAATATGGTCTTGACAAACCATAATGTACTAGAGAAGAATACTGTAAACTAGAACTACCACTAATACCACTAAATGTGATTAATGCTAAGGCCAAAAAAAAGTTCCGGGGAGGGGGGCCTAAATGTACACTAATGGTAGCAACAAATATATGTCTCAAATTTACCTGTTGGTTTGACATCCATGCTTTCAGCATCCATCTTAATCAGATTCAAGGCCGACAGTTGGTTAAGATGTTTCAGGCACATTTCTGAAAATAACACCAAATAAAAGCTGAGCAAAATCACATAATGTTTTATAATTTTCACTGTCCCCTTGAAACGGCCACAGAATAAAATCTCATGTAAAATCTGGGGAAAAATTGGCTTCAAAACATCGATACCAACCTTGAAGTCTTCTTTCAATAGCTTCCTTGGAAAGTGAGGCTGGCATTCCTGGAAATATAATACATAACTGATGGTTATATAAAGCAGGGTATGGGGGAGGGGCCTTCATACTACATACTTGTAAACAGCGACTGATAATTTTTTCATAAGATTAAATCATTCTTCCTTTTCTTTGGCACTTTTTTTTAAAATCTAAGATTACCAGTATATTTTCATTCTAAATGGCAAGTGAAAGTTATTTTCCAGTATTTTTTTTTTTTTTTGAACAGAATAACTGTTGTATTTTGGAATGACAGTGACAAAGCTAGACCTATCACTGAAGTCATTAATACCCCTTCTACCCTGCTATTTGTCAGTCAGTAACATATTAATGTTAATTACCAGCTAACCCTGGGCAAAAATGCAGCTTTTCAGCTAGCAATCTGGTTCTTGCACGTGACAATGTATGTTATATGGTTGACATTTGTATCAAACTATTAGCAATCCTATGTCAAATTACACAAGCATATTAGCACTGATTTTTTACTGTTGACCTCTAAGTATGACCTTGACCTTTGAGCAAGCAAGCTGGTTCTTTCACGCGACACTCCATCTTAATATGGTGAACATTTGTGCCAAACAATTTCGAAGTCCAGCAAGGTATTGTTAAGTTAGAACCCGCACAAAAATTTCGGAAACAGACAGATGGACAGATGGACAAACATAGTGATTCCTATATAGCATCCCACTACCCTAGGGTAGTGGGGATATACGATGATTATGGATTATGGGTTAAATGATATGGCCTGACCATTTCGTGGTGGAGGCATTAAAATGTATAGTCTAATTTGGTGTTTTTTACTTATCAATTAAATTGAAATGAGATAGCAACAACTGTAAATCTGTCAAAGTTTGTATAATAAAACTTTGAATTGAATTAATCAGACAAAGAAAACACTGACCATAGTGGGTTGGGTTTTTCATAACCCTGATGTAGAGGAATGTATACTTGAGCCACTCCACCGCAACTGAGACGTCACTAATGGTTCTAAGCACGACCTCTGCATTCAGGTGTTCGATCAAGTTCTTGTGAAGGCTGCTCTCTATCAGCTGGGTACCATTCACCAGCATCTCGTACTTCATCTGTGCAGGCAGATCAAGGGTGCGAATAACTGAATCTAACATGCATTTTTATATTTACAATTTAATGATCTTACCTAGTCATAAAAGCTAGGGAATTCATTTTTGTTTTGAGGAATTTCAGAGATAAAGTAATAGAACAAAAATATGAAACAGTCTAGCAGTGTAACAAAACTAGATTAACTTATCTTTGTATTCATTTAATGCCTAAACGTTTAGCAAGGCTTTTTGTCATTTGATGAACATTGGTCATGTACTATGTAACTTCACAATGTAATTATTGAGCCAGAGATTATCTGGCTAAACAAATTACATGTATATGAATAGGAGAAAGGATCAATTGAATTCCTTTCAATGATGTAATAGATAAGCAGGCTCATATATCTTATGAATCAGTGTGATGAAAAAAATAAAAAAAATGGAATTATATACACTGGATGTGGGATGCCCTCTCTTAGCGCAATTTCACAAAGTCAGGGACCTTAACTCTGCTATGACTCAATAATTACCAAAATGAAACTTCCCATGTAGGTGAACAGGTTTTTATAAGATTACAGTTGGTACTCATTATCTCCAATTCCGTATATCGAATTTTCAGCTATGTCAAATTATTTGACTTGGTCCAGATTTTTCCCTTCTTTGTCTATATACATTAACTTTGTGTGTCTCAAAATTTATTTATTTCAAATTACTGCTATCTTAAAGTGGAAATTTGGAACCTCGCCCTAGAGTACAATGCATATTTGTTTTTTTATCTCAAATTCCAGAGACGCTAATTAGCCCGCCGATATTTTTCACACCCATCAGTAAACTGATGACAATAGCTTTGCACGGGGCTATCTGTACGACAAATCGTGATTTTAGGCTTTCAATAATTACCAGATTTTTTTTAATGATATCGATGAATAAACCCAGGTAATAATTCACAATGTCTTTAGAACCTACTTGTCCATCTATGAGCGCTGAGCAATCTGGCGTTGTGCAAAGTGCTTTGAATATTGTGCATGTACATAAGTGCTCTTTATTAATAGAATGCAGTTCGCATGTTTTCGATCTATATTATTGTTGTAACCCTATTTGTTTATTCCGTTTACCTTTCTGTATTTATAGAAAGAAGCGGTTGAATAAATAAAGAAAAATTTGCTACTTATGGATTATTATTTATTAATTATATATTCCAAAAAAGAAAAATGTGTCATCTTCTTCATGATATTGACACAATATTAATATAATGATACAGGTAAGATTTCTTGTTCACAAGCCGAAAATACCTCATTTCGGATTGGTCAAATTACGGACATCTCGAAGTCTTATTTTTGGTCCCATGAAATTCAAGATAACGAGTGCTGACTGTATATACAACTATGTAAAATCCTACTGCCCAGAGCTGGAATTGAACTTAGGATCCTCAGTATGCTAATTGGACACTCTACCATGTCACCAAAAAAAAGCTAACTCTATGACAAGAAACTACAAGTGCCCAGGCCATTTTAAACCTCTACTACACATAAAGTTTTGGAAATATGAGTGACACTAGATTTTGAGATGGATGGAAGGTTTGAAGGACTGATGAATTATGAAAGGACTGACAACATAAGGCCAATATCCCCCTTCTTAACATTTCAGTTTGGTTGGAGATAAGAAAAAAACCCCCAAAAAACTAAAGGTTAAAAATATTTTTGTGAGATAGGCTGAATCTTTTGGAAGCTTTCTCTAAGGCTAACTATAATGTTTTTAACAATACAGAATAATATTCTTACTTTATTCTTTATAGATGAAATCAGTGAAAAAAGAAACCACTCCATTACCTTTGTCTGGTGTTTGGTCATGATGACCGCGGTGGCGCTGGTATCAAACTGTGGTCGGCCAGCCCGACCAATCATTTGCAGGACCTGGGTGTCTGAGTACTCCATGTGGGAACCCATGTGATAGTACATCGTGGACTTGATGATCACCAGGTGGGCTGGGAGATTCACCCCCATGGCCAGGGTGCTGGTTGCAACTTGGGAAGAAATAAAATAGTATGCTCACATATAATCAAAGATGTGTGCAACTGTACATATCAAGTGATCAAAAATGTTAAAAATGCTATTAAGCCTAATTGCAATATTATTAAATTGCATTAGTTGGCTTATCAGTATGTCTCAAGGCGACCAATTCAATAGGAAAACTGTTCAGCATAAGAAAAAAACCTACTTACTAGTACAAATGACTCTCCAGGTGCAAAGTACTGATTCAACCCACATACTATCAAAAACAACATCAGGCTGTTTATTTCGCCGTATATCAGGGGCAGTTCATTGGTGTTGTCCCCAATTAAAGTTTCTTAAATTTCTAGTTTTCCACATGTATGATACTTTTTTAAATACGATTTTTTCCTTACCCCCCAAAATTATTAAGTTCCTTTCCATGTCATCTGAAAAAAAGGCCTGGACATACATTCAGAGTGATACATACAAATCTAATTTAATTTAGTGACTGACCATCCGAGGTGCATTGCGATATGCCTTGTCCTTGATGTATGCATTGGAAAGAAATCTTAAGTGGCAATACAGATTTTACCTTGCGATGCATCGATATGGCTGACAAGTAATGCAATACACAAACAATTTCTTACACATGTGATATTCATTATGTAATAGATGCTGTGAACAGTTAAAGATGTTTTTATATTAACCCACTGGTTTCATGTATGAAAGTAATAGCACAATACATATTGCATCGCCACTTAAATATCCCAATAAACATCGCAATTCATTTGCTTCAGCAATAAGTATCATGAATTGCATTGTTTGAGAAAATAAATATTGTGATATGTACCTTGACAGAAGAAAAAGCCAATGCACAGTCCCACTGACTATATGGACAGAGACCCAAAACATTACCTGGCTCTGTACCACTCACCTAGCACTGGCAGGCCTCCATTAGTAAAGACTTCTTCTATACGTTTTCTATCATTCAGGTCCATACCAGCATGATGGAATGCTATCCCCTTCACAACCAGGTCTGGTAGAAACAGGAGAAAATAAAATGGCTAAAACTCCTAACAATTAATTCTATGTAATTAATTCTTAAAATTTTGTTTGAAGGAACCCAGGACTGTCTTTCATCTCAAATTAAGAGTTACTTAAATCATTATTTTAAAGACCTAAAATCCCCTTATTTATCAACCTTAATCATAGAAATTTTCAATATATGTTATCATTAGCACATTCCCACAAATGATTCTTTTATTTTGTATTTTGTGAGACACATAATTTGCAATTCAAAACTGTGACTGAAGCTGCATGCACAAGAATTTGCTAACAGACAGGTGTATCATAATAAAAAATCCTGGGTTAAAGAAAGCTTTACTTTGGTATCTTTGGTGAAAAAAAAAATTTTTTGGTAGAAATTAATGAAATTAGGCACCTTTTCAGTTTTTAGCTGTGAAAATTTAAGCTTCCCTCTTTCCCATTCATGATTAAATGCTCACTAACAGTATCATAAACACAACCATGTGTTTTTTGTGTAAACAGGTCAACCATTGACTACCTGTTACCACAGTGCAGCTATTGAATAGCATATAAATTAATATGATTATTTCTGTAAACACTGGAAAGGTATTCTGTTTTTGGAATCAAGACTTCATACCTCTGAGTTTTGCATCCTTGAGCTGGTAGGAGACGTTCTGCAGAACCTGTCTCTGTTGTGCATTATGCACATACAGGCTCTTCACATCACGGGCAAGGATATCGGCTCCCTGCATAGCACTCTTCCTGGTGGCACAGAACTGGGAACCAAACATTGTGAATAAGTAGGGTATAGAAACACAGACCCTGAGAACCAGATTTTATGATAAAGAAGGGCATTAAATGGGTACAAGATATTGTGAACAGGAAAGGTATTAATGAAATGGGGACCATATATACTATTAAAATAATAAGGCACAGAAAAAGTATAGACAGAGTTAGGAGCCAAACATTGTGAACATCTACATATGGAAACATGAAATAATTGGATACTTCTAGACAAAGACTGACATACTTTAAGGAATAAATAAATTTAAATCAAAACATAGCACATTTACCTCTATGAAAAATGGACATATTTAATGTACTAAATGTTCTACTGAAATACTTTCTTGTAAAGAAAAACTGATGTTAACATACCACAAGGGTAGGTTTCCCCTCTGAGTAAGTGTTGATGATGCCTGCAAGCTTGTAACTGAGGGTGAGGTCGAACTGGAAGTCTGATTGTTTCCCTTCAACAAAGTTATACCCCAGTACCACCTTCCTTAATCTCACTGGACGAACACTGTCATCAAACCTGTCATACATTGACACCAGACTGAACGTTCCTTTCCTATCAATTGTTATATATAAAGTAGCTAAAACTGTATAAGAGGATTTTTAATGTCAAACTGCTAAACTTTTAACTGAAAATTGTCTTTGAAAAATCTGGCTGAAAATGAAAGTAAAGGATTGGTGGTGACATAACAAATCACCAAACCCCTGATCCAGAGGACATTGATTTCAGATAGACACTTAAACATCATGATGAATGTATGTGAATTGTTGGTTATTAATACATAACATCTGAACCCATGATCTAACTGTTGGAGCATTATATGCCTGAAGGAAAAGCCACTCCTCAAAGAAGCTTCAAAGGTGAGGGTGAAAAATTATATAAGGGTAAACACACAAAGGGAAATAACTCCTGAAAAAAAAGTGATCAAATTATGCATAATAGCACTTTAAAAGCAACCTTCTATGGAAATATGAAAAAAAATTGTTGAAAAAATAAAAGAGTAGATTTCTGCACAAGCATTTGTTTAGGAAAATGCAAAAAAGGGCAATAACTCCAGAATATATAATGGAGTTGCATAAGCATTACTTAAAAAATACACAAAGGGCAATGATTGCAAAACAAATAAGGCTATCCAAGTTATATAACCCTTATGCATAACTGTGTATCAATATCAATCCTCTATGCAAGTATGAAGATAATAAATAAGAATTATCTGAACAAGCAGGCAGACAGACAGATGGATGCCACACACAATACCATAATACAACCTTTCAAGTTTAATAAAAACTAAAAAGCTTTATTCCTCTTCTTATAATCATATCTACAAAGCTTTTGCTCTTATTAAGATTTTCAAAAATATGCAAAGTGAATGACATAGCAGGTGCGGTCATAACAGTACCAACTAATTTATTCAATATATGTGGACCAAATATCCTACTCATTCTCAACTGAAAAGTTCGTTAAATCATGACTGATGTCCCTAAAATTAAATATTTATTTCAAGAATTTTTGTTCCCAATTTAGATGTTTTCACAACTTTTTTTCTTGATTACAAAGGGTAAAACTTTATTTTCCCAAAATAACTAGAAAAATAGAAAAAGGTCTGTTAAGGCAAAAGAAGACATGAACTTACTTGTATGAAATAGCAGGAGTTTGATTGCTTCCCAGCCAGACTGCAATCTACATTGGAACAAATTACTACAAACTAAACAGTGATCTGCATGACATTGAAACATATTCAGCAAAAAGATCACATCTGGAAGCAAGGTACTTGGTAAAAGAAAGTTTCCTGTTAGGGAAAGATTCTTTCATGACCCAGGCACAATGAACAGGTATATTCCAGATGCCTCATACATATGAAATTTAAATGAACTGGCTTGATATCCAACATCCATACTTATCCCAAAGTAATACTTAAATACTTTGTGGAAGAAAATACGATTTTTTTTCTCAAAAACAAAACAACAAACAAAACAAAAACAAACACAAAAACATAATATTTCATTTCTAATAAATATTTCAATTATTTAGGCAAAAATTTGTCAACTTCAGTAATGTACTTGAATATTTAGTGAAACAGGAATGGTGAAATGCATTTCTACCTAATCTAAGAATCTAAGTATTACTTGACTAAAGACTTTTGTTAGAATTTAAGCCTATTTTGCACTGAAGTTAAGAAATAACAAATGATTCATTGATGTGATTGGATTGAATGCAAAATGTGTGTTCTGCAGCCCAAAATATTTTCACATAGTGAAGTGAGTATATAATATTAATCAGAAAGTATACTTATTTAAAGTATAAAAAAAAAAATGTCAGCATAGCTTCAATGAAAACAAGTAAAAACGCAATAAGGATTCTAAATTATATACTATTTAAGACAGTTTGTATTTTTTATAGGAAGCAAGAATGTTTCAACCAGTCTAAAAACCTTTGTATTCACTTAAATATAATAAAAGTCCTTGGCAAAGATATGCCAACTAGAACTATCACTAAATGTGATTAATACCCCCGCAATACTGCTTTAGAAATGATGAAGTTATTAGGATTAAGAAGAAGAGTATGAAAAAGACATTTTTACATTAGTTTTTTATTCCAGATTTTTGGCCAGGTTACACAGGTTGTGCTTGACCATTGTATGAAATTGCTTTGAATTCCAACCAGTAGTTTTAAAGTTATACTCTGGACAAATAACTCTGTAATTCTGTTGGGTTATGGTTCTTGTGCACTGCACTTCCTCTCATTGTGCTTGACCATTTATGAAATTTTTTGAAACCAACTTTACAACTTATACCCGGACAAGGTTACAAGTTATACCGGAAAAAAAAAAAAGGGAAAATTTCATATTGTGGTTGACCATTGTATGAAATTGTTTTGAAATCCAACTTTTACTTTTCAAGTTATGCTCCGGACAAGGAAAAGTAACAAAGGGCAATAACTCTGTAATAAGTCAAGATGGAGTTATGGTTCTTGTGCACTGCACTTCCTCTCCATGTGCTTGATCATTGCATGAAGTTGTATTGAATTCCAATAACGCAACGGATCGCTGGACCGACCGACCGACCAACCAACCGACCGACCGACCACCAGGTGACTCCTATATACCCCCCCAAACTTCGTTTCGGGGGTATAAAAAGTTGGGAGTCCTCTTATATGTTTATACAGGAGCTACTCAAGGAAACACTGAGAACCTCTTATATAAAGGAGTATCAACATTCTTACATCCTCAATGTTTGTAATGGTTGCTGACACTGCTATAAAGCGGAGGGGGCGTGTCTCCCGGTGTGACCTTGACCTTGCAGCCTGGCTGGTTTTCATCCTACTGAGTACTGCCTCCACAGTGGCACCTCGAGTGGCATCATTCACAATGTGGATCTAAATGATATGGTAAAGAGTGTAATCTCTGACAAATTTTAAGCAGTGTGAAGTTTCTTATGACTACAAGGGTTTAATTTTCTGATATCTGTATTATCAGCCTTTCATTTAATATGCAAGATATTTAGTAAAACTAGAAGAAAATGTCAACATGCACTAATATCTCCACCTTATTTATGTAAACAACACCACCACCACCAACAACAACAACGAAAACAACAACAACAAAAAAGATGAAATAATTACTAAGGAATTTCACAAATAACTCAAGAAAAATTATGCTTGCATGTCACTTTAAAGACAGAAGCTTGTTTAAGTATTAATCAAGGGAAAAGTGAGAGTTCAGTGTAAGCAGGTACTCAAGAGAAAAGTGCAGAAAGCAAACACGCAGAAATAAATGGCTAAGTACCTCATCAATGAGGAACAGCGAGATATCCTGCATGACAGACTTGTTGTCTACCCACTTCCTCGTCATACTGTCCCACTTCTCCTGTTGATGAGGTTATATTACCAATTCAGTCAAAATTTCTACATTAAATAAACATAGTGCATGACCCTGTTTAAATGCCCCAGTGGCTTTGCAATTGTCTCTCATCAAACTAAGGTTGCACTCCCAATCTCGTAATAATTAATGCCCCTAATTTTTTTCTTTATCTTTGATTCTCTTTCTTCCAGTCTTTATGATTTCCTATTGAGTTCTGACTGCCACTGATTTATTCTGTATGGTTTTGGCAATTTATATACCTAATTTGTCAATAAAATTTTGACTGAAGGTTGAGTTAATTAATAAGAAGCATTTTCAAGTGCCTAAATTTCAAAATATAGCAAACCATGATTTCAACCATTGGTTAATATTTTACAAAGGTTTATTATGATGGGTTGCTGCAAAGGATACAATAAACTAAATAAACACAATTGTAGTTATGAGTTTTTGTTTCGCCCCATGCAAGCAAAACTTTTTTTAGTAACAGTGACCTTGACCAATCACCTGAATCTTCCTCTTCCAATAAGTTATTTATAATCTCTCTCTCTCTATATATATACTTATCTGATCATCATACCTCATTCCAAAAAGAAGTTATCTGACAGAAACAAAATATCTATTTTTAGTAACAGTTACCTTGACCCTATCATCCCGAAAATCAATCCCATTCTTCCTCCTCCCATAAGGTATCTACAGTCAAGTCTTGTTTGTTGGAACGGAATATTCACTTAATGACAGAAAACTTTTTAATTAAATTTTAATCCCGATATAACAGAATTTTCGGATTCCAACACAGACAAAAAAAAAAATGGGAACAAAAATTTGTTTTAGTTCATATTTTAATGTGTGATACAACGACAAAAAAAATGACCGACATTTACTGAAACTTCATTTTCGGAAAACGATTGTCTCCAAAAATAGCCACATTTGTTGATACACATTGGAAATTTAGCTGTTACTTGTAAACAGCACCACCTACTGGCATTTAGAACAAAACCTGTGAAATTATATTGGATTTTTCCATTAATGCATAACAATGGCAAACAAGGGGATTATTAATTCGGCGTTCGATTAAGTGAATACATGTACAGGCTGTTAAAATTTCATTATCATTTTGAAGTAAATAAAACGAACAGTGTGTGTGTTTTTTATTATTTTATTACTGAAGAAACTTTTGTGTTTTATTTTCTTTTTAGTAAGATATTTTATCACTTTCCGGCATTTTTATGTTTTTAAAGTGTAAATACATATTTAAACATGTCTATATGATTATTCTTTCTGTGTTATATGATGTGCATAGAATACATGTATTTAAAAATAGATACTGTTAAGAAGATATGGTCTTTACTTTCTTTAAAGTGTTTGACATTTTACTCATTTCAATATAACATTTTCATTATAATGACAATTTTCCTGGGAACAAACAGCGTTGTTGTAACGAGACTTGACTGTACCTAACAAAAATGAAAACTGTATCTTTATTCTTACAGGAGATATTCAACGGAAACAAATGTTTAATGACACACCCTCCCCCCCAACCCCTCAACTGCCCGCCCTCTAAACAACATAGCTCATTATAATAACCAGGGTTTTCAATGAAAACATGGTCTTTTGAAAATGTTATAAGAAAAGAAAAGAACAAAACACTCACAGGTGTGGTAAGGATGATGTTGACCTGTTGTAGTTCATACAGCTGATCCGTGTCCGAGTCTCCAGTCAGCTCCATCAGCCGCAGACCAAGGGGTTCAAACTTGGCCCTCCAGTCAGCCATTCTTTCGCTGCACAGTGCCTTGATGGGTGCCACTGACAAAAACCACACCACAATTTCCTTATTCAAGGCAGGCAAGCAGGTTTAATATATCAGGTCTCTGTATGGCCACTTTAACTGTCTCTGCTGTAATACCCTTAGGTAATGAACATTTTGCAAAACCTACCATATATCAGAAAACATTCTGTTTCCATAAATTTTGGTCTATGCAAACATGGCTTCCTACAGAATTTTGATCCTCAGATGAAAATGAGTTCAGCTGAAACTGTACATTATATCAACAGTAAATGCTTATTTACCTCTTATCCATTTTTTAGAGACATCATAGTGCTTTCATAAGCAAGATTAATTTCTGTCCAATTGTAGTAAAGTAAATAATGTTTAAACTTTTTAAATTGTAGCACTTACTATAGACGACTTTACAGCTTGCTGCTGGAACCTCAGTAGCTTGGGTCAGTAGACGTACAATGGCCATCTCAAACACAACAGTTTTTCCAGAACCTGTGGGGGAACACACCACCAGTCCCTTGTCAGTGTACAGGACCTAGACATACATGGGTCAAATATGAAATGATTGCACAATGATGACTGTAATATCATTAATGCTTATAGACTTTGCTGCTGTTTTTGACAACAAATATTAATTCCCAAGCTGGTGAACTTTTTCGTAATGTTTTATGATTCTAGCAAATAAGGTTTGTAAAAAATGCTTGACACAAGCTTTTGTGAGGAATGGAAAGATGTTGGCACAAGCTTTTGTGAGGAATGGAAAGATGGTGGCACAAGCTTTTGTGAGGAATGGAAAGATGTTGGCACAAGCTTTTGTGAGGAATGGAAAGATGGTGGCACAAGCTTTTGTGAGGAATGGAGAGATGGACAGAAAGACAAAGGCAAATTCATGTCATCTTCTCAAAGTTGGGGCAAAATAAGTGTCTTGAAGCAAGCTTTCATGTAAACCGATAGAAAAAACGTTGAAAAAGTTGACCCCCTGCCCAACCCATCGTATCATTTGTTTTGATATTCACATGTAGTTAAGCCAACTAGATTTCAATGCACATTTTTATGTAGAGGTTTACTTACATCATCAAACACTTTGGACTGCACTATATTGAAGTACTGAAAGCTGAATAGTTGTCTGAATTTTTCTGCTGCTAAGAGTTAAAGAGTCACATGTAGTAAAACCTTCACATATGATAAATAAGGAAATACTGATTTCATTGCAACAATATATTTTTGCTGCATCACTTATCCTTTCATTATTCTTTTTAAATGTATTTTCAATTTTGACTTGACTATTGACTATTTCAGTTTACCGTTGCTTCAACAGTATTTCAGTCATATAGCGATGTCCAGCTAATTACAGGTGGAGGAAGACCCCTAATGCACGGAGGCATTCAGGTAGAACCATCGACCTACCGCAAGCCAGCTGGAAAACTTCCTCACATGAAAATCTCAATGACCCTGCCAGGATTCGAACCCACGCGGTTAGGGGCTGAGTGCGTGTTAAAGTCCACAACTTTACCCTCTCGGCCACGGAGGCCCCATTTTCAATTATGAAATATTCAAATTTTATGAAACATTCCCAGATTCTATTTAATTCAATACACAAGTCAAGGCCACATCACTTTACTAGATACAAGGGTTTAGTAAGTAAAATATCAGTAATCATTCCATGGTTTTGGTAAACAGAATTACAAATACAAACAAAAGAAAAATCAAATCAGTGACAAACAAGAGAAAAAATCAAATCAGTGACAGTGAAGAGATAATATTATATATAACAATAGCAACATATGTAAAACTAAAATGAAAATGGAATGAGATATCAGACCAAGCTCTGCAACTGCTGTAAAGCTGCAAGCACTCAAGTGCTGGTGTTATGTCTGCAGAGCCTTTTACTTTGCTGTTTTAAAAAGATGACCCATTCTCTTCCAATTTGATATTTTCTGAATAAGAGGAAGAAAATACAAACAGTAATAACGGCATATCTAGGGAATAAGCATAAATAATGCATTGATCAGTTAATCAACATTTTCTGTCTATAAGTTGCCTTGTGGTAGTCTCAAACTTGTCAATCTTTGACCAAATCAATATTTCATTTATTCTGTACTCAAAAGGAACTGAGGAATGAAAGCATTCTCTGACATTAGAAATAAAGCCATTTACTGGCTATGAAAAACAGCAATAAAAAGCCATAGTTTGATAGGATACAGATTTCTCTCACTGACCGCAGTCTTAAATCAGGTCCTCTCGTCTGATGGGGTACTTGAAATATACACAAAATGCAGAAAACATTTGAAAATATATATAATGCAGCTCCATTATAATGCTATACTTTGGTCCAAGTGTAGATAACTGTGAGAATAGAAATAATTTCAAGTAAACTAATTTCAAAATACAGCTATGGTGTCCAATATGGGAAAGTGTTTTATATAAGATTTTGTGTTATTTAATTAAGTGGATAATAAATGAATCTACACTGATAATCATAAGATTAGCTTTGATGAACAAGCTTTGATTAATTTATAAGATCTATACAACTTCACTCTTTACCTCTTATAGACTTGATTTGATACATTGGCAAATAGAGTAGATCTAGATCAGACAGCTCCTTCAAGGAACTGTCTGATTTGGGCTCTTCTGTTTGTTCATACAATATTGTAGCTCAGATTCTACAGTTTGCATGGAAAAAATATCCACTGTAACATATTCATTTAAAATTCTTTAAACTGATATTTTACAAGTCATAAATTTGTACATGAATATTCATGAGGTAACAGTTTCAAGAAAATTAAAGATTTCTTATTATCTTGTTCGTTTATATGAAAAAATGATTATATGGAAAAATTATTAAATCAATCTATTAAATTTGTACTGTCAATATAAAAAGAAGTTTACAGATCAATGCTGCAGGTGTATAGATGGTATCTCTTGGTGTAAGTAACATGTCACTTTCCAACACAGCTCTCTTGTGATGTAGAGATTCCTTCCTGCACAGCTGACCTGGTGTTTTAGGATTTATCTTCCCTTGACCTTTATCTGTGTTAGCTATCAGAAGCAAAGAAAGAAATAGGCTTTGTACCTGTGAAATTATTCTATCAATACTAAACAAAAGCCCTGGTTATTGCAATATATGCCCATCATGGAATTTCATCAAATCAAGGGTCATAACTCTGGAGTGTCTAAGATATTCTGACTGGTTTTCAAACTGGATTGAGATACTGTGCTAATACACATTGTGAGAAAGTTTGGTAAAGATTGGTTCATGTCTGTCAGTGTCAGCAGACTGTTCACAAATTTGATTATGATTGGTTCAAGTTTGAGTTTGTGAGGAGACAATTTTAATTTAGCAATTTTAAATCAATTCAAGGGCCATAACTCTGGAGTGTCTGGGACTTTCAAGTTGGTTATCAAACTTGGCTGAAATATTGTGACCATTACACATTGTGACCAATTTTTGGTTAAGATTAGTTCATGTCTGTTAGAGTTAGAGAGCGGACACTGTTAATTTAGTAATTTTTCAATTCAAAGGCCATGTCCCAGACACTCCGGAGTATGGTCCTTGAATTGATGAAAAATGATAAAATCAACAGTGTCCACTCTCTAACTCTGAAGAGTCTAGGATATTTTGGCTGGTTATCGAAAAGAACCAAGATATAGTACCAATATACATTTTGACTAAGTATAGTAAAGATCAGTTCATGATATCAGACAACATCACTGGATGCCATCCACCCACCTGCCACAGGTGAATCCATTTACGTCCTGTCTTTGACAGGCATATAAAAATATCCAATTATTTTAACATTGTTGTAGTTCACTATGTAGTCACAAAGGTACTGAAAAGTAACCAACAGTGTAAAACCTTATCAGCCAGCAAATATGTCAAAGACTGGTGCTTGACACTAACTTCTCTGCAGAGTAAGGGGTCACATTCAAAGTCAAGGTGCACAGCTGAAGACTTTGAGTCCATGTTCTAACATAAATTATGACTTTCAGTAATATCCAATATTATAAGGTCCTTTTCACAGCTGTTGAAATCAAAGAATCTGGAAGGCAATTTTGTCCAAATTCTTTTTGTAAACTGAGACATAAAATTTAAAGAGTCTGGGACTCAGAGAACAACTTAAGTGTCAAACACTGTAAAATACTTGTTGCTTTTCAACTTTGTTTGCTGTCATGTGGAAACAGGTGAGGTTATACATTATATTGACTATATGGGGGAAAAAAAATAAAATAAATATCTTTAAACAAGAGGGCCATGATGGCACTGAAACGCTCACCTGAGTACCATTGCTACAACTGATTACAAGGTTTTTAAACAGACAAGAATTCTGATATAACTCAATCTTAAACATTTTAGCCCTGACAATACTACACACCAAATATATAAGCACTGGGCCTTATGGTTTCAGAGGAGAAGACTTAGTGCGGGGTCATTTATCTCCAAAGGGCCACCATTTTGAAAATCTTGAAAATGAACCATTAGATGATACTACATACCAAAAATCTAAGCTATAGGCCTTATGGATTCATAGTAGAAGATTTTTTTTAAAGATTTTCCTATATAACTCTATGTTAAACAAGTGACCCCTGGTGCGGGGGCATTTATCACCAAAAGGTTATGATTTGTACAATCTTGGTAATGAACCATAAGATGATGCTACATACCAAATATCTAATCTCTAGGCCTTATGGATTCATAGAAGAAGATTTTTAAAGATTTTCCTATGTAACTCTATGTTAAACAAGTGACCCCCTGGTGCGGGGGCATTTATCACCATAGGGTCATGATTTGAACAATCTTGGTAATGAACCATAAGATGATGCTTCATACCAAATATCTAAGCTCTAGGCCTAATGGAATCATAGAAGAAGATTTTTAAAGTTTTTCCTATATAAATCTATGTAAAACAAGTGACCCCTGGTGCGGGGGCATTTATCACCATAGGGCTATGATTTGAACAATCTTGGTAATGAACCATAAGATGATGCTTCATACCAAATATCTAAGCTCTAGGCCTAATGGAATCATAGAAGAAGATTTTTAAAGATTTTCCTATATAACTCTATGTAAAACAAGTGACCCTGGTGCGGGGGCATTATCACCGTAGGGCTATGATTTGAACAATCTTGGTAATGAACCATTAGATGATGCTACATACCAAATATCTAATCTCTAGGCCTTATGGATTCATAGAAGAAGATTTTAAAAGATTTTCCTATATAACTCTATGTAAAACAAGTGACCCCTGGTGCGGGGGCATTTATCACCGTAGGGCTATGATTTGAACAATCTTGGTAATGAACCATTAGATGATGCTACATACCAAATATCTAAGCTCTAGGCCTTGCAGTTTTGCAGAAGAAGATTTTCAAAGTTTGCATTTTTAAAATCTATTTTTAGCTCCTGTGACCTACTTTTTTAACCAATCTGAATAACTTTGATAGAGGGCATCATAAGGATGATTCCTGTGAAGTTTGGTCAAAATCCATTCAGCGGTTCATGAGGAGATGTTGTTTAAAGCAAATTGTTGACGACGGACGCACGGATGACGGACGAAAGGCGATCACAAAAACTCACCATGAGCATGTTGTGCTCAGGTGAGCTAAAAACAGATATTTGGCATTCATGGAATTATCACATAAGCATGACGTAAACAAATTTAAATGGTTGACATATTTCATACAGAGAAATTCATACAGTAACACAAACCTTTTGCTGGTAATGGTATAATGACAGCACTGTTAACAGAACTTCTTGGTGAAACTGACGGCATTGGTCCAGTGTTAGAAAGGGATTCTAAATATGACATGTGACCTGGTCCCACTTTTTGGACCAGGGGAAACTGGGAACCAAGATAAATGTTGTCATCAAAAAAGCTGAAAAAAAAGAAGAAGAAAAACCCTAAGAAATAGGAAATTATGGCAATGGTATAAAATGCTATTTGCAAGCTTCTTTTCTGAATATTAAAAACATGCCAGCAAAATTATCTTACAAATTACATTCCATCCTCTGGCAATATGTGCACTTTCACCGAGCACTGTGGTCAAGTGGTTATGTACCGGTAGTGTTCACTGACTGCTCCCAGCTTGAATTGAGAATTTTGCAAGAACTACCTGGGAACAAAGTACTAGTTCAGTACACAGTGGCAGGAACAGCTCATGGGACTAGTACATGTTAACAGGGGTATAATCTGTCTGAAAAAAAAAGGGCTCTCTTTCTGTTTGTGGGGATCAGTAACCTCTACTTTCAGAAGGGAGGTTTTTTGTGTTGTTTTCTCCTGTAGGGGGAATTTTAGGCAATTCTTGCTGCACATTTATACAATAATTATATTGATAAAAATGTACAAAATAGTTCCTGTCTTGAAGCTTTATTGGATAAAACTGAAATGGAAGTCAAATGGTATATGGTGCAAAAATCTACTACTTAACCATTCTTGTTATTCATGTGAGCTCTTACATTTTCGATTGTAGGGGGAATTTTGCTTGAAATGGGGGGAAAAAAAACCCATACTTTTTGGCTGGGGGAATAGTGCCCAGTATTGGCACTAAAAGATGGAGATTGAGAGCCATGAAAAATCATGAGAAAAACATCTCTTTTGGCAAAAATGTATGATGAGAACTTTCCCAGTGTCTATTGAGATATCTATGTATGAATGGAATACGTTTTCAAAACGAAGGTCCTGCAAGCAAATACTCATGAACCTTGCTTTCAGCAGTTACTTTTAATAAACAACTTTGATGTTTTATGATCAAGTTAAATAATGAAATAGAAATTTATAAATCACAAAGTGAAAATGGATTGAAAATGGGGTTATCTAATATTTGTAACATGACCTGAGTACTTTTGTTTAAATTTAATACCCCACATTTCATAGGGGACAGAGTTTCCATGCCCATGCAACAACTGATATCCAGATGACTGCACAATAATGGCGGACCATGTAGTTACCCAGGTAACCGCATAGTAATGGTGGACACTCGGTTTATCAAACGGCGGTGCGACTAATCTTGTGACTACCCTAAATAAGTGATTCACAATACAATTCCTTTATGTGGCCTTTAGTATTAACCCCCATAGAGTGTGAAAATGAACCCTTTCCTCTACTGGCTTCTTTTTTTCAAATCATACATCAGTTTCTATATTTAGACAAAAAATAATTCAAAGTGAAGTAGAAAAAAGCAGTGTGGCCAAATGACATGGTATGCAACGCCCAAGTAGCATAGTTTGCTTTGGAGAAGAAAACTGCTTTTTCAAAGTATTTTTTTCTTCATCAATTTCAATGGGTTATAGCACTTGCGGGGTGGAAAATTGTGCTCTACACATACTGTAGAATCATTAATTTTCGTGGGGACCTAATTTTCGTTGATTTCGTGGATTACTTTATCCACGAATATTCATCCCCACGAAAACTGTTTATTTCATAGACTTCATGTTTTCTAGAACATGGTTCCACGAATATATGTACCAACGAAATTGATTTAATCACTGATTCCACGAAATTTAATGTCAACGAAAATAAATGATTTTACAGTAGGCCCTAATTATTCTTTTGTCAGATGTAAAGGGTCCCAAACATTTGGGAAACCCTTCAGAGTTTGTATTTGTTTGTTGTCATGAAAAACACATTATCAATAATGTTTTCCCAAATGTAAGAAACTGCTTTGGTCACAATGAATTAGAGTATGAAGTGATTCTATTAAAGACAAGTAAACTTGTGATAAGAAAAGATTTTCCAAACTGTCATTCAGATGCGTGGTCGAACACGAAAACTAACAACTATAACAAATTATTAGCATTAATTCAGAATGTCCCTCAAAGTCATTTGCGCATCTGTACGGAAGGCGCAGATATTTGAGGGCTTCTTTGGAAAGAGTCATTTTATTGGATAAGAAAAAAAAGGCTACTTTCACTGTTTGGTCATTTTCACAAGGTTTCTCTTTGATACACAAAGCGCTCAATATTTGGGACCAGCTGCATAAAACAGTCATGAGACCATAGTACCGCCTCCTTCCTACATTTTTGGCCATGTTACAAGACATACATTACACTGGCTTCACTTGTGATCTTGATTAACCCATCCACATACATTTGTGCGCATGCGCGCACTCATGTATAGTGTGCAGGTTATTCAAGTGCAACTCGTGAAAGCTATGCTATATATGACATGTGAGCCAATATAAACATTTACATGAAGAACTGTAGTTTACAATTATGAACTAAACTGTAGGAAAATTATCTGTATTGTCCATTGAAATAATAAGCTTTAAATTCCAATTTATGATTGAATGCAAGGGGCTGTTGGTTACTGGAAACACTTTGAATTACTCAGTATTCTTACTGTTGAAGGTTTAATTGCAATTTGGATTAAATTCATTCACAGTAATCCCTGTTACATAGTATCAAATGACTGTATGTACAGAATATGTTGAGAGGAGGAATTACTCATTTGGTAATAATTTCCTGATCAATATAGACAAGATGTTAAGTTTGTAGTACTTCCAACTGAAATACCTCTTTGAAGTCTGGGGTTCTGTCAGTAAGGTACCAGCATTCTGATTTGGCCCTAAAGAAAAATATAAATGATGAAATTTCACACATATGAATACATAAAAGTGAGTTTGTAATTTATGTAAAAGTAAAAGTGTATGCAAATAGCAAATATTGATATAATTTGATCAATACATACTTTACTTTCACAGTAAATGGGATAAGAGATATCCTTAAGCCATTGTCAAATGTTTTAAGGAAAAATCACATTGATTTTTGTGACAAATGCACAACAACTATGCAAAGTCACATTGAAAAAAAATAAAAGCCTAATATGGTGCTTAATTTCCTTAATTGATGAATATGGGTCATCTAGATTGAGACAGTGGAAAAATCCTTGTGAAAATGAAATCATTCAAATCAAGCACAAGTTATAATCAAGAAAATAGTACCAGAAGTACCTTGTAAGGCATTGTTGTCTGGCACGACGGGGCTAGGCAGCCCATCTGTCAACCCAAACATCTGGTCCATATCTGGAACACACTCAATACTCGGAGCCACTGGTACTTTTGTATAAATATTTCTCTGTGATGGACAACTGTGGAAAATTAGGAACTTTTTTTTATTTTCAGGAAAAAAATATCTATTTCAAATATACACATAATATTGGGGACTGAGGGCTCTCCATACTTCCATATGTATGTGATATAAATAGTGTGACATTTTTTTGTATTAATATTTAAAAAATTAGTTTTACAGATGTTTGATTTTAATGACATTAGTAAATTGAGACGTAGACTATAAATAAGTGAAGTGATATGAATATGTATGCAACACTTCTGATTTCTTTTTCTGGCCAAAATATTAAAATGTTTATTCAGTTACTATTACTAAGGTCATAGCATACCGAATAAATAAATAGGATTTATTTATTTTCCAAATGAATTTCAATTGGTTTATTTACTAATTATTTTCTCTTATTATTGTTTTCAAGATATTGGTTTAAAAGTTGTCTTGTTTACTACATAGAAGATGATAAGCTTTTATATAAAACATAAGACCAGACATTTTAAAATAAAGACTTCAGTATAATTTTATAATAAACCAAACAAACAGAAAATACTTGGTAACAAAAACTGGTGTCAAATCAAACATGACTTAGATAAAAGATTTAAGAAATTGTCAGAAACTAACATTTCTGGCCCTGTCCTTGGTTTCAAAGGAAGGTCAGAAAATATCTCATCAAAGTCCAAAATTGACGCCATTTTATTCACTCAGATATTGTTTTGCTTGTCTCTCTGGGGTTTTCAGGACTGATATCCATGTCTGAAAAAGAGCCATAAATAAGTAGACTAATGTACATGTTTGTAATTAAATTTTAAATAAGGGCCAAGATGGCCCTGAGTCACCAACACTGAGAAACATTGCCTTCATTCCTGCAAAAGGACCGATCCTAACTGTAAAAGGGAAGGATACAGGACCTGTTCCCAACTGTAAAAGGACCCTTCCCAATTCAAAAAAAAAACAACCCAGAAGATAATTTTTCTCGCAATGATAAAAATCAAGAAATATCAATTTCAACAACTTTACATTGTAGCAAAGTTAAAAAGAATCTAAAGTTTGGATTTGTTGCTGAAAAGACATATTTTGGAAGTTACATTTTGAGAATATTAAAACAGCAGGAGAATGTATGATTGTATGTTAACATTTATTATTTACTTAGAGCAGTTTCAGGTATTCCCAGATACCTTAAGCCTAGTGAAGGTATAAGTTCATGAGTTTTGAGAAATTGAGATCGTTTTTAGTTCAATACTATGCTGGTACCCTTCTTGAGTTGGTTTTTGTGTTGATTGGAACTGCTAGTTTTCATATTTTCGTAAAAGGCCGGGAACTAGTTCCTGATGTAATTTGATATTTTCGGACAGTGGAGGGTATTCTCAAATACCTGTGAAAGCCTTTACTAATCTTTACTAAACCTTTAATAAACGTTCTCAAGCGAATTTTGTTTCATCATTACAAAACTAGAATTGATAGTTACTATATAAAGACAAAGTTAAGGCAAAATACTTGTGTACAAACATAATTTAATTTGTACAAGCATACAAAATGGCTGTTACATCGAATGTTTTGGTCTTGAGGTGCCGACTCATTCTAAATATGTATATAACTTATAAAAATATAAAATACGAACAAAAAACAATTTAACAAAAGGTTCAAGATGTTGGATTAAGATGTTTGGTATATTAAATGGATTTACAGCAATATATTCTTATAAATGCAATTATAAAATATGCAAGGGTGCCATGGACCAGTGGTAACGTATCCAATTATGGATCTGAAGGTTGTGGGTTTGAATCTCGTTGGAGGCAAGAATTTTTCATGACATTCACAGGTGCAAAGTACTGGTCCAACCCAGGAACAACTGAGAGGGATTAGTATAAGAACTTGTTTCCAAATCAACATAAAATAAATAAGTTTAAAATAAACTATGAAATATGTATCTAATACTCTAGTTAAAGATCAGCAATTAAAGTAGTATGCAATATTTTTTTGACTTATTTATATTTAACCAGTTACACATTTATTTTATTCAAAACATATAGACTTTCGCTCTCTTTTACTCTCTCCCCCCTCTCTCTCTGTATATAAACATACATACAGACAGACAGACAGACAGACAGAGGGAGGGAGAGAAAGAGATAATCACAATTGCATGTACTTTTATATCTGTCACATAGTTACTTCCTATGTCAGACAATTCTAAGTATTACAAATGATATTTCAAAGGACTGAATTGATGTATATTTTCCTTTTTTTAACATCTGCAATCTATCTATCTGTCTGTCTGTTAATATATTTAATTTATGCTGAACATATATCTGCTCTCGATCTCCATTATTAAGTGCCTGTATAAGGCACCATTCCCCCAGCCAAAAAGTATGTTTTTCTCCCCCATTTTCAAGCAAAATTCCCCCAAAAAATGAAAATGTAAGATCACACATAACTAAAAAAAATGGTCAAGTTGTAGATTGTTGTACTGTATACCAGACAGGAACTATTTTGTACATTTCGACTAATATAATTATTGCAGCAAAAATTGCCAAAAATTCCCCCAACAGGAGAAAGTGACACAAAAATTCTCCCTCCTGAATGTAGGGGGTATTGTTCCCCTAAACAGAGAGACAGCCCTGACAAGTAATCGGTAGACCCTACATATGTAATTTCAGTCAGGTTATTTGGATATCTTTGTATATCAGTAACACAGCCGTCCCACATTTTGAAAAGCATATAATACATTGCAACCGCATTTTGTCACAATTTCTATCTTTTCTGCTCAAAGATATCATCAATTTACTTGTGTTAGAAAATATAAATTCTAATCATCTCTTACCACACCATGTAATAGGACACAGTTTAACATACATACCTTTGATACATATTTATTTCTCCCCAAGGTTTAAATGTACATAGTTTTTAAATATCAAAAAAACAGAAAGAGAGGTCAAAGGTACATGAGCATGCACTTAAATTAAAATATAAATATCTTATTAATTAGGGTGTGAAATGCACACTACTTTACCGATCTAATCTCCATTTTTTACAGAAAAGTGAGAGTGACATTTGTACGGCACTTGTAAACAAATCGTGCGCATGCGATACTAAAAGAGACATATTTCTAGAAAAATTTATAGATTTCCAAGGCTGTCCAAATACTGGTTGTGTCCGTAAAGAGATTGTGAAAAGAAAAATGATTTTTTTTTATCTGTTTCCCAATCATTTTCAAAAAAAAAAAAAAAAGGTTTGAAAACAAAATCAATCAATTTTGCCAATTGTCAATGGTTTCCCTGTAAAATTACATCACACTCAAGGTGAGAAATTGCATTAGTGTACATAGTGCGAGAATAATAATATGTGGAGAAATGAACTTGTGGTTAAATACCAAATTTTAGATTACCAATCAAAACGGACCCAAGCAAAAACGGACCCGTGTTAAACAGTGCCAAATTGGTCAAAACGGTCCCAGGAAATAGTCAAAACTGCCCCACTCCCGCTCAGAATAGTCAAAATGGTGCCAATATGTTCAAACGGTGACACTTTGGTTAAAACAGATACATTGTATAATTATTAAAGGATATTTATTTTAATCCTTTGAAGTAAATATGAATTTATAAATAAATGTAACTGTCGAAATTTAATGGTAAATGATTTGATTAAATTATTGCTACAAACATCCACTATGGCATAATGTTTTATTATAATAAATAAAGGATAATTAATTCAATCCTCTGACGTAAATATATAGTTATAAATGAATAAAACTGTAAAAATTTAATGGTAAATGATTTGTCAGACTTAATGAGATTAAATTACTGCTACAAACTTCCACTATGTTACATAATGTAAACGGTACTTGTCGGGGTTTGTGTTGAGAACCCTGATTAACCCTTTCCCTCATAGAGGACACCATGAAAAGACCTATGCGAACAGCATAAAACCAGATCAGCCTGCGAGTAACTCCCAGGCTGATCAGGTTTTATGCTGTTCGCTGCTCCTCAGTGGTCTGGAAATGAATATTTTGTAATTAAATTTGGTAAGGTTTAACTGTGGTTTTCTGCAGATCAGGCTTTATGTGATACCTATTGAGGGCGTCAAAATGAGTATATATGAGGGAAAGGGTTAAAGCAGGGTGTCTTCATATATGACAATAACTCATGAAACGATGATAATAGCTTAAGGTTTTGTGCATTAATTGTTTGTGGCCTAAAACAAAGGCTAAAGGTTTATTGAATGATTACGACGTTTTTCTTTTTGAGTGAAACACATTTGGACTGTACAGATAATGTTAATATAGTGGATTCAGGGGTTTCCTTAAGGATTTGACTTTCACTTGCCCAGGGGGCAAGTTACTTGGAACATCTACTTGCCCCCAGTGAAAACAGCTTGTCCAATCTTTATGTTAGTTAGTGTTTGTTAATGTTTAAAACTAAATATGTGTAGTATTAAGATGAATTTTAGTTAACATATATCAAACACAATTTGCAAGCAACTCACCCCCTATATAATGTAGAGAATAAAATATTTAAAAAAAACAACGAAAGATTTCATTTATGAAAATAAACTTGCCCAAAGGGCAATCTCCTTGGAAAAATCACTTGACCATGGTGATTTTAACCCGGCACGGGCAAGCGGGCGTCCACTTAAGAAAACCCCTTTATATCTAAGCATAGAATGCAAAATTATCGACGCAAATCTGGAGGCTTAGGCATGTATATTTTAGCAAAATTTTGGATAACTATTCACACTATGTTTTATGGGTAAAAACAAGCAGACCCCTAACTGGCTTGTATGAAGACTCACTATTAGGTGCTATCTATTTACAACCTGTAAATTCGAAATTCTATAACCCTGATAAATGAACACACTAGAGCAAGAAATTAGCAAAATATGCAGTAAATAGAAATATATATGGATCTGTGGAGATATGAATGCTCGTGTCTCAAGTATACCAGACTATGTGCCCTCTGACCCTTTTTTGAATTACCTCTTTGATGTTGACCTAAATTCACTTACACATCTTAACAAACATATCCACTTAGAAAACCTGGCAATTCCACTTACTAGAACTACCAAAGACCCCAGATCCAATGCAAATGGACTCGGCTTTATAGAGAGATATGCCGCAATAATAATCTGTTTATACTTAACGGTAGAGTAGGTCAAGATACACACATTGGTGAATACACATTTCGCAATACATCTATAATCTATAGATTATGTCATTGCTTCCGCAGAATGTTTCGGTTCACTGCAGTCATTTGAAGTTATAGAAACTGATACGCTTTTCTCAGACCGTCATAATGTGCTGTCCTGGTCTGTCTAAATAAATGCTAGGCATAGGCAATCTGAATCTAAAACAATAGTAATTCAAAATATAATAATTGTAGGTCAAGGTGGAATGAGTCCATATTGTTACCAAACAAGGAACAAATATAATTCAGCAAGGAAAGCCTACAATTTACACAAAAATGATAGCAATAAAAAGAAATTACGTCATGCAAGTAAAACGTATAAACAAATATTAAATCATAACAACTGCGATTATAAACAAATATTAAATCATAACAACTGCGATTATAAACACAAGCAAACACAGTAACTACGCGGACTAAGTGTAAATAATCCAAAAAAGTATTGGAACTTCTTGAATGAGTTAACAAATAAAAATAGTAATCACAGTATGCCATCAATGCACGAATTCTACAAGCACTATAAAAAAACATTAACTCGAGTAATGAAAACAATGACTGGCAGCCGGACAAAATCTCTTTCAATGGTGATAATACAAATGTATTGAATTCCATGATAAGTGATATTGAAATAAGTAAATGTATCTCACAGCTTAAAAATTCCAAGGCAGCAAGTCCTGCTGACAAATATTAAATGAACACATTAAAAATACAGAACATTTATTGTTATCGATATACATGAAACTTTTTAACATTATCCTTGACACTGGGGTTTTACCTAGATCAAGGCTGGAAGGATACATTATACCAATTTATAAAAACAAGGGAGATTCCACTGATCCTGGAAATTATCGACCGATTACAATTTTATCTACTTTTGGTTAACTGTTTACTTCCGTTCAAAAAATCGGCTTACAAAATTCCTAGAAAATAATAACTTACTCAGAGAAAACCAAGCTGGATTCAGAAAGCATCATAGTTGTAATGATCATTAATAGAAATTCTTAAAAAAATAAAAAAGAAGCTTTTCTGTGGATTTATAGATTTCTCGCAGGTATTTGATAAGGTATGGAGAATCGGACTATGACAAAAACTCTTGGCCATTTATTAATGGTAAAATTTCGCACTGTGTATCTTATTCCTTTATTTTTAACTCAGATAATGGCGTTAGACAAGGGGAGAATTTATCTCTGATATTATTTTCTATTTTCTTGAATGATCTTCAATCATATTTACAGGCAGATGGTAATCATGGCGTACAATTAGAGGACACAACCAGCCCCTCATATTGGCTTAAACTTTTAAGTTTTCTATACGATGACAATACCATCATAGTATCAGAATCTAAAATTGATTTTCAAAATTTTCTCAATTATTTTTATACAGTAGAACCTCGCCGAACATAATTAAACCGAATTCCTCACCATTTCGAAGTTTATTTTCGGTCCCGATTTCTTCCCTTCTTATTTTAACTAAAAATAAAATGTTTAATCTGTATTTTGCTATTTCAGTTTTTTAGCTATTTCGAAGTAAAAATCCCGGTCACTAGGTCGCAATTCATGTACATTTTTCAATTTTTATTTCGAAGTCAAATTTCATAAATTTTTGTTAACTAATTATCGTCCTTATTATCAATCTATCCAGGTCAGTAACCAAGTTTATTTTGCGGAGGCACCTAGAGTGATGGCTCAGGCAAGTTTTTCACACCTTTTTTCGAGATTGGGTTGGGCAACGTGTGTCCCACAGGAAATGTTGATTATTGCTAATCAATGTCTGACAGGTTGCATAATATGCACATGCCAGCAGATAAACCCAGGTGTCAGATCTCTAGTACATTCCATATCATCGCGTTCGTCACCCGCATGCGACGATACCTGAAGCAGCAGATCGACGGTGAAATATGTATCATTGCTTGACATGGTAGAATGATTATGTTCATCAGAAGCATCTAAGTAGATCATGATATATTTTCATTACTTTTCATAACTTGCAAATAGTATATACATGTATGTACACCTAATAGGTGGTTTTCACGGCATAACGATTTCCACAATATACACTGGTAATGAAAACGCAGACATGCACGCTCACAAACTGAAATTTCCATTGGATTTTTAATCCGAATAATCGTTAATTCGAAGTTTTCAGCTTGGTCCCAAGGACTTCGATTTAACGAGGTTCTACTGTAATTACTGCTTGGAATGGCACCTGAACATAAATATAAACAAGAGGGCCATACAGGCCCTAAATCACTCACCTGAGTATAGGGTTACTAAAGGAACATCTGTACCAAAACATTTTGAAATCTGGCCAGTAGTTTTGAAGATGATTTTTAAAATTTTCATAATTCATTTCATTCTATTGCCACTGCAACCACAATTCTACATGAATCAAGTTTATTTTAGCAACTTTTGTGAAGGTTCACCCATGGATCATCCCTGCCAAGTTTAATCAAATTCTACCCAGTGGTTTCAGAGGAGATGCTGTTTAAAGGTTTCACTATATACATATAAGGCCCCTGGCGGCTGTGTTTTTTACGGATCGGAATAATTTTAGCAATCTTGGTATTTGGGTACCCAAGGAACATCTGTACCAAAACATTTTGAAATCTGACCATTAGTTTTGAAGGAGATGTTTTTTAAAGATTTCATTTTTTTTTTCTTTCCATTGCCATGGCAACCAGAGTTATATTTTAGCAACTTTTGTGAAGGTTCACCCATGGATCATCCCTGCCAAGTTAAATCAAATTTTGTCCAGTGGTTTCAGAGATGTTGTTTAAAGCAAATTGTGGACGACACACGATGGATGCAGGGTGATCCTAATGATCCACATTGTGCTCAGGTAAGCTAACAAAACCAAGGTTTTAGTATTTGGTGCTAGAAACACCAGTATTTTTTATTTCAGACTAGGCAATGACAATATTTAAACAACTGACAAAAACCATTATCTAGGACTGACATTCTCTAGTAATAGTTCTTTTTTAACAGCTCGAAAACATATTGAACAACAATCAAATAAGGCCATGTACGAATTCTAAATTTAATTAAACACTTTAATTATCTAGTTGGAGTCTTTATCAAATAATCTTTAAAACTGAATTTTGTCTTCAATATTCTATTAAATGTATATAAAAGAAGTCATATAGATTGTCTATTATTAACATTTTTTTCCCAATATTTTCATAGGTCATTAGTTTTTAATTTTCTCAACTTTTGAATATTTTTGTTTCTTGATTTCATATAGTTTGTAGATTTGTAAATTTTAACTTATGTTTTAAATTGTCTTTATCAGGAACGTTTTTTCATAGTTTATAAAAATAATTTGCCCTATGAAAATTCCTACAGGCTTTGTTACATTTTGGTCCAAACCAATGTGATAGTTCCGTTTTAGTGTCTTTAATACTATCTTGTTTATTTTATATATTTGTATGTCCAAATGACTCAAGCAGAAATAAATACTTCTGAGAAGGACAGTGGAATCAGCATCATTTTGATTAAAAGAATTATTGCCCTCATAACTCGTTAATTTTTACAACTGATTTTTAATGACATTTATATCTATATTCTCTATAAAAACATTTGACTTGTTTTTATCCCATAATTTCACTTTTGGATTTTTAGGATTGTTATTGCTGTGAGTGTGTCTTAGCGAAAAATTACATTTATAAACACAGGATTATTTCGTATATATACATATCTTGAAATAATTGACACGAATACACACTCACACGCTTACACATTTGAATTGTCAAACTTAAATATGTATCGCTTTGCCTTATATGGTTGACTAACCAGTTCTGGGGTATTTTACCTTTACACCGTTTGTGCATGAGAACATGATATGATGAGTTGTTTTCGCTGTCTCATATGATCAATTAAACAAATGTCAGCCACGCTCTGATATTCAAATTAAGACATCATGTGACTTCTTGTGTGCATTTGGAACAATGTTTAAGATGCAGGTCCAATTCATTAAAATCTTGAACTCGTATTTGAATAACTGGCTTAATTTGAATTAAAGAAATGGCAAATATTTGTTATGAACTTTAAGGGGTTGGAAAATAGCTTGTGCAAGCAGCATTTTAAGGTGTGTAAAGTATATGTTTTGTGATAAACATGTGTAAAAATGTTTCAATTATCCATATGTGTCATCAATGGTAAATGTCATTAAGTTTAAATTGAAAAGGAAATGATCATCAAATTTGGTGGGTGTAAGGCCAGCAGTTTTTCCGGATAAAGTTGCATTGGACATTGGATGCCAATCAGAAAAAAAAAAATCAAAACAGCATCTCAGATGAAATAAAGGCTCTATAAATATCCAATCATGACAGCATTAATTCCCTGAAATAGAATTTTGGTGCATATTAAACTTAGAGTATGTTGAGCTTAATTTAAAAATACCCTGAAAACTTTTTAGTTACTTTTTATGTTATTACCGTTGACCTACATCAGAATGAATGTTGCTCTGTTTCGATCGAGAAGATTTTAAGATGGCAAATGTGTACAGGAAGTGACAAAAGTTGTTGCTGCACCCCTTTATTCTAATTGAATGAAAATTTTAATGATATTTGATATGCAAATAAAGATCGATCTCGTTAAAACCCATCATACACGTTACTTTAATCAATTTTTCCAATTGCTCACACATTCATAATGGGTCCATTTACATAGGTCCATTTCGACCAATCTTCACACCCAAATGGGACCGTTTTGACCAATTTGGCACCGTTTCAACTTGGGTCCGTTTTGACTGGAACCCCAATTTTTCTGTACCTTTTTTCACTTCATATACATTTAACCTATTCTTGTATATGGTTTTAATTAATAAATCGTAGTGTCTACATCATTTTTGTTTCCAATAACAATACTTTAAAGGGGGGGGGCACAGTTTTTCCAAATTTCTTTTCGCGAAAACTAATTACAGAAATTCTACCACTCCTTTCGCCTGATATGACAAGTATGGTTAAATGAACTATTAAGTACTCAAATTAACTTCTTAAACCTCCTTTATATCTCAAGGTTACATATTCGTTTTGCGTTAGGCAATGTCTCATCCATTTCGTCATCCGTCCAGTCGTCTGCTCCAATAAATCAATCAATGTCGCTGGACGCTTCTGGTGAATTGGTGACGTCATCAGAGCTCAAAGGAAAAAACGCGGTCACGGGATAAATTGTCGTATAAGATTTTGAAACGTGTGATTCCATTCTTTACTCATGTTGTTACTTTTTTGTTGTTTTTTTTCTCTCTCTTTTTTTTCGGCGTAGCAGTCATTTTGACCTATTCACGGGTGATGACTTTTGATAAGAACAATTGAATATTTGAACGATTTTCATTGGTAGAAAATGGCAAAACCACCCTTTTTTGTCCCTCTGTACTGTATATTGACTACTTTATATTAATATACAGTAGATTTACCGGAGAACAAAAATAAATTAATTGATTAATAAATAAATAAATAAATAAAATAATAATAATAAAATCGTACATATTTTTGATAAACATGATTAGCGGATAAATTTGTAGATTTTTTTACACCGAGAATGTAACGAAGAAATTTGACATGTACCATTTCAATAATAAGCTAATTACAGGTGGAGGAA
>CM037793.1:31292547-31342547 GCA_021229015.1 Solen grandis | reverse complement strand
TTCCTTATACTTTGATCAATTTCAAAACTTAAGGTACCAAAATAATCGTCTTAAAATTCTAACATCTCATTTGCTGAATGTGTTGACTTATTTCATATGGTTTTAAATTAAAAAAGCTGAAATTCTACATGTTTAAATTCTTATTTTTGATGTAACTTCCTTATACTTGGATCAATTTCAAAACTTTAGGTACCAAAATAATTGTCTTAAAATTCTCTACATTTCACATGCTTTATCTATAGGAATATTTTTAATACTTTTTGAGATACAAGCTCTTAAACCTCTTGAAAAATGAAAAAATCACCAAAGCTATATGCACGAATTTCGTTTTTTCCCCATTACTCCATGAATCTTAGGTCAATCATTAAACTTTAAGCATCAAAAGAACGGCCAAACATTGTTCTACAAATAATATTCATCATCATATTTTCAAAAATCAAAGGTTTTCGAGATATATACTGTTAAACACACTGAGGGTTACCGAATTTTGTTTTTTCCGCCATAACTCAACCGATTCAACCCCGATCATCAAAAACTAAATATCATCTGAAAGGTCTTTCTAAGCACTACAAATTATAGGCATAGTGTCTCGATAGAATATTTACCGTTTTTGAGATATTTAAGGCCGAAGAAAAACCCGATAATTGATATATGACCTTGACCTTTGGGATTTTCCGGAAACGGAAGTGACATGGCTCTATAGATTTTAATACTGCATCTTCAGACAAAATTTCAAGTAAATCATGCAAAAAAAAAAAGCCTACAGGGCTTAAAAACCGTTAATTTTTAATACGAAAGTTTTAAGAGCATTATGACGTCATTTGACGTCATATGGCGTTCATCTTTTAAGATTGTATAGAAGATCTGGAAACTAATATTCAGCCCAAATCTCAGCTTTCTAGCTTTTCTGGAAGCGATTTTATACGCATTTGAAATTTGACGTCATTAGTTCGAATCTTGGATTCGCCATAATACCTTTGCCTTTTCGAATTTGGAAAAACGGACACTGGGATGCACAACTAGAGCCTAACATACACATTCTGTGAAATTTTAATGAAAATCGATCCAGAAAAAATGGCTGTAGACCGCGTACAAACTTTTTCACCTGACGTCAAATCTGACGTTATATGACGTCATATGAATATACAATTCATTGCATCCGAAAGCTCATGGTTTGAAATATATGCCATAAAATTTTCATTGTTCTGAGTCGATGGCAACACCTCGAAATTAACACAAATATAAGAGGAAGAAAAAAAGAATAAGAAGAAGAAGAAGAAGAAGCAGAAGAATAATAAAAAAACAGTACAAACCCAATATGACTTTCTGCCTGTAAGCAGAAAGTCCTAATAAAAAACAGTACAAACCCAATAGGACTTTCTGCCAGTAGGCAGAAAGTCCTAATAAGAAGAACAACTAGATGTCATTCGTTTAAACGAATGATAGGACTTTCTGCAACATCTGCTTTATATAGTATATGTAGAAGATGACATAATAGATAATCTGTCCAAATTGCAACTTTCTATCTCCTCTATTTCTATATAAAATAGCACAAATAGAACACATTCTGTGAATTTTAATAAAAGTCCGCCCATATCTTGCACATGTAGTTTACATACAACATTTATACTATGTCATATGACATGAAAGAAAAATGAAACAGTGTTCAAATTTTAGTTTCTAACTTTCATCACACATAGAATTTCATCACTCCAGCTCAGTTGTAACCTTGTTTAATTTTAGCCTCAGTAGGAAGAAGTATTGAATATTTGTATAGTGCTATATCCTTTCGACACCTGTAACGTAGTTAATCGTATTTAGCGATTTTGGCGTGTTTGGGCTTCCGTAGTTTTGCCATAAAGTCATGGAATTTCGAACTATGGTGATATTTTGAAAGGTAACATCCCAGCCTACAAACTGATGCAATATGAATATCGTTAGCATAACAATGCAGTTTTTAGATGGTCTAAAATGTGGGGCTGCGTGTGAATTTTTCAAGGCTTGCAAACTGCTCGCTAGCTACATAGTGTTGCAAATACGGATTTTTGTCTTTTGCCGTTGTACATGTATTAACGTCAATGCTTATTTTGGAAACAGTCAACATTCGACAAAAAACAACAACAAAAAAAAAAAAAATCAAGATATAGCCCATCAATTGCAATTTGATATATATATATATATATATATATATATATATATATATATATATATATATATATATATATATATATATATTTTAAGTCGTTGCGCAAGTATTTAAGCTTGGTGACCCCTGCGCGTGACCTTTTCCATATTTTTATGATGCATGATTATGAAATATCTTATTTTCCATGTAACTTTCTTATATGAAGTCCAATTTCAATAAACTTGGTACCGTTAGAAAGCTCTTAAAACATGCTATATTTTATACGCATAATGTATAAACTTATCTTCAGTGGTTACTGAGATATTGACTGTTAAACCTCAAGAAAACAGCATATTATCAGCAAAATTAGCTTTATTTCATTTAGTTTTAAATTTTAATAAACTAAATATCTTTGGAAACGTCAATTATTCAGCTATAATTCTTATTCATACATATATTTACAAAAATCGGTATTTATTGAGATATGGCTACATATATGCAGTAGGGGTGAAATCAAAATTTCCTCACGTGCCTAATAACCCATAAAAATTTCATCGTCCTAGGACTATTGCAACATATTAAAATAAGCGTTTAGTTAGGAAGAAGAAAAGAATAATAATGATAAAAAAATGACGTCACGTGACGTCATAGGCTTCTGAAAATCATTGAAATCGAAATATCAGCCTTTGAAGCATGCGTCATTAAATTTTCATTGCCCTTCGACAATTTCAACATATAGAAATACTCTTGTTAATATAAGAAATACATTATCATATAATGACGTCACGTGACGTCATATGACATTTCTTTTCACAAAATGTTTAAAACTTCTAGAGACCTATATACTGACTAAATATCAACTTTCTATCTTAAATAGGACAGATTTTAAAAGCATTTAAAAATTTACGACCTTGGTTCGAATCTTGGATTCGCTATAGAACCATGGACTTTTCGAATTTTGAAAAACGGACACCGGTATACCCAATAAGAACGTAATATACACATTCTGTGAAAATTTGATGAAAATCGGCCCATTAATAATGGCTCTGGACCGTGTACAAACTTTCTTAGTCAATTTCAAATGTGACGTCATATGACGTCATAGGCTTCTGAAAATCATTGAAATCGAATTTTCAGCATCGTAAGCATACAGCATTAAATTTGCATTGCCCTTCAAAAATTTCAACATATAGAAATAATCTTGTTAGAATTAGAAATTCATTATCATATAATGACGTCACGTGACGTCATATGACATTTATTTTCACAAAATGTTTAAGACTCCCAGCGACCTATATACTGACCCAATATCATCTTTCTATCTCAAATAGGACCGATTTTATAAGAATTTGAATATTTACGACCTTGGTTCGAATCTTGAATTCGCTATAGAACATTGGACTTTTCGAATCCACCGGGATGCACAACTAAAACTTAATATACACATTCTGTGAAAATTTGATGAAAATCGGTTCATTAATAATGGCTCTGGACCGCGTACAAACTTTTGTAGCTTATTTCACGTGTGACGTCATATGACGTCATAGCTATATGAAAATCATAGAAATCAAAATAACATCTCTTGGAGAATAAGACATCAAAATTTCATTGTCCTTGGACCATATTAACATATATAATTATGTGTTTAAAAATTAGGAATTTGATGACGTCATATGACGTCACAAGACGTCTATTTTCACAAAATATTTAAATCTATCGGCTGACAAAATATCAACCTTCTGTCTCATTTAGGGACGATTTTATGAGCATTTATCAATTTGACGTCCTTGGTTTGAATCTTGCATTCGCCATAGAACCTTGTGCTTTTCGAATTTTGAAAAACGGACACCGAGATGCACAACTAGAACGTAATATACACATTCTGTGAAAATTTGATAAAAATCGGTTTATTAATTATCGCTCTGGACCGCGTACAAACTTTTGTAGCAATTTGCCAATTGTGACGTCATTTTAATAACATAAAATTAATTCGATCATTGGTTAATAAAGCGATTGCAACATATGAAAATCCTTGAGGAAGAAAAGAATAATAATAATAATAATAACTAGAATCGCTATCGCGATATCATCGGTTTTCGCAAAAGCAATTCCATTCAGTTCACGAGTCACATGTTTCGAAATACATATTTCTTCGTTCAATGGCTTTTTGAATACTGTTGAATACAATGATCTTTCAAACATTTTTGTCGCAATGTTTAAGCAGACTTTTTACCAAGAAGAATACTTTTAAGTATTACCTGTCTGTAATGTAGTCGCTAACTTGAAAACTTTTTTACAGACTTCGGTTACTGAAACATTATATGTGTGTGTTGCTTTATGAGGGTGACATACGACAATTGTACTCGATAAACAACAATTGCAAACGACACACAACAGTATAAAATGACACACGACAATGCGATATGCCACTTAACATTATAACGAACTAATGTTGCATTGAATTACTATCATTTTCATGAAATATCGCATAAATATTTTAGTGTTGTTTCAAATTGATGTCACCAAGGAACAGAATGCAAAAAATTGCATAAAAATCAGACTTTAATTATTTTAGTAATAAAGGGTGATTTCAAGCCAAGCGCCCCCTAGCAGCAAAATGAGAAACAAAATTGAGTAAAATTTTACTATTAGGTACCTAGAAATGCAGCAAATGGTTCAATGAAGCATACAAGTCGCACTAGTCGAACATTCTATTCCTTATATATCACAATTTGAAGCATAAAAACTGATTTACAATTGTTCTAAATAGGATCAAACTTTGGACTGCCGTAAAATGACCAAATCAAGTCCGATCTTCAAAAACTAAACATCACTGGAAAGGGCTATTCAAGAACTAAAACTTCATATACTTTCAATAAAATATTTTTTGTTTTGGAGCTATTTGGAGCCGAATAAAAACACAATTATCGTAATATGACCTTGACCTTTGAAATTTCATTTTAACTTTTTAATTGTGAGGCCCTTTCAAACATAACAATACATAACTTGTGAAAATATCATGAAGAATGAACTAAAAATAAAGTCAGGAGCGACAAAAAACATCTTTTCGAAATTTTAATTTTTCCTAAAATTTAGTGAAGTTTGACCGTTTCTAGAGGACAAACCATGCATTTATTAAATTCGCTACCCCATATATTTTGTGCGTATATGTCTTGCAAATCATTTGCAGCAAACAGAATTCTTCTATCTGATGTCTAACAAAAACGGATAGGTTTTTCGTACACATACCCTCATCTGCACAGTTTTTTGCGAGGTTCGAATTTTCAACCTTCCGTTGCTAGCTCAAAACGTTTCAGCCACTCATACCTAGAAACTATCATATTTTATTAGGCTATCAACAAGAAACATAATGCAATAAACCGCATTTGGATCAGGCTTTAACTTTTAGAGTTATAAGTAGAAGAGTGCTTTCAAGCTAAGCGCCCCCTAGCGGCAAAATGAGAAACAAAATTGATTAAAATTTTACCATTAGGTACCTAGCAATGCAGCAAATAGTTCAATCAAGTACGCAAGTCGCGCTAGTCGAACATTCTATTTCTTATATATCACAATTTGAAGCATAAAAACTGATTTACAATTATTCCAAAAAAGGATCAAACTTTGGACTGCCGTAATATGACCAAATCAAGTCCGATCTTCGAAAACTAAACATCACTGGAAAGAACTCTTAAAGAACTAAAACTTTTGTTCATATACTCTCAATGAAATATTTTTAGTTTTTGAGCTATTTGGGGCCGAATAAAAACACAATAATCGTAATATGACCTTGACCTTTTCAATTATTTTTTAAATTTTTAATTGTGAGTCCCTTTCAAACATAACAATACATTACATGTGAAAATATCATGAAGAATTAACAAAAAATAAAGTCAGAAGCGATAAAAAACATGTTTTTGAAACTTTAAATTTTCCTAAAATTTAGTGAAGTTTGACCATTTGCAGAGGACAAACCATACATTTCTTAAATTCGCCACCCCATATATTTTGTGCGTATATGTCTTGCAAATCATTTGCAGCAAACAGAATTCTTCTATCTGATCTCTAAGAAAAATGGATAGGTTTTTCGTAGACCTACCCTCATTTGAACAGTTTTTTGCGAGGTTCGAACTTTCAACCTTCTGTAGCTCAAATACTTTCAGCGACACGTACCCTCGAAACCTATCATATTTTATTTGGCTATCAACAAGGAACAGAATGCAAAAAACCGCATTTGAATCGGACCTCAAATAAGTGAGTTATTAGCCATTAATAAATTTCATGCAAAACGCCCCCTGGCGGGAAAAGTAAGACATAAATGAAAATTTTCTCAACGTTAGGATCAAGTTCAAATACGTTGTAATAACTGATTAAAATTTCATACATGTGACTTTTTTCTATCATGGTGATATGCCGTTCACAAAAAAAGGTTAGAAAAATAAAAAAAACTAGAACCGCAAGCGGTATCTCGGTTTTCGCTTTTAACCTAATCAACTTGAACACTTTATTTCAACTCAGCCACAATTTTCAATATGAAACAGAACGAAAAGGTTTTTGAAGACCTATTCTCATTTGCACAGTTGTTTTTTTTTTTGCAATGTTAGAACATTCAAACTCTTCTAGCGCAAATATTTTCCCATACCCTTTCCCTTGAAATCCATCACTTTCTGTGGTACTATCAACAAGGAACAAAATGCTGAAAACCGCATTTCAATCAGACTTTAACATTTTGAGTTATAAGCAAAAGAGTGATTTTAAGCAAAACGCCCTCTAGCGGCAAAATAAGAAACAAAATTGCAAAAACAGCAAATAGTTCTGTAACAGGTGGTGAAAAAATCATGGCTCGACCGGGACTCGAACCCAGGGCCTCAAGACTACCGTTCCTGCGCTCTACCACTGAGCTATTGAGACACACATGTCTTATTGCCTATTGATTTATCACCAAATACCTGTACCCGGCTACATATTCCCCCTCCAAATTTAGAATTCGTCCCGAATTCTTTGAGACAAAGAACATTTTGAAGTGTTCTTGAGGTGCCGAAGCAGTAGCCATATCAAACAGTAGGTTATTCACGTTGGGCGCCAAATGTAACAGGTGGTGAAAAAATCATGGCTCGACCGGGACTCGAACCCAGGGCCTCAAGACTACCGTTCCTGCGCTCTACCACTGAGCTATTGAGACACACATGTCTTATTGCCTATTGATTTATCACCAAATACCTGTACCCGGCTACAGTTCAAACAAGTATATAAGTCGCACTAGTCGAACATTCTTTTTCTTATATATCATATCACAACTTGAAGCATAAAAACTGATTAACAATTATTCCAAAAAAGGATCAAACTTTGGACTGCCGTAAAATGAACAAATCAAGTCCGATCTTCAAAAACTAAACATCACTGGAAAGAGCCTTCAAGAACTAAAACCTTTGTTTATATACTCTCAATGAAATATATAGATTTGGAGCACTTTGTGGCCGAATAAAAACACAACTATCGTAATATGACATTGACATTTTCAATGTTTTTTAAACTTTTTAATTGTGAGGCCCTTTCAAACTTACCAAAACATAACGTGTGAAAAAATCATGACGAATAAACAAAAAATAAAGTCAGGAGCGACAAAAAACATGTTTTTGGAATTTTAATTTTTCTTAAATCTAAGTGAAGTTTGACTGTTTCTAGTGGACAAACCACGCATTTCTTAAATTCGCCACCCCATATATTTTGTGTGTATACGTCTTTCAAATGGTATGCCGGAGACGGAATTCTTCTATCTGATCTTTAACAAAAACGGATAGGTTTTTCGTAGACCTACCCTCATTTGCACAGTTTTTTTTTGCGAGGTTCGAACATTCAACCTTCCGTAGCTCAAAAGCTTTCAGCCACACGGACCCTTGAATCCTATCATATGTTATTAGGCTATCAACAGGGAACAGAATGCAAAAAACCGTATTCGAATCGGACTTCAACTTTTTGAGTTATAAGCAAAAGAATGATTTCAAGAAGCATAAAACCTGATTTACAATTATTCCAAAAAAGGATCAAACTTTGGACTGCCGTATAATGACTAAATCAAGTCCGATTTTCAAAAACTAAACATCACTGGAAAGAGCTCTTTAAGAACTAAAATTTTTGTTCATATACTCTTAATGAAATATTTTTAGTTTTGGAGCTATTTGTGGCCGAATAAAAACACAATAATCGTAATATGACCTTGACCTTTTCAATTCTTTTTTATTTTTTGAATTGTGAGGCCCTTAAAAACATAACAATACATATCGTGTGAAAATTTCATGAAGAATGAACAGAAAATAAAGTAAGGAGCGAAAAAAAAAATGTTTTTGAAATCTTAATTTTCCTAAAAATTTAGTGAAGTTTGACCGTTTCTAGAAGACAAACCACGCATTTCCTTAATTCGCCACCCCATATATTTTGTGTGTATACGTCTTTCAAATGGTATGCCGGAGACGGAATTCTTCTATCTGATCTCTAACAAAAATGGATAGGTTTTTCGTAGACCTACCCTCATTTGCACAGTTTTATTATTATTATTTTTTTGCAAGGTTCGAACATTCAACCTTCCGTAGCTCAAGAGCTTTCAGCCACACGAACCCTCGAATCCTATCATATGTTATTAGGCTATCAACAGGGAACAGAATGCAAAAAACCGTATTCGAATCGGACTTCAACTTTTTGAGTTATAAGCAAAAGAATGATTTCAAGAAAAAGCGCCCCCTAGCGGCAAAATGAGAAAGAAAATTGATTAAAATTTTACTGTTAGGTACCTAGCAAAGCAGCAAATAGTTCAATCAAGTATACTAGTCGCACAAGTCAAACTTTTTATTCTTATGTATCAGAATTTGAAGCATAAAACCTGATTTACAATTATTCCAAAAAAAGGATCAAACTTTGGACTGCCGTATAATGACCAAATCAAGTCCGATTTTCAAAAACTAAACATCACTGGAAAGAGCTCTTTAAGAACTAAAACTTTTGTTCATATACTCTCAATGAAATATTTTTAGTTTTGGAGCTATTAAAATATGAATGAAAAAAAAAATTCAGTCTATAAAAACATAACAATACATATCGTGTGAAAATTTCATGAAGAATGAACAGAAAATAAAGTCAGGAGCGACAAAAACATGTTTTTGAAATTTTAATTTTTCCTAAAATTTAGTGAAGTTTGACCGTTTCTAGAAGACAAACCATGCATTTTTCAAAATCGCCAACCCATATATTTTGTGCGTATATGTCTTGCAAATCATATGAAATTTTAATTTTTGTGAGGTTTGAACTTTCAACCTTCCGTAGCTCAAAAGTTTTATATACGCAAATTATTGAAATCTATCATATTTTATTAGGCTATCATCAGTGAACATAATGCAAAAAACCGCATTTGAATCGGACCTCAAATAACAGAGTTATTCCACTTTTATGAGTTTTACAAAGCGCCCCCTAGCGGAAAAACAAAGACAAAAATGAAAATTTTCTCAACGTTAGGATTAAGTTCAAATAAGTAGGAAAGACTGGTAGAAATTTCATAATAGTGGCTTTTTCCTATCATGGTGATATGCCGTTCACAAAAACCGGCGGAAAAATAATAAAAAAAAAAAAAATAAAACAGAAGAAGAACAATAGGTTTTCGCCCAGCGATGCGAAAACCTAACTAGAACCGCAAAGCGGCATCTTGGTTTTCGCTTTAACTTGACTAGTAAGAGTACTGGTTTCAACTGCAGACATAATTGATTGATATTAACTTTATTCGAATATTTTTGTTAATTGATCAAATTAAGTCCGATCTTCAAAAACTAAACATCATTAGAACGATCTCTTCACGAACTAGAACTTTTGTTCATATACTTTCTATAAAATATTTCTAGATTGAGAACTATTTTGTGCCGATAAAAATAATCGGTATTATGACCTTGACCTTTGCATATTTTCATCGTTATTTACTATGAGTTTATTTGTATTATTTAAATGCATAAACAGTGAAAAAATGATGAAGATTGAACAAAAATAAAGTCAGGAGCTGCAAAAAAGAAGCAACATATGGATTTACAATTGTTTGATAAAAGGATCAAACTTTGGACTGTGGTAATTTGATAAAATGAAGTCCGATCTTCAAAATCTAAACACCAATGGAAAGATCTCTTCACAGACTAAAACTTTTGTTCATATACTTTCTATAAAATATTTTTAGATTTGGAGCTATTTTATGCCGATAAAAATAATAATAATTGGTATATGACCTTGACCTTTGCATATTATGCTTGTTTTTTTTTCTATGATTTTATTTGTTTGATAAAAATGCATAAACAGTGAAATAATGATGAAGATTGAACAAAAAATAAAGTCAGGAGCAGCAAAAAAGAGAAAACATATGGATATACAATTGTTTGATAAGAGGATCAAACTTTGGACTGTTGTCATTTGAACAAATGAAGTCCGGTCTTCAAAAACTAAACATTAATGGAAAGATCTCCTCACAAACTAAAACCTTTGTTCATATACTTTCTATAAAATATTTTTAGATTTGGAGCTATTTTATGCCGATATAAATAATAATAATTGGTATATGACCTTGACCTTTGCATATTATGCTTGTTTTTTTTCTATGATTTTATTTGTTTTATAAAAATGCATAAACAGTGAAATAATGATGAAGATTGAACAAAAAATAAAGTCAGGAGCAGCAAAAAAGAGAAAACATATGGATATACAATTGTTTGATAAGAGGATCAAACTTTGGACTGTGGTCATTTAATCAAATGAAGTCCGATCTTCAAAAACTCAACATTAATGGAAAGATCTCCTCGAAACCTAAAACTTTTGTTCATATACTTTCTATAAAATATTTTTAGATTTGGAGCTATTTTATGCCGATATAAATAATAATAATTGGTATATGACCTTGACCTTTGCATATTATGTTGTTGTTTTTTTCTATGAATTTATTTGTTTTATAAAAATGCATAAACAGTGAAATAATGATGAAGATTGAACAAAAAATAAAGTCAGGAGCAGCAAAAAAGAGAAAACATATGGATATACAATTGTTTGATAAGAGGATCAAACTTTGGACTGTTGTCATTTGAACAAATGAAGTCCGGTCTTCAAAAACTAAACATTAATGGAAAGATCTCCTCACAAACTAAAACTTTTGTTCATATACTTTCTATAAAATATTTTTAGATTTTAAGCTATTTTATGCCGATATAGATAATAATAATTGGTATATGACCTTGACCTTTGCATATTATGCTTGTTTTTTTTTCTATGATTTTATTTGTTTTATAAAAATGCATAAACAGTGATATAATGATGAATATTGAACAAAAAATAAAGTCAGGAGCAGCAAAAAAGAGAAAACATATGGATATACAATTGTTTGATAAGAGGATCAAACTTTGGACTGTGGTCATTTGATCAAATGAAGTCCGATCTTCAAAAACTAAACATCATTTGAAAGGTCTCTTCAAGACCTAAATCTAATCCGCACATGATAACAATGAAATATTTTTAGTTTTTGAGCTATTTGAGGCCGTTTAAAAATCCAATAATCATGATATGACCTTGACCTTTGCAATATTTTTAAAAAAAAATTCTCTGGAACATTCAGAACATTAAACTACATAAAGTGTGAAAATTTCATGGAAAAGGAACAAAAAATAAAATCAGGAGCAACACAAATGTGTTCAAGAAATGTTAATTTGTCCCAAAATTTAGTAAAGTTTGACCGTTTCTAGAAGACAAACAATGCATTTTTCAAAATCGCCAACCCATATATTTTGTGCGTATATGTCTTGCAAATCATATGCAACAAAAAGAACTCTTCTATCTCATCTCTGAAAAAACTGGATAGGTTTTTCGTAGACCTACCCTCATTTTCACCATTTTTTGTAAGGTTTGAACTTTCAACCTTCCGTAGCTCAAAAGATTTATGTACGCCAATCATTGAAATCTATCATATTTTATTAGGCTATCATCAGTGAACATAATGCAAAAAACCGCATTTGAATCGGACCCCAAATAACAGAGTTACTCCTCTTTTTATGATTTTATACAAAGCGCCCCCTAGCGGAAAAACAAAGACAAAAATGAAAATTTTCTCAACGTAAGGATTAAGTTCATATAAGTAGAAAAAACTGGTAGAAATTTCAAAATTGTGCCTTTTTTCTATCATGGCGATATGCCGTTCACAAAAACCGGCGGAAAAATAATAAAAAAAAAAAAAATAAAACAGAAGAAGAACAATAGGTTTTCGCCCAGCGATGCGAAAACCTAAAAAAAAAAAAATAAAACAGAAGAAGAACAATAGGTTTCCGCACTGCGAGGTGCGAAAACCTAATAATAAAAGTTTGGAGAAAGCCGTAATGACAAAGGCAATATGCTTATCGGTCCTGGTGTACACAATTGCATCCTAAAATGCACCTCATTCTCTCAAATACGCATCGCAATTCACCTTTCAACACGGGCACTATTTCCTGCGTAGGAACGTCCGGATAGAGGGTAACCAACCCAATAACCGCCTTCTTTTCTTACTTCAACTTGCTAGATTTTCGTGTACAAGCCCTTATCCGAAAAACATGAATATCTGCCATGTTTGTTGAAGGAATCATCTGTAATTTTGCACACCGTAGGCTACGGCAATCCTGCAAATTTCAACTTCATACGCCAACTTGCCGATTTTATATGATTTTTTTAATAATTCTTGCTTAAATATGCATGACGTCATAATCACGTGACCAAACAAATATTCCTTGCAGTATACATCACTTCACTTTTCAGTGTCTTAATCCTGAAGAAATCATAATTTTTGACTCAAAATTCATGAAACTACAGCGTTTCAATTTCGTTAAAAGTACACTTTTCGCCTTTCTGCCATAACTCAACCAATTCAACCCCGATCTTCAAAAACTTAACATCACTGGAAAGAGCTCTTGAAGAACTAAAACTTTTGTTCATATACTTTCAATGAAATATTTGTAGTTTTGGAGCTCTTTGGGGCCGAATAAAAACACAATAATCGTAATATGACCTTGACCTTTTCATTTATTTTTTAACCTTTTAATCGTGAGGCCCTTTCAAACATAACAATACATAAAATGTGAAAATATCATGAAGAATGAACTAAAAATTAAGTCAGGAGCGACAAAAAATATGTTTTTGAAAATTTAATTTTTCCTAAAATTTAGTGAAGTTTGACCGTTTCTAGAGGACAAACCATGCATTTCTTAAATTTGCCACCCATATAGTTTGTGCGTATATGTCTTTCAAATCATTTGCAGTAAACAGAATTCTTTTATTTGATGTCTAACAAAAATGGATAGGTTTTTCGTAGACCTACCCTAATCTGCACATTTTTTTTTTTTTTTTTTTGCGAGGTTCGAACTTTCAACCTTCCGTTACTTGCTCAAAATTTTTCAACCACTCATACCTAGAAACTATCTTCTTTTTTTTAGGCTATTAACAAGGAACACAATGCAACAAACCGCATTTGGATCAGACTTCAACTTTTTGAGTTATAAGTAGAAGAGTGCTTCCAAGCTAAGCGCCCCCTAGCGGCAAAATGAGAAGAGAAAAAAAAGATTACAATTTTTCCATTAGGTACCTAGCAATGCAGCAAATAGTTCAATCAAGTATACAAGTCGCACTAGTCGATCATTCTATTTCTTATATATCACAATTTGAAGCATAAAAACTGATTTACAACTATTCCAAAAAAGGATCAAAGTTTGGACTGCCGTAAAATGACCAAATCAAGTCCGATCTTCAAAAACTAAACCTCAATGGAAAGAGCTCTTGAAGAACTAAAACTTTTGTTCATATACTCTCATTGAAATATTTTTAGTTTTGGAGCTATTTGGGGCCGAATAAAATTTTTTTTTTTTGAATTGTGAGGCCCTTAAAAACATAACAATACATATCGTGTGAAAATTTCATGAAGAATGAACAGAAAATAAAGTAAGGAGCGAAAAAAAAAATGTTTTTGAAATCTTAATTTTTCCTAAAAATTTAGTGAAGTTTGACCGTTTCTAGAAGACAAACCACGCATTTCCTTAATTCGCCACCCCATATATTTTGTGTGTATACGTCTTTCAAATGGTATGCCGGAGACGGAATTCTTCTATCTGATCTCTAACAAAAATGGATAGGTTTTTCGTAGACCTACCCTCATTTGCACAGTTTTATTATTATTATTTTTTTGCAAGGTTCGAACATTCAACCTTCCGTAGCTCAAGAGCTTTCAGCCACACGAACCCTCGAATCCTATCATATGTTATTAGGCTATCAACAGGGAACAGAATGCAAAAAACCGTATTCGAATCGGACTTCAACTTTTTGAGTTATAAGCAAAAGAATGATTTCAAGAAAAGCGCCCCCTAGCGGCAAAATGAGAAAGAAAATTGATTAAAATTTTACTGTTAGGTACCTAGCAAAGCAGCAAATAGTTCAATCAAGTATACTAGTCGCACAAGTCAAACTTTTTATTCTTATGTATCAGAATTTGAAGCATAAAACCTGATTTACAATTATTCCAAAAAAAGGATCAAACTTTGGACTGCCGTATAATGACCAAATCAAGTCCGATTTTCAAAAACTAAACATCACTGGAAAGAGCTCTTTAAGAACTAAAACTTTTGTTCATATACTCTCAATGAAATATTTTTAGTTTTGGAGCTATTTGTGGCCGAATAAAAACACAATAATCGTAATATGACCTTGACCTTTTCAATTCTTTTTTATTTTTTGAATTGTGAGGCCCTTAAAAACATAACAATACATATCGTGTGAAAATTTCATGAAGAATGAACAGAAAATAAAGTCAGGAGCGACAAAAACATGTTTTTGAAATTTTAATTTTTCCTAAAATTTAGTGAAGTTTGACCGTTTCTAGAAGACAAACCATGCATTTTTCAAAATCGCCAACCCATATATTTTGTGCGTATATGTCTTGCAAATCATATGCAACAAACAGAACTCTTCTATCTCATCTCTGAAAAAACTGGATAGGTTTTTCGTAGACCTACCCTCATTTTCACCATTTTTGTGAGGTTTGAACTTTCAACCTTCCGTAGCTCAAAAGTTTTATATACGCAAATTATTGAAATCTATCATATTTTATTAGGCTATCATCAGTGAACATAATGCAAAAAACCGCATTTGAATCGGACCTCAAATAACAGAGTTATTCCACTTTTATGAGTTTTACAAAGCGCCCCCTAGCGGAAAAACAAAGACAAAAATGAAAATTTTCTCAACGTTAGGATTAAGTTCAAATAAGTAGGAAAGACTGGTAGAAATTTCATAATAGTGGCTTTTTCCTATCAGGGTGATATGCGTTCCAAAAACCGGGGGAAATAATAAAAAAAAAAAAATAAACAGAGAAGAACAATAGGTTCGCCAGCGATGCGAAAACTAACTAAACCGCAAAGCGATCTTGGTTTTCGCTTAACTTGACTAGTAAAGTACTGGTTCAACTGCAGACATAATGATTGTATTAACTTTATTCGAATATTTTTGTTAATGATCAAATTAAGTCCGACTTCAAAACTAACATCTTAGAACGATCTCTTCACGAACTAGAACTTTTGTCATATACTTGCTATAAAATATTTCTGATTGAGAACTATTTTGTCCGATAAAATAATCGGTATTATACCTTGACCTTGCATATTTCATCGTTATTTCTATGAGTTTATTTGTATTATTTAAATGCATAAACAGTGAAAAAATGATGAAGTTTGAACAAATAAGTCAGAGCTGCAAAAAAGAAGCACATGGATTTACAATTTATAAAGGATCAAACTTGACTGTGTAATTGATAAATGAAGTCCGATCTCAATCTAAACACCAGAAAATCCTCAAGACTAAAACTTTTGTTCATATACTTTCTATAAAATATTTTAGATTTGGAGCTATTTTTGCCGATAAAAATAAAATAATTGGTATATGACCTTGACCTTTGCATATTATCTTGTTTTTTTTTCTATGATTTTATTTGTTTGATAAAATGCATAAACAGTGAAATAATGATGAAGATTGAACAAAAAATAAAGTCAGGAGCAGCAAAAAAGAGAAACATATGGATTACAATTGTTTGATAAAGGATCAAACTTTGGACTGTTGTCATTTGAACAAATGAAGTCCGTCTTCAAAACTAAACACTTAATGGAAAGATCTCTTCACAGACTAAAACTTTTGTTCATATACTTTCTATAAAATATTTTTAGATTTGGAGCTATTTTATGCCGATAAAAATAATAATAATTGGTATATGACCTTGACCTTTTCATTTATGCTTGTTTTTTTTTCTATGATTTTATTTGTTTGATAAAAATGCATAAACAGTGAAATAATGATGAAGATTGAACAAAAAATAAAGTCAGGAGCAGCAAAAAAGAGAAAACATATGGATATACAATTGTTTGATAAGAGGATCAAACTTTGGACTGTTGTCATTTGAACAAATGAAGTCCGGTCTTCAAAAACTAAACATTAATGGAAAGATCTCCTCACAAACTAAAACCTTTGTTCATATACTTTCTATAAAATATTTTTTGATTTGGAGCTATTTTATGCCGATATAAATAATAATAATTGGTATATGACCTTGACCTTTGCATATTATGCTTGTTTTTTTTCTATGATTTTATTTGTTTTATAAAAATGCATAAACAGTGAAATAATGATGAAGATTGAACAAAAAATAAAGTCAGGAGCAGCAAAAAAGAGAAAAACATATGGATATACAATTGTTTGATAAGAGGATCAAAGTTTGGACTGTGGTCATTTAATCAAATGAAGTCCGATCTTCAAAAACGAAACATTAATGGAAAGATCTCCTCGAAACCTAAAACTTTTGTTCATATACTTTCTATAAAATATTTTTAGATTTGGAGCTATTTTATGCCGATATAAATAATAATAATTGGTATATGACCTTGACCTTTGCATATTATGTTGTTGTTTTTTTCTATGAATTTATTTGTTTTATAAAAATGCATAAACAGTGAAATAATGATGAAGATTGACACAAAAATAAAGTCAGGAGCAGCAAAAAAGAGAAAACATATGGATATACAATTGTTTGATAAGAGGATCAAACTTTGGACTGTTGTCATTTGAACAAATGAAGTCCGGTCTTCAAAAACTAAACATTAATGGAAAGATCTCCTCACAAACTAAAACTTTTGTTCATATACTTTCTATAAAATATTTTTAGATTTTAAGCTATTTTATGCCGATATAGATAATAATAATTGGTATATGACCTTGACCTTTGCATATTATGCTTGTTTTTTTTTCTATGATTTTATTTGTTTTATAAAATGCATAAACAGTGATATAATGATGAATATTGAACAAAAAATAAAGTCAGGAGCAGCAAAAAAGAGAAAACATATGGATATACAATTGTTTGATAAGAGGATCAAACTTTGGACTGTGGTCATTTGATCAAATGAAGTCCGATCTTCAAAAACTAAACATCATTTGAAAGGTCTCTTCAAGACCTAAATCTTATCCGCACATGATAACAATGAAATATTTTTAGTTTTTGAGCTATTTGAGGCCGTTTAAAAATCCAATAATCATGATATGACCTTGACCTTTGCAATATTTTTAAAAAAAAAATTCTCTGGAACATTCAGAACATTAAACTACATAAAGTGTGAAAATTTCATGGAAAAGGAACAAAAAATAAAATCAGGAGCAACACAAATGTGTTCAAGAAATGTTAATTTGTCCCAAAATTTAGTAAAGTTTGACCGTTTCTAGAAGACAAACAATGCATTTTTCAAAATCGCCAACCCATATATTTTGTGCGTATATGTCTTGCAAATCATATGCAACAAAAAGAACTCTTCTATCTCATCTCTGAAAAAACTGGATAGGTTTTTCGTAGACCTACCCTCATTTTCACCATTTTTTGTAAGGTTTGAACTTTCAACCTTCCGTAGCTCAAAAGATTTATGTACGCCAATCATTGAAATCTATCATATTTTATTAGGCTATCATCAGTGAACATAATGCAAAAAACCGCATTTGAATCGGACCCCAAATAACAGAGTTACTCCTCTTTTTATGATTTTATACAAAGCGCCCCCTAGCGGAAAAACAAAGACAAAAATGAAAATTTTCTCAACGTAAGGATTAAGTTCATATAAGTAGAAAAAACTGGTAGAAATTTCAAAATTGTGCCTTTTTTCTATCATGGCGATATGCCGTTCACAAAAACCGGCGGAAAAATAATAAAAAAAAAAAAAATAAAACAGAAGAAGAACAATAGGTTTTCGCCCAGCGATGCGAAAACCTAAAAAAAAAAAAATAAAACAGAAGAAGAACAATAGGTTTCCGCACTGCGAGGTGCGAAAACCTAATAATAAAAGTTTGGAGAAAGCCGTAATGACAAAGGCAATATGCTTATCGGTCCTGGTGTACACAATTGCATCCTAAAATGCACCTCATTCTCTCAAATACGCATCGCAATTCACCTTTCAACACGGGCACTATTTCCTGCGTAGGAACGTCCGGATAGAGGGTAACCAACCCAATAACCGCCTTCTTTTCTTACTTCAACTTGCTAGATTTTCGTGTACAAGCCCTTATCCGAAAAACATGAATATCTGCCATGTTTGTTGAAGGAATCATCTGAAATTTTCAGGACTTGTTGCACACCGTAGGCTACGGCAATCCTGCAAATTTCAACTTCATACGCCAACTTGCCGATTTTATATGATTTTTTTAATAATTCTTGCTTAAATATGCATGACGTCATAATCACGTGACCAAACAAATATTCCTTGCAGTATACATCACTTCACTTTTCAGTGTCTTAATCCTGAAGAAATCATAATTTTTGACTCAAAATTCATGAAACTACAGCGTTTCAATTTCGTTAAAAGTACACTTTTCGCCTTTCTGCCATAACTCAACCAATTCAACCCCGATCTTCAAAAACTTAACATCACTGGAAAGAGCTCTTGAAGAACTAAAACTTTTGTTCATATACTTTCACAATAATCGTAATATGACCTTGACCTTTTCATTCATTTTTAAACTTTTTAATTGTGAGGCCCTTTCAAACATAACAATACATAACTTGTGAAAATATCATGAAGAATGAACTAAAAATAAAGTCAGGAGCGACAAAAAACATGTTTATGAAATTTTAATTTTTCCTAAAATTTAGTGAAGTTTGACCGTTTCTAGAGGACAAACCATGCATTTATTAATTTCGCCACCTCATATATTTTTTGCATATATGTCTTGTAAATAATTTGCAGCAAACAGAATTCTTCTATCTGATGTCTAACAAAAATGGATAGGTTTTTCGTAGACCTACCCTCATCTGCACAGTTTTTTGCGAGGTTCGAACTCTCAACCTTCCGTTACTAACTCAAACTTTTCAGTCACTCATACCTTGAATTTATCCTATTTTATTAGGCTATCAACAATGAACATAATGCAACAAACCGCATTTGAATCAGGCTTCAACTTTTTGAGTTATAAGCAAAAGAGTGATTTCAAGCAAAGCGCACCCTAGCGGCAAAATGAGAAACAAAATTGATTAAAATTTTACCATTATGTACCTAGCAATGCAGCAAACAGTTCAATAAAGTATACAAGTCGCACTAGTCGAACTTTCTATTTCTTATATATCACAATTTTAAGCATAAAATGGTATAACAATTATTCCAAAAAAGGATCAAACTTTGGACTGCCGTAATATGACCAAATCAAGTCCGATCTTCAAAAACTAAACATTAATGAAAAGGGCTCTTCAAGATCTAAAACTTTTCTACATATACTCTCAATGAATTATTTTTAGTTTTTGAGCTACTTGGGGCCGAATAAAAACACAATAATCGTAATATGACCTTGACCTTTTCATTTATTTTTTTACTTTTTAATTGTGATCCCCTTTCAGACATAACAATACATAACTTGTGAAAATATCATGAAGAATGAACTAAAAATAAAGTCAGAAGCGATAAAAAACATGTTTTTGAAACTTTAACTTTTCCTAAAATTTAGTGAAGTTTGACCGTTTCCAGAGGACAAACCATACATTTCTTAAATTCGCCACCCCATATATTTTGTGCGTATATGTCTTGCAAATCATTTGCAGCAAACAGAATTCTTCTATCTGATCTCTAACAAAAATGGATAGGTTTTTCGTAGACCTACCCTCATTTGCACAGTTTTTTGAGAGGTTCGAACTTTCAACCTTCTGTAGGTCAAATACTTTCAGCGACACGTACCCTCGAAACCTATCATATTTTATTTGGCTATCAACAAGGAACAGAATGCAAAAAACCGCATTTGAATCGGACCTCAAATAAGTGAGTTATTAGCCATTAATAAATTTCATGCAAAACGCCCCCTGGCGGGAAAAGTAAGACATAAATGAAAATTTTCTCAACGTTAGGATCATTTTCAAATACGTGGTAATAACTGATAAAATTTTCATACATGTGACTTTTTTCTATCATGGTGATATGCCGTTCACAAAAAAAGGTTAGAAAAATAATAAAAAAAAAAAAAAAATAAAACAGAAGAAGAACAATAGGTTTCCGCACTGCGAGGTGCGAAAACCTAATAAAAATAAAACAGAAGAAGAACAATAGGTTTTTGCACTGCGAGGTGCGAAAACCTAATAAAACAGAAGAAGAACAATAGGTTTTCGCACTGCGATGCGAAAACCTAATAATTCTACTTGAGGCTGAAAGCCCTAATAAAAGTTTGAAGAAAGCCGTTATAACTAAGGCAATGTGCTTATCGGTCCTGGTGTACACCATTGCATCCTAAAATGCACCTCATTCTCTCAAATACGCATCGCAATTCACCTTTCATCACGGGCACTCTTTCCTGCGTAGGAACGTCCGGATCGTGGGTAACCAACCAAATTGCTAGATTTTCGTATACAAGCCCTTATCCGAAAAACATGAATATCTGCCATGTTTGTTGACGGAATCACTTGAATTTTTCAGGACTTTTTGCACATTGTAGTCTACGGCATTCTTGCAAATTTCAACTTCAAACATCAACTTGTCGATTTTATATGATTTTTTAAATAATTTCTGCTTAAATATGTATGAAATCATAATCACGTGACCAAACAAGTATTCCTTGCAGTATACATCACTTCACTTTTCAGTGTGTTAATGCTGAAGAAATCATAATTTTTGGCTCAAAGTTCATGAAACTACAGCGTTTCAATTTCGTTAAAAGTACACTTTTCGCCTTTCTGTCATAACTCAACCAATTCAACCCCGATCTTCAAAAACTAAACACCAATGGAAAGATCTCTTCACAAACTAAAACTTTTGTTCATATACTTTTTATAAAATATTTTTAGATTTGAAGCTATTTTATGCCGATATAAATAACAATAATTGGTATATGACCTTGACATTTGCATATCTTCGCTGTTTTTTTTTTCTATGATTTTATTTGTATAATAAAAATGCATAAACAGGGAAATAATGATGAAGATTGAACAAAAAATAAAGTCAGGAGCTGCAAATAACCTTAAAAGTCATGTTTTTAAAATGTTGATTTTTCGAAAATATTGGTGAAGTTTGACCGCATACTGTGGACAAACCATGCATTTCTCAAAATAGCCACACCATATATTTTGTGCGTATATGTCTTGCGAAACATATGCAACAAACAAAATTCTCCTATCTCATCTCTGAATAAAATGGGTAGGTTTTTCGTAGACCTACCTTCATTTCACAGTTTTTGCGAGATTCGAACTTTCAACCTCCTGTAGCACGAAAGTTTTATTACGCAAATTATTGAAACCTTTCATATTTTATTTAGTTTCTGACAAGGAACACAATGCAAAGAACCGCATTTGAATCGGACCTCAAATAACAGAGTTATTAGCCCCTAGTGACTTTTAACAAAACGCCCCCTAGCGTCAAAATGAGAAACAAAATTTATTAACATTTTACCATAAGGTACTTAGAAATGCAGTTAATAGTTCAATCAAGTATAAGAAAGCGCTATTGAATCATATATTTCTTATAAATCACAATTTGAAGCAAAAATACTGATTTACAATTATTCCCGAAAAAGATCAAACTTCAGACTGCCGTAAAATGACCAAATCAAGTCCGATCTTCAAAATCTAAACATCATTAGAAAGAACTTTTCTAAAACTAAATCTTTTGTTCATATATTGTTTATGAATTGTTTTTTAATTTTGAGCTATTTCAAGCCGAATTGATATACAATAATCCTAATATGACCTTGACCTTTACAATACATTTTTACTTTTTATATTATGTGACACTTTAGAACATAGTTTTACATTAAATGTGAAAATTTCATAGAAATTGAACTAAAAATAAAGTCAGGAGCTGCAAAAAATCTTAACAGTCATGCTTTGAAAATGTTGATTTTCGAAAATATTGGTTAAGTTTGACCGCGTACTGTGAACAAACCATGCATCTCCCGAATTCGCCACCCCATATATTTTGTGCGTATATGTCTTGCGAATCATATGCAACAAACAAATTTCTTTTATCTCAACTCCAATAAAAATGGGCACTTTTTTTGTAGACCTACCCTCATTTTCACTGTTTTTTGCGAGGTTCGAACGTTCAACCTTCCGTAGTCAAAAAGTTTTATATACGCAGATTTTTGTGACCTATCATATTTGATTAGGTTTTTGACAAGGAACACAATGCAAAAAACCACATCTGAATCGGACCTCAAATAACAGAGTTATTAGCATTTGTAAAAAAAATTCAAAGCGCCCCCTAGCGGCAAAAATAAGACAAAAATGAATATTTTCTCAACGTTAGGATCAAGTTCACATAAATATAAGGAACTGGTAAAAATTTCATAATTGTGGCTTTTTTCTATCATGGTGATATGCCGTTCACAAAAAAGGGTTAGAAAAATAATAATAAAAACTAGAACCGCAAAGCGGCATCTCGGTTTTCGCTTTTAACTTGGCTAGTAAGAGTACTGGTTTCAACTGCAGACATAATCGATTGATATTAACTTTATTCGAACATTATTAACTTATAAAAGGGAAATACGTTGTCAGAAAGTTTGGAAAAAGAAGATACTTAATACAAAACAATCGTGAATTATATTACAAAGGGATATCTCCTGACCTTATTTGATGATAACAGCCTTAATCGAATTTGATCGAGAGAGTGTGGTAAAAAAAGGAAAATATAAGGTTTGAAGATAAGAAATGAAGTGCGATATTTTTTTTCTTCTTTTTTTTTAATATTCATGGGGGAAAAACACAATATATAATAGGCTGATAACATTTGTTAACCTTCTTGCCCGAATTTAGGAAAGAACACTGTGGTTAAGTTTAAAAGTGATTGCTTAGAGAATGAACACGCAAAAAATTGGATCTATTTTGAGCTGAAGAAAATGGCAATTATCGTTATATATAATTGACCAATGAAAATACTGTTTAATTTTTGATTTATGAGAATCTGTGTATCATAAAACTATACAACCAGTGGAGAAAATGATGAAGCTTGAACGAAGAGACAAAAAAAGACACACACTAAAAACTTATGTTTTTGAAATTGCAATTCATCCAAATTGTAATTGCATATTTTCATCATTATTTACTATGAGTTTGTATTATTTAAATGCAGAAACAGTGAAAAAATTATGAAGATTGAACAAAAAATAAAGTCAGGAGCTGCAAAAAAGAGGAAACATACGGATTTACAATTGTTTGATAAAAGGATCAAATTTTGGACTGTAGTAATTTGATTAAATGAAGTCCAATCTTCAAAACCTAAACACCAATGGAAAGATCTCTTCACAAACTAAAACTTTTGTTCATATACTTTCTATAAAATATTTTTAGATTGAGAACTATTTTATGCCGATAAAAATAACAATAATTGGTATATGACCTTGACCTTTGCATATCTTCGCTGTTGTTTTTTCTATGATTTTTTTTATAATAAAAATGCATAAACAGTGAAATAATGATGAAAATTGAACAAAAAATAAAGTCAGGAGCTGCAAATAACCTTAAAATCATGCTTTTAAAATGTTGATTTTTCGAAAATATTAGTTAAGTTTGACCGCGTACTGTGGACAAACCATGCATTTCCCGAATTTGCCACCCCATATATTTTGTGCGTATATATTTCTTGCGAATCATATGCAACAAACAAAATTCTCCTATCTCATCTCTGAATAAAATGGGTAGGTTTTTGGTAGACTTAGCCTTATTTCACAGTTTTTGCGAGATTCGAACATTCAACCTCCTGTAGCACGAAAGTTTTATATACGCAAATTTTTGGAACCTATCATATTTTATTGGGCTCTTTAGAAGGAACATTACGCAAAAAACCGCATTTGAATCGGACCTCAAATAATTCAGATATTGCTTATTAAACATTTTCATATAAAACGCCCCCTGGCGGGAAAATCAAAACAAAAATGAAAATTATCTCGACGTTAGGATCATCTTCAGGTACGTGGATATTACTGATAAAAGTTTCATAGATGTGGCTTTTCTCACCTCGGAGCTATGCCGTTCACAAAAAAAAAGGGATTAGAAAAAAAAAATAGAACCGCAAAGCGGCATCTTGGTTTTCGCTTTTAACTTGACTAGTAAGAGTAATGGTTTAAAGAATAATCGGTATTATGACCTGGACCTTTGCATATTTTCATCGTGATTTACTATGATTTATTTGTATTATTTAAATGCATAAAGAGTGAAAACATGATGAAGATTGAACAAAAAATAAAGTCAGGAGCTGCAAAAAAGAAGAAACAAACGGATTTACAATTGTTTGATAAAAGGATCAAACTTTGGACTGTGGTAATTTGATCAAATGAAGTTCGATCTTCAAAAACTAAACACCAATGGAAAGATCTCTTCACAAACTAAAACTTTTGTTCATATACTTTCTATAAAATATTTTTAGATTTGAAGCTATTTTGTGCCGATAAAAAATAACAATAATCAGTATTATGACCTTGACCTTTGCATATTTTCATCGTTATTTACTATGAGTTTGTTTGTATTATTTCAATGCATAAACAGTGAAAAAATGATGAAGATTGAACAAAAATTAAAGTCAGGAGCTGCAAAAAAGAAGAAACATACGGATTTACAATTGTTTGATAAAAGGATCAAACTTTGGACTGTGGTAATTTGATCAAATGAAGTCCGATCTTCAAAACCTAAACACCAATGGAAAGATCTCTTCACAAACTAAAACTTTTGTTCATATACTTTCTATAAAATATTTTTAGATTTGAAGCTATTTTGTGCCGATAAAAATAACAATAATCGGTATTATGACCTTGACCTTTGCATATTTTCATCGTTATTTACTATGAGTTTGTTTGTATTATTTAAATGCATATAAACAGTGAAACAATAATGAAGATTGAACAAAAAATAAAGTCAGGAGCTGCAAAAAAGAAGAAACATACGGATTTACAATTGTTTGATAAAAGGATCAAACTTTGGACTGTGGTAATTTGATCAAATAAAGTCCGATCTTCAAAAACTAAACACCAATGGAAAGATCTCTTCACAAACTAAAACTTTTGTTCATATACTTTCTATAAAATATTTTTAGATTGAGAACTATTTTATGCCGATAAAAAAACAAAATTGGTATATGACCTTGACCTTTGCATATCTTCGCTGTTGTTTTTTTCTATGATTTTTTTTATAAAAAAAAATGCATAAACAGTGAAAAAATGATGAAGATTGAACAAAAAATAAAGTCAGGAGCTGCAAATAACCTTAAAAGTCATGCTTTTAAAATGTTGATTTTTCGAAAATATTAGTTAAGTTTGACCGCGTACTGTGGACAAACCATGCATTTCCCGAATTCGCTACCCCATATATTTTGTGCGTATTAGTCATGCGAATCATATGCAACAAACAAAATTCTCCTATCTCATCTCTGAATAAAATGGGCAGGTTTTTGGTAGACCTACCCTTATTTCACAGTTTTTGCGAGATTCGAACTTTCAGCCTCCTGTAGCACGAAAGTTTCATATACGCAAATTTTTTAAACTATCATATTTAATTGGGCTATTTACAAGGAACATTATGCAAAAAAACGCATTTGAATCGGACCTCAAATAATTGAGATATTGTTTATTAAACATTTTTATATAAAACGCCCCCTGGCGGGAAAATCAAAACAAAAATGAAAATTATCTCGACGTTAGGATCATCTTCAAGTACGTGGTTATCACTGATAAAAGTTTCATAGATGTGGCTTTTCTCACCTCGGAGCTATGCCGTTCACAAAAAAGGGTTAGAAAAATTAAAAAAATAGCCTCTAGTGACTTTTTTTTAAAAGGATCAAACTTCAGACTGCCGTAAAATGACCAAATCAAGTCCGATCTTCAAAATCTAAACATCATTAGAAAGAACTTTTCTAATACTTAATCTTTTGTTCATATATTGTTTATGAATTGTTTTTTGATTTTGAGCTATTTCAAGCCAAATTGATATACAATTATCCTAATATGACCTTGACTTTTACAATATATTTTTACTTTTTATATTATGTGACACTTAAGAACACAGTTTTACATTAAATGTGAAAACTTCATAGAAATTGAACTAAAACTAAAGTCAGGAGCTGCAAAAAATCTTAACAGTCATGGTTTGAAAATGTTGATTTTTCGAAAATATTGGTTAAGTTTTACCGCGTACTGTGGACAAACCATGCATTTCCCGAATTCGCCACCCCATATATTTTGTGCGTATATGTCTTGTAAATCATATGCAACAAACAAAATTCTCCTATCTCATCTCTGAATAAATGGGTAGGTTTTTGGTAGACCTACCCTTATTTCACAGTTTTTGCGAGATTCGAACTTTCAACCTCCTGTAGCACGAAAGTTTTATATACGCAAATTTTTGGAACCTAACATATTTTATTGGGCTATTTACAAGGAACATTGTGCAAAAACCGCATTTGAATCGGACCTCAAATAATTGAGATATTGCTTATTAAACATTTTCATATAAAACGCCCCCTGGCGGGAAAATCAAAACAAAAATGAAAATTATCTCGACGTAAGGATCATCTTCAAGTAGGTGGTTATTACTGATAAAAGTTTCATAGATGTGGCTTTTCTCACCTCGGAGCTATGCCGTTCACAAAAAAAGGTTAGGATAAAAAAAAAAAAAAACAGAAGAAGAACAATAGGTTTTCGCAATGCGATGCGAAAACCTAATAAAACAGAAGAAGAACAATAGGTTTTCGCACTGCGATGCGAAAACCTAATAATAATAATAATAACTAGACTCCTTTTGTTCAGGACAAAAGAAAGGGCTTTCTGCACTTCAAATCCTGTCAAACCTGATCATACTTATTCTTTTTTCTGAAATACACCATCTTTAAAAATTGAAGGAAATCCTTCCCGAATTGACAGCTGTAGGGTGCAAACATAAATGAATAGCAGAGGAAATCTGTGATGTCATATAACATAATTTAAATTTTAAAGTCATTGCATTCAAAAGGGAATATGTGGCTTTGTTTTCAGCTATAATTTCATAATGCTAATTTTTCCAGAACCATCTTTAAGATAACTACAATAATATTCAATCTTCGTGTTCTGCAAGGGAATGAAGTATCACTAGTCCTCTTAACATGCTAAAAAGGTATACAAGATTCCTTTTCTACGAAATATCAACTAGGATCAACTGCAGAAGCACAAGGAATTTTTTTAATTTTTTTTCCAGAAATTCTTTCTTTCATGCAACTATGATGTCCGATTTTAAAAACCCAGATATTGTTAGAAAGGTCTTCTGAATTCAAACATGTACTTACTTTAGGTTTAAACCTATCTGTTTTTGCGATATATAAAGTTATTCCTCCCCCCAAAAAGGCAAAAATCGGCAAAAAGATATTCATTTCAACTACTACCATTCGACAAATAACTTAATAATTAATGGACACATTATTAAGATCTGCATAGCATTAGAACCGCACTGCATCATGATAAAAATATTGTTCTTTATGATATTTTCAACAAGAGGGCCAAGGTGGCCCTAAAGACTCTCACCTGAGAAAAACTGTTATCATTGCCTGTAGAAGTTATTAAATTATAGCATAGTTGTACTGAAGACATAATCCATCAGATTATTTAAAATTCCACGAAGAAAAGAGAGCCTGTTGTCGAAATTTGAAGTCAAACTTGACTCAAAAAGTATGGCTTAAAACACACAAATTTAAACATCAAAAGGGGCATAACTCCTGACCTAATTGGCATATCAGCCATTATCGAACTTGGCAGAAAGAATATGGCTATATACATTGTTCTAAAGATTGAAGATCATTATTTCAGAAATGAAGATGCTAGAGTGCAAATAAACCTAATTGCATATCAGCCATATCGAACTTGGCAAAAGAATATGGCTATAAACATTGTCTAAGTTTGAAGATGATTTTAAGAAATGAAGATGCTACAGTGCAAACAAACTAAAAATTGGCATTTTTTAATATTTAAAGGAGCAAAACTCATGACCTTATGGTCCGATATAAGCCATAATCGGACTTGACCAAGATTTTATGGTAATAAACATTCTTATAAAGTTTGAAGTTGATTACTTAAGAAATAAAGATGCTAGAGTGCAAACAAACTAATTGTGGAAGACGGACGGACGGCGGATTGACGGACAGACGGACGGACAATGGACATTTATCGATTCTTATAGCTCATCTTGAGCTCATGTGCTCAGGTGAGCTTAGAATTAATTTTTTCTTAGAAAAAGCAATCAAGTGATTAGGACTAATTGCAGAAGTGCATGAAAGAACGGTATAAATTAACTTTTATTTCTCATCTAACTTCCTTATATGATGTCCAATTTTAAAAAAGAAAGGCCTTTATATTTCCAACATTTCACTTGTTTCATGTTTCAACTTTTCTGTTACGTGTTCTGAGATATAGAAAGTTATTTTTCAAAGAAACGGCAAAAAATCGGCAAAACGATGTTCATGTCTATTATTGCCCTTCGACAAATAACATTATAATAAATGGCCCGATGATTAAAATCTGCATACCATTAGAACCGCATTACATCACGCTAATAATACTGTTCTTTATGTTATTTCCAAAAATGAATAGTTTCTTAAAAAAAAAACAATCAAATGATAGGGACTAAGTGCAGAAATGCATGAAAGAACGGTTTAATTGACTTCTTATTTCTTATCTAACTTCCTTATAGGATGTCCGATGTCCAATTTTAAAACGCTAGGTACCATTAGAAAGGCCTTTAAATTTCCAACATTTCACGTGTTTAATGTTTCAACTTTTCTATTACGGGTTTTGAGATATAGAAAGTTATTTTTCAAGAAAACGGCAAAAGTCGGCAAAAAGATGTTCATGTCTATTATTGCCTTTCGACAAATAACTTTATAATTTATGGTCCGATCGTTAAAATCTGCATATCATTAGAACCGCATTACATCATGCAAAACAAATAAAAAATGTTCTATATGTTATTTAAAAAAAAATTAATAGTTTCTTCGAAAAAAGGAATCAAGTGATCGGGACTTACTGCGGGAGTGCATGAAAGAACGGTTTTACTGAATTCTTATTTTTCATGTAACTTCCTTATATTACGTCCAATTTTAAAAAGCTAGGTACCGTTAGAAAGGTCTTTTGATTTCCCACAATTCACTCGCTTCATAATTGTATGTATCTTTAAACACTTTGTAGATACGGGCGGTTAAACCTTGAGCACACGGCAAAAATCGGGGATAAATATGTTCATATCGTTTTGTTTTTCCTTATAACTTAATGAATATTAGGTCAATCTTTGAAATTTAAACACCAAAAGAACGGCCGGGCATTGATCTACAAATTATATTCATACTCTTATTAACAAAAATCAATAATGATCGAGATATAAGTAGTTAAGTGCGCTTAGGGTTGCAGCATTTTGGTTTTTCTGCAATAACTCAACTGATTCAACCCCGATCTTCAAAAACTATATATCGTTTGAAAGGCATTTCAAAGCACTACAAATTATACGCATAGTGTCTCGATAAAATATTTTTCGTTTTTGAGATATTTAAGGCCGAAGAAAAAACCGATAATTGACATGTGACCTTGACCTTAGCTATTTTCCGGAAGCGGAAGTGACTGATGACAATAAGAGGCTATGTTGCACCTTCAGTGAAAATTTTATGGAAATCGGTCAAAAACCTTGTCTTCCAGTGCTAAAAAACCGTATATTTTGGATAAAAAAATTTGATAACGCGTCATGACGTCATTTTACGTCATACGACGTCAATCTTCTCAGAACTGAAAGAAATCAATAGGACACATATTCTGTTCAAATTTCATGTTTCTAGCTTATCTGAGTGCTTCGTAATACTTCAATACATTTTCTGGTCCAAAGTTCGAAACTTGGTTCAGCCATAGATCCTTGATCTTTTCAAATATTGAAAAATGTATATAATCCTGCACAACAAGAACATAATATATACATTCTGTGAAAAAATCAAGTAAATCAGTCCAATCATGACGGCTGTAGAGCGCGAACAAACTTTTGTAGCTTTTTTCAGCCCTGACGTCATGTGACGTCACATGAAGAAAAAACATATGACGATCAAAAGCGCCAAAGTCACTGTGTATACTATTAAAATTTCATGCTGCTAGCTCATCGGCAACCTGTTTTAATTTGAACCTCAAAAGGAAGAAAAAAGTAGAATAATAATAACTAGATGTCATTCGTGAAAACGAATGATAGGACTTTCTGCAAGCTGTGTTATGCATAATGATTCACCTCTGGTAGTATTTCATGTTCATGCTAAACAATTGACATTATATTCCGAAATTAGTGCAAATGATAAGAACTTAGTATTAGTCTGTGACGTAACATGATGTTATATGACGTCAGGACATGACTGCAAACTTGATTTCTAGTTTAAAGGTCCTATGTTCGAATCTTGCTTCAGCCACAATACTTCGGTTTTTCGGAATTTCGGTTAGCTGACAGGATATGCACACCTTAGTTTCAAGATGTACCAATCTGTGAAAATTTGAAGAAAATCGACATAAAATGGCGGCTGTAGAGCGCGAACACCATTTTCATATTTTTAGCTCTGACGTCATGACGTCATAGGGTGCGAGAAATGTTTTGTCAAAAGACGCATACTTTACTGTCATAACTCTGAAATTTTCATTATTCTGAACAACTGGCATCATGTCGAAATCATTGCCCTAAATAAAAATTAAGAAGTATGCTTATGACGTCACATGAGCATTGACGTCACGACTCAAAATATTTGTAGAAATTCTGCAGAACTGCAAACTGTGTAAGTTTCAACTTTCTATCTCATCCTGAAGCTCTTAATCCTAAAATGAAATTTTCGGTCCTATGTTCGAATCTTATTTCAGCCACAGAACTTCGGTCTTTCGGAATTTCGGTTAGCTGAAGGATATACAACTTAGTTTCAAGATGTACATCTGTGAAAATTTGAAGAAAACCCGACCATAAATGGCGGCTGTAGAGCTGAACACCATTTTTCACTATTTTTAGCTCTGACGTCACATGACGTCATAGGTGCTGAAGATGCTTTTTTCAAAAGCGATACTTTACTGTCATAACTCTGAAATTTTCATTATTCTGAACAACTGGCATCATGTCGAAATCATTGCCTTAAATGAAAATTAAGAAGTATGTTATGACGTCACATGACGATATATGACGTCACGACTCAAAATATATTCAGAAATTTGCAGAACTAGCAAACTGTGTAAGTTTCAACTTTCTATTCATCCTGAGCTCTTTAATCCTAAAATGAAATTTTCGGTCCATGTTCGAATCTTATTTAAGCCACAGAACTTCGGTCTTTCGGAATTTCGGTTAGCTGAAAGGATATACACATCTTAGTTTCAAGATAATACCATCTGTGAAAATTTGAAGAAAATTCGACCATAAATGGCGGCTGTAGAGCGTGAACACCATTTTTCTCTATTTTTAGCTCTGACGTCACATGACGTCATTGGGTGCTGAGATGCTTTTTTTCAAAAGGATATCCATTTCTGTCATAACTCTGAAATTTTCATTATTCTGAACAACTGGCATCATGTCGAAATCATTGCCTTTAAATGAAAATTAAGATGTATGCTTATGACGTCACATGACGTCTATGACGTCACGGACTCAAAATATATTAAGAAATTCTGCAGAACTGCAAACTGTGTAAGTTTCAACTTTCTATCTCATCCTGAGCTCTTTAATCCTAAAATGAAATTTTCGGTCCTATGTTCGAATCTTATTTAAGCCACAGAACTTCGGTCTTTCGGAATTTCGGTTAGCTGAAATAGGATATAAAACCCTTAGTTTTCAAGATATACATCTGTGAAAATTTGAAGAAAATTCGACCATAAATGGCGGCTGTAGAGCGTGAACACCATTTTTCACTATTTTTAGCTCTGACGTCACATGACGTCATAGGGTGCTGAAGATGCTTTTTTCAAAAGGGAATCCATTTCTGTCATAACTCTGAAATTTTCATTATTCTGAACAACTGGCATCATGTCGAAATCATTGCCTTTAAAATGAAAATTAAGATGTATGCTTATGACGTCACATGACGATCATATGACGTCACGACTCAAAATATATTAAGAAATTTGAGAACTGCAAACTGTGTAAGTTTCAACTTTCTATTTCATCCTGAAAGCTCTTTAATCCTAAAATAAAATTTTTGGTCCTATGTTCGAAAATTAATTTTACCCACAGAACTTCGGTCTTTTGGGAAATTTTTCGGTTAGCTGACAGGATATGCACACCTTTGATTCAAAATGTCCCACTGTAAAAATTTGAAGAAAATCCACCAAAATGACGGCTGAGAGCGCGAAAAAACCTTTTTTTCACTTTTTTTAGCGTACGTCATGTGACGTCATGGGGTGTGAAAATCATTAAATCAAAATTTCCTCCGTGACTAATAAGCCAAAAATTTCATGCCCTAGGCCCCATTGCAACTAAAAAAAAAGCGTTTAGTTGGGAAAGAAGAAAAGAATAAAACTAGACTTCTTTTGCGGACAAAAAAAAGGGGCTTTTCGACATCCCCCACCAGAAAAACCTGATCATACTTATTTTATTTTTGAAATACAACTCTTTAAAAATTTAAAGGGAAAACCCTTTTCCCGAATTGACGCTGTAGAGTGCAAACATAAATGATAGCAGGGGAAAATCGTGATGTCATATAACAAAATTTTAAATTTTTAAAGTCATTGCATTCAAAAGGGAAAGTGGCTTTGTTTTCAGTTAAAATTCATAAGCAAATTTTTCCCCAAAACCCAATTTTTAAAATAACTAAAAATAATATTCAATTTTCGTGTTCGCAAGGAATGAATTCACATCCTCTTAACATGCTAAAAAGGAACAAGTTCCCTTTTTCTACGAATATCAACTGGATAAACTGCAGAAGCCAAGGATTTTTTTTTCTTTTTTTTTTCTAGAAATTCTTATTTTCATGCAACTATACCCAAATTTTTAAAAAACCCAGGTATGGTAAAAAGGTCTTCTAATTCAAACATGACTTACTTCGGGTTTAAACCTATCTGTTTTTTGAGATTATAAAGTTTTTCCCCCCCCCCCAAAAAGGCAAAACTCGGCGAAAAGATACCATGCAGTACTACCATTCGACAAAAAATTTAATTTTTAAGGGGACAAATTATTAAATCGCATAGCATTGAACCGCCTGCTCTGATAAAATATTGTTCTTTATGTTTTTCAAAAAGGGGGCCCAAGGTGGCCCTAAAGACTCTCAGGAAAAACTGTTATCATTGCTGAGAAGTTATTAAATTATAGCATAGTTGTATGAAAACATAATCCATCGATTTTTTTAAAAATTCCACAAAAAGTAAAGAGACCCTTTTTGTCGAAATTTGAAGTAAAATTTGACTCAAAAAGTATGGCTTAAAAACACAAAATTAAAATAAAAAGGGGGGTAACTTTGACAAATTTTTATGGTAATAAACATTTTTTGTAAAGTTTGAAGTTATTACTAAAAATGAAGATGCAGAGTGAAAAAACAAAATTTTGGGAGAGGGACGGAGGGCGGATGACGGACGGACGGAGGGAGGGAAAATGGACTTTCTCGATTCAATAGTCATTTTGAGCCCTTGCCGGTAGTTTAGAATTAATTGTTTCTTGAACAAGAGGCCCATGATGTACCAATTTTTTTTAAAATCCGCCATAATTTGAAGGAGATGATTTTTAAAGTTTTTTTTTTTTTTGTTGCCATGGCAACCAGAGTTCTCATGGATCAAGTTTATTTTAGAAAATTTGTAAAGGGTTCCCCAAGGATCACCCCTGAATATAAACAAATTTGTCTAGTGGTTTAGAGGGATTTAAAAATTTCTCTATATACATAAAAGGGGCAAAAACCCCGCCTGGGGGCCCAGTTTTTTTTACGGCGGAATAATTTTAGAATTTTGTAAGGGTTGACCCAAGGAACATCTGTCCCAATTTATTTAAAATCTGGCCAATTTTTGAAAAGATGATTTTTTAAAGTTTTCATTTTTTTTATTGCCAGGCAACTAGAGTTCTACAGGGGTTCAAGTTTATTTTTAGAAACTTTTGTGAAGGTTGACCAAGGACATCCCTGCCAAATTTTTCATTAAATTCTGTCCCGGTTTTTAGGGGAGTGTCTTTAAAGAAAATTTGTTGAGACGGACGACGGACGAGCCACGGACGACGCACGACGCGGACCGGGGCGATACAAAAGCTCACCTTGAGCTTTTGTGCTCAGGTGAGCCAAAAGCAATCAAGTATTAGGCAAAGCAAAAAGTGCTGAAAAAACGGTATAAATTAATGATATTTCTCACTAATTTCCCTTAATGATGTCCAATTTTAAAAAAAAAAGGCCCTTTATAATTCCAACCTTTCACTTGTTTCATTTTAAACTTTTCTGTTACGGTTCTAAATATAGAAAAGTTATTTTTCAAAGAAACGGAAAAAAAATGGGAAAAAACGAGGTCAGTCTATTTTCCCCTTCGACAAAAAAAATTTAAAAAAAGGGCCCCATCATTAAAATCTGCATACCTTTTAAACCGCAAGGCATCATGCAAAAAAAATGTTCTTTTTTTTTTAAAAAATTAATGTTTCTTAGAAAAGAACAATTAAATAAAAGGGACAAACTCAAAAATCATGAAAGAAGGGTTTTTAATGACTTCTTTTTTTTTTAAACTTCCTTATAGGTGCCCATGTTCAATTTTAAACGCTAGGTACCATTCAAAGGCCTTAAATTTCCAACATTCAGGGTTTTTCTTTTTCAACTTTTTATTACGGTTTTGGATATAGAATTATTTATCGAACCGGCAAAAGTCGGCAAAAATTTCATGTCTATTATTGCCTTTCACAAATAATTTTATGATTTATGGCCGATCATTAAAATCGATACATTAGAACCGCATTACATCATGCAAAAAAATTTAAAAAATGCTCTTTGTTTTTTAAAAAAAAATTAATAGTTTCTTCGAAAAAAAAAAAAAAAAAAAAAAAAAAAAGGGTAATCGGGACTTACTGCGGAGTCATGAAAGAACGGTTTTACTGAATTCTTTTTTTTCATGTAAACTTCCTTAATTAGCCAATTTTAAAAAGCTAGTACCGTTTTGACAGGGCTTTTGATTTCCCCCAATTTACTCGCTTCTAATTGAGTATCTTTAAAACACTTTTAGATCGGGCGATTAAACCTTTAGCACACGGCAAAAATCGGGGATAAATATGTTCATATGTTTTGTTTTCCTTTTTTAAAATAATGAATATTAGGTCAATCTTTTAAAAATTTTAAAAACCCAAAAGAACGGCCGAATTAACTACAAAATTTTTCATACCTTATTTAAAAAAAATCAATAATTTCGAGATAAATATTAAGGCGTTAGGGGCAGCATTTTTTTTTTTTTCTGCAATAACTCAACTGATTCAACCCCCATTTCAAAACTATATATTTTTTTGAAAGGCATTTCAAAGCACTAAAAATTATACGCTGTGTTCGATAAAAAATTTTTTGTTTTTTAGATATTTAAGGCCGAAGAAAAACCGATAATTTACTTGACCTTGACCTTTTTTTTTCCGGAAGCGGAAATGATGTTGACAAAAAGAGGGAGTTTCACCTTCAGTGAAAATTTTAGCAAAAAGGTCAAAAAATTTGTCTTTCCCGGCTAAAAAAACCCATATTTTTTGGTAAAAAATTTGATAACGCGTCAGGGCGTCATTTTTCTCAACGACGTCATCTTTTCAGAACTGAAAAAAATCAATAGGACACAATTCTGTCCAAAAATTTATGTTTCTAGTTATCAGGGTTCGTAATACTTCATTAATTTCTGGTCCAAAGTTCGAAAGGGGGTTTAGCCAAATCCTTACTTTTAAAATTTGCAAAACGTATATAAACCTGCACAAAAGAACATAATTATCATTCGTGAAAAATCAAGTAAATCGGTTCCCTCATGACGGCTGTAGAGGGTACAAACTTTTTTTTTTTTTAGCCCGACGTCATGTGAGTCCTGAAGAAAAAAATATGACGATCAAAAGCCCCAAAATCACTGGCTACTATTAAAATTTTAAACGCTAGCTCATCGGCAACCTGTTTTAATGAACCCAAAAGGAAAAAAAAGTAGAATAATAAAATAATAATAACTGACTTCTTTTTTTTTGGGGAAAAAAGATAGGGGGTTTTTTGCACTGCAAACCATGACAAACCGGTGTTTTTTGAATTTTGGCAAAACCTATATAATCCCGACAATTAAGTCGTAATTATATTCTGTGAAAATTCCCTGCCAATCCTCCATAAATGACGGCTGTCAGCGCGAATGAACTTTGGTAGCTTTTTTAATTTGGCATGTACGTCAATGAAAATTTTACTCTTAAATCTTAAGTTTATGATTTCCCAAAAAGGACTTTAAAATTTTTATTGTCTATAAACCCTTTTCAACATGGTAAATTTACATTCAGGGAAACGGAATTCTCTACATTTGATGACGTATATTCTTCATCTTTACAAAAAAGCAAAGAAACCAGAGGATAGCTCGCTAAATATCAAATTTCTATCTCATTTAAAAAGTTTTATACGTATTTTAAATTTGATGCCTTTGGGTTTGAATTTGGATTCGTCAAAAAACCTTAGTTCTTTCAAATCTTGCAAAATATAGAACCTGCACAATGAGGTCGTAAAATAACTTCTGTGGATTCCAGCCCCTTATCAATAAAGACGGTGTAAGAGGGACAAATTTTGGGAGTTTTTTATAGTTCGACGTCATGAGCGTCATAGAAAATTTTTTAAAATTTAATTAAAAATTTTCCCGATATGTAAAAGGACATTTTTTAAATTTGCATTTTCTATGAAGCTTTTCAAAAGAGGAAAATTGCATCAAGAAATCGGAATTCTATACAATTGAGCGCATATGACGTCAAAAACGTTCATTTTTACAAAAAGCAAAGGAAAAAACAGAATATATAATCTCGCCCCAAAAATCAACTTTCTATCTCATCTAGAAAGATTTTATCGTATTTGAAAATTTGAAATCCCTTGGGTTTGAATCTTGGATTCGCCCTAGAACCTTTGCTTTTTCGAATTGGGAAACCCAAAATAATCCGCACAATGGGTCTTAATTTTAACTTTTGTGAAATTCCTGCCCAAACCGTCCTAAATACGGCTGTACAGCGCGACAAATGTGTAGTATTTTTGTTTTGACGTCATGTGACGTCATATGAAAAATTTTTAAAAAAAAGGATCAAAAAGAAAAATCATTACCTACAAAGGCTTTCATTTTTCCCTTGTTTATGAACCCCTTTCAACAGGGGTAAATTTTACATCAAGAAATCGGAAATTCTTACAAATTTATGCGTCAAATGACGTCAATACGTTCATCTTTTCAAAATGCAAAGGGAAAACAGAGACTATAAATCTCCCAAATAACAAATTTTTAACCATCGAAACTTTTTTTTATGGATTTGAAATTGACGCCCCTTTGGGTTTGAATCTTGGTTCGCCATAAAACCTTAGTTTTTTTTCGAAACTTGGGAAATCATATAAACCTGCACAATGAGGTCGTAATATATAATTTCTGTGAAAAATTCCATGCCCAAACCGCCCTAAAAGACGGCTGTACAGCGGTAAAAAATTTGGTAGCTATTTTTTTGTTTTGACGTCATTGCGTATAAAAATTTAAAAAATTGAAATTTAAAAGTTCAATTACCTAAATAGGACATTAAATTTTCATTGTCTTGAGCCTTGCAACATAGTAAATTTCATCAAGTAATGGGAAAAACTTTTCAACTGATGCTCTAGGGGGCTCTTAACGTTATCTTTACAAAATGCAAAGGAAACCAGAACATTAATCTCGCCCCAAAAACAATTTTATCCCCAGAATCGATTTTTTAAAGGATTTGAAATTTGACGTCCTTGGGTTTTTGAATCTTTGGGTTTGCCCAAAAACCTTTTTCTTCGAATCTTGGGAAAACCCAATTTAACCCCACAAGGGGTCTTAAAATAACTTCTGTGAAAATCCATTTCAACCGTCCATAAATGAGGCTGTACAGCGGTACAAAATTTGGTAGCTATTTTTGTTCTGACGTCAGTGACTATGTGAAAAAAAAAAATATATTCCAAAATGCCATTGCTTCAGGTCTTTGATAGAATTTTTTGTCCTAGACCTTCGCAATTAATGAAATAAAACATAAAAGGGGTTGGAAAAAAAAATAATATAATAAAAGACGAACAAACCCAAAGTCTTTTTTTGCGAAAAACAAAAGCCCCAAATAAGAAAAAACAAACAAACCCAATAGGTCTTTTTGTTGGGCAGAAAACCCTAATAATAAAAAAAACAGACTCCCTTTTTTCTGAACAAAAGAAAGGGGTTTTTTCAACTATGCCAAAAATGATCATATTATTTTCTTTTCTGACAACACCCCTTAAAATTTAAGAAAAACCTTATTATAAGTATGCTTATAGTCCATGACGCAAATGACGTCACGACTCAAATATTTTAAGAAATTCGCAGACTGCAAAAATGTTAAGTTCAAATTTCATCTCACCGAAACTCTTTAATCCTAAATGAATTTTCGGTCCTATGTTCGAATCTTTTTTTAAGCCACAGAAATTCGGTCTTTTCAGATTTCGGTAGCTGACAGGATTGGTACATTTGTTTAAAGATGTACCATCTGTAAAATTTTGAAGAAAAAACCCCACCTAAATGGCCGTTTTTTTCAGCGGAACACCATTTTTCACTATTTTAGTGTGAGTCACAAGCTCAAAGGGTGCGAAGATGCTTTTGTTCAAAAGCGCATTCTTTACTGTCAAAAATCTGAAATTTTCATTATTGAACAACTGGCATCATGTCGAAATCATTGCCCTAAAAAGAAAATTTAAAAAGTAAGCTTTTAGTCATTGACGTCATATGCGTCACGACTCAAAAAATTTTTTAGAAATTCGCAGAACTGCAAACGTGAATTTCAACTTTCTATCTCTCCGAAGCCTTTAAAAGTAAAATGGAATTTTTGATCCCATGTTCGAATCTTTTTCAGCCACAGAATTTGGTCTTTCGGAATTTTGGTTAGCTGACGGGAAAGCAAAAACCCTTAGTTATGATTACCATCTGTGAAAAATTTTAAGAAAACCGCCCAAAAAGACGGCTGTAGAGCGCAACACCATTTTTTTTATATTTTTAGCCTGACGTTATTCTCATAGGGGTGAAAATTTTTGTTCAAAAAAGATACTTTTCTGTCATAAAATCTGAAATTTCTTTTTCTAGCAACTGGCAAAATGTCGAAATTTTCCCTAAAAAAAAAATTAAGAATTTGCTTAGACGTCATTTGAGGGATAGACGTACGACTCAAGATATATGTAGAAATTCGCAAAACTGCAATCTGTGTAAGTTTCACTTTCTTCTCCCCGAAGCTCTTTAATCCAAAATAAAATTTTTTCGGTCCAGTTCAAATTTTATTTAGCACAGACTTCGGTCTTTGGGAATTTGGGTTTGGGAAAGGATTGCACCCTAGTTTCAAGATGTACCTTTCTGTAAAAAATTTAAAGAAAATCGCCTAAATGGGGCGAGGCGCAAAACACCATTTTTAAAATTTTTTTAGCTGTAACGCACATGACGTCATTGAAGATAAAATTTTAGTGTTTTCAAAAGGGCCAAAGTTCTGACAGTTTTAAAATTTCTGCTGCTGCTTTTTGGGAAACCCTTTTTTAATTTACTAAAAAGGTGAAAAAAAAATAAAAAATTATAATATAATAAAAAAAAAACATAAAAACCCCCAATGGAAACTTTCTGTTTTGGAAAAACCCCCAATAACAAATTTTATTTTTGTACAAATGATGGGATTTTCTGCTACTTTTGTAAAATATTTAAAAAGCAAAAAAAGTAAGAGGATTTTAAAATTGACCCTTTTAAATTTTTCTTTTGTTGGCCTAACTTAAATAATTTAAAAAAAACCGTTTAACTTGGGGGAAAGGGAAAATTTAACTGAAAACATTTTTTTTTTATATCGATTTTTTTAAATTGGACTTTTTTTTTATCTTGTTACAAAAAATTTTTTTAAAAACGCTTACAATTGAATTCCATCCGGGAAAAAATGGCTGAGCCGCGTACAAGGTGTGTAGACAACGTCAAGTTGGGGACAGAAACATAGCATAAAAAAATCAATAAATTTGAAATATTAAGATTTAAAAAATTTTTTATGCATTTGCAATTTTGCAACATTAGAAATTAACACGTAGAATATTAACATTCTTTTTGCCCTTATGACGTAAAATAAGTTAACCTCACAAAATTTAAAAATAAGTCTTAAAGACAATTTCAGCCCAAATATAATTTTTCTAAATCATCTCGAAGCGATTTTATATGTTTTTTAAAATTTGACGTAAATGTTCAAAACTTGGATTCGCCTAAAACCATTGTTTTGTTTTTTCGAATTTGTAAAAAGGACCCGGATTCACAACAGGCGTTACATATACATTTTTAAAATTTTTGCAAAAAATTGGCCCAAAAAATAATGGTGACCCGCGTAAAACCCCTTTTTGCCCTGACGTCAAATCTGATGTGATATAACGTAAAATTTAATATGAATTACATTGCAATCTAAAGCTTTTCTAAAGTATATACCATAAGATTTCAGGTCCTGGGAAGTTAAAACAATTAAATTTAAGGTATATATCAAAAAATAATTTTTGCCTTTGACGTAAATTTGACGCAAATGACGTTCTCTTAAAGAATGTTAAACATTTTGGAGATTTATTATTTTCCAAAAATATTGATTTCAAAATCATTGGAAAAGATTTTATAGTTTTTAAAATTTGACGTCAAGGGTTCGAATTTGGGTTTCCCCCAAAAAACCTTTGCATTTTGATTTTGGAAAGACGGACACTAGGATGCTCAACTTAACCAAATGTCCTTTCTGTGAAATTTTTATGAAAAGGGTTCATAAACAAGGGCTGTGCCCGCGAAAAAACTTTTGCAGAATGGCATTGTAACGTAATGAGTCATGGCATATGAAAATTTAAATTTAAAAAAATTCAACGTTTAAAGAAAATGTCTTTAAAATTTCCATTTCCAGGGCCATTTTAACATATAGAAATTTTCTTGTAAATTTAAAATAGATTTTCTGAAATGACGTATTGACGTCACATGACTTTCTTTTTCCAAAACGTTCAGTCATCCAAAAACTAATAATGTTTAAATTCAATTTTCCATCCATATGGGACGATTTTAAAGCTTTGAAAATTAACGCCTCGGTTCGAATCTGGATTCCCCATGAACCATGGTTTTTTTAGTTTTTTGAAAAATGATGCGGGTGCCCAATAATCAAAATATACACTTTCTGTGAAAATTTGTGAAATCGGTTCATAATAAGGGGTGTGGGGACCGCGTACAAACCTTTGTAGATTTAGTTAAGTGTGAGTCTATGACGTCATATGCTTAAAAAAATATTAAAATAGAAAAATATTGTCTGAAACTATCCCTTTTTAAATTTTATTACTCTTCGCCTTTTTAACATATAAAATAATCTTTTTAATTTTTAGTAATAATTTTCATAAAATGACCACGTGTTTTTAATGATGAAAATTTTTAAAAATTTTTTTTAAAATTTTCCGAAGCCCTCATACTGACCAAATATAAAAATTTTTATCTCAAATAGGACTGATTTTATAATTTTTGGGAAAATTTTACGACCTTGGTTCGAATTTGGTTCGTATAAAACCCTTTGGAAATTTTTGAATTTTGAGAAACGGACACGGGGATGACAACTAGAACTTAATATAAAAAATTCTGTGAAATTTGATGAAAATGGGTTCTTAATAATGGCCGGGGCGGCGAAATCTTTTTTCATATTTCACGTGTGACGTCTTTGACGTATAGGCTAGAAAATCATAAAAATTAAAAAATTTCAGTATTGAAGCTTGTCATTAATTTTTCTTGCCCTTCGACAATTTAAACATATAGAAATATTCTTTTTAATTTTTGAAAAAAATTATATATAATGACGTCCGTGACGTATATGCTTTTTTTTTCAAAAATTTTTTTAAAACTTCTCGAGACCTAAAAAACTGACTAAATATAAAAACTTTCTATTTTAAATAGGACAGATTTTATAAGCTTTAAAAATTTACGACCTTGGTTCGAATTTGGATTCGCTATAAACCCATGATTTTTCAAATTTTTAAAAAACGACCCCGGGATGCACAACTAAACCTTAATATCACAATTGGAAAAATGATGAAAATGGTTGACAACAAGGTGTGGCCCGCGTCAAATTTTGTAGCATATTTCAAATGTGACGTCATAGAGTCTAGAAAAATAAAAAATCTAGAAATAAAAATTTCTCACGAGACTAATAACCCAAAAAAATTCCCATGGGCCTGGGATTATTGAACTAAAAAATAAGCGTTTTTGGGAAGAAAAAAAGAATAATTAATAACTAGTTTTCATTCGTTGTACGAATGATGGGACTTTTGAACCCTTTTGAAATGAAAAGATTAATACCGTTAGAAAGAATAAATTATATTTCCTACCTTTTATCTTTTTTTTGTATGGATTCTCATCATGAATTTTTTAAAGTAACCATATGTCGAAAATAAAAAAAAATTTTTATTTTGATATCGCTTTCTTATAACTTGCCCAAATTTTTAAATTTGTTGTTGTTGTTGTTTTTTTTGTTTGGGGGTTTTACCGTCGCGGTGATAGTATTTCAATCATATAGAGAGTCCAGCATTACAGGTGGGGGAAGCCCCGAGTACAAGAGATACCGGATAAAACCCCCCGATACCCCAACCCAGCTGGAAGGTTCCCCTCACTGAAAAATCCGAAGTCCCTGGGGGAATTCAAACCCCCACAGCGGTGGGGGCTGAGAGTTTCCAATTTTAGTATTCTAGGTCCCCAAATAAATTTCCTGAAAATCCCTACAATTAAATTGTAGATTTTTGGGGTTTTGTTTTTGGGTTTTTAAAAATATAAGCAATTAAACTTAAACTATTAATTCTGCATATCAAAATTTTTTTTTTTTTTAATTTCGGTACAGTCGCGGGAAAACCAAAATGCTACCATGCAATATATTCGTCGACGCGTGTAGTCGTGGTTAAATTTCAAAATGCTTGTAATACGATGGAGACGACTGAAAATCGTTATATTTAAAGAACCAAAACGAGCGTGCAAGTGAGGTTTTTAAAAGTTAAATTCTCTCTTAGGTTTGTTTTTATTTGTCAATGAAACATTCCTTTTTTTTAAAAATTTTGTCCCCATTTAATTCATTTAATGGGCATCAACTTGTCACTAAACACTTTTCCGCAAATCAATGATCAATGTAAAACCAGCTTAAAGCACCTTCATGGCGTGTGCGTAAAGATATGTCGAGAAGCGGGCTTTATGGTTCACCAAAAAAATAAGACCCAATTCCTGCCCTTTGGTTACGGTGTGCCTACACAGAAAAAATGACCCTTTTAAGCTGAATTAAGGTGAGATTTTGATAAAAAGAAGCAAAAAAGGATTGAATTTATAGAACATTAAAATATCATAAAATGCCCATTTTGGAGGTTTTGTAACAAACTTAATAGTTTAGCTTTTACTGAGGGGGGAATTTTTGAGAAATTGGCGTGAAATGGCCGCCGGTCAAAAATTCATCGCTGTTTTTTGGCCTTAAATAGGTCAAAAAAAAGCGGGTGACCCCTTTTTAAAAAATGTACAGAATTTTTTCTCTTGAATAATCTATCTAATGAGGGAAAATTTGGTGCCAATTCCCCTTTCGAAATTGTCATTGTTATTGCTTTATAGAAAATAGTAAGTTTAAATTTTGGTCTTAGTCCACGCAGTGAAAAGTGTTACAGGGGTTTTTTATGTGAACGATGAACACGGCAAAAAAAAATAAAAGAAAAATAGAGAAAAAACATTTTTCTCACCACATTTGTTTTTTTAAAATAACAAAAAGAACTCTACCCCTTCCATTTGTTTAGTTTAAACATGTATTATTGCCCAAGTTGATGATACAAACGAAGTTTTAAAAAATAATAAGCCCAAGTTCAACAACATTGTATCGGTCTCGCTTAAAGAATTGGTAATTCAAGTCTACACATGGGGAAAACGAATGGGGAATTATAACTAATTCTAAACAAAACGATAAGAAATTCCCCATTAAAAAAATTCAAATTGAAAAATGTATATAAATAATGAGAAGAGAAAAAAAACACACTTACAAAAAAAAGGGTTACTTAAATAAAAAAAAATAAAGTCCAAAACCAAATATATAGGTGCAGATAATGAACCTTTCTAAACGTATCTTTTATTCAAATTAATCCCACTTTTTTTCCCAAGAGACAAGTCGGGTTCCGGTTCAATGCCATTTGAAGCGTAGATTCACAGACTAACAGCTAGAGCGCGCTTGCCTTTGACATAACATGTTACAGTACGTGAGTAATTCACGCCGGGGAAAAGGTTGATGGGCGGGGTTAAAAAAACAAACAATATTTGGAAAGTGCACTGCGTTAAATTTCAAAATATAAATTCAAAAATAAGTAGGGTTGTGTTATTTTAAAAAGCTTAAGTCCATTTTTTCGGTCGCGCGGGTTTGCCCCGCCACACCGATTTAATTTCATTAATGCTTTCTAAAAAAACACTAACCTATACTTAATTAACATGTAAATTGAGTTTGCCCGCCCTATTCTACGTTTTGTGCTAATTAGAAGATGGCGCCATATAAGTGCTACGTCGCGTGTTGTTTAAGTATTCCCCACGTGCCGTGCTTTCCAAATATGGATGTAAAAACATAAATTTCGGCATTTTTTGCCGTCGGCTATTTTTTTTTCAGATTCAATCAATTTATTTGGGGTGGGTGTTTTTTTAAATTTTTTTATCGTTGAATTTGTTAGAAATCAAAAAATACCAAATGATTGACTTTTAAAGGAAAAAACGAAAAATGTAAAAAAAATCGTTTAAAAAAGTCGGTACGGAAGATATCAAGGCTAGGAATACCCCCGGAAAAACCAAATCAAACGAGTAAACTGATCGTAAGTTTTAAAACGTTTATCATATTTTAATTCTTTTATTTACCAAATTTGTAAACATAGGTTCTGGTAAAACTCCCTGGGTTTGGGGCTCAGCTTTTTAAAGGGGAGTTTAGGACTGATGTCCCGGTGTCCGGAAATGTGACTGGGGGGTTGGTATCATGCCAACTGTTACGACGTGTACTGGCAAAGTGATACACTCTTTTTTCAAAAGAATTGTCTCCAAAAACTTAAAAATGTCGGTGGGACATTAAAACCCAATAAACATACTTTAATTTTTGTCCCTTTGCAAAAAATATTTCGAAACTCCCCCATTCTTATGTAAAGTTTTTTATAAACATGATTATTTTGCAATTTAATAAATGTTTAAAAAAAGACGTCAACATGCGCTGGGCCCCCTCGTGTTAGGGATCGGTGTAGTAAAAAACTGCTTTTTTTTGATATCATTTGTTTGTTGGGTTTAACGTCCCCCCGAAGTAATTGCCCGTCACATGTCTACTTCATGCGGGAAGGTACCCATGCGTATTACGCCGTAGACATGTGGGGATGATACCAACCCAGTACATCTCCTGTACCGCGCTAACCAGTCCTGCAAAAACCCTTATATGCTGAGCGCCAAGCAGGGGCTATAAACAGTACCATTTTTTACGACTTTTTTAGTCGGGTCGGGATCGAACCCACGACCTTCCCCTCCCGAGGCAGACGCTCTAACCACCGGGCCCCCGGAAAGGGTACGCTTGTTCAGCTAGTAATATCAAAAAGATATAAGTAAAAATTTTTTGCCATTTATTTGCTAAAAACATGCTGTAAATTACATTTTCCGAAAATGCTTTAATTAACGTGAAGCGAAAGTGGATATTTTTCGAAAATTCTTCACTTTTGGGTTTTTTTTCGTATTTTTGATGTAACTTCCTTTACTTTTAAACAATTTTAAAATTAGGGACCCAAAAAATGCTTAAAATTCTTCATCTCACTCGTTAAGGTGTGGACTTTTTCTATGGCTTTTTAGATTTAGCCCTAGAACTTTTAAAACACGGGAGAATCGTGAGATTCTCATGTTTTAAAATTTTTATTTTTGATGTAACTTCCTTTTACTTTGTTCAATTTCAAAACTTAAGGGACCAAAATAATCGTCTGAAATTCTCTACTTTTACACGCTTTTTTTTTAGGAATTTACTATCTTTTTGAGATACACTCTTAAACCATGAAAAAAGAAAAATTCACCCAAAGCTACATACACGAATTTCGTTTTTTCCTTCCCCCATCAAACTTTGGGCCCAAACATTAAGTTTAGGGAAACAAAAAAACGGCCAAACATTGCTCTCAAAAAATTCATCATATATTTTGAAAAATAAAGGGTTTCGAGGGTTTAAATGTTAAACACTTGGGGTTACCAAATTTTCATTTTTCCCCCATAACTCAAACCAAATTCAAACCCCCATCATCAAAAAATAAATATCATTAAAGGCTTTTAAGCACTACAAATTATAGCATAGGTCCTCGATAGAAATTCCGTTTTTGGTATTTAAAGGCCCAAGAAAAAACCCCATAATTTTATATATAAACCTTTACCTTGGGGTTTTCCGGAAAAAGAAAGTGAATGGTCCCCTGAATCTATACTGCATCTTCAGACAAAATTTCAAGCAAATCATACAAAAATGAAAGCCTACGGGGTTAAAAATCGTTAAGTTTTAAAACGAAAAATTTTAATAGCTTTGACGTCATGTGAGTCATTTGGGGGTTCATTTTCAGAATATAAAAAAGACCTAGAGACAAAATTCGCCAAATATCAGTTTCTTGCTCTTCTAGAAGCGTTTTATACCATTTGAAATTGACGTCATTAGTTCAATCTTGGATTCGCCATGAAATTTTGCCTTTTTGAATTTGGAAAAAAAGGAAAGGGTGCCAACTAGAGCCTAAATACACATTCGTGAAATTTTGATGAAAATCGGGTTTAAAAAATGGCTGTGACCGGTACAAAATTTTGAGTATTTCAAATGCTTTAGGCGAAAGTCCTAATAAAAAAAACTGATGTATTCGTGAAAACGAAAGTGGGCTTTCGCAAACTGTGTTAAAAGCAAAAAGCAGGAGAAAGAATTTCATGTATGACTACCTCTGGAGTATTTCCTGTTTAGCTGAACAATTTTACATTATATTCCCAAATTAAGGGAAATGATCAAAAATAAGTATTAGTCGGACGCACATGCGTCATTTGACGCATAACTCTAACATATGTAGAAATACGCAGAAAATGCAAAAATGTTTAAATTTTAACTTTCTATTCCCTCCTGAAGCTCTCTAATCCTAAAATGAAATTTTTGATCCAATGTTCAATCTTATTTTAGCCCCAGAACTTGGTCTTTCGGAAATTTTGGTTAGCTGAAAGGTATGCACACTTAACTTTCAAGATGTACCCTCGTGAAAATTTGAAAGAAAACCCACCCTAAATGGCGGTGTAGGGGCGTGAAAACCCTTTTTTAAAAATTTTTAGTTGACGTCAAATGACGTTAGTGTGCTAAAAATTGCTTTTGTTCAAAAGGGCATACTTTAATAAACCCCGAAAATTTTGTTTTTCTAACAAAAGGCTCATGTCAAAATCATTGACCCAAAAAAGAAAATTAAGAAGTATGCCCCCTTTTGACGTCACAAAACGTCATTGACGTCAAAACTCAAGATATATGTGAAATTTGCAGAACTGCAAACTGTGTAAAATTCAACCTTTATTCTCCTCAAGCTTTTAATCCTAAAAAAAAATTTTCGATCCTTGTTGAACCCTTTTTTTGCCCCAGAACTTTCTTTTGGAAGTTTGGTTAGTGCCGGATATGCACACCTGAATTTTAAAGGTCCATCTGTGAAAATTTGAAGAAAAAACTGACCATAAATGACGGGTGTAGAGCGCGAACACCATTTTTCACTATTTTTTTCTGTGACCATGTGACTCTAGGGTGGAAGATGCTTTTGTTTAAAAGCGAATACTTGCTTTTATAACTCTGAAATTTTTATTATTTGAACAAGGATCATGTCGAAAAATTGTCCTAAAATGAAAATTAAGAAGTATGCTTATGACGAAGACGTATTGACGTCATGATAAAATATTTGTGAAATTTGCGAACTGCAAACTGTGTAAGTTTAATTCTATTCACCCTGAAGCCTTTTTTATCCAAAATGAAATTTTCGGCCCCTATTTTGAATCTTATTTCACCCACAGAACTTGGGTCTTTGGAAATTTCGGTTAGCTGACAGGATTGCACACCTTATTTTTTAAGAGTACCATCGTAAAAATTTTTGAAGAAAACCCGCCCATAAATACGGCTGTAGAGCGCGAACACCTTTTCACTTTTTTTAGCTGTGACGTCTGTGGTCATGGGGTGGGAAAATCTTTAAAATTAAAAATTTCATCACGTGACTAATAAGCCATAAAAATTTCATACCCCTAGGTCCATTGCAACATATAAAAAATAACTTTAGTTGGGAAGAAAAAAAGAATAATAAAAATAATAATAATAACTAGTTCATTTTTTAAACGATGATAGGACTTTCTGCAAATCTGCTTTATATAGTATATATAGAAGTGACATAATAGATAATCTTTCCCAAAATTTCAAATTTCTATCTCCTCTATTCTTATAAAAAAGCCAAAAAGAACCATTCTGTGAATTTTATAAAAGTCCGCCCCCTATCTTGCACATGTAGTTTACAAAAAACATTTTTACTTTTTATATGACATGAAAGAAAAATGAAAAAAGGTTCAAATGTAAATTTCTAAATTTCATCACAAAGAAAATTTTATCACTCCACCCGTTGTAACCTTGTTTTAATTTTTTCCCCCATTAGGAAGAAGTAGAATATTTGATAGTGCTATATCCCTTTTGCACCGTAACGTAGTTAATCGTTTAGCGATTTTGGGTGTTTTGGGGTTCCGTATTTTGCCCAAAAATTTCCCGGGAATTTTGAACTATGGTGATATTTTGAAAGGTTTAAAATCCCCGCCTACAAAAAATATGCAAAATGAAAACGTTGAAAAAATGCAGTTTTTAGTGGGCTAAAATGTGGGGCTGCGTGGAATTTTTTTTAAAGGGTTGCAAACTGCTCGCTAGTACAAATTGTTGAAAAAACGGATTTTTGTCTTGTCCCTTGTACATGTTTAATTCAATGCTTATTTTTGGGAAAAAATCAACATTTGACAAAAACAACAACAAAAAAAAAAAAAAAAAAAAAAAAACAAGATAAGCCCCTCAAATTTCAATTTTATTTTTTCAAAGTCGTTGCGCAACATTTTTTGCTTGGGGACCCCTGCGCGTGCCTTTTTCCCTATTTTTTTGATGCATTTAGAAAAATCTTATTCTCCTGAAAATTTTTATTTG
>CM037793.1:31261485-31284951 GCA_021229015.1 Solen grandis | reverse complement strand
TACGACCTTAAATTTATCATGCACCGCGGACATGAACTCTTTCAAATGGCGATAAAGGAATGCTCCTAACAAGGAACTGACCACTGCTTGAAGAACGTGCTATTGTGGAATATATAATACATGTATACCTCTCAAGAATATGTGGTCACATGTTTGAAACGCATGTTAGAAGTATATATAAACGAGAAAATGTTCCTCAAATATCAAAACTTCTTAAGAATTGCATTGACGTCCAGGAAGTACCTTGAAACTCATCATCATGCACACAGCCGTAGTTTTCTGTGTCCTTCTGGGCACGTGCTTTGCCGCGACAACAGTTGAGCTCCTTGCCAACGACCCTAACGAGTCAACACTGGTCAGTCTGGTCACAAAGGCGGGCCTTGTCAACGCTCTTAACTCAGGTTGGTGCTCTTTCACTTTTTTTTTAAAAATTTTTAGTCATGCGTTTTACCTTTTTTATACTTGTACTTTCCAAACGCTCTGGAAATCAAGAGAGGAAATATTTAAGCAGCTTTAACTCAGTGCTAATATGTCATTACAAATAAGAAAATTTCAGTTTATAATCTTCTTACCCTAATATCGGTGATGTTACATGTGTTTTAGTAAGACATTTTTTGGGGGATAACGTTAATGCATGTTAGTTAAAATTTACTATGTTCTTATTTGGACATACATATGTTGAAACAAACATGTATAATGACCGATTAGACATCTCATAAAATCATGAATGATATGGCAAATTGTGCATTACTGGCACTCCATGTTGCTGTTATTGTTGCTGCAGGCTAGCTACTGAATAACATAATGTTGCTACTGAATATCCAGTGTGACTGTAAACGAAAACTTGACCTCGACCTGAACAAAACAGTCGGGGTTGGGTACTCTTATTGCAGCTAGTACAATAATTATTACTAATTCGTATGTATCTTCACAACAACTTACGTTGGACTTCAGATATTGTATAATTGTCTTATTCTTTATGCTATATTTCATAATTAGGTATGCACATAAGTTGGGGTTCTGCAGTATCGTTATTTTATTAAATTTATTACGGAATCTTCAATCTGGAAAAAAATCAAATAAATGTTTCAGGGACCTTTACCATCTTCGCCCCAACCAACGCCGCCTTCTCCAAGCTGCCCCAGACCACATTGACTGCCCTCGGTAACGACGCAACTGCCCTCGCCAACGTCCTCAAATACCACGTGGTCGCGGGTTCGATCCACTCTAAGGACGCCAGCAACGAGCTTCAGCTGGCAACATTGACCGGTGACAAGGTCAGATTCAACATCTACAACCACAACAATGTAAGTATCCCTAGTGATAAGATACAGAACAGTGTTTAATTTACTTATGTACACTTTCTTAGGCACATCAGCATATAAACGGCATCTTTTTTCTTTGAGTTAAACAATCCTATTTCATGTTCATAACCAGTTTGACTTAATGAAGTAAATATACTGGTAAATATGTATGGGAAGTTTAAAAGATTTACAAAACCTGTTCTTTATTTACATGAATACACTACACAATAGTATACTCTTATGAATAGAAATTGCATACTGAAAAAAAAATGTGTTATACCGGTAAGTTATAAAGATGCCCGTGTTATATATAAAGGCTTGTAACGTACTTGTTTTTGTAGGTCGTCACAATTCAGGGATCCACAATCACAGCCTTTGACAAGGACGCCTCCAATGGCGTCATCCACACGATCGACACCGTCATGATGCCACCAGAGGGCGACATTGTCGACATTGTCGCAAAAACTAGTGCCGTAAGCACCCTGCTTAGCTTTGTTCAAAAGGCTGGAATTGCAAATGAACTGAAAGGTTAGTAGTGTAATGAATTAGTAACTCAAAACGTTTATCTCTTTTTTTATTTTCTTGAGTGAATTTCATATATTTCTTTAAATATAGCACGTATTATTGCTAATGAATATAAGAAAATATAATCATTAATTAAAAATATACAACTGAATACGTGTAATTCAACGTACCTTGTATTATTTTTAAGTAATTTTATAAATACTGTGATATCTGACATGAAATTGTCCAACCTTAATATGTAAAGATAATGACGGCAAAATTACTTATATGAAAAAAAAGAGATTGACTCAAGCAATTAAATTCAACAGGTGACGGTCTGACTGTGTTCGCCCCTACCAACGACGCTTTTGCCCGTCTTCCAAGCTCCCTAGTCTCCAGATTGACCAATGATAGAGCCCTCCTGGAAGGTGAGTTGGTTGGCATCATGTTATCTGTATTTAAACCAATATGGATGAATTATCCGAGCTCTTTAAAACACATGCTGAACGTGACTCTTTTTGTATGTTTATTAAGTAATGACAACATGTTTCCGTGGTCTTATGGCTTTCTAGCATTTCTAAAATACTTGTTTAAGCCATACAACACATTTCTGGGGCTTGAAGGAGGTACTGCCATCCATATATATGTATAAGTACAATTCAGGATTAGATACGTGTTAGTTTTATATTCATTTGGTTGATTTGTGTTGATATTTTCCCATTATGTCGTTGAAATTCACGTCTCATAATTATTTCCCTCTAGAAATCCTTGAGTACCACGTTGTTCCCCATACCGAGTACTCTACTGGACTGTACAACAGGGAATTCCTGCGCACATTGGATAGACACCATGACGTCATTCAGCTGCACGCGGACTCCAGTAAGTTTAACAGCACTAACTATCTCCTAAATAACACGTTTGACACTAAAATATATAATTTTCTGAATTTTAATTTTAATTGATAAATTTCTTATTAGTTATCTTGATGAGAAGTGAAATCGACCAAACGCTTTTCTCTTTCATTTCTAGACGGTGTACGCGTCAACAGAAACGGTCATGTGACAAAGGCCGACATCGGCGCCTCCAACGGAGTCATTCACCTCATTGATCACGTGCTCATTCCCGCCAGATACTACCTCACACTGATCGTTGGCAGGAAATAAAAACCATCTCAGTTTAAATAAATACTCTGTATATATTGTGTACATAGCTATTTTGTTACTATTAAAATGTGGAAAAGTTTAAACATTGTTTGTTACTATTCAAGTTATATTCAGCATATAGCTGACCACATGTCGTAATACAAAATATAAACGTGACGCAATCCCAAATACTCCTACCAGAGATTGTAACATCTTCGACCGCTTACTCACAATAGATCCCGCTAAATACTTTATTGAAGACCATAACTTAATAGAATTCAAAGCCAGTACATCCTCACAGACTCAGTAATTTGCGGTCCTAATAAAATATAACATTTTCTGTTCATTTTTCCTATGTTTATCTTCTCCATATTGCTTTTACGGGGACGATCTGTCGCTGACCTGACACTATATTCACTGTAAATATATAATTAAATTGTTTAATACAGCGATTTTTACAGTATCATTAAATGTTTATCATGATAAAGAGGCATAGTTTGAGAAGAAAAAGCAGTTTGGTTAGGTAAAATATGTAATTTGAAATATGAATATCTCATTCTCGGGAAAGACATACAAAATGCAATCAGTGATAATAATAGATAAAAGCACGTGTGTATAGATAAATTATTTATACTCACTTTTTTGTGTTTCTTCTTTTAAGGTGCATTCTTAGGGTATATTTTTTGAAGCAATACATAAATTGATTCAAATGAATATTATCATGACAGTGAGACAAATGAAAATCATTGAAAATCGTTTAAACTAAATATTCTGGTGGCATTGTCTTATCCTTAAGCAGGTCTAAAGTGAGAATAGACTACTGCGCCGAAAAACTCTTTCCAAAACATAAATCCATAGATCTCATATATAACATATATATTGCTCCATTTAATTTTATTTCTTACTATGCTGAAAAGCAAAGGGGTTTCAACTTGGGTAAGGTGGCCCTTTATCTAGAAATGACAATTAAAATATCAATCTCACATGTCATATGTTCCCTTCTTTTCAATCAATATGTCTGATAATCACGTTCCCAAAAAGGGATCATTAGGGCGACCCTGTTTTTTGTACAACATTCAATACGTATCATTTAAAGTGATTTTTTTGTAAAGCTTTTTATTTTTCATTATTATTACTTTTTTGTTATTCATTTCTTATAGATTAAATGGCCACAATTAATTTTTTTTATCATTATACATTTTTCTTTTCTAATGGCGTTCTATTTTTATGAAGTATTATTGTAGTCATTTACTTATTTCATATTGTATAAATCAGGTAAAGCATAAGAAATAAAAGTAATACTGTTGAACCTGTATTAGCGACCACCTGAATTAAGCGGTCAACCTTCATTTAATGGTCAGTTTTCATATCATCACACTATTATTTTGTTATATTTTAAACCTTCATACAGCGAACACCTTTGTTGAACGGTCAGTTTCTCTCGTTCCCTTGACTGACCGCTTAAGACAGGTTGGACTGTTCTATTCATATCAATAATTGTATTTGTGCTGATGGTACTGTAGCAGTGGTAGTAGTGATGGTGGTAGTAGTAGAAGTAGTAGTAGTAGAAGCAGCAAGAGTGGTATATAGGGATATGGAGATATGGAGTGGGTTGCGCCTCTACCAAATTTGGAATTTTAGGTATTACTTAGCACTAAGTATTGTTGTGGAATTCCAGTCTGCAATAATTATTATTACTTTCCTTTCTTTCTTTAAAATATGTGTGGAAACATCTGGTTATATATTTTTACTTTGGTATTTTTTTACAAATTCCTCTCCCTCTTTATTCTCAAACGAAATGCTGATTTATAATATGAAGTGTGTACATTTCTACTATTAAATAAATTCTCTCTATCTGAAAAAGAAAAAAAAACAACGTGTAACTGTAGATGCTTTATGAATGTTTCCCAAAATCTCGGCCACATGTACATGAGAACAAGACACTCTCTTGCCCTGTGTAGAATCTGGGCTACAATAGTGTTAGAGCATACAGAGGAGAGTCATGAGACCCTGGTCAGGCAGCTACCGGAAGTAGGAGACCCGGATAATAAGTTCTTATTTTGAAAGAGATGTTTTACTGGGTCTCCACGGTTTGCCAATGCATAAAAGCAAGTATATCTAAGGTAAAGGATTAAGCAGGATTGCAGGCCAAGCAAGACTTCAGGCCCAAACTCTACTAAAATTACTGATTCGGTACTAACTGTTAAGTTTAGGCTTGAGTGGCACATTTTGATCACCAAGACACCGGGTATCACTCGATGAATTGAAAATTGTAAGCAGCAAGTCTCGAAATTTAACATGTCTTAAGAGCCTGACAAAAATTAGCATTCTGTTTTAAGTTGTAAAAATTTCTATAAATGAAACTTGCGGATGATTTATTGAAGACATTTTGCCTGGGTGTCCTAGGAACGAAACGACATGTGTCAGAGAAAAACTAGATGATCAAATCACGAAATACGTGTACTTAAAATAAATACTAGTAAGAAAATTGATCTTTTTTATTTTTGATGTAGCTGTCAAACTCAACTTATAAATATTATCATTTCATCAGTAAAGTAATGTGAATCTGCACGATAATAATTATGTGTAGTATAAAGTCTGTCAGTAAAAGTATATATGTAACTAATGTATGAACCAATTACTTGGTTACTTGTTTTAATATTATAGTATATGTACAATATTCATTCGTAATAAGTCCACCATCGCCGAAAAGTATGACATATGCATATTTATCAAACGAATATTGAGGTTTATGTCTCTCTATTTGTTCAGCTACTTTGAGACTATTCTAAGCTGCAAAAGAAAATGTGCTCTCAGGTTTTCATTAATTCAATGTATGATTTCGATCTTTTTTTTTTTTTTTTTTGCGGGGATGGGGGGCAATCATCAAAATACCAATATTTTCGAAATTTAAGAATATAGTATAAAGGTATTTTATTGTCTAGTCTAAGTTTCCTACCATTGGCACGTTCTCTATCTTAACAGTTTGGACTCGTGATCATGGGCTGCCATGAGCGGAGTGATATGACCAGGGCTACAAAATGTCATGCCACGGAATTATACCGCCTTCTAAGGTATCAATTTAAACCTAGGTGATGTGAAACAATGCGGGATAAATCTTGCAGTGTCCTTGGAAGGGCTCGAATCTCAGAACCTATAGATCCCGAAGCATTTGTCTTAGCACTGGGCCACTGTTCTCCACTTAACTAACACACCATATTGATCCATTTTCGAATACCTTCGATTACCTTCGGCCGATCGATAGTTCATCTATGGGCCGTGGGATATTACGGCTCGATTTCATCGTTTTAGGGTATGTTGAATAACGCCATTTCATTGGTCGCATCACGATTTTTAAACCAATCATAGAGTCCGTTTTATACAGATGCAACCATTTTTTTGTTTTGTTTACGGGACTTTTAAGCCTCCTCGCCGAAGAGTGTTGCATTTAAAAGGCACGTTTTATTGGTCGATAATTTAACCAATAACTACTCTATTACATGTACAACAGTTTGCTTGCATATTTCCCCGCGGCATGATGTCATGTAGCGAAACGGAATAAGTCAGCCGGAGGTAATCGACGATAACATTGATCATGCAATACTAAAATGATCACGCCAAACATAACGCATATAGGGAAAAATATATTTATATTAACGACAGCCTGAGTGCACATTATTTTTGCAATTGAATATACTGAATGCACATATACAATCATTTTATCTAATTGACGCAAGTGTTTGTTTGTTGGGTTTAACGTGTCACTGACAGTATTTCAGTCATTTGGAGACGATGTCTACTTGAGATAGATAGAGTGCTGCTACACTGCAGTATCAAGCCGTAGACATATGGCATGATACCACACCCAGTCACATTATCCTGATACCGGGCCAACCAGTCCTGGAACTACCCTTATATGCTGAGCGCAAAGCAAAGGGGCTATATCAGTACGATTTTGTTTTACGACTTTGGTATGTTGCGGCCGGGGAAGCAAAAACTGCAATATAACGCCGTAAATATTTGGTATTAAACCACACACGGTCACATTATTCTTACACCGAGCCATCCGGTCCTAGATCGTACTAGTATATGTAAAGAGCGCCAAGCACAGAACTACAGGTACTATTTGTTTCAACCGGAAATCAAAATCGGGTTCCTCTGCTCCATTTGAGAGTCGGGACAATCACAATGTTAGTGCTATTTCAAGAGTTTTGTAAGGATAGTCATATACAAACAGAATGGAAGAAGAAACACATAGTTAACTCTTGTGGTGGTTTGAAAAAATGTTTTAGACGGTATTTATATTCTTCTTCTTCTTCTTCCATTGTAATGGCTATCAATTATTTTCTGATTATTATGGCCATATTTTAGACCTTACAGTCAAGGATTTCCCAGGACATGTGGGTCCTTTTTTGTGAAGAGACAGCATCGGAAGAGAAAATAATTGGATACAAGGGAGTCCGGACGCAATACCCTAGCTCATTTTGAGAATAGACCCCTTGCTTATTGGGGGGGGGGGGGGGGGGCACGTTCCACAGGTATATATAAAGACCCAAGAAATGCTTTCAGAAGAATGGTCCCTTTAAAATAAAGTGAGTCTGGTCATGAGTTGTTAACAATAAAGTCAGATGGTAAGATCTTGTATCTGAACATTGAAACGGATATAACGTTTGTGTTGCGCTTCGTGTCTTTTTCCCTCCAATATTTATTTAATTACTAAGTGTAGAATAGTATATGTAAAAATACACAGACTTTGTGCAAATATCGCAATATCAATCATACCATAGCGATATATCGCAATATCTTTCAAACAATTGCAATATATCGCAATATCATTCAAACCATTGCAATATATCGCAATATCATTCAAACTATTGCAATATACATCAATACCATACAAATTATTGCGTTATATCGCAATAATTGATTTAGCCTGCAGTATCCACCCCTATTCCGCGGTCATACAGTCATACTTTGATCCTGCTCTAAGAGCATTTGAAAGAGAAACCTATACAATTTATTTATGAGAAACTAACAGTTACAGTAGATATTTGTGACGCAACTAGACACTGAGGTGCAGATGTGATAATTATTGATGAATATACACACTTACCATGCCTTTTTTTCTCCCTTGAACTACTTGAAATAAGAAACATTCGTTGGGTGTTAATTTATTTAATGCAACTTTACGCTAAAATAGTTTCAGATGTAAATGTCAGATAAATTGATAAAAAAAATACAAATGCACATTTATACGTTTCCTACCGGGTTAAGCCTAAGATTGCCGAAGATGGCTGAGGCTCTTCTTGGCAGTAACATATCAAATGACAATTTATTTGTTTACTTTTTCATATTATCCGATTTTTTTTTTCACAGCGTATTTAGAGTGTATGATTTGAACTATGCCAAATCATTATGTTCGCATCTGTTGTGATAGAAAAACAAGAAGACATGAATATAGTCATTAGTTACAGTTCAGAACCTGTCTTTGAATCATTTAAAAGTCGTGTTCATATTTTGAAATGTAATTGAAAACTGAAGCTCGTATCTTGATGTGTCATTTATTTTCTTACTTTATTGAAGGTAAGATACACATATAAATGGAGAGAGGAATGTTCATTGTGTTTTTGGCTTGTGTGGCGAGAATCAAAGGTGAACATCAGTTTGAGAAGTTTAACTCGGGTGGTTGTAGATTTGACGCCTTAGACGTCACAGTATACGATGTATCCTACACCGAGTGTTTGGAGGAATGCCGAACTCGTGCACATTGCACGGGGATCAACTTCAACAGGAAAAGGCATATCTGCAGGATGAATACCTGGCACGTTACCGTGACGTCACCCTGTAGAGGAAGTGTCTATTCCGGTAAAGATAGCTGGGCGAAGGTAAGGCCAAATAAAATTGTAAATATTAATAGTTATAAAAGTACAATGCTTGCTGTGATTGTGTTTCAGGTGGGGTGGCAAAAATAATATCGACATAGATCGGCACTTCTTTATTGTTATCCGTTATTTAATACTGTTACATATTTATAATTATCAGTATTTTATGTTAAATATGGATCATTCTTTCTTTTTTAACTCTTAAAGCGTTTTGACGTTTTTATCTTGTTTTGTTGTTATTTTTCTTGGGGCGAGGGTGCGTTGTAAATACGTTCAAAATTTGTGTGAAGACAGACAGACAGACATATACTTAATTTTTTTTTTCTTTTTTTTATTATTTTCCTGACTGTATGTATGTACAGTTATATGCTTGTCTGTATGTGCATGTATATACTTACTGATATGTATATGATGAAAGGAGTGTATAAATGACAAATACCATCCCAGCTGCAATTTTAATGATTAATAATAACATTTAAGGTAAAGACTCTGTAATGGTTCCGCTACATTTCGGACCTCATGGCCTTTTACGGAGATAACCAAGGTTTCCTAATGCTTTGTTAAGTGGTCCAAGACAATGCGGAACCATTACAGGCACTTTACCTTAAATTAAAGTAAAAGTCTAGGTAAAAATGAGAAGTTAGTCTCCAGCCACAGAACAGTCTCGTCAATTTCCTGAAACATCAACAGTACATGGTCATTTTTTGATGATTATTTACAATTGTTGAAATTTCTGAATAACCCAGAGATAAGAAGTGTGTTTGTTTGTAGGATTTAATGTTCCACCGACAGTATTTCGGTCATTTGGAGACGATGTCTACTTGAGATAGATATAGTGTTGCCACACTGCAGTATCACGCCGTAGACATGTGGCATGATAACTCACCCAATCACATTATCCTGACACCGGGACAACCAGTCCTGCAACTATCCTTATATGCTGAGCGCCAAGCAAGGGAGCTATAACAGTACCATTTTTTACGACTTTGGTATGTCGCGGCGGGGGATTGAACCCACGACCTCCCGCTCCCGAGGCGGGCACTCTAACCACTCGGCCACCGGGTTCGGTAAGACAAGAAGTGAATCCAGGATAAAAAGACCTAACGGTTCAGCAACCATCTTTTGTTAATCTTCTTTATAAATCAAGGTTATTCAACTTTTGTATTAGAGAGAATCAAACAAGCAAGGCAATTTCTGTTTTTGACGATAAAAAACCTATCAGCACAGAAATAATAGAAGGCAAAAAAAAAGCAACTTTACGGAGTCCCGAGTCTTTGCAGAACCATACTTTATTTTAGGTTAACCGCTATCAAGAGACAGCACCAACACTTACTGTTAATTAGCATAAATTATCAGCAGTAATAGATAAACACTTGACACCTTACACATGTATCGAGAATTTACTATCCTTGGTTTATAGAACAGATTCTTCAGTACAATAAAAACAAGACTTAGAAATGGTCAATAGTGTTTGATATTAAATGAACTGGACTAAAATTGAGTAGAAATCCAAAGTTTTCAATACTAAAGATTGCAGAAGTAAAGAGAATTGAAGGAAAAAAAAGATGTCTGCAAAGGGTACTCCTTTCTTACAGGAAGTTACATTCATGAGGTTTTTGTTTGCAAATTTGACAAAAATATTCATATTGAAGGAAAAATGTTGGTGTCAGAGAAGAATGATGGAGTATTGGTTATTTTGCAAGAGGGGGGCAAAGCTCTTGGCGGATAAAATTAGAAATTTATGTTTCCTGCACTTATTCTGAAGTAAATTATTATAACAGAAGACATAGACATCTATATGCTCAAATTCAGATGAAAAAGTTTTTTGTTCTTTGTCAGACACTCAAATGTGATCCATTTATTGTCTCTGTTATACATATATTGAGGACGGAAAGCCATCCTCCATATACCTTGCAAGCACTTTGTTAGATAATGAAACATAATGTTTAAAAATAGTAACTAATAAACTTTAGTATTAATTTATAAAAATCCTGACTTAAGAAAATATAGTGAATTTGTATATGAATTTTGCAAAATGCTAAACCATATGTGACATTAAGGACATAATAAAAGAAGTATTTATCTTTTTATCATTACAGAATGATTTTAGAACAATGGCTTCTTGGTTTATGAGTTATTTAATATGTGACGAGTTTTGATATGAAATATTATTTATGTTATATTCACATCAATCTTATTTAAAAACCTTCAATAATGTTTTTCGAAATATTCATTGATTAATTTATGCCTCTTTTTTCAAAAGATTTATTAATTGTATACCAAATATCTTTTAATAAAATATCAGCATGGAATGCAAAAAATGACATTATCTTCCATTTTCTTAAAAAAAAGGAGGATCTCTAATATTCTAGTTAAATATATTAGGATTTGTTGAAGTAAGATTCTAAAGAGCTTTACACTTAAAATGTTTAATGTGTTATCGGGAATTGCTTTATGTAAAATAAAAAAAAAAATAAAAAAAAAAGAATTCTAATTAACTTTTATATTAAATTGTCTCTCCCAACTTCTGTGTACATATGGTTTAATGAAAAAAATCATGATAATGTTAAAATATATTCCAACTACTCATTTCATGAAAAAAAATGCATTTTAAGAATCATAGCATGTCTTGATACCTTGCATTGATTTTGATATTTACTCATTCTGACTTTTTCATCAGTTCTGACCAAATTTTTGGAATAGCGTATTGTCAAATGAATCGTTGCAAGCGGACTCCCATAAAACCAAGGAACAGCTATGGCTCAGGTTTGGTAATGAATAACACAGTTCTAGTTAGCGACAGTCCATTGACTCCATTGACAGTTTGGCCTTTCATTTTATTCCTTTTCCCGATCTACAAAACAATCAAACGCCATAGAATTTATTTAATTTATAACAGTTTTTGGTGGATCCATATTTTGTAATAATTATGTTAAGCAGATGGAAAAGCATGAACAGGTAATTTAATATTAAGATATGTATGTGAATCAGATACACAAAAAGTTGTTTACTGGCTACTAAAACATTTGTAGATTTAAAATCTGAATATGTCAGGCACTTCTATTTTAATGACGATGGCATTTGTATTTTAAGTTCCTTGCAGTCAATAATTAGCACTATATTACTTCTGCTTTTTGAATTCATTGGTCGTGTGTTTCAAAGAAGCAATAAATCACCATGTTACAGGTTAACGTTACATTTACATTACGATATTCAGTGTTGCATTTCAATCCACTGATATGTACAACAGGCTGTGGAAATCTGTTTACCAGTTTCGAGTCACATGATAAATCTTGTCGATACGGTGTATAGATAGCATAGTGTTTATGAACAACTATTTTAATCACGTGACTAAAAGAAGACGACCAGACCAGCCTTTATTTCATGCTGATTACTTATATCTGTACCTACCCCCTGCATCATGGTTATCGGGGGATAAAACAATCAGTTTATACTAAGGACTACTTTTACTTTAAGGACTACTGTTCTAAACCCGAGATATATTAAAATGTTGTTACTGAGTGTAAACGGTTGTCATCACATCAGTGCGGGCCCCACAAATCAACAACCAATATACGGACAGGTCAGGGGTTCAATGCATCATTACAATTTAGAATACAGCACTAAAACAACAATTAAAAACATTGCAAAATCAAGGGGCTGCGCTATTCGAAATTTTCCTTTCACTTTGATTTGAATCGGATTACCTGACCTACAGTGTTATATAAGCTAATCAAACATTACTTGTACTTCTAAATATATAAAGCAAATTAGTATTCTTATCTGGTTTATAATCAAAATTTATATACTGGACTGTGAACGACTCAGACTGTTTTGAATCTTACAGCACGAAAATAGTTTAACAAAAAGCTGAAATTAACGAATTAATGTGTTTATTTCTCATTCATTATCAACATAACATAAATATTTTTTCAGTCAAAGTCAGTTGAATATAATACATTATAATCCAGCTGTTTCGGTTCAAAACAATATACATAAATGCGTTTTCCGTGCTTTCTAGCGTTACGCATTTTACAAACATTGTATGCAATTGTTACTGTTTAGTGAATGGATTTTGTGGAAGACTTATTTCCGTTGATTTAGCGGATGGTTTATCATTCATTTATCAGACCTTATTGAACACGAAATACCCCACGAATAATAAATTACACGAATGTTTACACTTAATCCCATGTAACGTCTCGTTTTGACACATTGACAAACAGAGCAGACCTTCTATTTATACTCGTGCAATATTGTAGATGAGATTCTACACAATCTGCATGACAAATGAAACCCCACTGTTTCATATTAATTCCAAAGTTCAATAAAAAAAAAATTCAGATTCATCAAGTCATAAATTTGAACATGAATATTCATGAATGTCGTGGGGCCTCCGTGACCGAGAGGGTAAAGTCGCTAACTTTAGCACTCACCCAGCCCCTCACCGCGTGGGTTCGAATCCCGGCAGGGACATTTGGATTTTCATGTGAGGAAGCCTTCAAGCTGGCTTGCGGAAGGTAGGTGGTTCTACCCGGATGCCTCCGTGCATTCGGGATCTTCCTCCACCTGTAATTAGCTGGACGTCGCTTATGACGGTAAATTCAAATAGCCAAGTCATGAATGTCGTCATATAATAATTATTATTATTTTGTTTTTTGCCTTGCGAAATAAAGAAGTAAATAAGGCTTATTACATTTTTACTCATAATATTTCGTAAAGATAAAAAAAATAAACAAAAAACAACAACAAATACTAATAATAAAATAAAACAAGAGTTTTAGATGTACTATTTTACATATATGAATTTAAAGTATACGAGGATATTTTTCCGTACGAAGGCCCCTGTACTAACTCGAAATATGAAACATTGTACTTGGTATTCAAGTTCATTTTAAGTCAAATAATGATAATAATCATGGTAATAATCATGATTCAAAGTTATAGTTCTACATTTTTGTTACAGCCCCAGGTGACTGGGTGTGACCAGCAGTGTCCGTGGTGGAGGGTGTGCGTCCCAGGAAACGAAACAGTGGCCTGCATTCGTAAAGGTAGTGTTTGTTGGGATTTTACATGCCATCAACAGTATTTCAATCATTCGGGGGCTATTGCTTAGTGATGAAGATATAATGTGATGTCACACTGCATTATCACGTTATTGTAACACGACCTAGGTAGTTTACCGTAGAAAAGTACCCTTGTTTAAAATGCATACAGCACACTTTCTAGTGAAAGGAGTTTACCCTCCCATGCAATAACTGATGTAAAACCATGCAGTCGTCGAGATGGCGGACACTCGGTTTATCAATATCTGCACAGTAATGGCGTCACGACTAATCTGGTGACCACCCAAAGTAATTATTTTCTTTTAGGTGGCTCTTAGTATTCACCCCTACAAAGTGTCCAAATTAACTCCTTCTCAATTGGATTACATTATTACATTTTTTTCTATATTTAGACAAAAACATCATTTAAAGTGAGATAGAAACAGCGCAGCCATACTGTCATTTTAAGCTGTCACAAATATTTTGCCTCGATTCGGAGAAGAAAACTGATTTAAGTATTTTTTTTCTTTATCATTTTAATATGATATAGCGCAAGCAAAGCGAAAAATCTACACATATCTAAATGATTCAGAACATTCGGGAAATCCTACAGAGGTTGTGAGTATTTGTTGTCACGAGAGCACACCACTAATGATGTTTCCCCAAATGTTAGAAACTGGTATGGTCACACTGAATTAGCGATATTTGGAAAAATATTGTGGAGAGAATCTATTGATGATAAGTCAACTAGTGGTAAGGAAAATACTTTTTTTCCGTACTGACATTCTGATCCATGGTCAAACACGAAACCTAACAACTACAACAGAATATCAGCACAAATCAGTACGTCATTCTTTATTCAATGGCATTTGTTCGGAAGGGGCCCCGAACTGTGACGGTTTGTTTACAAAAAGTTATTTGACTGGTGAAGAGGGAACATTTCTATATATATATATAAAGTGACGAGACCGTAGTACCGCCCCTTCCTATATTTTAGGCATGTTACAAGACTCGGCTTCACTCGTGATCTTGATTAACCCGCCTACATATATTCGTACGCATGCGCGCAATCATGTATAGTGTGCAGGTTAATCAAACTCAACTCGCGAAAGCTATGCAATATATATTACTTATTTTCATTGTTATCGTTATTATTATTATTATTATTCATTTGCTGTAGACATGTGGCAAGATACTATTTTGTCGCATCACCATGACACCGGGATAGTCAGTCTTGAAATTACCTTATATCTGTACTGAGCGCCAAGCAATGAGCTAAATTACCAGTTATGTTACTTAGTCACGGGGATCGAACATTGGACTAACCCACTGTCGAGGAAGAAGTTCCAACCACTTAGTCACATTCAGGACGGTGAAATGAGAAATGTACACCAAATTTCACGTAGAATACATGATATAGATTTTACAGAATAAGAGGCGTAAATTTTACACATTATAAATTCAAATAATTGTACTTAATACCAACGTTTCGGCCTGTCACCTTCCTTTGGGTATACATGTATGTTTCGTATTGCAAGCAAAACTATTTTGCGTATTGAAAATGACGTTTTTCTTCAAGCTTATTTAAGCCAATTAATCAATTAATTGATAAATTAAGGAGCAGAGCTAACCACTGAAGTAGAAATAACCAGTTCAAGTTTACGTAAAAATATTGAAGGATTACCTTGAATTTAAGCCAATATTTCCATGCTATTGAGTTGTTCATGTGAATTGCGCGATAATTCCGCCTTGTTTATTTACTCTTTTTTTTACTCTATAATTTTACGTTCTCCCTAATTGATCTTCACAGATGAATAAACCAAAGAAACCTCACAAGGTGCCACTGCTCACAAGATTTTTTCTTAATTCAAATTATTGGTTTACACCAAATATATCGGTATAAATTAATAAATTTTGTTCGTGCGATACGATTCGCCCCATTGAGCTTCGAGCCCCCGTGATACATGGTTAAAATATTAACAGGTTATTTAATGGTGCTTATACGCCATCATTTATCATTTATGGTTAATTCTAAATTCCTTTTGCTCATTTGATGAAATGAAAAAAAAAAAAAAAAAAAAAAAAAAAAAAAAAAAAATGCCCTACTATAAAATAACAAATATTGATCTAATTTTAGACCTGCAATCACGAAGACACGTAGACTTTTGTCCCAAGATGGCCCATACGTAAACCGGTTTTTGTCATTATGTTAATGAAAAGTTTTCAAAAAAAAATCTGGCTTATGATTTATGAAATTAATTTATACGCCCCATAATAACCATATTCAATATCGTGTCACTGGATGGTTATATTTCTTTGCAACTTTGTCATTTTTAGACATCCAAAAATAAAAAAAATAAATGTTTTACCGAGAGTTTTTCCAAGTTATTACATTTTTAGGAGATAATCTGTATTTTCGTAAATATTAAAGTCTATGGGAAATATAAAATTTCTGTGAATATGAAAAACTGAATATGATTTTCGAAAAACACTTACGGTAGAAAATTATATTTTATGATCCTGTTTTAAATTTCATGAAAAAATCTAAACATGACTACCGTAGGATAATGAACAAAGTCACTTTTTTTTAGTTATCAGGGAAGATAACTCATCACAACAAAATTATAAAGGGGGGTAATAAATGAAATTCTGTAACATGTGAATATATTGTGAAGGTATATGCATGGCTTTGATGGAAATGGTGACTAATATAGGGCGTATACCTTAATTATCGTATAACCGACAAACTTTTATCTTGGTAAATGACTAATCCAGATAATGTTCTGGTATTACAGTTAATGCTGCAACTAAAATATAGGTTTTTTTTTCTTTCTGTCATATTTAAGTACATGGCATTTTATTGATTATATTGAAAAAAAAACAAAAAAACATAAACTTCTCCACCCTGTTAAATGCATGCTAATATATTGCTTTTTTCCCCTTGCTCTTAAGAAATGGAGGCACACTTTCTGCTCCCGGTCTTAGAGAAAATTTCCTCTATGTCATCTAGGCCCTGATTACAACCCGTTAATGCACTTGTTTTTAAACTGTAACTAAAATCAAGGTAATCCATCCATCATTAAATTGTGATCATCGTACATCAACTGATTGCGGAGAGTCAGTATTATAGTAATTCCAAGCCTTTACAGACTTGGAGGAAAATAGTCTATAACTCTAAGCTTCCTCACATGAAAATCAAAATGAGCCTTTCGGGATTCGAACACACGCGGTGAGGGGCTGAGTGAGTATGAAAGTCAGCGACTTAACTCTCTCGGCCACGGAGGCTCCCTGTATTATATGAAATAAAATGTTTAAAACTATGAGAGACAAAACGTATTAGTTAAACGTAAAGTATGTCTGGATTTATAACTTTCTGCCGCGAAATAATGAACCATGATACACATTATTCTGCCACTGGGTCAACCCGTCCCTAAACCGACATTAGAAAGAGGCAATACCGAGCTAAATACATTATTAGGGTTGACATTAAATGCCAACAAGAGACATCTGATATGATATTTATTTCATTATTATATTTGACCGATTTGTCAACCTTTGAGAGCAATTATCCCCGATTGATTAATGAACGTCATCTTCACGCACTGTTCAAATACATGTACAGATAAACCGGTTAAGTACAATTATGGAATTGTGCGTTTGAACGTTATTGAACACGAGTACCACTTCCTGTCAGTATGTCCAAATTTTAGTGAGTTAAGAAAGCACTATCTTAGGCAGTATTATTATCAATGGCCAGCGAAATAAACATTTATATTTATTATCTCGAATAACTCTCCTAATATTGTTACAAATTTAAGTAAATATTTATGCCAGGGTTTTAAACAAAGACCACAGGCATGAAGCATGTTTATCTGTTGCATTCTCTGTAAAACCTCCAAAATATTAATAATGATTTATTTTGCATTTTGTTAGCTATAAATGTTAATATTTGATGCTTAATAAATAATATAACTGAAAATTATCACACTATTACCGACTCCCCAAGTATATACTTTTAAAACTTGAAAGCCACGTGTGACATGATGATAATGCTTGGCAGAAATATAATTCATTATATATGGTGGTCGTTTTTCTCTTTATATGTTATTTTATTTACTTACAATTCTGTGATGTAACTGTGGTTTATGTATTTATTTACAGAATGTGTACCTTTGCCTTCCATTTCATACCAAACGTTAATGGGTAATCAGATATCCATCGGGGCCCGGAATATGTACCAATGCATGGAAGGGTTCGGCTCGCAGAATCGCGTCAAGTTACAATGTACCAAACACGGGATTTGGACCAACACTCAAAATAGCATAAGTTTCTGGTTTCCCCGTTTTTACCACCTGTGGTGTTAACAAGGTATTTTAATATGTTGGTTGCGTTTAATACTTCCGTCATTTTGGGGATATGTCTGCATATGGGAGATATACCAGTATCGCTTTCGACAACTTACGACGTTTGCCGGGGATCGAACCAGCGACCCCATTTATATGGCGGACGTTCTAACCTCACGGCCACCGGGACATATTTTTTTTTTAATTTTGAAAGTGTGCCATATTTACTTTTACATAAATTGGTATTAGTTTATTTGTTTTTACTTGAAAAAGATATACGGTTCTGTCCAACTGAAGTATTACACCGTTCACATGTTGTATATACAACACACACCCAGTCATATTATCCTCATCAAGAAGGTGAAGACTTTATCCACTATACCACTGGGAGAGTTTTTGTCTTTAATAGGACTCGAGATTTAACTTCATGTGTACCTAGGAGTGTAGTTCACTGGTTTATGTATTTATCGCTTTATTAGTAGTTTATTGTTGCGCTGGAGTTTACCGTTGTTGCGACAGTATTTCTGTCGTACAGGGACGTTCAGCTAATGACAAATGGAGGTAGAACCAAAGTGCACCCGCCCGTGTTAGGACCACCAACATTTCGTAAGCTAGCTGGAATGCTTTCTATCATGAAAAACCTGAGTGAGCCTGTCGGAACTCGGACCAACATCCGTGAAGTCGCAAATATTGTGGATAGTGAGGTGGTCAAAATCATATACATAAATTTTGTCCGTCATTATTAAAGAAGTATTTATAAAGCGTTTTCTTGAGGTTTTTTAATTTCTTAAATAAGTATATATGAACATAATTTTAGTTAAGGCACGAACAGATTTTATTTGAGGCCAATTTTCGAATTTTATCAATTTCTCGGAAAATGGTATATTAATGTTATATTTTTGTTTCAGCTTAATGAGTTATCGTAGAGTGGACATACGCGTTGCTGAACGAGGCATGTAATCCTTACTAGTGTTTACTCAACGATGTATTTTTTTTCATCATTTTATTACTTGTAAAAAAGGTGTGTAACTGATGCTGCTGGACATTTCATATCTGAGGATCACTTTCAAAACGAACAACTGACAAGACTGGCAAAGCATGGAGAAGACCTCTGAAAGAAATAATGGATTTACACATAAACAAAATTCTGGTGGCATGGCAAGAAAGTTGGGGTGGGTTAGATGGGTATAGCAATGATCGAACACACAACCTCCCGATTATACTGGACGTTTGATTTAAACAAATAAAATCGGTATAAGTCTATGACAGCCGTCCCTAAAAATAGTATCGAAATAAGGGGGAGGGAGAGAGAGAGAGAGAGAGAGAGTCCATAGGACAGAATATTCGGCTTGTGTCTTATGGCGTTCATGGAGTTCCATATCAATCCAATGATTTGTTACTGAAATTAATGTATGATTGTAGCTTGTATTGAAAACTTTAAATGAAACAAGAGGGCCATAGAGGCCCTGGATCGCTCACATGAGTATAGGTTTACCCAAGGAACATCTGTACTAAAACATTTTAGATCTGACCAATAGTTTTGAAGGAAATGATTTACAAAGTTTTCATAAGTCATTTCTTTCCATTGCCAAGGCAACCAGAGTTCTAAATGGATCAAATTTAGTTTAGCAACTTTTGTGAAGGTTCCCTGACAAGTTTAATCCAATTTTGTCCAACGGTTTCAGAGATGTCGTTTAAAGTTTTCACTATATAAATATAAGGCAATTTAGCCCTGCCCCTGGCGGCCATGTTTTTTTTTTGACATATCGAAATAATTTCAGCAATCTTTGTAGATGGTTACCCAAGGAACATCTGTACTAAAACATTTTGAAATCTGACAAGTAGTTTTGAAGATGATATTTAAAGTTTTCATATTTTTTTCTTTTCGTTGCCATGGCAACCAGAGTTCTACGTGGATCAAGTTTAGTTCAGCAACTTTTTTGAAAGTTCACCCATGGATCATCCTTGCCAAATTTAATCAAATTATGTCCAGTGGTTTCAGAGGAGATGTTTAAATATTTCACCATATTCATATAAGGCAAATTATCCCTGCCCCTGGTGGTCATGTTTTTTTTACGGATCGGAATAATTTTAGCAATCTTGATAGAGGGTTACCCAAGGAACATTTGTACTAAAACATTTTGAAATCTGGCCAGTAGCTTTGAAGGAGATGATTTTTAATGTTTTCATTTTTTTTCTTCTTTTTGTTGCCATGACACCCAAAGTTCTACATGGATCAAGTTTATTTTAGCAACTTTTGTGAAAGTTCACCCATGGATCATCACTTCCAAGTTTAATCAAATTCTGTCCAGCGGTTTCAGAGGAGATGTTGTTTAAAGCAAATTGTTGACAACGAACGACGGACGACGAGGGATGCAGGGTGATCCTAGTAGCTAAAAAAATAAATTATAATATAGCAGAAGTGCAAAGCGAACCCGGATATCAAACCAAGTTTGTGAGAGGAGGAGGAGGAAGAGAAAAGAACAAATATATCAAAATGTATAAATATATTAGTAAATCTTTCCGAAAAATAATAACATGCAATGAAACAGGATTTATAATACATGTACTAAATTTATGCTAAATATTTATATCAATGTTTTTACAAAAACACTTTTCCACATGCATGATGGTGAAAATGTGAACAATTTGTAAGATATATATATTACAAAAGATTCAAAAATTTAATACTCAATGATGCATTCAAACTAACAAGTCATTTGAAGTGTATCCTAAAGGTCGGACAAACTAGAACTATCACTGAAGGTGATTCATACCCCCACCCCGATCTTTGACACAGGATGTATTCACATGACACATAAAACGAATGTTCACACATAGGATTTGGGCTTATAAGCATACCAAAAAAAAGTATTATCACTAAAGGTGATCAATACCCACACCGGAAGTCTGTCATGTGTAGGAATACAGTTTCAAAAGTTTGCGTGAGTGAAAGACTACATGTATGTAAGGTTTAAAGTTAGTGTGAGCAATGGTTCAAAAGTTTTGGACAATGCTAAAAAGTTTTGACAGACAGACAGATAGACACACATACAGACACACAGAAGAAAACAATTTGCCGCCAAGATCTGTAGCTGAGGAGAATGAAAATGCAGTCTAATTATGGTTCACATCCATATTTATTGTTTGCAAAAACCTGTCTTTAAGAATTTACATTGTGGTTTTCTTATGCACTGCACTTCCTCTTATCAAGATCAATCTACATTTGAAGTTTCATCAACCTAGCTACTTTAGTATTGGAGTTATGCTCCGGACAAAATCAAAAGATTAAAAATGACAAAGGGCAAATAACTCCTTTCAAAATACATGCAGAGTTATGGTTCTTGTGCACTGCACTTCCTCTCATCAAGGTCAATCTACATATGAAGTTTCATCAACCTAGCTACTTTAGTATTGGAGTTATGCTCCGGACAAAATCAAAAGATTAAAAATGACAAAGGGCAATAACTCCTTTCAAAATACATGCAGAGTTATGGTTCTTGTGCACTGCACTTCCTCTCATCAAGATCAATCTACATATGAAGTTTCATGGAGTTATGGTCCGGACAAAATCAAAAGATTAAAAATGACAAAGGGCAATAACTCCTTTCAAAATACATGCAGAGTTATGGTTCTTGTGCACTGCACTTCCTCTCATCAAGATCAATCTACATATGAAGTTTCATCAACCTAGCTACTTTAGTATTGGAGTTATGGTCTGGACAAAATCAAAAGATTAAAAATGACAAAGGGCAATAACTCCTTTCAAAATACATCAGAGTTATGGTTCTTGTGCACTGCACTTCCTCTCATCAATATCAATCTACATATGAAGTTTCATCAACCTAGCTACTTTAGTATTGGAGTTATGGTCCGGACAAAATCAAAAGATTAAAAATGACAAAAGGCAATAACTCCTTTCAAAATACATGCAGAGTTATGGTTCTTGTGCACTGCACTTCCTCTCATCAAGATCAATCTACATATGAAGTTTCATCAACCTAGCTACTTTAGTATTGGAGTTATGCTCCAGACAAAATCTAAAGATTAAAAATGACAAAGGGCAAAAACTCCTTTCAAAATACATGCAGAGTTTATGGTTCTTATGCACTGCACTTCCTCTCATCAAGATCAATCTACATATGAAGTTTCATCAACCTAGCTACTTTAGTATTGGAGTTATGCTCTCGACAAAATCAAAAGATTAAAAATGACAAAGGGCAATAACTCCTTTCAAAATACATGAAGAGTTATGGTCTGTGCACTGCACTTCCTCTCATCAAGATCAATCTACATATGAAGTTTCATCAACCTAAGCTACTTTAGTATTGGAGTTATGCTCTGGACAAAATCAAAAGATTAAAAATGACAAAGGGCAATTACTCCTTTCAAAATACATGCAGAGTTATGGTTCTTGTGCACTGCACTTCCTCTCATCAAGATCAATCTACATATGAAGTTTCATCAACCTAGCTATCTTTAGTATTGGAGTTATGGTCCGACAAAATCAAAAGATTAAAAATGACAAAGGGCAATAACTCCTTTCAAAATACATGCAGAGTTATGGTTCTTGTGCACTGCCCCTTCCTCTCATCAAGATCAATCCCACATATGAAGTTTCATCAACCTAGCTACTTTAGTATTGGAGTTATGCTCCGGACAAAATCAAAAGATTAAAAATGACAAAGGGCAATAACTCCTTTCAAAATACATGCAGATTATGGTTCTTGTGCACTGCACTTCCTCTCATCAAGATCAATCTACATATGAAGTTTCATCAACCTAGCTACTTTAGTATTGGAGTTATGCTCCGGACAAAATCAAAAGATTAAAAATGACAAAGGGCAATAACTCCTTTCAAAATACATGCAGATTATGGTCTTGTGCACTGCACTTCCTCTCATCAAGATCAATCTACATAATAAGTTTCATCAACCTAGCTACTTTAGTATTGGAGTTATGGTCTGGACAAAATCAAAAAAATTAAAAATGACAAAGGGCAATAACTCCTTTCAAATACATGCAGAGTTATGGGTTCTTATGCACTGCACTTCCTCTCATCAAGGTCTAAACTACCTATGAAGTTTCATCAACATAGGTACAGTAGTTTTGGAGAAATGCTCCGGACAAATATTTGTAGACCAACCGCCGGACGGACGGACGGACGGACCGACAGGGTGACTCCTATATACCCCCCCAAATTTCATTTGTGGGGGTATAACAACTGTTCAAATTTTCACTGTATA
>CM037793.1:31211385-31261385 GCA_021229015.1 Solen grandis | reverse complement strand
CCCCTTACCCTAGTGTAGTGGGGGTATAATTTTACATGTCAATCTCACCAAATTTAATTCTAGAAACCACCTGAAATGTTATATTGTAGTTATAACCAGACAACGTGTCAGACACTTGTGTACAATAATTTATTCTATACCTAATTACTTTTAGACCAATCAGAGATGTTTTGTTAAATACCATGACATGCAACATATTTCTGGACACACTTGCGTACACAAATCCTAATTTTTACTGTTTTGCACAATTCACAGGTCCCATGTTATTAACCTATAATAAAGACTGAAACGCATGAAAAGGTTCAAATTGAAAATTGATCAACAATTGATCTAGATAAAGCCCTGTGTTAAAGCTTCTATTATAAGCAGAAAAATATTTCCATTTGTATTTTGTCAAATCCTGAAATAAATGACTGTTACTGTTGTTGTTGTTTTTAGGTCACCTGAGCACAACGTGCTTATGGTGAGCTTTTGTGATCGCCTTTTGTCCGTCGTCCGTGCGTGCGTCCGTCGTCAACAATTTGCTTTAAACAACATCTCCTCATGAACCGCTGAAGGGATTTTGACCAAACTTCACAGGAATCATCCTTATGATGCCCTCTATCAAAGTTGTACAAATTATTTAGATTGGTTAAAAAAGTAGGTCACAGGAGCTAAAAATAGATTTTAAAAATGCAAACTTTGAAAATCTTCTTCTGCAAAACTGCAAGGCCTAGAGCTTAGATATTTGGTATGTAGTATCATCTTATGGGCCATTACCAAGATTGTACAAATCATAGCCCTACGGTGATAAATGCCCCCGCACCAGGGGTCACTTGTTTTACATAGAGTTATATAGGAAAATCTTTAAAAATCTTCTTCTATGAATCCATTTAGCCTAGAGCTTAGATATTTGGTATGTAGCATCATCTAATGGTTCATTACCAAGATTGTTCAAATCATAGCCCTATGGTGATAAATACCCCGCACCAGGGGTCACTTGTTTTACATAGAGTTATATAGGAAAATCTTTAAAAATCTTCTACTATGAATCCATAAGGCCTAGAGATTAGATATTTGGTATGTAGCATCATCATATGGTTCATTACCAAGATTGTACAAATCATGACCCTATGGTGATAAATGCCCCCACACCTTGGGTCACTTGTTTTACATGGAGTTATATAGGAAAAACTTTAAAAATCTTCTTCTATGAATCCATAAGGCCTAGAGCTTAGATATTTGGTATGTAGCATCATCATATGGTTCATTACCAAGATTTTACAAATCATGACCCTATGGTGATAAATGCCCCCACACCTTGGGTCACTTGTTTTACATGGAGTTATATAGGAAAAACTTTAAAAATCTTCTCCTATGAATCCATAAGGCCTAGAACTTAGATATTTCATATGTAGCATCATCTAATGGTTCATTACCAAGATTGTTCAAATCATAGCCAAACGGTGATAAATGCCCCCGCAATAGGGGTCACTTGTTTTACATAGAGTTATATAGGAAAATCTTTAAAAATCTTCTTCTATGAATCCATAAGGCCTAGAACTTAGATATTTCATATGTAGCATCATCTAATGGTTCATTACCAAAATAGTTCAAATCATAGCCCTACGGTGATAAATGCCCCCACACCTTGGGTCACTTGTTTTACATAGAGTTATATAGGAAAATCTTTAAAAATCTTCTTCTATGAATCCATAAGGCCTAGAACTTAGATATTTCATATGTAGCATCATCTAATGGTTCATTACCAAGATTGTTCAAATCATGACCCTATGGTGATAAATGCCCCCGCAATAGGGGTCACTTGTTTGACATAGAGTTATATAGGAAAATCTTTAAAAATCTTCTTCTATGAATCCATAAGGCCTAGAGATTAGATATTTGGTACGTAGCATCATCTTATGGTTCATTACCAAGATTGTACAAATCATGACCCTATGGTGATAAATTCCCCCCGCACCAGGGGTCACTTGTTTTACATAGAGTTATATAGGAAAATCTTTAAAAAAATCTTCTACTATGAATCCATAAGGCCTATAGCTTAGATTTTTGGTATGTAGTATCATCCAATGGTTCATTATCAAGATTTTCAAAATGGTGGCCCTTTGGAGATAAATACCCCGCACTAAGCCTTCTCCTCTGAAACCATAAGGCCCAGTGCTTATATATTTGGTGTGTAGTATTGTCAGGGCTAAAATGTTTAAGATTGAGTTATATAAGAATTCTTGTCTGTTTAAAAACCTTGTAATCAGTTGTAGCAATGGTACTCAGTTGAGCGTTTCAGGGCCATCATGGCCCTCTTGTTTTGTTTTGTTTTTTAAAAAAATAGGTATAAAATAACAAGAGGGCCATGATGGCTCTGAATTGCTCACCCGAGAAACACAATTATTGTATTACGAGTCATACTGAATACATAATCTATGCAGGACAGAAAGATCATCAAAATTAAAAAAAAAAAAAAATGTACCTGCCATCCAAACTTTGAAGGTAATAGCTCTAATAAGTCTATATAAAATCAATTGACTCATGAAGTGGGGTCAATTTTGAGACCAGGGCCATGATTTGATCAAAATTGGTAGCTGTTCACTAAGCCATGTTACACACCAAATATCTAAATTCCAGGCCTTGTGGTTTCTGACAAGAAGATTTTTCTAATTTTTCTTATACAAGTCTATGTAAAATCAAATGACCCCTGGGGCAAGCCAATTTCGACCCCAGGGCCATGATTTGAACAAACTTGGTAATGGTCTATAAGACAATGCCACACATCAAATATCTTCACTCCAGGCTTCGTGGTTTCTGACAAGAAGATTTTTCTAGTTTTTCATATATAAGTCTATGTAAAATCAAGTGACCCCTGAGGCAAGCCTGAATTTTGACCTCAGGGTCATGATTTGAACAAATTTGGTAATGGTCCATAAGACAATGCGACACACCAACTCTATGCCTTGCGGTTTCGGAGAAGAAGATTTCACTTTAAAAATCTATTTTTAGTTTCTGTGACCCAGATATACAACAGACCGGAACCATTTGATCAACTTTAGTAGAGATTCATGAAAGGAACATCCCAGGCAATTTTCATCAAATTTGGCCAAGTGGTTTAGGAGGAGATGTTGTTTAAAGAAAATTGTTGATGCCGGATGCACGGACAACGGACAAAAGGCGATCACAAAAGCTCACCATGAGCACATTGTGCTCAGGCTAAAAAATGTAATTTGAAATTGTTCTGTACAATATGCAATATATTTGTACTTGTTCAGAACTTTGAAAATCACAAATGACTTGCACAAAACAAAAGTCATCGATAAAGGGCCAAATTTACTGATGAAAAATGTTGTCAATACGTTAAAGAGCTGTATTGAAAAAATACAAATAATAAATTTGTAAATAATTAATAATAGTTTAATAATTCAAAATACATAATTACAGTTGTAGGATCAGTTGTAAACTAATTTAAGCCCTGAATAAAACAAAAGGGCCATGATTGCCCCGTGTCACTCGTCGCACCTGAGAACCAGATGTTAGTGGGAGGAAAAAAAACAGCAAATATCTTATGATATTGTGGAAAATGAGCTCTGCCATCTGCCAGCCATAAATCGAGTGAGTACTTCAGGATAAGAAGAATTTTCAAATTTGTACTATATACATATAAGGAAAATGGGCTTAGCCCCCTGGCGGCCATGTTTTTCATCAGTTCAAAATAATTTGAACAATCTTGGCAGAGAGTGACCTAAGGAACATCTGTGCCAAACAACTTTGAAACCCAGCCAGTACTTTTGAAGGAGAAGATATATTTGAAGTTTTTACTATATACATATAAGGAAAATGGGCTCTGCCCCTGGCGGCCATGTTTTTCAACAGATCAAAATAATATGAACAATCTTGGTAGAGATTGACCCAAGGAATATCTGTGCCAAATAACTTTGAAATCTTGCCAGTAGTTTTGGAGGAGAAGATTTTCCATTGCCATGGCAACCAGAATTCTGTATGGAATCAAATTCTTTGAACAACTATGAAAGGGCTTCACCCAAGGAACATTCCTGTGAAGTTTCTCTAAAATTGGCCGAGTGATTTAGGAGGAGATGTCGTTTTAAGTTAGATGTTGACAACTGACGCCAGACATTCATCGATCACATTAGTTCACCTTGAGCACATTGTGCTCAGGAGAGCTAAAAAATACAGTGTGTCCGATATGATTTTGTAATCTGGGCATGCGTTCAAATTCTGGTATTATATCTGTTAACTGACACTTCCGTGTTAAGTAACCTATAAATAACTATCAAGCTCTACACCATTTTAGATATTTTTATTTACCTTATCAATTAAAGATTCTTTATATTTAACAGATTATTAATACAATAAAATTCATGTCATCAACATACAAGTACATATATATATGTAAAGTTGTAAACATTGAACCCAAAGGCCTAACTTGCTCCCCGAATTACACCCTAAGACTATTTAATCTGGAAACTGTTTGCCTGCTGCCTTATATCTTACATAACCTGAATAACATTTTATAGCTTGGTTGTTAGTTTATTTTTAACTACGGCTATCATTGAAGTTGATGAATATCCCAGCTACAACACTTTTACTCAACAATGTAAAATGATACTGTGTTTTGTGTAATGTTCCATGGAGGTTCACCACTAGCGTGTTCAATTATGGTAACAGTTGCTAACATGAGCTGTAAAGTAGTCTCCCCTTCTTATCACAGTGTATAGAATGTAAGCATGGAACCAAAACACAGTTGTTAGCTAACAGTTAAATTGAATGCACGACTGGACAACACATGTGATATCTTAATTTAACTCCACTTTAAAGTGTAGTGGTTGTATGTATAATAAAGTTTAATTCATCATTCATGTTGACCATAGGTATGTAAGTATACAAAAGTAAAGATATCATTTATATACAATAATGTTCAGTGGCGAGTACATTTATACAATAATAAATAACATGCCTAACATTCTTCATGTCACTATACACATTCTGCACAAATAAATACATTTAAAGAATCACATTAATATCCTTAACATTGTCTTTCAGTTTAATCAATACTGCTCAAGAAATGAAGATGCTTGGGCATAAAAAAAAACAAAAACAGAATAGTGGATAATGGACATTCAAAAATAAATAAAACTACCATTATTATCAATAAAAAATCTGATATGGAAAGAATCTCTCTTGCAATATTCACACATAGTAATAGAAAGTTAATTCATAAGTATGGGATTAGTACTGTGTTTTACTTATATTTGTTAATATAAAAGTAAATTATTCTAGTATAAACTTATTTATTTTACATTGGGAAACAAGTCCTTACTATTTCTACTAAACCCTTTTGACATTTCCAGGTTGGACCAGTACTAAGGGCCCGGGAAGGTCCTGAAAATTCCAATATCCCAACAGGCTTCGAACCAACAACCATCAGATCCACTAAATCCGGTACGTTACCACTGGAGAACGGCAGGGATTAATGCAAGATTAATCTATGATGAGAAAATTTTGAGTGGAAGAGTTCCTAACAGATGTATTCAAAATTGTCCAATAGCTACACTGGTATAATAGGTAGTCAATGGTTGACCTGGTTTATACAAAAGTATACATGGTTTTGCTTGTTGTACTGTTTGTGAGCAGTTGACATGACAATGAATGGAAAAAGCTGGACTTAAACTTTCACTGCTAACAAGAGCGTTCTTTGAAACACGGGTTACCTGCTGAAGCGCGACGGACAGACTGACAGATGAACGGACAGATGATGGAAAAGTGATCCCTATGTGTCACCTCTGCTTACAGCAGGTGACACAAAAACCACAAATCGGCATTTGATTGTGGGCAAGAACTTTAAGACTATTCTATGAGCTAAGTACTGGTCCAACATAGGAATTGTATGTCAAAAGGGATTAGTGTTAACTTCTATCTAAACTGATGATTGCTGTAAAAACATGTTTACAAATTTAAGAAAAATGTTAAAATGTATAAAAATGAATACAACAAAAAGTATAAAGTTGAAGAAGTCAAAATCTGAGAAACACAATGTCATGTTTGTCACATGACAATAAACATAAAAAAAATTAAAAGAAGTTTACCAGATAAATTCTTTATGATTATTTGCGAAAAACTATGAAGATAACTTCTGTATCAATAACTAAACACTGGGGCACATGGCTAGTTTTTGTGTACCGGTATCCTAAAACCACTGGGTACCAGTCCAAATCAAATATACACAACTCACTGGGTACCAGTTTGTAATTTTGAAATATCTGTAAGTCACTGGATCCAACATTCAGTCTGATTAGGTTATACACTGTCAGACTGTTGTCATGGAGATTGTGATCAACAAACAGAATTAATCTAGATCAACCTGAAAGTCACTCAGATTCAGGTCAAATTTTATGATTATCCCTTTCCTATCACATTTTATACTTTTTAAGACATATTTACATATTTTAGACATACCTGTACCAATCTTAATTTTTTATTGCAAAACCCTTTTTGATAAAAGCTCATAGAATACTGTCAGGTCAGGGAAATCTGGTGAATTATCAGGGCTCTAATTTATGAATATGTTACATCAATATTTTTGGACTTAAAAGTAATCATTCCATCATTATATCATTAAATTATAATCATGGTTCTTCAAATGCTTTATATGACTTCAGAGCAGATGCAAGTATCCACTGACTTGGAGTTATAGGCTTTTTTGCTCAAAGTTTATAGAGGCTTGCATTTACTATATAATTCCTACAGTTACATGGTGGACCATGATCACCATTCAATAATGAATGGATTACCTTAAGACTTAAAAAGTGCAAATTTTCAAAATAATGTTAATGTTTTACAGTTCTGTAATATCAGATTTTAATACATCAGTTTAATCCCTATTCCTATCTTTTTTGCAAATATTCTGTAAATGTTTTTAATAAAAAAAAATCAACTTGAACAAAGTACAAGTAATTAATAAATTATGAGAGAAAAAATTCTAAAAAAAAACCAAACACCAAACAAATCTATTTGAATCATATCCACATATAAACATGGCGGACAGATTAGTGGCATGTGTCCATGGCTGTCATGTTAACTATCAGAAAATGTCTGTTGTGTAAGTGGACTTCCTGTCTGAAGATATTCAGGACTGAGCTGCGGGCTCCGGGCTGTTGAAGCAGAGAGTTGTTTTTATCCCCCTGTATCTGTGTCTCTGTGTAACCACAAACCTTGCAGTGATATGTGCCTCAACAGCTTCATTTACATTCCCTTCAATCTTACAGTCCACCTTACGGTTGATGGCGAAAATAGAGTCAAGAAACTGGATCATGGCCCTGTCTGTCATAGTAACCATATCTAACACAACACTTTCTAGATGTGTTGCATCGGAAGACAGACAGACATTCCTATCCTCAAAGTTTAAATACTTCAGTTTCAGATGTGATATTCTAGTCAAGTGAAGCAGAATGGTGCTAATCTTATCCAGAGAAAATGGTATCCATGAGTACTGATTGAACTGCAAGCTAACCTTATTGCAAGTGGCAGGGATAGATGTGAGAAATCTGACCATAGCTGTTTTTTCCATCATGACATTTGTTAATTCAACACTTACATAATTTTTTGCCTCAGCAGACAGAGAAATGTCCCTATCACCAAAGTCTAACTCTTCCAGCTTCAGGTAAGATAACCTAGTCAAGCATGGCAGTATGGTGGCTAGCTTATCCAGAGAATGAGAATCTGATATCTTATCTAAATGCAATGTATATAAGGTGGTCCCTACAACATGGTGTGGAAGAAAGTCTACAGCTCCACAATGGAGCTCACAATATGTGAGTGATGCTGTGTTTATAGTAACCTTAGTAACACAACAGTCATCTAGAGTTAGAGTTAGTTCCTTCAGCTGAGAACACTGAGATAGGTCCAGATGAAGTTCATCACCATGCTCAAATGCCCAACGTACTATCAAATCCACACTCAATTCCAGTGTCTTCAGCCGTGTTGCTTTCCCTACATGCTCAACTATTATCTTATACTCTGTAGGACTTTGGATATCAATGATGTTTAACTCGACTAGTGTGGTCATTTTGTTACTGGTTAGATATCTTGAAAAAGGCTCACAATAACATTGACAAAGTTTCAGTGTGGACAGTGTCCAGTGGTCACACAATGCCTTTTCTAGCTGAGCCTCAATGTCCTGGGGCAGTCTCTCATGTAATTTCAGATCCACATGCTGAACTGACCTGCACTCTGACACAAGTCTCACACAGGTGAGGAAGTCCTCACATGGATTTTTACTGGAAAATATATGTATATACTTTACAAAGGACTGGCTGATGCTGGTTAGATGTTTTATACACTGCCAGTCTGTGTTTGTGTCATCAATATAAACACTCTCCAGATGTGGTTGTGGCATGGGCTGCCCATTCTCCCTACTCTCCCTCACACACTCACACGCCAGGGCTTGCATTTCTTCACTGTAGTGCTGTCGCACATGCACAAAATTCCCTATATTGTTCTGTATTTGATCAAAAACTGGTCCAATGATTCTGGAGTCCATTCCACATACAAAGTTAAACAAAAAGCGCATCTCCAGAACTTTCCACGGGTTGCAGAATGCTTGAGGCAGTTGTGCAGAATAGGAATTCATGACCAAAAAAACAGCTGCCAGGAATTCCTGAAAGGATTTATGGAGGAATGAAAGTTTTTTCTTCTCATTATCTTGAGGGCTTGCATAAATTTCCTGGCACAACAAACCTGCTGTTAAGCAGGATTTTATGTCATCTTGTGTCAATTTATAATGTTTTGCTAACACATGGTCAAAAATAGCATGCTCATTGAATGTTATTACAAAAGCAAGATGTGCCAGGGAAAGAATTAGGTCCTTATGAATCTTACAGTACTGTTTGTCTTTTAAACAGAGAGGAAGTTCTGACACATGGCTTTGTATTACAGGATGAGGAACTTGAGGTTGAGGTGCATGTAATGGCTCATCCTTAATTCTTTCTGGTACATTCTTCAGAAAGTGGTTTATCATAGCACTGTATAGTTGAACTTTTGATCGTCCAGTAACTTCATTCTCATCATGATGCCACAAGGCTATCAACTGTTTTAATATGATGGGAATATTAATGAAATGTTCCAGATTTTTGTCTTTCAGTTGTTCATGGAAGTCACGACTGCTCTTTCTAACATTTTTTTCCTGATTTAGCAGGTCAACTATGTTATCTATATATACGCGTGATGCCCAAGAAGTAACACCCATTAACCGAACATGCCGGTCAATATGTGGTGGCTTCAACCTCATCATTTTCAGCTTCCACGGCCGAGTGGTGGTAAGGATGGTATTTCTCTGAACATGCAGCAGGTCAAGCAAGCTGCGTGTTGTGTGCATGGGAGTTATATATTCAGTGTGGTGCGCCCACTCAACTAAACCATCTAATATGACAAGACATGAACTTTTGTTAAACTTCTTTTCAATAAACCTATCATGGAACCCTTTATCCTCAAAATACAGTTCAATCATTTCAGTCATAATCCTATTCTTCCTGGCATTCTTTAATGTGATGTAGAACAGAAAGTCGAAATTCTTCATGACCGTCATGAAATCATTTGGGATATACTTATTGATCTTTTTACCAGAATGTACCTGACACCAGGCCAAAACCAGCATTTCACACAGGGTAGTCTTCCCATGTCCTGCATCCCCTGAGATATAGATCCGGTTAAAAGCTGTCTGATCTTGGAAGAAAACATCTCTGATTTGTAAACACCTGCCCATAATTTCCATATACCTTTCATTCACTTTCTTACTACCTGCTCTGTCATCAGTGCTCCCCGTGCCATCTGTCACCAGTTGCATACTGGGCTCTACATACAATCTGTCAACCTCTGGAAGTGTGGCTGGCTGTAACTGAGCTAGGTAGTTCTCTATCAGATTGTGCTTTAGTTCTGAAAAAAGATTTTCAAATGAGGTAAGGAAGACTGCAGAAAACTGTGATATATATATGTCATTTATTTTTAACCCCTCATTCATTATGTGTAACAAGATTCCCATTTTATGACGATAAAGTATCTATAACAATCATATAAATCCTATATAAATCTTATACTTTCTTATGTGCCAAAATCAAAGATATTAACTATATAATAAAGCTAACACCCCATTTAAAGCAGCTTGTTCACAGAGGGTCAGTGATTAAGAATTTGATTTTAACTATCTGCGTGTATTACATCTATCAATACCCATCTACAGATGCATGGTCACCCACATTCTGTGACTGCAAAAAAAAGTGGTTTCTTCATTACTGGCAATAGCGTTATGAATGATATTGAGCCTATAACATTATTTAGAATGATAAAATCTATATTTAGAATTTCTATTTTTGTAAGTCATCTGTCACCTACCTTATCTGTGACTTGTCAAAGGTGAAGCTACCTACCAGAATACCGGTATTATAATAAAAAGTAAATTTCCTTTAAAAGGTTTATATCCAATAACCATCACACTATTTAAGACAAATCTTTTCCAAGATATCACTTGACATTGTATGACCTATAATTATGGTAATGATGTTAACATTTCCTATCAGATTCTACTCAGACATCTATTATGACCTATATGGTAATGATGTTAACATTTCCTATCAGATCCTACTCAGACATCTATTATGACCTATATGGTAATGATGTAAACATTTCCTATCAGATTCTACTCAGACGTCTATTATGACCTATATGGTAATGATGTTAACTCTTTCTATCAGATTCTACTCAGATATCTATTATGACCTATATGGTAATGATGTTAACTTTTTCTATCAGATCCTACCCAGACATCTATTATGACCTATATGGTAATGATGTTAACTCCTTCTATCAGATCCTACCCAGACGTCTATTATGACCTATATGGTAATGATGTTAACTCTTTCTATCAGATCCTACTCAGACATCTATTATGACCTATATGGTAATGATGTTAACTCCTTCTATCAGATCCTACTCAGACATCTATTATGACCTATATGGTAATGATGTTGACTCTTTCTATCAGATTCTACTCAGACATCTATTATGACCTATATGGTAATGATGTTAACTCTTTCTATCAGATCCTACTCAGACATCTATTATGACCTATATGGTAATGATGTTAACTCTTTCTATCAGATTCTACTCAGACATCTATTATGACCTATATGGTAATGATGTTAACTCCTTCTATCAGATCCTACTCAGACATCTATTATGACCTTTATGGTAATGATGTTAACTCTTTCTATCAGATTCTACTCTGACATCTATTATGACCTATATGGTAATGATGTTAACTCTTTCTATCAGATCCTACTCAGACATCTATTATGACCTATATGGTAATGATGTTAACTCTTTCTATCAGATTCTACTCAGACTTCTTTGTTGCCATATATGGTAATGATGTTAACTCTTTTTATCAGATCCTACTTAGACATCTGTTATGACATATATGGTAATGATGTTAACTCTTTCTATCAGATGCTACTCAGACATCTATTATGACCTATATGGTAATGATGTTAACTTTTTCTATCAGATCCTACTCAGATATCTATTATGACCTATATGGTATTAATGTTAACTCTTTCTATCAGATCCTACTCAGACATCTATTATGACCTATATGGTAATGATGTTAACTCTTTCTATCAGATCTACTCAGACATCTATTATGACCTATATGGTAATGATGTTAACTCTTTCTATCAGATTCTACTCAGATATCTATTATGACTTATATGGTAATGATGTTAACTCTTTTTATCTGATTCTACTCAGGTATCTATAATGACTTATATGGTAATGATGTTAACTCTTTCTATCAGATCCTACTCAGACGTCTATTATGACCTATATGGTAATGATGTTAACTCCTTCTATCAGATTCTACTCAGATATCTATTATGACCTATATGGTAATGATGTTAACTCTTTCTATCAGATCCTACTCAGACATCTATTATGACCTATATGGTAATGATGTTAACTCTTCCTATCAGATTCTACTCAGACATCTGACATATATGGTAATGATGTTAACTCTTTCTATCAGATCCTACTCAGACATCTATTATGACCTATATGGTAATGATGTTAACTCCTTCTATCAGATTCTACTCAGACATCTATTATGACATATATGGTAATGATGTTAACTCTTTCTATCAGATTCTACTCAGATATTTATTATGACCTATGTTACCAGTATGTTACAGCTAGATCAGCTTGTGAATGTATGCATGGGTAAAAGTTTTTCTGATTACCAAATGACTTCTTATTCTATATAAAACTATATAAGAAATTGCTAAATTTATGATTTTCAGTTGTTTTTTTTCTTCAAATTTCTAACTTTTACCCATGTATATACATGTTGGCCAAATGAAAGTAGGTTGGGCTAAATACAGGTACTAGATTGTAGTAAAAAGGCTTATTACTGTTTCTCTTTTCCTGGTATTCAACATCTGCTTGGACTGTGGCAGCTTGTTGTATCTTCTGTGTTGGTTGTTCTCCCTCACCCTTCACTGCCTCAACCTGCTGGTTACCTTCACATTTTATGGCTGCAAGAGCAATTTCTCTGGCAATTTCGCCCTCTGTTTTCATCATTTTCCTTTGTCCATCTCCCTCCAAACCATTACCATCAAGAGCTCTCTTCTCCATCTGCATGCCACAGCTTGCTACAGACAGTCTCTGTTTATCACCCTCTTTTGTTGCATCAACCTGATCATGGCAATCACACTGCTCAGAATGTCTCTAACTTTGTCTGTGAGATTCACATCTATTATACCAAATGCTGAGGTCTCAAACTGAAAACACAATAAAACAATCAAAATATCCTGGAAACAGAACAAATATGCACAATAAGAACATTAGCTTCACATGCTGCAAGAACTTAATATATATATATATATATATAATTTTTTTTTGACCTTGACCAAACTGGCTCATAAAAGCAATCAGTGACTTAAAGAAAAAGATAGTGATAATCACAACCTTTTCTTTAAGCAAGCTATATATATGTACCAGACTTGTACCCTGTTAGTAATGGTTCTGAAATCACAGGCACTGGCATTTTAAGGTTATCAAATATTACAGCAAAATAGGTCAAAGGTCAAGGTCAATAGGTAAAATATTTGCATATGTCTGGATAGGCCTTGTCAAGATGAATATGCATACTAAAAATAAAAGTTGTATATTGAATAGTAGATAAGTTATGGCCATGCAACGTTAAGATTCCGGACGACGACAACAAAAACAATGATGAAAACACAGACGCCGAGTTACAACAATAGCTCTCGTTATTGTTTTCTTCGAAAAATAGACAAGCTAAAAATTGTACTTGTATAGCTCCCTTGTTTGGTGCTTAGCATATAATGGTAGTTCCAGGACTGGTTGGCCCGGTTGTCAGGATAATGTGACTGGGTATGGTTTGATCATATGCCACATGTCTGTGGCATGATACTGCAGTGTGACAGCACTATATCTGTCTCAAGTAGACATCACCTCCAAATGAATGAAATATTGTTGGTGGGTTGTTAAACCCAACAAACATATAACTAAAAAAATAATATATAAAGTTCTTTTATTTGATTATTCTCTATCTCCACTTTTTTATCAGTGGTAGACACTAACTTTTTCGACTGGTGTCCCTTGGGCATATTTTAGCAAAATCAGGGACACCTCACTATTTAAAATACTGAATCCCAGGAGTCCCTTTTAAAATTTTGGTGTCCTCGGAACCCCGGGACACTGTTAGTGTCGACCCCTGTTTTACTCTGCAAAATCTCTTACCTTTAATGCAAAAATAAATACCTGTGAAAAAGTAATTGGTTTCTTTGTTTTTACACAGGGGTTGGTAGAGTAAGGTTGAAACAAGACAGTCCAAAGGACAGCTATACCCCCCGCCACTGACAGAGGAGACATGTTTTTCCTCTAATGGAAATTGCCCTGCTTCTGCCAACATTTTGATGTAGTTGACTTATGAAAAACTTTCCGATGTTCAGAAAATATAGCATGGAAACAAAAATATTCAGGAATGAACAATGAACCATCAAATGTGACCTTGAACTTGAGCCAACATGACTGTCACCTGTGTTCTGCACATCGTCTCAATTTGGTTTATAATTGAGGCAAGTTTCATTAATATCCTTCGAGGAGTATAGGAGTGGACACAAAATAGTAAATTGAAATTGAAGGTTCAAACACTTGACCTTCAAGTGTGACTTTGACCTTGAGCCGACAAGGCTGCAACCTGTGTTCTGCACATCATCTCAATTATATTTATATTTGAGGCAAGTTTCATTAAAATCCTTCAAGGGGTATAGGAGATATGGAGCGGACATGAAATTGTAAGGAAATAGAAGGTTCAAACACATGACCCTCAAGTGTGACCTTGACCTTGAGCCAACATGACTGCAACCTATGTTCTGCACATCGTCACAATTAGATATATTTTTGAGGCAAGATTCATGAAAAAACTAAAAAGGAATATAGAGATATGGAGCGGACACGAAATTGAAGGTTCAAACACATAACCTTCTAGTGTGACCTTGACCTTGAGCCTACATGGCTGCCACCTGTGTTTTGCACATCGTCTCAACTAGGTTTATATTTGTGGCAAGTTTCACGAAAATCCTTCAAGCGGTATAGGAGATATGGAGCGGACATGAAAACGTTACGGACGGACAGAAAGACAGACGGACAGACAGACGAAGGCCATTCTTATAACCCCCCTCCCGCTTTGCGGCGGGGGATTAAAAATATATGGAGTGCCATTTTTTCACTATCTGAACACTGTGTTGGGTGTGCTATTATATTTATCAGTTATTGATGTTAACAGATGTTACCTACACTCTAGTATGTATTCACTCCTACACACAATATAACTTAGCACTTTATAAAATATATAAGCGATACACTTCGTCCAAAAATGGTCCGTTTTGGCAATGGTATGTTTTGCCCGATTATGGGTCTGTTTGCCCTAATTCCCATTCGCCCTAAATTAATTTTATCAATTTGGTTGGGATGAATATTATAATTATGTTTGTTTTTCCGTATGTTTGTTTTACATGATATTATGTAGAGCTTGGCATGTTAGATAGATTTACGTGTATGTTTTATAGTATGTATGTTCTAGGTAGGTAGGTATATATGGGATAGAAAGATAATTATGCAAATATACACTTTCTTTTTATGTTACAAAATATTTTAGCTCAGAAGGACCATATTCTTTTTTTAAAGGTTATTAAGAAGATGTGAAATCCTACGCATGATCACCATACCTTTAAGTTCTAATTAATACCTCTGACTAATAAAGATAAATCAACTGTTATTTTTATACAGAATTGAAATTATTATAAATTAAGTAACATATGTTAGAACTTTGAATTAAATGATAAATTTAGAAGTTAATTAATCATAAACGAATAAAAAAAAATGCATGACAAAGTCTTTGGTCATGGTGATACTGTCCAGAGGGTATCCAGTCAAAACGGACCCAAGTTGAAACGGTGCCAAATTGGTCAAAACGGTCCCAACTGGGTGAGAAGATTGGTCAAAACGGCCCCATATAAACGACCCCATTATATATGAATGGTTACGAACGTGTGAACAATCAAAATATTTGATTAAATTCAATTCAGTGATTTTATTAGCATTAATACATATGTTTATCGCCATACGAATACAATAAATAGTGCAATCATGGCATGCATTCATACTTTACATATCAAACGTGAAAAAAACAAAAAACATGTAAATTTATCATTTGAAATGTGGAAACATATCACATGATCTTATATCATTAATCTAGTGGAAATTTGTATGTTTTGCTGATTCTCATTTACAATTTGCAAGAAATACAAATTTAGCTTTTTTTTTTTTTATTGATACCTGACTGTTTATTCTGCAATAATGTAACAAATTTATGTAATGTTGGCCAAGAACGTGTTTAAGGCAGAACGATATTTATTTTAAGTGTGACAAATCAAATGTGTACTTTTGTCTGTACGAAATAGAAAGGTTATTTATATAATAAGAATTTTTAAATTTCTTTTAAATAAATATTTATAGATTTAATGACTTCATGAGTGATATTTTTTATAATTAGCCATTTATTATAATTGACCATTTAACCCTTCATATCTCTCTCCCATTTTTAAGATGAATTATAATGAAGATGTTTGTGTGTTCCAAGTTAAACCATCATAATCTTTCTATCTTTCTCTCTATCTTTCTCTCTTTCTTTTTTTCCCTCTCATTTGAATTGGAATTTATACTGCACGATATATCAAGGTAGGGGAATAGAATCACAAGGAACATATATATATTTCTGTTTATTCTTTTTATTCACTTTTTCGTTTATTTACATACTAACCACACAATGTCTGGTCCAGTTTTCCTATATTTACGACTCCCAACACAAACTTAATATGTCCACTCAGAATATAACCCGAAGAACATGCATTATGACGATTTTAACTTTGGGCTACAGCGAGAGTAAACCGTGAAAACAGCGGTTTCTATTGATCTCTCCCAATTAATTACATCATAACTGATAGATTTAGCACATTCCCTTTATTTATTCACACTTTTATATCTTCACGTACCTTTAATTAGTGTTCTAATGCAAGTAAACATTATTACGTAGTGGATATTTGTCCAGAGATGTGAATACCTATATAGCGGTCACACGACTAACCGAAATACTCCCGAAATACCGAAATACTCCCGAAATACCCCTAATTATAGGAATATCTATACATGTAGTATACATGTGTTTATATCTATTGTGGTTTTAATGTGTTTTAGTGTTTATATTTTGTGGTTTAATGTGTTTTCGAACATATTTACGAAAAATAATGTATTTATGTTTTTGAATCTAGGTTTTTTTACCAAGTTATCACGGATCGCGAAGTAACCTTGTGACCTTGTATATGTTGTTGATACACGATTATGTATGATAGGTGTGAAAAATAGAACGGAACAAAATAATTTTCTATTTTATGTTGTGTTATTAAGTGTCTGAAATATTAAATGAATGAAGTACAAAACGAAGTATAAGTTGCTACGGTAATTTGATAGATTATTTCCGGTATGGACATGGTTAGTTTGCGGGACTAATGAAATGATACACGGCCAATTATCTGGTTTGATTACATTGTGGCAGTTTAATTAGATCCATTAGTATACGCCTTTGATGATGAAAAAATTACATACAAAACAAACAACCAATAAACAAAATCTATTTAACAGAAATACTTCCGAAATACCCCTGAAAGTAGGAAAATCGTCAATGATTACACTTAACACTTATTCTTATTTTTTAAATAAATTACGTGAAGCTATTATATATATAATAATATATTTTTTTTTATTTTTATGTTTTGATTATGTGTTCTTATCTGTACTCGTGAACATTATACCAAAACACTGTTCTACTTGAAATCACATTCTCAATTTCTTAACAGAACACATAATCAATTAAATCAACAACCTTTTTATTCATATAAAAGATGAGAGGAAGAACCATTAACATTTGTTTTTCTTTTTTCGATTATAAAATACTAAGCTCTGTGGATTTCCCTCCGAGCACAACATGGTGCATATGGGTTGTGTATTCACACCTAGGGATGCCATCTAAGTGAGGGGTCGTAAGTGTCATGTGGCCTTTTTTTTGTGAGAGGGCGGGGTAGTCAGGTTTGTCACCTGGGTGAGGGATGGTGACTGGTAGACTACCTTTCTCGTTAGGGTTTTCTGGTATTTGGTATAGCCAAAGATTAGATAGGAAATGGCTATTAAAATCATCTTTCCAAAAATTGTAAGATATTTTATACAACAGTGGCATACAGAATTAACCTATACATCCAACACAAATTTATATAAATATATTAAAACTAGTTTTATCCGAAGCCCATATAATGAAAAACTGTCAGTATACTAGTGTAAGAAAATTGCTGCCTTTGTAACCAGAAACCATAACCTGCGAATTGAAACTTGCCGCTGGCAAATATACATAGTAATGAACGTAAATTCACAAAACTGCAACGACATGGGAGATAAATTTCGTTATCTATTTATATGTCCAATTTTTAAAATCAAATGAGAACAAACCTTAGATACAAATATGCTTATACGTCCAATCATGTTAAAATTTTGTGAACTGAGGAATTCCAAAAATAGTAATAAGCTTAAAGATTTGAGTTCATTACGTGAAATTATAATAAGACACATGTTATATCTAGTAGTTAATATTTAACTTGCATTGCCTGTGATAAAGAATTACATAGTAAACTTTCAAAATCCCGACATGGTTTGTAAAAAATATATATTTCATTAAGCCATTGACATGATATAATTGTGTACAATTTCGTATGTCAAGTTGTTTGAACACTGACATCTGGAACTACTTTCGTTTTCGCTTTTGGTTAAGCTTGCCAAAGGTGCTGTACTAGTTTTCATGTGTGCATATATAAATATGTGTATACATTGTATGTGTAAACGTGTATATATGCGTTATAATATATACGTGTTAATATATTTGTGCTTATATATTCTTCATATATGGCACACTCCCCTATATAGATATACATTGTATATATATATATGAATGTGCCCTCTCTCTATATATATATTTACAGAGAGAGAGAGCGAGAGGTATAATCTTTCAATAGTATTGTATCAAGTGGCCATTTAAATATTTGTGAAATCATTAAATGCAGAGTAAGGGTTGTGCATGTATTTTTATGATACTGAATGTTAAGATGACAATTGTAATATCGTTCTTTTGAAATTTGCTATATGATTAATAATTTGACTGTATAATACAAACGAAATCTGAAAAATTATAATGTTATAATATTAAAAAGTATATACACGGACCTATATACCATAGGTCCGTGGTAAATAAGTGAATATATTTTATATCTAGCCCTTTTTAATTGTATTTGTATTATGTATGCATGATTTGATTGTACTGTTTAATTTTGTCTCCTTATTTTTTTTATTATTATTGTACTGATGTTAATTACCATTGTAGGCCATATGCATTATGTAAATAAAAATGTTCGCATGATTTCTGTATAATTACAAAAATAATATGTATCTGTGTACAACTGGCACATAAATATACATAATACAATGCACACACTATATATACAAAGCTATAACAGGAGACCAAAAGATCACAAAAGACTAAAATTATAAGAACATAGAGACAGACGCTAATCCATATTTAACACTTTTTAAAAGAAGGAATGCTTATGAAAAACTAAAGGTACACGCACTTGCGAGAAAAAAAAGCGATTATCATCTCTGTCAGACAATCATATTCTTGTCATATATATTAAAAGACAACTTATCGGCATCAGACATGTTATTAATAGCGGGATTTACTTTAATTGCTCTATTTATCAGATTTTGTTGGATATTGTCATATAAGTTATGTAGCGTACTTCTGACTCAACCACAGTATTATTACAAAACATACACAGTCATTCAATTCCAATAAGATTCATAACGCCCTGTTTCTATTCTGATAGTAGTTACTCCGATTAAGCGAAGATCAAATAAACAGCCAATATAGTTAAACTGAGCCCCCTACTGTGGGGAGTACAGTCCTGCTCAGTGGGGTGTCTCCGGTTTATATATGTTGGTTCATTCCTTTCTGATTCCCACTGGAGACTTCCGCTCCTTTAACCAGAACGGAACAGAATATATCTTTATTACACTAAGTATAACATGTATACAACAATACAACATAGGGATACAGCAATACACCATTTTATTTCCATATAAGATTCTGGTCGGTTTTGATTGATGATCAGATAGAAAACTAACACATACACACATCATCATTTTGGTGTTGCAATAGTGGTATTAATAATGATTGAAATGTGAGAAAGACAGCTAAAGATGGAAAGAGAGAACAATGGTTGATCAATATTCTAAACTTTATATGAAAGGCGATTGAGGGGGATAGAGTATTACAATGTAATAAATCGAATTGTCAATTTACAGCATAAATCTAAATTTAGGAGTTCATCATCAACCTGAATGAGCTTGTGGATGTGTGTATTATTTGCAACTGTAAAGCCGCCTTTGGCCACATAGTACACATATACATACATGCAATATGGTTACACACAATTACATTTAATACAATAATAATGCAATATTAATATATATGCATATTCCACATGATCTACAAAACAATTTCAAATTTTTCAAACACAAAAAGATGTCCTTTATATATATCGCTAACTTACCCTTTTCAATAGCTGTGATCTGATAATCGTATTTTTGTAACATGCATTCTTTTCTTTTTCTTTGAAATTTTATGAAATACCTACGTTCGAGTTTTCTATATCTGTAATCGCTTATTCTCCTCTATAACATTGGAAAATAATTGGTCTCTTAACAAAATCCCCCAATATATTATTAAACCTCAAATTCTCCAGCTATAATTATCTCATACTTAACTAAGCAAAAGCAGTATATATAGAATATGAGGATAAACTATTATAAATTTTATCTTAATTGAAATTATGTCCATTAATTCTTGTTTATCAGTAGATTGTAGTTTGAAATGATATTTCGAAGATCTTCAAGAAATCTGCCAGTCTGTTTTCTAAGTTCCAAGGCGCGTAGCTGCCTATAAGCGAGTACGCGACTTAATCCCAATGATTTTGACAAGAAAAAAAATCAAACCTGGATGATTTTTAATTTATTTATGATAAAAAAACTGTCGATTTGCCAGTTCAAATTATGCACCGCAGAATGCACAATATTATACCAAAATTGTCCGTGTGTGTGTGTGTGTGGGGGGGGGGGGGGGGGGGGGGGGGGCAACCCGGACCCCTTGGCATAATTATGACTCTGTGTTACTTAATATTTCTATGATGAAGCACATTTATTAACCAGACATTACTCGGACATACCTACATTTACGTTAATGTTAACCGGTGTAAATTCAAATTTATTTATATATAAAGGATGAACTGAAATTCGTCAATATTAATATGACAAATAATAGTTCATAAGGATAATCAGACCGGTCCGCTATTCAGTATGACGACTATCTGTTACAGACCAACATTTTTAATTAGTGCTTATTACGCTCCTACTAATCAGACCACATTGCCCAGGGCAAATTCTCAGATCACAGTTTTCACGCCTCATCAGTGATTAACACTAATCTAATTTTACGACATACCGATTGGATATACACAGGCACCCTGTTAGCTAACAAACAAATACTTCAGGGGGATACTTGTTTTTACAGTACTTATGTCGGCATTCAATTTGATTGCCCCGTGATCACATATTAATGACTTTTGGATGGCAATATTGATTAACTTATACTGACAATGTACACAAAAAAAAAAAAAATAAAAAAATAGTTAAAGGTTTAGGATAAAGTTGACCTTATTAAAAAAAAAATTAATGAAAGTATAGGGAAAAATAACTAAAACTGTGGAGTTTTGGGTTGTTCAATACACATGGTGTTAGGAATTGTGAAGTGTAATTAGCACCATACAGACAGACAGACTCACTATTAAGACCGACACGCAAATTTAAGTCGCAAATTTATACTGCTGTGTGTAGAACAGAACAATGAAATGTTCTTTGATTGGCATTTAATTTGGACATAGTAGATTATTTCTACCCCTTGATATCTTCTAGTCAGAAGAGACCAAGATTATGATAAACCATAATTAAATAGTTGGTAATAAATATCACAATTTTAAGTATGGCAAAGGAACATGATTTCTTTATGTAACAATATTATCATTACCACTTTTGCATTCTATACATTTGTACTCATGCTGTTCCCTCTATATTTCGTTTCGGTAGAGGGATATATTTTTGTTCCTTATTTTATGAGTTTTTCTGCAAACCTAAGAATTTTATTTTCCTGATGATTCATTCCAATTGGTGACATTGCATTGTCATGTATAATTTTGCTGTATTTTTTTCGAACCTTGACATGCGTGTATTTTTCTAGATTGTATTGGATAATATTATTATTATTAATAATATCAATAATTATTATTATTTAAGCAATCTCATAAATATGAAGACTGAACAATTTCTTGTTTTCATTTTTTCATTCTTTTCAACGGATATGTCATGTTCAATGTTACGAACGAAAGTAAAGAGAGAGAGAGAGAGAGATTGCAAGTTTATGACCATATTCGCTCGGCCACGGAGGTCTCCGACTGAGAAAAAAATAATAAAAGATAAAAAAAAAAAATAGCATTTATACGTTTATTAAATTGATGTATAATTTCATTAGTCCCGCAAACTAGCCATGTCCATACCGGAAATGATATATATCGCATTATCGCAGCAACTAGTTTACACTCCACTCTTAATACAAATTAATACATTTAATACTTCATTCATTATATATTTCAAACACTACTAATACAACACAAACTAGAAAATCAACACAGGATAGTTCCGTGCTATGATGCACACTGCTTATAAATGTACGTGTATCAACAATTAATGTATACAAAGTCACAAAGTCACAAAGTTACTTCGCGATCCACTTTGCACTGGGTAAAATCCTCAACTAAGAACATAATCATCATAAATATGCTCGAAAACACACACTTAAACCACACTAAATATTAACACATACTACATACACTTTTATAATTGGGAGTATTTCGGGAGTATTTCGGTATTTCGGGAGTATTTCGGTTAATCGTGTGACCCCCTATATAGCTCCGTGTACAGACTGCAAATGTCGCAAGAGACGGTATTAATTATTGTATCTATATCTTAATTAAATATAATAAAAAAATAAATCTTAATATTTTGCTTTGCTTATTCAGCCTATATTGTAAATCGATCTTTGTTTATATTTTCGATCACTTTATTACCTCTAGGGCGTTGGACTCACTTAGTAGGTCGAATGAACACACTTTGTAGGGCGAATGGACTCGGGCGAAAGTGTACTTACATGGCGAATTTCGCCTAATCTCCTATGGGATCCGCTCCGGTTATTTTCGTCTAGCACCCAATCAGGAAGTTAAAGAGAGTTTATCACACGATACGCAGAATTACCTGGTGATTCCCAATACTAAATAGTTAAAATGAAACCAGTTTCAGCCGATTGTTGATAATTATGCCTGTATCTACTTATAAATGTACTTTTGTGCTTACCTTGTGCTGTTGACAATAATACACGATCATAGTGATCAACTGCGCATGCTCACCCACCTTGATCGCGTACCTGTTGTAAGCTGCACGTGATATGATGACTTTTGGTCTATATACAGTGATTACACTATTCAACGATGATTTTTTTAGATAACATATTTCACGAGAAATTTCAACGAAGACGCACATATTCTAAAAATAGTTCTGGCGTTTTTAATCGAAAATCAGAAATGCGATATATGGCCAAGATCGTAATCAAAAAGATACAACAGTATCCACGCTACACACCGATATGCAGTTTGACAAGGTCCTGTGCATTTGTTACTGAATGTAACCGATGAAGTCATCATGAAACTGAAAGTAGTAAAATGCGGTGTCACGTGTAAACAGCTAGCTGTGAAGAACACTATTTGCTTATCTCAGGAAATTGTTCCTGTATTTTCATTATTTTTTTTTATCAAGTTTAAACTTTATTTAACCCTTTCCCTCATAGAGGAAACCATGAAAAGACCTATGCGAACAACATAAAACCAGATCAGCCTGCGAGTAACTCGTGTGTCACGTGTAAACAGCTAGCTGTGAAGAACACTATTTGCTTATCTCAGGAAATTGCTCCTGTATTTTTATTATTTTTTTTTTCAAGTTTAAACTTATTTAACCCTTTCCCTCATAGAGGAAACCATGAAAAGACCTATGCGAACACATAAAACCAGATCAGCCTGCGAGTAACTCGCAGGCTGATCAGGTTTTACGCTGTTCGCTGCTCCTCAGTGGTCTGGAAATGAGGACTTTATGATTCAATTTGGTAAGGTTTAACTGTGGTTTTCTGTAGATCAGGCTTTATGTGGTACCTATTGAGTGCGTCAAAATGAGTCTATATGAGGGAAAGGGTTAACATCGATAATGAATCAATTTCTCACAACTTATATTAATCACTTGATGGCAGTGTATGTGGTCGTTACTGTGGGAGAATACCAGAGAAAATCCACGTGTCTAGATGGGCAACCACTGAACCCTCTCACGTACGTGACCAGGGATCAAACCCGGGACGCATTGGTGAGAAGGGAAGCGCGTTACCACTACGCTATCTAGGCAAATCCTACTGCACTGTACTTAAATATCTATGTAAACAATTGAGGTTTTCTTTTACCCATACATGAGCAGGTCCCTGTAGTTTGACCAGTATCCTGAGTATTGGGTCCAGTAATATCTATTGCTACCCAGGCATTGGGTCAAGGAATGACACTACGGAGATAACACTGTCCCGGTTTAGTTCAACCTTATGGATTTATGTCGACTGGGAAAAAAGTTTGAACTATTCTTATCCCTCTCGAAGGTTTCTAGGTCGGACCAGTACTTTGCGCATAGACCGGTCATGAACAATTAATGCCCAAAACCCCAAATTTGAACTCGAACCTACAACTTTTGGATTCACAGTAGGGTACGTAGCCACTTAGGACCACTGCATCCTTTATGACATATTCTACTCAAAGTTTTCTAAACACTTATAGTATACTCAGCAAAAAAAAAAACTGTCCAGTCCTTTTCTTTGAAGTATTATTTTTGTACTAAAATGGACAATTTATGTAATTAAAAGATAATGAACCTTTAGTACATTATTACAGCATTTTTTTTGTTTTTTTTTTGTAATTGGGTCGTGTTATTGATGAGAACAAAATTGTCAAAATCAAATAACAAATAGGTTACAATTCCACAATAACATCGAAGTTGAAAATACAACTTTATATTTTTGATCATATTTAGATTTAAATAAGTGGATGTACACTGAATATTTTGTGAATGATGTTATTGTTTAGAAGAAACAAAAGCTGATCTAAATTTGAACTCGTCCAAGATTTTATGGAAACAAACATTCTGACCAAGTTTCATGAAGATTGAGCCAAAAATGTGGCCTCTAGAGTGTTAACAAGGTTTACTAAGATTTGACCTCGTGATCTACTTTTTGACCCTACATGACCCAAATTCGAACTTGTCCAAGATTTTATGGAGACAAACATTCTGACCAAGTTTCATGAAGATTGGGCCAAATGTGGCCTCTAGAGTTAAAAGGTTTCTAAATTTGAGCTCGTGACCTACTTTTTGACCCCACATGACCCAAATTCGAAGTTGTCCAAGATTTTATGGAGGGAAACATTCTGAGCAAGTTTCACGAAGATTTGGCCAAAAATGTGACCTCTAGGGTGTTAACAAGGTTTTTATAAGACTTGACCTTGTGACCTACTTTTTGACCCCACATGACCCAATTTCGAAATTGTCCAAGATTTTATGAAGAGAAACATTCTGACCAAGTTTCATGAAGATTTGGCTAAAAATGTGGCCTCTAGAGTGTTAACAAGGTTTTTATAAGACTTGACCTCGTGACCTACTTTTTGACCTCACATGACCTAATTTCGAACTTGTCTAAGATTTTATGGAGACAAGCATTCTGACCAAGATTCATGAAGATTGGCCTAAAATTATGGCCTCTAGAGTGTTAACAAGCCAAATTGCTGATGACGGACGCCAGACGAAGGGCAATCACAAAAGCTTACCCTTGAGCACGTTGTGCTGAGCACGTTGTGCTCAGATGTGCTAAAAATAACTAAGGGCCATTGCTCCATCAAAAATGGTCAAACTGCAAAACCAATCATTACTATATATTTTAAAATTAAGGAGTTATGCTCCATATCAGGAATTTTTACAAAGGGGCAAACATGTAACTCCAAAATTATAAACCACAGAGTGAGGTTCCTATGCACTGCATTCCGCCTCAATGAGATGTATGCACCTATAAAGTTTCAAGTCAATGCCTCTTATAATGTAGGAGTTATGCTCTGGACAAGGAATTTTATCAAAGGGGCATAACTCCATCAAAAATGGTCAAACTGCAAAACACAGGTAATATTCTCCTGGGTGACTTAGTGAAGGTACTTCTGTTCAAGTATGGACAAAATTTATTAAGAAATGTAGAAGTTGTGCACAAAAGAATATTTCCCTTTATATTACATCTGTTAAGGGGCAAAGGGCCATAACTGCATAACTAGGAGGAGTTGGGCATAGAAGAATATTTCCCTATATATTACATATATGAAAAAATAACAAAGGGCCATAACTGCATCAAAAATAGTTGTACCACAAAACCCTGACAATATGCGCCAGGCCACTATGTAATAATGCTTCTGTAAAAGTTTGGGCCAAATCCGTTGAAAAATGTAGGAGGAGTTGCGCACAGAAGAAATTGTTTACGCACGCCTGCCCGCCTGGCGACATACCCCAATCTAATAACCAGAGTTTTCCTTCGGAAAACCTGGTTAAAAAGTAGGATGCCAATCCCCAACTTGTTTTCATAAAAATGTAACTTGTGTGATTCTCTGTAATCATGCATAGTTAAAAAAAATCTATGAAACAGTTTAAATTTTTCTCAGTATCTTTGTCTATATAGAAAATGTAGCAAATGTCCTTAAGCAGTCTAGAAAAAATACAAATATTATTATTTTTGTAAATTATAAAGAAATATTCACTCTTTTTTAATAGAGAACAGCTTATGAGATTTCTCGGTCATTCTTTACAATCTCATAAACATACCAATATTTTCTTATACACTATAATCACTTATTCAATAATGCTCTATACCTTATGCTGGATCTGATAGAAACATTATCAAAACATTTTATTCATAAAATATTGATGATTCAAAATATATGTATTTATTAAAACAAAATTTTGGTTTCGTTGGTTTAACTCTTAGATCAGTGGTTGTTATCATTATTGACGCGTGCTGATCATCCAGACACGTGCCGATACCGGACACACCATACAACATTACACGCTGGTGGCATGACAGTGGCACTTTACACCCAAAGACTCCTTTGTTTAAACTGTGTTCTTTAAGTAATAATGTAATTTGAATGCTTAATTTCATCAATTTTGTAAATCAGTTAATAAATATATATGCTATGATGAGGATATCTGAAACCAAAATTTCCAGTATTGCTCCTGTTAAATCTTAAATATGTACACTCTCCATTCATTGTTTATGTTATTTGCTATAAGCATTGTATAATGTGTTATGCAATAAAAGTACTGTATCACATTTCATCAATTTTGTAATTTATGGACATACAAAATAATAACCAAATATACGAACGCGATAAATCTAAATTTACAACAACAGTTCCTAACATTATGAAACAAAATTATAGAACTGACTGTGGTCTTTATGAAATAGCTTTTTTAACATCATATACTGCCTTCTGAGAACAGTGTTTAATTTTATATTGTACTAAAATCAGATCACATTTGTTAACCAGGACTTAACTGAATTTCCATTAAAATTCAAAAAAATTGTACATTTTTCCTTATATGTCACATATCATTGCTTTTTTCCCGAAGTTATGTTACGTATCGTCCGCATTTTCCTTTTAAGTTTATAGTGTCCGCATTTTCAGTGTATGCATGTGTATTGTGTCCACTTCTTGTGTCTCTTGCTTTTGTCTTTATTCTTCATAACATTAATTTAATCCTGAAAATATGATAAAAACACAGCGTCTGCCTCTTCCCTATATATTACAACCTTATATATTTACATATTGTCTGCATTTTCCATCTATATCTATAGTGCCCGTGTTTTCAGTCTAAGTCTATTGTGTTCGCTAATTGTGTATTTTACTTATACTTTTATTCTTAATAATATTAATGCATTGTGAAAATATGATAAACAAGAGGGCCATGATGGCCCTGGATCGCTCACCTGAGTACCATTGCTACAACTGATTACAAGGTTTTTAAACAGACAAGAATTCTGATATAACTCAATCTTAAACATTTTAGCCCTGACAATACTACACACCAAATATATAAGCATTGGGCCTTATGGTTTCAGAGGAGAAGAATTAGTGCGGGATCATTTATCTCCAAAGGGCCACCATTTTGAAAATCTTGGTAATGGCCCATAAGATGATGCTACATACCAAATATCTAAGCTCTAGGCCTAATGGATTCATAGAAGAAGATTTTTAAAGTTTTTTCTATATAACTCTATGTAAAACAAGTGACCCATGGTGCGGGGTCATTTATCACCATAGGGTCATGATTTGTACAATCTTGGTAATGAACCATAAGATGATGCTTCATACCAAATATCTAATCTCTAGGCCTTATGGATTCATAGAAGAAGATTTTTAAACATTTTCCTATATAACTCTATGTAAAACAAGTGACCCCTGGTGCGGGGGCATTTATCACCGTAGGGCTATGATTTGTACAATCTTGGTAATGAACCATAAGATGATGCTACATACCAAATATCTAATCTCTAGGCCTTATGGATTCATAGAAGAAGATTTTTAAAGATTTTCCTATATAACTCTATGTAAAACAAGTGACCCCATTGCGGGGGCATTTATCACCGTTTGGCTATGATTTGAACAATCTTGGTAATGAACCATTAGATGATGCTACATATGAAATATCTAAGCTCTAGGCCTTATGGATTCATAGAAGAAGATTTTTAAAGTTTTTCCTATATAAATCTATGTTAAACAAGTGACCCCTGGTGCGGGGTCATTTATCACCATAGGGCTATGATTTGTACAATCTTGGTAATGAACCATAAGATGATGCTACATACCAAATATCTAAGCTCTAGGCCTAATGGATTCATAGAAGAAGATTTTTAAAGATTTTCCCGGGGTATTTATCACGTAGGGCTATGATTTGTACAATCTTGGTAATGGCCCATAAGATGATGCTACATACCAAATATCTAAGCTCTAGACCTTGCAGTTTTGCAGAAGAAGATTTTCAAAGTTTGCATTTTTAAAATCTATTTTTAGCTCCTGTGACCTACTTTTTTAACCAATCTGAATAATTTGTACAACTTTGATAGAGGGCATCATAAGGATGATTCCTGTGAAGTTTGGTCAAAATCCCTTCAGCGGTTCATGAGGAGATGTTGTTTAAAGCAAATTGTTGACGACGGACGGACGCACGCACGCACGCACGCACGCACGCACGGACGACGGACGACGGACAAAAGGCGATCACAATAGCTCACCATGAGCACGTTGTGCTCAGGTGAGCTAAAAATGCAGCGTCCGCTTTTTCCCTATATGTTACACACTGACCGCTTTTTCCTTAAATGTCACAAGTCACCTGCTTTTTCCCTTCATGTTATATATCGTCTGTTTTTTCCTTATATGTTGACTTTTTACCATAGTTTTTACTATTGGAATTTAAACTGGGAGGAAACAGACAGAGTTCTATATAAAATATACATTGGTTTTATTTTCAAAATAATTCCATATATAAATTCCCTCACATAGGTTAAAAATAGAATTTTAATTTCTAAAAATATTTATTTTTCAAAAAGGATTGTATCTAGAATCTTATTTATAACCTTTTCACAACCTGCAGAAATTATCAAGGATATAACCTAAGTTACCTTTGCAACTACCGTAAAAGAAAACCTAATCAGCTTGCAAATTACTTGCATACATAATATTACTCAGTTTTATAATGTTCCTGCTGCTCTGTATCTTGAGTTTCAACAGAAACATCCAAACACATCAGTTCAGACTGAGAAATGATGTTAAGTTACTTTACCTCAAAATGTAAGAAATACAACAAGAGGGCCATGATGGCCCTGAATCGCTCATCTGAGTACCATTGCTTCAACTGATGTCAAGGTTTTTAAACAGACAAGGATTCTGATATAACTTAATCTAAAACATTTCACCCCTGACAATACTACACACCTAATATCTAAGCAATGAGCCATATGGTTTCAGAGAAGACTTGGGCGCAGGGTCATTTATCACCGTAGGGCCAAGACTTTGAAAATCTTTGTAATGAACAATTAGATGCTGCTACATACCAAAAATCTTAGCTCTAGGCCTTATTGATTCATAGAAGAAGATTTTTTAAGATTTTCCTATATAACTCTATGTAAAACAATTGACCCCTGGTGCGGGGTCATTTATCACCATAGGGCTATGATTTGTACAATCTTGGTAGTGGCCCATAAGATGATGCTACATACCAAATATCTAACCTCTAGGCCTTATGGATTCATGGAAGAAGATTTTTTAAGATTTTCCTATATAACTCTATGTAAAACAAGTGACCCCTGGTGCAGGGTCATTTATCACCATAGGGCTATGATTTGTACAATCTTGGTAGTGGCCCATAAGATGATGCTACATACCAAATATCTTAGCTCTGGGCCTTATGGATTCATAGAAGAAGACAAAAAGATTTTCCTATATAACTATGTAAAACAAGTGACCCCTGGTGCGGGGTCATTTATCATCATAGGGCTATGATTTGTACAATCTTGGTAGTGGCCCATAAGATGATGCTACATACCAAATATCTAAGCTCTAGGCCTTGCAGTTTTGCAGATGAAGATTTTCAAAGTTTGCATTTTTAAAATCTATTTTTAGCTCCTGTGACCTAATTATGCAATGGACCAGAACCATTTATACAACTTTGGTAGAGCTTCATCCAAGGAACATTCCTGCAAAATATTTTTTCAAATTGGCCAAGCCGTTTAGGAGGAGATGTTGTTTGAAGCAATTGTTGACGCCGGACGCACGCACGGACGACGGACAAAAGGCGATCAGAAAAGCTCACCTTGAGCACGTTGTGCTCATGTGAGCTAAAAATGAAGTGTACAAATTTGTGACAAACCTTGATTTCCATATCTTTTGTTAAAAAAATATACAAGCTTATGCAATGGGGAAAGCCCATTTTGGTATGAGATAAACTGCTTTCAGTTTAAACAGGTTTTATACATTCTTAAAAAAAATATGAGGGTTGATCCAGAAGTTTGTAGATGGTTTAAAGATTTTAAGACATGCTTTATGTTGATAAATGGCATATCTGAGTAAAACATAAAAAGTCAAGAAATATAAGTTTAAATTTCAATATATTCCAACCAATATAATTCACACTTATTGTATACATAGATTAAATGCAAAATATGGCACACATTGAATATAATTTTGCAGATGGATAATAAACTAATTTGCATTTTTTTGAATCCCTAAAGTAACTCAAAATAAGATCCTATGCAACATTATAATAAGAGCTCCACAAAGTGTGGCAATATATGCCCTGAAGGTATTGCAATGTGAAGAACCCTTGTATATTGTATTGTACAATATTGTAGTCTATCACTACACAGGAGGCATACCTGGTAACCATAAAAAAAAAGTGTGTAAAAATAATTAAGGAATATATCACAATAAACAAATATACCGGTATTAGGTAAATTTGAAACAAATCCCAGCATTCCTATGATCATAGCCCTGTATAGGAAATGTGGCCAAGGGCCATAACTCCAGAAAGAAATGCATTAACATGAAATGCTGCCATCATGCAAAGCCACATATGAAGGCAATTGTAACTGGTAAGTTTGAGCTAAATCCCCTCTATAATGGAAGAGGAAGTTCTAATTACAGACAGGCAGACGGCTAGGGGTATAGCATAATATGATCCCCTGAGCGTATAAAAATAGATCAAACTACTCACATAAATTACAACCTGTGCTCAGTGATATGTCAAAATAAACTTCCTAAAAAGTACAATGAATATCAATTTTAGTGTATTAGTACAGTAAATATCAGTATATCGTATCCCTGGATCATAATTTTATCATTTTAGTGTATCCCCATGAAAAATAAACCTAGCATTTTTCTAAGTCTTGAAATGTTTATATCTAGGCATATTTTGTACTATCAACTTATGATTTGAAGTAATACATGCTTGAACCTTGTATCAATATAGTTAAAAAAAAAGATTAGGCAGTTTCAAATTAAAACCTAGACATCTTTTTCTTCCAGGCTATAAAATACCTTGAGAACATAATGATTATGCTGTGTAGAGGAAATCCCCATCATAGGCTACGATGCTGAACTACCAGCATAACCATAATCTATTTGAGAGCTTGGTGCAAAAGTACTGTAACTCCTTTATTTATATGTAGATACAACAGTATTGCACCAAGCTCTTGTTTTGTCTTAGTCCCCACCCCCTGCTGTGTGTAGGTATCTGAATCGGTCAAACTGTGAAGCCCTCCACTGCCTATACAAACTGAATAACATTTCAATGACTAACCTAGGGTACAAGACTGGTACATGCCCCCTGTCTAGCTGTCATAGTCTAAATAGGCAATTACAGAGGCAATAAACAAAAGAAAAAAATCTAGCATCTATCAAACATTAAAAAAAAAATATCACTTATTCCCTAGATCCCTCTCAGAATGCACCTCTATCATACCAAAATATTTTTTTTAGTGGGGGAGCAAGCCCCCGGAAACCCCCTAACTTCACATCACAATCAGATTTGAAAAATTCTTGATACAGGCAGGGTAGGAAGATAACCCCTGATGACAATGTCTACATGATTATCTGTTAAACCTCTCACAACCCATTAAAACTGCATACTATGAGCATCATTCAGAAAGTTTGTGGACAGTTTTTAAAAACAAATCTGTAGACTGGGGGCTTCCTTGGCCGAGAGGGTAAAGTAGCTGACTTTAACACTCACTCAGCCCCTCACCGCGTGGATTTGAATCCCGACAGGGTCATTTGAATTTTCATGTGAGGAAGCCTTCCAGCTGGCTTGCGGTAGGTCGATGGTTCTACCGGGATGCCTCCGGTGCATTCGGGGTCTTCCTCCACCTGTAATTAGCTGGACGTCGCTATATGACTGAAATACTGTCGAAGCAACAAAGTCAAGTCAGTTCTGTAGACTGCAGGCAGCAATGAAATGTTTTCTGGTCATTAGCAAAAGTAAATCTTATTATTTGATGTGTTTAAAACAACAATTTTGACAAAGTGATCCACTTAATACATTGCCATAGTGATCTGCCTCTATAACTAATGAGCATTTTGATTTTTATTAAACATATCACACACATATATCAATTTTAAGTGAACATTCATTTAAATAACATTGAAAAAGTCATAGAAATTTAAATGATATAATGCAAGAATATATGCAACTTATGTTCAAAATTTTGACGTCATAACCATTAAAATCAGTACCTAAGAACTATTCAATGCAGCCAAGTAATCAATGCAAATTGGAGTGAAAATGGTGATGTCAAAAAGACAGAGCAGCATGCTGCTATAAAATATTTTGTTAATTCAGACTCTACACCTACCCTAACCTTGGATTTCATGTCACAGAGGAATCTAAAACAAGACTCAAGGGCACCTATATTCAAGTGATTTAAGAAATTTGCTATCAGATAAGAGAGTACTGATGACGACAAGAGATCCGGATGACCAGTCTGTGAGGACACCTTGGCCAAAGTATGGGAGTTTTTAGAAACTGACAGTCGGAACAGCGAGGGAAGCATTTTAATGACTTTACTGAAATTCACTTGGCAGTCAGCAGTGTCATTTGTACCTTTGAAAAAGAGTGGTACTCGGGACGTTTACCGTAAGTCAGGGTAGAAGTAGTGTCTGATTAGTTTGAGGTCATGTCAACATCGTAACTGCTCCATTATTATGTTGATGTATGTATTTAATGTTCTTATTTCTACAGTTTACATTGTCTGAGTCACTTAAAAATTTTAAGGCAGATTGAGTAGGCATCAAATTAGATAATCACAAAATATTATGTGAATTGATAATTATATGACGAAGTTTAAAACACTGTCTACAAACTTTCTGAATGACCCTTGTAATTCACCATCGGGCATATTTTAACTACATGTACATTCACATGAATAGCCTGTAAGACAATGTAAAAATCATTTTTGTAATATCTTTTTTTACATTTATTTAATTTTGTGTTAAAGTTGTGTGAAAATTGATCTTCAGCTTATTCATGTACAGTAAACTATAGATCCATGAAGTGCGTATAAAACAGTTTGAGACAATCTGAAGAAAAAAAAAAGTTATGAAATAATGCAGTCGATGTAAAACCTGATAGAAAAGTTATATGGAACACAAAGTTTGATAAGCCTGTCAGCTAAAACTTTGATACCACAGGCTGAAATTATATAACTTAATCTGCTTGCAAATTTTTCGCAGAGTAACAATATGAGAAAAAGATTTTCTAAAATATTATAAATCCACACTACAGGATATATATATGGAAGTGACCTCTGAACCAAGAAAAAAATAAGACCAGCCTGCAAGTTTAGTTACAAAACAGGCGAATATTTTTTTCACACTTTTCACTACTAATTCACACTTTGAGATGACAAGATCACTAAAAACCTTTTACCTTTTCTAACTTTAAGTTGTGCTTCTGCAGATGCCCTTTATATGCTTTGTATGTTTTACAAGGAAGGAGTTTCATACAGGGGGCCTCATGGTCAGTGTTTGGAGTTTTGTATGAAAATTATGTACATGGATTTTTACAAGCTGATCAGATTTTTCTAAACAATATCATTACTTTTTACTTCATATAGACTCATTTTGATGCATTGGCAAACAGAGCAGACCCAGATCAGACAGCTCCTAAAGGATCAGGGTCTCCCCTGTTTGCTCAAATAATATTATAGACTTACAGCTCTGTTTCTACACAGTCTGTGTGGCAAGGAAAAATTCATGATTTCATAGACTAAATTCAGTAAATTAATATTCATCCATTCATATTTTTCTACATGAATGTTCATGAGGTAAAAACTTATTCAGACTTGTAAATTGCTCTCAGTCTGATCTGGTCTCCCATGATATGACACTCTGTGTATTAAACCATCACAGGGGATATAGGATCCGGGGAGTGAAAAATTGTCAATCCAGCCGATCTCTCTTTGCATAATCCAGAGTTTCTCCATATAAGAACAGTGTAAGGGTTGTCCCAATATCCCTGAAGATGATGCCTGAGTGAAATGTTGCCTGATGTATATGTGATACTGGTCCCTAAACTCACATCAGAAGTCCTCCTGAAATAAAATAAAGGAAATTTATGTCATACTGCTATATATATAAATATCAGTGTTGAAATGGTACTAAACATACACAGTGTGGTACAGTACAGATCCCTGGTCTAGGTGTTTTTTGGAAGTTAACATTGAAATCTACATGCATATTTTTTGCTGCCCCTTAAACTGAAGTTAAAATATTCCTCAATTTTCAACCTATAAATGGGGGAGTTTTAATACCATCTACCTTGGCTTGTATGTTTGCAGCCAGAATAAATGAAAACCAAGGCCTGAGAAAGCCAAACCACACTACATAGTAACTGATAGAATATAAAGATATATCCTTCCAAATTTTTGTTGGAAACAACTTGTAAACTACAAGGTAATGATTTGAAACTATATAAATATATGGTTAGAAGGGGAAAAATCTCTCTTTATTTAATTCTACAAAGAATTTCTGTCCAGAGCATAACTTATTTACTATATACTTGAAAACTATACAATGTATTAACTTAAAACTTCATATATACATAAGGATGACAACAGGAGAAATGCAATGATCCAAGAACCATGACTCTACCTGGTATATATTTTTCATATCTCCCTTTAGTTATTTTTTTAATAAATTAATTGTTGTCCAATGCATTACTAAACTCCTAAAAACTATTTCACAGTCTTACTCCACTAATAAATGTCTTTTAACTGACACTGATTATTTGCCATCTGACCCCTTGGGTTGGGGTGGGGACCAAAGGTGTTTGGCTCAGGTGGTTATATTGTGTTTTTCGAACACATCTTGTTTATTTAACTTTTAGTCTTAGAAAATGCTTATTTTCACTTATAGTTTTGCCACTCATGAAAATGATTGTTTTCCATGATCATATGTTAAAGGAAAAACAATCTAACTATGAATCAATAAAAATCCTCAATCTAACAATATATCAACAAATGTCCTCTATATAACAATCTAACTTTACATCAACAAATACTTTCTTTTAACAATCTACTATAAATCAACAAATACTCTTTATCTAACAATCTAACAATAAATCAACAAATATCCTCTACCTAACTATAGATGGATTAACACTTGTGTAATATTACCTGTGACTTCCAGAGCACAACCTGTGATGTAACTGCTTCGATCAGACGCCAGAAACAGACATGCCTCGGCAATCTCTAGAAACATTAAACACAAAAATGAGTGCTACCCCCTGACTTCTTATGTTGACTTTCCAAAAAATAACAGAGGGAAATGTAAGTTATATTTTGGGATGGCTCAAGTGTATAATTAAATAGTTGTAATGCAGTCAAATTAACTGTGGTATCTCGAATATTAAGTCAAGATGAAGTGGCATTGTATGCCCATTTTTTATGTTTTACCGGGTAGATCTTGATAAATAACATTGAACAAGTGTCTTCTTCTTCCATGATTTTGTATGTTAGTTTCAAGCATCAATGTACAGTATTCTAGCAGATAAACATATTATGAAAAGTTCTTTAGATAAGTTTCTTTCCAGTCTATTTCTTCTCTATTATGCTTGTATGTTAATTTGGTTTATCTCCCATCGACAATATTTCAGTCATTTAGACGATGTCTACTTGAGACAGATATACATGTAGTGCTGCCACACTGCAGTATCACGCGTAGACATGATACCACACCCAGTCATTTTATTCTGACACCGGACAAACTACCATAGTCACTCTAAGTTTTGGGACAGAAAAAAATAAATATTCTTATTTTGTCCCAAAACTTAGAGTCATAAAAAAAATATTTTTCAAAAAGTGTCCCAAAACTTAGGTACATGCCGATTTTTTTCATAAGGTCAAGTGATATCGTCAATTTTCAGTGTGCGTTTTATAAACATCATACACATACCTATTTATCCATATATATATGATTCTTTAATAATTAAAAAAGATTGATTTGTGTTTAAAGTTTAAATTTTATTCATTTAACATCAATTACAATGTTTGACACATAAAGTTTTTTATTTACGCATTTTTCCGACCACTGGAATAGTGTAATTTCTGGGACTTATAAATCAAACAAGAATTGCAATTCTTACGTCATTTATATACACAACATTTTGAGACGTGTCAAAACAAGCACATATACAGTCTCAGAACCCTTATTCATCAGCTGTTAATTGGACCACTTTGTAATTTGTTATCGTCTGCCTACTGTCCTTGATTGCCAAGTAATGACACATGTACACAAATATACAGTACACACCCCTCCCACCCGACCCATTCCCTGAAGCGTAATGTTAATTTAACATGCGACAGACAATGAGTCACGGGTGGGGGGACAGCAAAGAGGATGGGAATTGAAGATAAACCATTGGAGTATCTGTCTGGTTTATTAACAATGTGAATTTCATGCACCGGCTTCTAAAAAGCTATACGAAATTTGCATAATGGTATTTGAGAAAAAATCATTTAGTAAGCAGTAATTATGAAATAAAATTTTGTCCAAAACTTAAGAGTCGATAAAAAATATAAAATTAAGTGTCCTAAAATTTAGAGACACAAAAATAATTATTTTCTCAAAAATCAAGGGTGTCCCAAAGAGAGTGATTAAGGTAGTCCTGCAACTACCTTTATATGCTGAGCGCCAAGCAAGGAAGCTATAGTAGTATTTTTTCATATGACTTTAGTATGTTGCAGCTGTTGATTGAACAACCTTCTGATTCCATGGCGGACACTCTAACCACTCAGCCACCGGGACCTGTTTCTCTATTATGACTTACAGTCAAACCTGTTTAAGCTGTCACTGATGTACACAAGTCAACCTGTGGAAAATGAACACCAACTGTATTCCCAGCACAAATTCACAGAAAATTTAACCCCTGAATAACATCCACCTCCAGTAAAAAGGCCAGTTTTTATTTTCCTAGTAGTGGCATTAAATCACAGGTTACTGCAAATTCATTATCATATGATTAAGTATATATCAGTAGGAAATTAGAGCTAAACTGATGTAGACTTCCCCTGCTTTTCATATTATGACTCTAAAAAGGCAGGGGCCGTAACTCAGCTTTGATTTTAGGGAACTGGAAAATGCAATCTTGAAGCGTCATTTACATAGTAAATATATCAGTAAGTTTCATTAGTGTAGAATAAATGCTATGAGGTAAGTGTATCACAAAACTAAGTCAAACTGATGGACAGACAAGAACAAATCCTACCAAAGAACCATCAACCACTGAAAGTGTGGGTATTATGGATAAAAATGTTGCAGTGGATGGAGTAATTAAAGGTATACAGTAAATAATTGGGTAAAACAATATTAAGCTAGCCATAAACCATCAACAAACCTCACTTTTTCACACTTAGTATTGTGCTATATCTACAACATGTTGATATATATGGTAAGTAAAAAAAGGCTTTTTTATCGCACCTTCCGGACGACCTAGCCGGCCAAGTGGTATCAACATCTGCACTTGTTTCTTCACCTTCTCCGGGATGACATCTGTCATAGGGGTCACTGTAAATCCAGGCAGCACTGCATTCACCCGAATACCATACCTGCAATCAATTTCAGTAAAACATATTGTCGGAACAATTCCTTTGAGAGGGTTGAAATACATTTTTTTTTTAGTTAGTTGGTTTGTTATGTGTTCAAAATGGTGTAGGAAAATACATGTATTAATAAGAGGTCATAGCGGCCCTAGATCACTCACGTAACCATCAGCTTAAAAACTATAAAAATCCTTGATTTAACCTGGTGACCTTCAAAAGCAACCAGATTGAGTGTAAGGGAAGTGAAGTGTCTTGGCCCCATGTGATTGAGATAACTGTGACATCACAGATTACCCGGCTAGTTCCTTAGCAGCAGTCTTTGTAAGTCCAATCACTCCTGCTTTTGATGCTGCGTAGTTTGCCTGGCCTATGTTTCCTGTCTGGAAAATAAAGTGGACATTTATGTTATGTGACATATTCATGTGAAATAGACATAATGAGTAAAAAAAATATATATGTGGACAATCCATTTGTATGATACAGGTATATGTGATTTAGATAAATTAATTTTGCATACCAGTAAAAAAAAAACCTTTTGAAAATGTAAAATATGACCACGAGGTCATGAATGCATTTCAAAATTGTTCCTGGAGATAAATGTTTGATGTGCATTCATAAAGGATAAACATGAGGGCCATCATGGCCAACAAAATGATATCTTCTCAGTGACACTGATGGTGGTTTTCACATTGTCTTTGAGGAAATCAAGTCAAAACCCACGTATCCAAATGGACAGCTAAATATCATTTTACATACATCGGACTGACTTTGGATCAAACCTTGATTGCACTGAAATCCAGTACATTAACCTAGAGATTCAAAGATCATTGATTATACTCAATGACTGATCGATTACTGTCCAGGCTGGCGATCATTGATTGTGTTCTTCATAATCGATTCCTCTAATTTCTCTCCTTTATGTAAATTAAAAGTATGTGTACCAAGAAATAAAAGGAAAAAACAACAACAATATTAACACTAAATCTATTCTGTTTCTAAACTCTATTCCTGAATTCTTTTTGTAAGTTTGTCCTCATATTTTTCCAATTATTTTTAAATCTTGCATAAATAGCCGGCTAGTTCTTGTCTCTTGTAATAAAATATCTTTGACAGTGTCTTAGTCTTATTAAATTAAGATATTTTCTTGCTTTCAAAGTCACATTCTACATATAAGTGATGGTTAATAAACAAATCAATCACATAATCAATGATTGATCTAAATGTCTTGTCCGATTATTTCCGATCATCAATAATGACTTTAAGCCGACTTTGAAACACTACATTAACCACTGCCCTATCCGGATACCCAGTTGACTATTTGATTAAAAATTATTTATTTAAGAAAAAATCAATCTCCATCTGTGTTTCGTTGCGAATTTAACCACAGTTTCGAGGTCAAGTGCATATTATTATATCACAAGGGCCAAGCACAAGTGATATAATTATTTGCACCTGAACGAGAAACAACAAAACACATATAGACATTGATTATTTCGATTCTTACCTGATAATTATCATTTTTCACCAACACTTTTTTCTTGAAAAGCGGAAACCTACAAGCCAAATTACTTCTATGTTCGGTTCTCCCGAAATATACAGATGACGATAATAAATACATAAATACACATTAACTCTATGTATGTTGATTACATTCTTTACTTACACTTTCTTAATTCTCTTAACCTCTTTTTTATATATACATCTCTTCGTACCCCACTAGAACTTGCAAAATGAACATGAAGTGATATGTTGGTTATTTCACTTAAATATTGTAATTTACATCATTTTGTTACGTCATCAACCTAAGCGTGTGCTGCGGCCTGTGTTTTGTTGCGAATTTACACACAGTTTGTTTCCTTCTTTCTGTATAGAGACAAAGATGCAAGTCGTAATAGCATAAACAATTTTGTTACATTCATTGCAAACAAATTACATTGAGGATAATAGAATAATAAAGTTTATATTTTTTTTTCCTTGAAGGTGGTGATTTAATTTTAAATACAAATGTTAAACCTTTACATAATACCTTTCCCGAGATGCTTGAAATGTTGACCAGGGAAGCTTCTGTAATACTGGCTGATATCAGCGCCTTGCTGAGGGCTTGATTCAGAAGGAACGTCCCCTGGTAAACATAATGTTACATGTAAGTCCCAATACTTCTCTGGTGCACCATTCTACATCAAAGTATACCAAATAAAAGCCAGCTCTAGGTGCACAAGATTCACTCTAATTACCAGTAGATTTTGTGTAGAATTTTCTTCATCTCCAAGGAAATGACAAAACCTATCTCTACCATAATTAGCACTAAGTAATACAGTACTAAATATGTAGTGGCAAATTCTCCATTCTTGTATCTAAAATAAAACTACCCACGACATTTAATTTCTTTACAAATGAGTCAGTTATTAAGGCAATGATTCATGTTAACTTAGTCATGTACACTGACAGAAAGTTCTAACCAATCATTTTAAATTTATGATACATCTAAAAAACCTTTGAAATTGTAAGAATCAAGTTTTATTTCAATTTGGGGTATGTAAAAGGTGAACAATATGTGCAAAATTTCCTTGAAAGTAGCTGCGAATTACAATGGCAGTCAGCTATGATGTAAAGCTACCCTCAAAAGTCAAAGTCAAAACAGATAATCTAAAATGTGACCGGTTAGAATTTTCCGTCAGTGTACTTGAATATTTCATAATACAGGAATAATGGAACATGATTCTTTCTTTAAGAATTAAAGTATTACTTTGTACTCTGATAGTTAGTATTGTTGGTGAATTGAGACTGACCAGCATTGGAGTAACTTGAAAGCTGATCTGGTTTCATACTGGTTACATATGTTATTCCTTGATAATTCTAGAGGGATAATGGGTTCAGTACCTCATATTACATACCATGTGTAGAAGGAATATTAGCAGACAGATCTGACAAAATTCTGAAATTATGAAAATTATCTAGCAACAGACAAGGGCCTGTTTCACTAAACTTTGTACAGAAAAAAGTCTTCGTTTACATAAATTCACAGAATCATGAGAATGGTGTCAAATGGTTTTATTCTTATATTTTTTTTAAAATTATAAGTTTGTATGATGTAATGGAATGGGCCACCTTTCTTTATGTTTAGTGTGCAATAGAAATCAGTGGACATAATATATGACAACAACCTTAGAACTAAGATCCAATTTGTTTGTGCAAAGTTTTGTGAAACAGGCCCAAGAACTTAGAAATGATTTCTCTAAGTGTGTTTAGAGCGTCCATCACGTCTACAGCTTGATACTGCAGTGTGGCAGCCTTGTATCTGTCTCAAGAAGACATACTGTAGTCTCAAAATGACTGAAATACTGTCATTAGGATGTTAACCCTTTCCCTCATATAGACTCATTTTGAAGCACTCAATAGGTATTACATAAAGCCTGATCTGCAGAAAACCTGTTAAACCGTACCAAATTTAATTACAAAATCCTCATTTCCAGACCACTGAGGAGCAGCGAACAGCATAAAACCTGATTAGCCTGCGAGTTACTTGCAGGCTGATCTGGTTTTATGCTGTTCGCATAGGTCTTTTCATGGTGTCCTCTATGAGGGAAAGAGTTAAACCCAACATACAAATATTTAACAATTAATAAACAGTGTGCATCATACACTATATTTTAACGGGAAATTAATTTTGGTTGTACTATGTCATCATCAAAAATATTGAATTTGGGATAAGCAAGCAAGCCCAAATCCCAATATATCTAATTTGATTAATGATAAAACAAGCAACAAGTCCAACTATACTCAAGGGATAAAGAAACACAAGGTGACATAATTTGCAATATCTGGCGAGCGTGTTGATCAAAAACAAATCACTCCAAAATCCTAAATCACTTGCCAGATATAAATCATTGATTTTGCAGTTTGTTCTGTATGGATTTATCTTCATTCTTACTTTAAAACACTGAACATTATTTATTATTATCATTTGTCCTATCTTGAACAGAGTTTTAACTTTTAAGCAAATCATTGTCAAGGACTTTTGTTTTTAAGATCTAAAACAAACCTTGGGATTTAAATTGGTCCTCAATTAAAGCAAAGACTGATGGCAAGGATGATGATGATGATGATGATGATGATGATGATGATGACTGACCTTCAAGTTGACATCCATCACTTGATCAAACTGATCCTCTGTCATCTTCAACATCATTGTATCACGTGTAATTCCTGCAGAGTTGACAGCAACAGTTGGTAGATTCCGACATGACTCCTGGACGTTCTGCAGCAGGTCACTGATTGAGCCACTGGACGAGACGTCCGCACAGAAAGCATGGTGCATCACATTGGGAACTGTATTGGGGTCAAATATATACAAACGGGTAGATCAGGCCTATCTTTCACAGAATTTTTCAGCTTCCAATTTTCCTGAATTCAAATTGCGGAAGATCTAAAATGCTAACATTTACTGACCAAGAGAATAGGAAGATTGCAAATATATAGATTGTTAGCATAAGCATTTTCTAGCTGAAAATGGTATTTAGTTTCTTCAAGTTGTTGAACTTGTGGTGATACAGAATTTGAGATTGCTGAGATGAATATCTGAATTTGAGATGCTTTATGAAGCACAATCCAGGTATATAGCCATTTATATATGATATATATTTTTACATTATGAATTTCAAGATAAAATTGCCATAAAATCTGCAATTCTGAGCCTTTTTTCCATTTTTCTTGCAACAGCATTTAATAATTATTTTTTATCACAGATAAAAACACAGAGAATGTCCTAAGTGGCCCCTATATAAAACCCAGTCAACTTGTGAGCATTTCAAAGGCTTAATTACCAGGTGTGGGTTCAGTATGCCAAACTGTATGCAACCAATCACTTACAGTCCGTTATTGAGTTGTTTTAGGACCATGCATTTACCAGGCTATTAATGTGCACCTTTTGCTGTACATAGGTATAAGTAAACATCGTGATTAATGGCACTAAGACAGTTTTTTAGCTGGCTGTAAGCATAAGGCTGCATTGTGATGATTCCAGGCTGCAATAATCATTTCACAAAATACCACAAAATCAAGTTTTTCCAAACTCAAAATTGTAAAAGACTGCAATAAACTCATTTATTGACCTACAGAGTAGGGATATAATAATTGCCTGCATGATATAAACATGACATTATGATTTTAAACTTTTTCAAAATTTGAAATATTAGTTGATACCCAATTTGAGATTCTAGAGATATCGGAAATCTCATTTTTAAAAATTTCGTGATACTGGGGTCAGGAGATGTAATATTTGTTAGTCTTCAGGTTGTCACCTTTTGGCAGAGTCTCTATGGTTTTGTTAGCTGCTTCCTGGTTCACGTCAACAGCTGCTAGCACTGCACCCTCCCTTGCAAACACTTGACACACTGCCCGCCCTATACCACTCCCTGCACCTAGATATACAAGAATGCATAAATCTCCATTTAGCAAAATTTAAAGTTATTCTTGTCTATACAAATCTGAATCTGAATGTTATATGTAGTTCTCAATTTTTGGTTTAACACATCAGACAAAAGTATTTCCTGCACTAATTATGAATTTGAGGTCAAAAAGAATTAGGATAAGAAAGACGTTTAAGATAGACTAAGATTGATAAATGGTGGCCTATAGTTAGTCAAAGAATATAATTCAGATTCACAGTAAGTGCTATTTAAATGTATACTGAAACATGATCAGATTTTAAAAAAAAGTGTTACATTATCATTGTAAAAGCAGGTGAGCCAAATTAGGACTTGTCACAAAAAGAGTGTCTGAAAAAATTGTCTAAATGAGCCTCTTGAGTGCTCATACTCATCTCTCGTCAATCTTGGTTGTTTATTGTAATGTAGCTTAAGGTGAGAAAAAATTGCAGCCAGACAAGGGCTCGAAACCTGGGACCTTGGCTTACAGGGCAAATGCTCTATCGACTGAGCTACCTGAACACTTATACATATGCCTCACAGATAAGGGTTACTTAATTTGTAGACCGTTAATTACTCCCCTGCCAATTTGGAATTTGTCAACAAATTAAAATAGTGAAGAACAAACTGTTTTGTTCCCAATAAATCCAAAGGCAGTCATACTGGAGAACTATATATACATTAACAGTCCCACGTTGGGTGCCATATGTAACCAAGTGAGAAAAATGTGCAGCCAGAGAGGGGCTCAAACCAAAGATTCTTCCCTTACAGGGCAAGTGCTCTAAGGACTGAGCTACAGGACCACTTACACAAATCTCTCACTGATAATGGTTACTTATAGGCCGTTAATTACTCCCCTGCCAATTTGGAATTTGTCCCAAATTTACATAACAAAGAACTAATTGCTATTTTCCCAACGAATCCAAAGGTAGTATATACTGGAGAACTATACTGCACTGGTCCAACGTTGGGGCTCCAAATCTAACCAGGTGAGAAAAAGTGTGCAAGCCAGACCGGGGCTCAAACCTGAAATCCTTCGTTTTCAGGGTGAGTGCTCTACCGACTGAGCTACCAGAATACTTACACAAATCTTTCACCGATAAGGGTTACTTACAGGCTGTAAAATCACGACATAAACTGTAAAAATCTCTATCATGGAACAATGTGTCAGTGTGTACATGTCTGTGATCTACCTACTACCTAGGGCTCTTTTCGTGATTGTCTATTTACATACAATTACAAAATCTATTGCAATACTGAATTATTATATAAAATGCCATTCCTGGGACGTTTATATTTCTATGTCAATCCCAATAAATTCAGGTTTATTAGTACCGATAGATATTTATGATACCTAGTCCAAAGGTCAAAAGTCCATTGACAATTCCAAAAATTTTAATAATCATGCAGCAAATCATTTGATCAAGAAATCATTGATTTATTTGCTGCATGATTTTGAAAAATATGTAGAATTTAGAGACATACTTTTACAGTGATCAAAAGTAAAAACAAACCTGTCACGAGTGCTAAACGACCATGCAAAAGTCCAACTGCTCCTGCGGACGCCATGTTTATATCTATATTTAGATTCGAGTTGTCCGGAAAGGGTTCGGCAATATTCGTACTCCTCAAATGAAAGAGGCGGAAACCTCCGGTAAAAATGATGTCACTAAGGTTTCCAAGATGGCGACCTTGTGGTGACTGGAAAACGTGATTAGGTTATTTCACAACAGTTAGCCAATTCAGGAATTATAAATAGGTCTTTGATATAGTTGACTATGTACTCACTATTTCGTCATAAAACTGTAGACGTATTTAAACATTCACATTCTCAGAGACCCCTACAAAGATTGGGAATTCCATATTGTAGAAATGCAAACAACAACAATAGTGGCAGAGAAATGGATCACTACCGGAATAAAGGGATTTTAGTAAGATTTATCTGATTTATTACAAGATTTTTGTCAATCTGTTTTGATTTACACGTACTGTATAAATGTACAGGTTGAAATATATCTGCAGTTTGTTTAATTGAAAAAAAAAATCCTACTTTCACTTTACTACAACTTGATCAAGTTTGATTGTAGGGAGAATTTTGATTGAACATAGGGAAAAAATGGCCGGGGAAAAGGTGTCAGATGTGAAAAAAAAAAGAGGATTGGTAGGTCGGGATATAATTTTTTATATTTTTATTTTTTTTACATGAAAAGAAAGGTAAAAAAAAAATTTTTTTTTTTTAAAGGCAGAAAGTTAAAAAAACCTTTAGGGTCGGTCAGGAGACCAGAAACGAAACTTTTTTTTTTGTCCTAAATATGTAGCCCCAGTTCACTATATGAAGTGTTTAAATCAGCTATCTGAATCATAGACTGCTCAGGCTTCACTGCAACTTAAGTTTCATCATTGAGCAGTGCTAGGCGCGACATGCTATTTTTGATACTGGTTGTCACGCCCATAGGGGATATCACTTAACTGAAAGTAGAACGATGTCACAGATTACAGGCGCACAAACGTGGACTACACTGCAACTAGATCAGCGCTCTCTTCATCATTGTGTAAAAGCCCGACCATGGGATGGCATCTTGCTACAACTGAATCATACAGACAGATAAAAGAAATAAGAATTCTTATGATTTTGAACATCTACTCTATATATAGATACTAAGTTAGTGTTATTTGAAAAGCAAAAAGATGAAAGGATTTCAGTATGTGTTTGACAGAATGAATATACTTTTTCATTCTTTTTCTTTGTAGATCCCTATACTTTGTCCCAGAAAGAAAATATCACAGACAGCATAATTTAGAGGATTGAAATGGGCCCTACTAATTAACAGAACCATCATACCTCATATTAGATTTTGCGCATCAACAGCTTTATTAAAAGTCATAATGTGTATTAAATTTCAACAGTGCAATGTGTCTTAATTATCCTTTATAACAATCTTATAAAAATGTGTGCAGTTAAAAAGTGAATATTTTTGTTTCATAAAACCATTTTCTAAATTCACTTTGATATCGCATCAGTAAGGGCCGGGGTCTTTACGGCCCTATACATCATCTTAGGTTTTTAGCGCCAACTGATTTATATCAAGTCAATTGTGTATGAAATTAGATGGACCAGTTTGAATAACCTGCTATTTATAGGGGATGGGTACATGTACCGAGTTGAAAGTAGAGGAGCTTTTGAATGGGTGGCTTAGGGATCATTGGTTTAGAGTGCTGATATGGTATGTCAGAAATATTAGGTTTGTTCAGAGTCGAGCCATGATTTTTTCACTGTTCCCATAACATATATTATTTTATATATACCTTTGTTTACTTACAGTTTGTGGGACTGGGTAACATAGATTACCCAAAGACAAGACACAGTGTTGGTATGAAGTGTATTGACAGATTAGCAGATTGTCTCAAGATAAAGTTACAGAGGAAGAAAGAATGTGCTGGTTTAATAGGTACTGCAACAGTGGCTGGAATAAACGTTGTGTTGCTCAAACCAAAGGTGCCTATGAATATCAATGGAACTAGTGTGTTCAAAACAGGTCAGTTGCTTTAATTTCAAAAGGATCTTCCCTGTCTGTCAAGTAAATAGTGGATCTAACAATATTAAATGCACTTATTATAGGTATTGGCCAAAATTATGTAGTTGTGACATTGCCAAACCACTTTGGAAAAAAGATTGATGATATCTGCATACAATGATACAAAAAAATGCAAGAAAAAGCAATTCTTACACAGAGACAATGTTCATAATCTATCAACCAAGTTTGATTATAACTGTGGATATAGAACCATTAGGTCAGGGGTGATGACAGACTTGTTAAGAGTGAAATAGGGCCAACTTTGTCCTATTTTTTACCTGTCAAAAATGGTGCAAGTATATTACTAATAAGGTCAATATAGAGCTATCACAGTCAGCAAAACTGAACAATTAAATAAATGGAAACCAGCAATATGGGGATAAAAAGTTCTTTCTCTTTCATTAACTCAAACATAGCTGCTTTAAAAAATAACATGTGCTTTTATTCTTTGTTTTTTATCCTTTATGATTGAGTTTTAATGAGCTTTAGTTTTAATTTTTTTTTTCACAGTGAAATACTATGATATAAACACCGAAGACGTGTATCTCCTTCATGATGATCTGGAGAAAAAAGTTGGGGTGGTGACAATTAAGGAGAGAGGAAGTGCAAGGTGAGTAAATGTACCATCCTCCACCTGTCTGATTTGCCATTTTATACCATGGACTTTCCTAGGCACCTTTGTCCTCTGACTCTTCATCTCAAGAATATTCATGTACAAATGTATGACTTGCTGAATCTTAATTGACTGAACTTTAAATGATACAATTATGAAACCATGGAATTTTCTTTGCTATAAAGACTGTATAGAATCTGGAGTTTCATTGTTGTATGAGCAAAGAGGGGAGGCACTGATCAGTCAGCTCTTTTTAGGAGCAGTCTGATCTGGGTCTGCTCTGTTTGCCAATGCATCAAATGAATCTCTTTGAAGTAAATGGTTAAGGTACTCATTTCTGTTTACAACAGTTTCACAAACATATACGGGCTGTTGTAAAAACAAGGTCAGCTAATCAGCACTCTTGATAAAGATAAATACCCTATAGATTTTGACTGGAAAGGGTACTGAAAAATTGTAAAGAGTAATATAGCACTCCTCAATTTTCAAGTTTTGGCTAAAGGGAACAGGGTTTACTGTGAATGGTTCATTTTGACCTTCAGATTGTAAAAATGATGGAAAATATTAAAAAAAAAAATGTCTCTTTATTTATACAACAAGAAGTTTTTTTTACCCCTATTTGAAAAATCTTTGGCAAAACAAAAAAACTGAAGTTGTATCATGGTTTATACAGGCCTTCAAAGTACTTGAAAATGACTTTAACCTTGAAAAATACTTGAATTTAGTGTTGCCTGGAAACAAAAACATGAAAATAGTACTGAAATTTCTGTAAAAGTTCTTGAATTTCAGTAAACAATCTTGAATATTCAGAACTGCATTAGCAATGCATTTTAAATACAAAAATTGATGTTTTATCAAAAGAAATTAAAAAAAAAAAGATCTTTCCAGATAAAAACTGATATATATTTGTGAACAAAATGCTCTTGGAATGAACTGAAATTGTGAATAAGTGTTGTGTAAAACATTGTCAGACATTGTGTAAATGGTAATTTTCTTGTTTGTTTACCACATATTGAGACATTTTTTCAGCACAGTTAAAAAAGTGGCCATAAGGTAAAAAACCTCAAATACTTTCCAATAGTCGCCTTGAAAAAAAAAAAAGTTTTAGCCTTGAAAAATCCTTGAAAGAAAATCCAGTATGAACCATGTGTATTATACATGTTTATTTTGATGTTAATAAATTATCCAAACAGATATTTATCATATACTCTGATCATAACTTTGTATGTTTCAAAATGTTAGCACTAGGTTGTTTGGGTTACTGAACTACAAAGTAATGAAATGTTTAAAAATTGGCAAGAAATTGTCACCATGTGAACACAAGGTTATGTACATGCATTTGCTTCAACAATAATTTAGCTTATGGAAGTTTTTCCTTTGTGTAGTCTGATACACCCAGGTATTACAAAAAATGCATCAACAGGTCATCTTATTTGCGTATTTTCACTGATTTACCTTTTATCGAGAGATAGCTGGCTGTATGTTGATCATATGACATTGCAACTTATGCTATCGGATAATCTGATCTGTTTACCACAGAAAACCCTGATCAGACTGAAAACAAAGTTACGTCTGAACTAGTCCCATCAATGAGCTGCTCGGCGCGATATGTAATTTTTTTACCGGTTGTCACGCCAAATCGAAAGTAGAACAATATCACAAATTATGGGTACACAAATGTGGACTATGTCTGAACAGGTGTATTAACAGTCTGTAGTCTTTATATTAACCCTTTCCCTCGTATAGACTCATTTTGACGCACTCAGTAGGAACCACATAAA